>CM065715.1:25619657-25627157 GCA_033310375.1 Conus canariensis
GAAGTGGGAGGCACCTCCCACTTCGCTGGTTGGAAGCCGTGTTTAATTTTGAAAGCTTACTGCTTGACGCATTTGTCTTCAGCTCCCTTTTCTTTGCAACCGACGGACTGCTCTGCGCTGGTTTGAGTTCTTCATCTTACTGAGTGTACAGGAGCAGTAAATCCACAACTTTGTATGTTATAGAACCTGCGAATGTCCGGCTAGGAAGACAGCTGACTCGTATGCTTCCTGAGCAAACAAAAGAATTGTCGTGTGCACTGCTCGGACGCGTCAATGGGTTGGCAGGTTCAATCCTTCAGTTAATTCTCAGGTACATTCCTAGACTTCCTTAGAGAAAGAGAACTCTCAGGGCGCACTCTAAGGTTGCACAAGGTGCCTGGTAGAAGTTCATCCCGTAAATACCAGAGAACTGTCAAGTGTACCCAACTCATTCTAGCATTCAAGACACAAAGCGCTATTATGTCCCATGGCGAAAGCACTCTTGACTGTTCTCTTTAAGGCTGGACAGGCGATGTCGTGCTTGATTCCTAACGTCTGTACAAGCAAGCAAGGTGGAAGACACAATATAAGGAACAACATCCACTGGACTATCGTTGAAAGATACATTATCAGATGGTCTGTCTAAAATACCTCGCTGTCTAAAATACCCATCTGTAGTAGTGCCATCACATTGGAATCAGAATCAGGGGTGCCAGGGGAGCACCAGCACCGCCCCCTCCCCCCCCCCCTTCCCCGAAAATACTTGGAGGAAGGAAGAAGGGCAGACTATATCTTTTCCCCCCTCCCAAACATTTGAAGCCAGTTAAATCAAATCCGAAAACCATAAAAAAAGAGACAAATAGGGAAATCCCCCCCCCTCCGCCCCTGCTCTTACAAAAGAAGACGAGAGTTCCCTCATTGCTCCCCCTCCACGAATTCAAAAGATGACAGCCGTCCACTCTTCCTTCCAACCATCCCTCCTCTTCCTCCGCTTTTTACAAAAAAAAAAAAAACAAAAACAAAATAGAAGATGGAGTTTGTTTGAAACATTTTCAAATGTAAACGAAATGTTATATCCATGCATAGCAAATAATGTAACTGTAATTTCAATGTACTTTGGTCACATTGCATAATACTCCCAACTATAGTATTCAATTAAAATACACGTAATCTTTCGCCGATATTGTCTCCTGCGCTCCTTGCACCACACAACCTCTCTCTCTCTCTCTCTCTCTCTCTCTCTCTCTCTCTCTCTCTCTCTCTCTAACAACAACTGGGTAACCAACGTGCAGAAGGTGTATGTGAAAATGGAACTGGCACAGTGCGGCTGTCTAAATGTGTTGAAAGTGAACATGATTTTCTTGCTGAATTTAAACATAGATTTGTTTTTGGTACTCCGCCTTAGAAAGCAATGAAAAAATATAAATGGTATGAAACTATTTTTCACACAGAAGGGTACTTGACTTTAATTACAAATTAATGGCACATATTATATTGCACACAGATAAAGCTGTAAGATTTCGAGTCAGGGTAAGTGGGCGTAAGAACTGCACGCAGTTTTTCTAGATTAAACCACAGACTGATGATAATCGTCCATAGTGTGTTAAAGCAAATGAATACAATATTCATTTTCTATTTTGGAATACAGCATGCAATGATGCTCGGCAAAAGCGCACTATGTTTGGTACGCCTTTATAAATTCCTGACTAGAATGGTATTGCAAACATAATGTCATGTAGGACTGAAAACGGAATAAAGATCTGGCAAAATTCGTGTCACAGGCTATGAACATCAGGAAAAAGAAAAGAAAAGAATACGAAGCAGCTAGCTATTTTCTTTAATCTGTGAACGAGATGATTCTCTGTTTGTGTCTGTGTGTGAGTGAATGTGTAAGGGAGACAAGAGAGAGTAGACGGAGCGTGGAACGGAGGAATTTTTCGAGTTGAGTTGGTAGGGCTAGGGGCGATGAAAGAGAGAGAGGGGAGGGATGACGTGGGCGATTGAGTTTACTGAGATATGTTCAAAATGCCCCCTCAACCGAGGGACTTAATTGCTGAATGGACAATAAACATTTGTCATTGTCACCTCTCTCTCTCTCTCTCTCTCTCTCACACACACACACACACACACACACACACACACACACACACACACACACACACACTCAGACTTTCGGTTGATGAGATGGCAACAGGAACAATGCATTTTCACGACTAAAAATCGCCCTAAACAATCTGACGTTGACGATCGAAAAGTAGAACAAGATAAACCACGGCTTGCATCTGCGGAAACACTCAACGAAACGAAAAATACCTTAAATGTTCTGACTGCTTAAGACCTATACACTATTCCTGCACAGAACTTCCACCACATCAAATAGGCATTTTCATCCGATCGCAAAGAAAATTCACTTGCAAAACATGCAGCCTTGTATTTCGAGACGAAAAAATTGAAGAAGGCATCCTCCATGAAACGGGGGCCGGAATAGCTCAGTTGGTAGAGCGCCGGACTCGTGATCCTGGGGTTGCGGGTTCGAATTTCGGTACAGGGGGATTTTTCCCTCGGAGTTAACATTGGTTCTGACTCCATTCCCCATACAGTCCTTCGAATGAGACTATAAACCGAGGTTCCGTGTGTGAACGCACACACAACATCTTGCACACACGTAAAATCCCATCACCAACTTTCGGAAGAGAAGGCCAGTTTGGCCGTTGGTATGGATGACACGTTACACATAGCATGCACCTTCCCCGAAGATGAGTATGGCTGCCTTAATGGCGGGATAAAAAACGGCCATATACACAAAACTCTACTGCCTGTCTTTACAGGCAGTGTCCGCAGGAGTATCAGCCTGCGTACGCAGAAAGAAAGAAATCCTCCATGAAACACGTCAAAGACACTCCAATGACGTTTTCACAGATGACGCTTAAACTTCAAGCAAAAACTTCTAGAGCAAATTCTAACATCACAACATCAAACTTTCACCTCACTTCTTCGGAACTTGGAATCTTCTATTCAGAATCTAGCTACCTCCGTTGCGGACCTGCAACATCCTCAAAGAAATCAAGAACTTGTTCAAATTTTGGACGCTTTTCGAAGTTTCAGTCTTGAGAAAACCAATGAAAAAGAAAACAAACGATACAGTGAACCGAGTAGACGAAGTACTAGAAAGACTTCAACACAGACAGATGAAGATTTACCAATTCTCTACAACACTGAAGTCTTCACAGAAATCGATTTTGGGGAAGAAAACCAACCCACGTGGCCTTCTGACCCCCTCAAGCGGCAATAGAGAATCCAGAGTTCTGACCACTCCTTTAAAAAACAGCCACCAGGATATCCCCACTCCTGGCCCCCACACAACCCATGTTCATCAGCATACACCGCTGACTGTCGAGACATCAAAGCCTCTACACACCCTAAACACTTCAAACTCCCACGTGACAAACTGCAGAGCCTCAGACACCTCATCTGTCCCCATTACAAAGAACATCTCTGCGAACTGTCATACTTGTGATGACGATCCCCCTAAAAAGACAGCAAGAAACATGCGGAAAAGACAAAATTCTGAATAAGAAGCATAACCCCAATCATTGTGGACAAATGGAAAACTCACAACAAAAACTTTTTTTTTTAACGCTAAAAAACATATAAAGAGCAGCTGGCCAAACATCCCAGTGAATGATGACAGCAGTGACTCAAATAGTGAAACAACTACCTCAGATCACAGCAATGACGCTTCACAGAAAGGGCTTCAAGAACAAAGCCAGCTCCCTCAAATGATCATCTATCATCACTCCATCAAGAGAAATGTGGACGCCACCAGATCAGGTCGTTCGTATGGGTTAAATGTTACAAAGAGAACAACACACAGTGTAAATATTCTCATTAAAAAAATACAGGAACACAGACCACAGTCCAGACGCCATACTGCTTCACACGGGCATCAACGACCTGAAAGAGAATAGTGCTGAAACAGTCACCAAGGACTTCGCCACAAATGTGTTAAAGTTACAGGAGATCTACCCAGAATCCAAAATAGCCAGCTGCAATGTCACGGCAACAAAATCAGAAGTAAATCACAAAGCCGACTTGCTGAATGCTTTGTTGTACACAAAGTTACATGACATCCCAAACATTTCCTTTCTTGGTCATGAAAATTTATGAGCTGACTTCTATCTACGAGATGAAGTTCACCCAGATAGGAAAGGAATAAGCATACTTGCAGGCAATGTAGGTCGAATGTCGACCGTATGTACTGGGAAAAAAACAAAACAAAAAGTTCGTCGGAAACAACCATTAAACAAGGAACGAGAAAGTCGTAAGAATCGGCGGCCTCAGTTCAATGCCAGATATGCCCGACAGTTTGACAACACATATGACCGCAGAGAAAATTATACCAGTGAAAGGCAACAGAACAGAACACCTTTCTACAGTGGAAACAGTTCCTTCTCGAACAGAACTACTCATGGCAGTAAGTACCACAACAACCAGCCAGACACCTGGAGACCACGACCTATTTTCCATGCAGGACCAGAACCACGGCACCCTGTCCATCAGAATGACTACGCAACAGAATCACAACTGGGTTTTCACGGGCGATACATCTATATTCCCCACAGCAGAGACAGAATGACCCGCAGTGACTATGATTTTAAACAACGTGTCAAAGGAAACCGGTTTCAGAACGATGAACAAGTGGACCATTATTATGAGTACTGATTTTACACAAGCATTAGCCTGACAAACTAATTTAGGTGTTAAAGTTTCCTGTTTTCTACCCCTTATTTCATGCTTTTTTTTTCTTCTTTTTTTTAAATAAGTATTGCTGTTATTACTGTTACCATCATTTGTATCATCTTGTTAGGAATGTCAAAAATGGTACAGAAAATATCATCATGGAACTTTAAGGGGTACAAAGAGATAATCGATGGCCTTGCAACAAATACATTAGCAAACAAAACTGTGGTTAGTTATTTCCATCAATATGACATTCTTTTCTTACAAGAAACTCACCTTTATAAAGATACTGCTACAAATCTGTTCATTCCAATTTTTGCACGTGGACTTCATTATGTACGACTAAAGCGAAAAAAGGCAGTAAGGTCCTCTGGTGGAATATCAGGAACATATAAGGAACATTTGCGACAAAATATTACTGTTCTTCCGAGCAGTAACAGTGACATTGTGTGGTTGATGTTGAGAAGTACTGCTAACGATAAAAAGACTTTTATTGGCTGTGTGTACATTCCTCCAGAAACACCCTCCTTCGGAAAAGAGCATACTTTAGACATATGGGATAAATTTGAAGAAAGCATAGAAAAACATAACAAACATGGAGATATTATAATATGGGGTTATTTCAACGGAAGAACTAGAAACATCCCTGATTATAATCAAATGGAATATGAAAATAACACATATCACATACCGAATGATTATTATTTTGAAACCATTCATGACCGAAACCCTATGGACAACTGTGTTCAAAAAGCTGGAAGAAAACTTGTATCCATGTGTCTCGAAAAAAATTTATGTATTCTTAATGGAAGATCATCAGGTGATTTAGATGGTCATTTTACCTGCTACAAACAAAATAGTTGCGTTGTTGATTACTTTATTTGTTCTAACAACATGAAAAAAAAATTAAGTATGAAAGTTTATATCCCCTTATAACACTGTCAGACCATTGTCCTGCCGAACTAAAAATTGTAAACAGTAAACAAGTGGGGTAACTTTTGCTCCCATAAGAAAACCTAACACAGAGTAACTTTTATTCAAGACTGGCACAGCCTTTTAAACTTGAATAAAGTCAGACAAATACAAAGACGAACAATCTAATAGTGGGGGGAAAAACAAGCGCAGGCTAACAACTCAACTGTCTTCATTTCCAATAAAAAAAATTGTAATTTCTGATCTTACATCAGAAATGAAAACGAATAATATGTCCTCACAAATTTTACTTTACGAAAGACCAAGCTGAAAGAACGTCAGTGATCGATATTTAGGGGAAACTTTATCAGAAGAAAAATATTTAAAAGGTTTTCAATGCCATGGATAAAAGAACAAATTCTCCAAGTGGAACACAATTTGGATAGATAATTTGAAAATGAAACCACTATTTCTCATTGTTCTCTAAACTAGATTGTCAATGACGTTACACATTATTATGCTGACGTCAGCGGCCAGTATTAGTCTTCAGAAGAGAGCTAAGATTCGCCATTTTAAAAGAAAAAAGAAGAAGAAATCGTTTGATAGAGAATGCTATGAACACAGGAAAGATCTCAGATCCATATTGAATGCAGTAAATAGACAACCCTACAATAAATGTATGTCAAAAGTATTATACCAAACGCAAAATATGTAGTAAGTTAATAAAACAAAAAAAGCCAACTTTATTGTCGATGAGAGAATCTCTCGACAAAGATCCAAAGACGGCATGGAAAACTTTTAAAAAATCACAAAAGATTAGCAAGAATTAGAACTGTGTTCATCAATTAAATGCTTCAAAATGGATTTCATATCTTGAAAAAATCGTCAGGAAAGAAGTAAATGTAGACAAAGACCAAAAGTAAAAAAGTAGATGTTGAACTAAAAATAGACACATGAACTCTACCATGCTATCAAACATTAATTTGCTTATATCATCTAAAGAAATTTTAAAAAGCTTGCCTGCACCACAAACAAATTATAACAAATCACCAGAAATGGATGGCATGACTAACGAAATGATTAAAACTAGTCTTCCAATTACCATACACATCATTCAAAAAATGTTTAATCTTATTTACAAGAGAGGAATTTATCCAGATTCGTGGCAAAAAAGGTTTAAATATCCCATTATACAAGAATAGTAATCCAGGAGATCCAAACAATTATCGGGGAGTAACACTTACCAATACGTCAGGAAAAGTGTTTTGTACGATTATCAATAACAGAATGACGGATTACCTTGAACAAAATAAACCTTTAGTCAAAGAACAGGCAGGATTTCGAAAGAATCACAGAACAATTTATCACATTTTTATCCGAAAAAAGAAGGTTATAAATGAAGTATTGAAAATCAAAAATGGCAGATTATACGGATGCTTTGTTGATTTTGGAAAGGCCTTTGATAATGTATGGCTTGATGCAATGCTGTGAAATTGAACAGAGTGGGCATGACTGGAAACTGTTTTGATGTAATTAAAGATGTGTATACGAATGCCACCATTCAAAAGAGATCACATGGCCTTTTGAGTAAAGAAATTAATTCGTAAGGGAGTACACCAAGGAAATGCTCTCAGCCCTACTTTATTTAATGTCTTCATGAATGACATTGTATGGTGTATGAATAATAATGATTCACCCAAATTTGATGACTTGAATGCTTGTAAGATTCCATGTTTGTCAAATGCAGATGATCTAATCATTCTTTCTCTAACAAAAACTGGTCTCCAACAAAAACTACATAATTAACATGACTATTGCCAGTGTTGGAGATTAAGAATAAACAGAGAAAAAACAACAGTTGTTATATTT
>CM065715.1:25632157-25639657 GCA_033310375.1 Conus canariensis
GTCATCTGCCATGAACTGTTCCCTGTGGACTGTTTCGTCAACTTCGTTGCAGGGTCCGGTTACTCCCCTTTATCGTTCGCCTCTCTGGGACTTCAGTACCACCCTTTGCAGCCAAGCGAGCACGGTCACAGTACAGTCGGCCAGTGTTCAGGAGGTTGTGGCGACAATGGCAAATTACAAAGCTTCTCTGGTCGCGTGGCGCTATGGCCCGCCTGTCATCCTTGCCCTGGGAACCATTGGCAACCTGATGACGCTGTGGGTACTGGGCACTTCCTCCAGCATATCTCCTTCCATGGCCATCTACTTCAGAGCTCTGGCAGTCTCCGACCTGGTTTTGCTGTACTCTGGCCTGCTAAGGAACTGGATGAAGTACACCTTTCACATGAACGTTATTGATGTACATCCCATCATATGTAAGGTTCACTTCTACTTGATTTTTGTGACGGTGTTGACGTCAGCTTGGTTTCTGGTCATGATGTCGGCGCAGCGTGCATTACTGGTGGTATGGCCACAGAAAATGAGAGCGCTACACAGCCGGAGAGCTGCTTCCATCACAGTGGCTGCTATCGTCATCTTCAGTTGTGTGCTCAACACTCACAGCTTGCACGGTTATGACGTGCACTACAACCCAAATATTGGGCAACACCTCTGTGGCTACGTGAACTCTGATTATAAACATTTTGCACAGACTTCTTGGCCATGGATCGACATGTCCTTGTCCTCTCTGTTGCCCTTCGTTTTCCTGGTAGCCAGCAACAGTCTGCTGATGTGGAAGGTGACCTCTTCCATCGGTGACGTCAAGACACTGACATCATCCACGGGGCGAACTCCTCAGGGTGTCGTCAGCCAAAGGCAGAAAATGTCAACCTCTCTTAATGTCACACTCATTTCTCTCTCCGTCACGTTTCTACTGCTAACGTCCCCGATATGTGTGAATGTGATTCTGGATAACTATTTCCAGTTAACTCCGATTTCGCTGGCAGACTCTGACGATGCAGAACATATAGCAGCAGCTGCGTTGGGCTGGGCCTTGACCAATCTTTTGTGGTACGCCAATAGTGCCGTCAACTTTTACCTGTATTGCTTGACTGGTTCCAGATTCCGCAGACAGGTGTGGCAATGTCTGTGCTGCGTGGTGTACACGAAGAAAAACAAGAGACATGGCAAGGCAGGAATGAGTGAACGAGTGTACTGACACTGACCTCAACGAGATAACCAGTGCATCACTTTTAGTATGTGAAGAGACCGTCAACGTGGTTTCAACACAAAAATTGTGTAACAACCGTCAGTGCTAAAAGGGTTTGATTTCAATGTAGTTAATGTGTCAGGTCACAGCAGCGCACCCAAAATCTACAGAGAGTAATCCATACCACGTCGCCGTGAACAACCCACCATAGGAAACACTGCACCTCCGCTGAGTCACTTCGGTGACATCATGCCACTCTTTGTGTAAACATAACACTCAAGAAAAATTACCTAGACGCCCGCAACCACAAACGACTCCCAACCTATGCTTTTCTCATAGTGTGCGTGAAAGAGGTTCACGAAGAACCCAAAGGAAAAGAAGCCAAAATACAAATAAACACTCAATACCGACTTCGAAGAAAAGCCTAACTAACGTTAGAATATACAATAAACGAGTAAACGTATTATAATTGTCTGCTTCAAAGGTAACAAATGACAGACATGAACAATGCATAAAAACATCCCCAACACGACTGTCAGTAGGAGAATGGCGATGTGAAAGCCAAAAATACAGAGAGACATAAAGAGAGACATGACAGTCCAGAAAGAGAGTCAGGAGCAGGGAGAGATGGGCAGAAGGAGAGAAAAGAAAATGAGCTCAACCTCTTCACGACAAAAAGCACGGCAATTTGTTTATAACTGACAGCAATGTTAATCATGAATTATGCATATACAGACGATACATGCTGGCAGGAAGAAGGGGTTTGTCGCTTAAAGAGGCCATGTAAGGTTCGATCCCAGGGTATGATGGGCCACTCAAGAACCGGTGGCGATAATAAAAGTCAAATCATGCCGTGTTCTTTCGCGCTTCCTGCGTTCCATCGTGCCGTCTCCTGGAAGTCTTAGAAGTCCTCGATTCCGATGGTCTATCATTCCTCCCCTAAAAATCGCGCTCTCTCTCTGTGTGTGTGTGTGTGTGTGTGTGTGTGTGTGTGTGTGTGTGTGTGTGTGTGTGTGTGTGTGTGTGTGTGTGTGCGCCCACGTGCGTGCCTGCGTGCCTATGTGCGTGCATACGTGCGTACGCCCGTGCGTGGATGCTTGTATGTATGTGTGTGTGTGTGTGTGTGTGTGTGTGTGTGTGTGTGTGTGTGAGTGTGTGTGTGTGTGTGTGTGTGTGTGTGTGTGTGTGCGTGTGTGCGTGTGTGTGTGTGTGTGTGTGTGTGTGTGTGTGTGTGTGCCTGTGCACAACGTGCCTATTTTTCTTTGACATACCCACATGTACAAAGAGCTTGAAAGTGTATTGAGTATAGATATCTTATTATTTGTCTTCTTGTTTTATTCTTCCAACAGAAAGTCTAACTTACTAGCTTCTGCAGTAAGATCACAAGTTGTAATTCGGAGATGATATGGGTTCAAACTCCATCAAAGGCAGGTGTTTGTCGAACGTGCTCTGGGTTGAAACGGGAAAACATGAACCACATGACCGAGTTTCTTCTTCTTCTTCTTCTTCTTCTTCTTCTTCTAGTAACAGTATGGCGACATATGTCTCTCTATCTAAGTTCAACCTTTTCCAAGATATGACCAACATCCGGCCCACACCTACCTGCGCCACGACTTCAACATCGCCAGTACAGGGCCACTGCAGCCAGCAGCTGACAGAGTTGCCAACTTTGCTACGGTGCTAGAACAGGTCGACCCTTCCTTGCTACAACCACAGCCAAGCTGCAAGCGATGAACACAATGGCTTTTTCTATGCTAAATTCCTACTTTTCTAATCAAACTTTCACTGTGAAGAACCTGAAAGAAATGGAAGACTGTATTGTGCGCCGTATTCGAGGGTGACTGAAACTAAACAAGTCCTCTACCAGGTACACCATGTTCACTCCAAGATCAGAGGATGGCCTCGGCATCCTCAACCTGTCAGCCCTCCACAGCGCCAAGCACCTGTCCCTCTGTCTGTGCTCAAGAGTGCCGATGATCAGGTGCGAGAGACAGCCCGCTCCTCCCTGGCTCTTCACATGCAAAGGAGAAAGGTGCCCAAGACCCCAACGACATACAGTGCCTTCGGCGACTTCCAGACCAATGAGGAGGGCAGATTTGTCGGACTTCTCTTGTGACAAGACCACAGTCTGAATGGGTGCATTTTCATGAAATTCGTGAGGGAGTGATGTGTAATAAATGCATGGATGGAAATTTTGTGCTGACTATTAACGACGTAGATGATGATGTATGTATTTCAACGGCTGCAGCAAAACTGCATTTTCCGTGTAAAAAAAGAAACAAACAAAAAAATCCACAGTGTGGAAGATTTTTTTCCCCGTCTGAATGAAAACAAAAACAGTGGCAGAGATATTATTGTGAGAGAGTCGGCACAGACCATGTATAACTTGACTGCATTTTGAAGCAGTGTCAGCCAGTCAATGAGAGCAGACTGCAGTCACTGCGATGCAAGTCTAATGGCACTGAACTACCTCCTCGAATGTAATAGGCGACGTTTTCTGTGCAATAACCCATCAGAAACGGCCTCTCACGTACAAAATGGCCATCCAAAGAATCAGGATATGTACCAGGCAAGACACAATAAGATCGTTAAGGTGATTGCTGCACAGATTCCTGTTTCTGACTGTTCAGATGATGAAAGACAAATTCCTAATACTGCACGTATTTGACATAGACCATGATGTCACCAGTGCCAATAGACCTGACATTATTATCATCCACAGCGCTAGCCGCGAAGTCTTTCTCGTCGAAGTGGCTGCGCCCTTTGATGCATTTATTGATACTTGCTACAGTGCAAAGTTTGACAAGTACCTGCTGCTATCCCCGGAACTGGCTTTTCCTGTAGGATTGTGGCACTTGTCTCTGGGCAATGTCCATCGAAGAGTCAAGCTGGCTTTCCGCATGAGAGTTGTGAGATCATACACCAAGAAGCCGTTCGAAAAAACAAGCAAACAAACAAACAAAAACGCCTCAGCAACTGTGTAATTATCGGGTCTTTTCGTGTGTGGCAAAGGCGCTGTAGAGATTTGCATGTATAGTGAATAACTTGATTGTTGGTTTATCCTCACTTCAAAGTATAATGAAATTCCCAGTGTGTGTGTGTGTGTGTGTGTGTGTGTGTGTGTGTGTGTGGAGAGAGAGAGAGAGAGAGAGAGAGAGAGAGAGGAGAGAGAGAGAGAGAGAGAGCGTATATATGCTCGCATGCGCGCACGTGTAGATCAGTATGTGTGTAAGCATCGTGTACGTGCGCGCACACGGTCTATTCATTTGCGTGAGCTGAGTCTAACTATGCTTTAACGCCTTTGAATTCACCCGCGGATACGACCATTCACCGTCGTTTCCCACGTTTTAGTGTCGGGAGATGAACTACAGCCCATAATTGTTCGTCAATCATTCTTGAAAAACTCTCTCTCTCTCTCTCTCTCTCTCTCTCTCTCTCTCTCTCTCTCTCTCTCTCTCTCTCTCTCTCTCATTTTATATTCTATTGTGCAGCTTATAGCGATATCAGAAGTCTCAACTTTTCATTATCATTGCGGCAGAAAATCATAACCTATAATAGTTTGTTGTCCTCTCACAGTAATAGGATAATAACTCTACTGGCTAAGTATGTTGCAGAGGTATCTAATGTTAGGAAAAATTAATGCTCGGTAAGAACTTCTAATGTTTGAGTTTGTTTTCATGTATTCCGCAAGCTTGATGACCTTAATAAGAAATGGTTTTGTTTTCTTCACTAGTATAGCTAATGATGAGGCGGACGGTGATGATAGATGTGACAGTGCAGGAAAGTTTTATAACAGTGAATATGTATGCCTGGGTGAGGCACTTCTGTCTATGATCATGTTGTTACTTTTAAAAAAATTACATATTCATTTTCAGTGACGAAAAAGCACGTCATTTTCTTATTCTTCTACATGGCTTCAAGCCTCATTATTAACATTTGCGAAATCCGTTACAATTCATGTTTCTTTGCATTATAAACTTGTTTTTCGGCGCTGCAAATATTAATGTACACTCCCTTGACATAAAGGCCATTGTCAATAAAAACGTATCTGAAGCTGAAGCGTCTCTCTCTCTCTCTCTCTCTCTCTCTCTCTCTCTCTCTCTCTCTCTCTCTCTCTCTCTCGATGCAGAGGAATGTGTAAAGGATAATGTGGTGTTGTGTTCCCCAACCCCACCAGTGACTAACACCTCTCCTCCTGAAATGACTGAACAGACTGTCCCTGACCACTTCATCAGCAGAAGGCCTGGAAACCAATACTGACGTCGCACTTCTAGTCTGCCTCCAGAACTGAAGAGGACAGTGCATCTGCTGGAACAGACAGTGAATGCGTCGGACCTAAAAGGAAATCATAACAATATTCTTTCTATCATCGTTGACGCAAAAACTGTTGCCAAAAAAAAGAATTATAGGAACATATCTCCGACAAATGTAACGCATTCAACGATGATATAGACAATCCAAAAACAGCTGTAGCAGATTTGCAGACAAATTGAAAGCTAACTGTCAAGGAAAGCCATTCGCTCAAATCTCAGCTACGGACTTTGCAATCCTAGATGAACAAAATGAAAATTAAGTAAGCTGATGAAATAAGTCACAAGGACATTTTCTTTTGGAAAATAAAGTTCTTTCTTCCCACAGTACAAGTGCATTAAAGCCATCAGAAAACAGGCCTACAAGACAAGGTAAGACAGTCCTCGAAGTAGTGGTACACACATCACTAAAAAAGGACTGACAGTCAGCTCCTGAAAATTCTATCATGGAGGTGGTAAATGGAAATCATTCTGTGTCTGAGAATGAGCCTCAAAATAATGTCAGTTTCCAACATTCTGTCCATTCGTTTAATTCTGTCACACACACACACACACACACACACACACACACACACACACACACACACACACACACAGAGAGAGAGAGAGAGAGAGAGAGAGAGAGAGAGAGAGAGAGAGAGAGAGAGAGAGAGAGAGAGAGAACAAAACATAAAGAACAAGAAGTTTGTTTTTCGTGATCCCAAATTTTCGGCGAGCACACCTTGCCTTCCTCAGGGGACTTTTTGGTGTTAAGCTCACACATGTATTACAAATAATTCTGACAATCACTCAACGAAACAAGAAGGAAGAAGTAGGAAAGTGAAAAGTGTGTGTGTCTCTGTGTGTCTGTGTATGTCTCTGTGTGTGTTCTGTGTGGCTGTGTCTATGCCTGTGTATTTCACACACACACACACACACACACACACACACACACACACACACACACACACACACACACACACATACTCACACACACACACACACACACACACACACACACACACACACACACTTGTGAAGTCAGACAGAGACAGACAGACAGACAGACAGACAGACAGACAGACAGGCAGATAAACAGATAGACAGACAGACAGATAGACAGAGACCGCGTTTCTGATATAAATTCAATGTTTTCTTCTAATCGTCTCCAGATTTAGTTTGGTGACTCATTAGCCTATTGCGCAGATGAAGAGGTTACACGTTTGTGCTCGAAGGCCAAATTAATCCAATTCTATGCCATCATATAGCAGAGCAAAGCCGTGTCTGCATTCGGTGTGAGTCAAAGCACACCTCGCCGCGCTGATATGCATATAGATTTTTTTTTTAAACTGTACTTATTGTCAGCCAGAATAGCTCAGTTGCGAGGGTGTTAGACTCAAGATAAAGACGTCCCAAGTTCAATTCCAGGTTCCGATTTTCTTTTTATTCAAGGGGTTCGAAGAAGGTCTAAGGCAAAAAGGGAAAGGGAATATGGAGATGGGAGAGTGAGCGGGGGAAGGGACAGGGGAAAGGGGGTCAGGGGGAAGGGGAGACAGGGATAGGTGAGGAGGGGGACTAGGATGGGGAAAGGAGGGGGGAGGGGAACAGGGAAAGGGGAGAAGTGTGAAAAGAAGGCCGGGGAATAACAGCGGTCGGGTGAGACCATGGAAGGGAGGATGGGGAATGGGGAAGGGAAGGTTGAGGGCAGGGGTAAGGTGAGGACGGGGAGGAGACAGGAGGCACAGGAGAAGGGGGAACGGGTAGGCTCTCTACATACAACGCAAATACTGCTACGTTCCTACACATACTCAGGGATTGACTGTGCTGTAAATGGCTCTTAAGTCACAGATTAAACATAATGCACCCCCTCGATTTAGTCTCAGAATCAAACGATAGAGGGACACCACGTCCTCACGTATCAGCATTCAACCGGTGTCCACGTTTGTTTGTTTGTTTGTTTGCTTGTTTTTGGCATCCGTGAAATTCGCTCAAGCTTGGTCGCGTTTTCCCAGAACTTTTCTCTTT
>CM065715.1:25654657-25672157 GCA_033310375.1 Conus canariensis
TTGGTCTATGTTACGTGGTGCATTATTTGAATTACTGCTTGTTTGTTTGTTGGTCTATGTTGCTTGGTGCATTATTTGAATTATTGCTTGTTTGTTTGTTTGGTTTATGTTGCTTGGTTGGTTGGCTGGTTGGTTGTTGTCATTTTGTGCTGTGCATTGTGTTATGTGACACCCCTTTCAATAAGGGGTTTTGGCACTTACCTGAATTGAATCATTCTTATTCGTTCTGTCTCTGTATCTCTCGGTCTGTTTGTCTCTCTTTGTCTGTCTGTCTGTCTCTGTTTCTGCCTCTCTCTGCTTCTCTCTGTCTCTGTCTCTGTCTCTCTGTCTCTGTCTCTCTCTCTCTCTCTCTGTCTGTCTGTCTGTCTGTCTCTCTCTCTCTCTCTCTCTCTCTCTCTCTCTCTCTCTCTCTCTCTCTCTCTCTCTCTCTGACACCTTGTTGTTGCAGTCCTGGGAAACAAAAACTTCCCGTCATGTCGCTGCCTGCCGCCAGTTCCTCCCCATCTGATCCAGGTTTTCCGATCCTCATTTTGGGTTTCCTGCTTTCGCTGGGGCAGACGACATGTTTTCTTCATTGCCCGGGTTGTTGGTATAAACAGTCGGGTCCGCCAGTTTACTGACGCGATGACGACTTTTTACTGCATTCACCAGATTCTCGTTTTTTGGGGTTTTTTTTTTCTGGGGTGTTGACAATCTGCAGTGAAATGAAATATACAGAAAAAGAAAGAAATGGAAACAAAATCCATACATATGGATTCCTAATAAGTTAGCTTTCCTTTTTGTTTTTCAGTGGGCTCTGTTCAAGCGAATAGGCTAAATGATATACAGCTGTAACTCTGTCAGTTAGGAAGATCAGTTTACTCATTATGTACACATTACACACTCCATATTTACCTGTGAAAAAAAAAAGAATAAGAGCTTCGTTCTAAAGCTGGACGTAAGGTATCGCAGAACGGCAATAGGTTTGCCGACTTAGTCCTAGCTTCAAAACAAATGAGAGTGAACGGTCTTGATAGATAACAGTACCAGCCATTTAGTTTGCACGCGCGCGCGCGCGCACACACACACACACACACACACACACACACACACACACACACACACACACACACACACACATACACACAGAGAGAGAGAGAGAGAGAGAGGGAGAGAGAGAGAAATTTTCGTTGTCGGAAAGGTTATTGAACTTAGCACGCTGAAACAGGAAATTTCCTGGATTCTTACGGACATTTTCACCCTTACAGCTGCACCTGTTCAGATGAGCAGATGAAATCACCCCCAAACACTTGCATTTTTTGTGTCTTATCGTCAGTGCTCCTTGTCTGCCTTTGTTTCCGGGTCGGCTTCTCCCTACACAGCCGCGTGGAGGATTGTCCAGCCAACGGTCCGGCACCATGATCCAGCCACAGGGAGCAACCGATATCAGGTCAACATGTGGCAGTCCACTAGACCAGACACTGCACTGTAGCCGAGTCATTTCGGTGGAGTTCTCTGGTGCCTGTTCTGATCCAACATACGCGGGACACTGAGCCTGCTAAAGACAATAGCTGCATTGTCGGAAAGCTAGCGTTGTTTTGTTTTGTTTTGTTTTTAATTATAAAGCTGTTTGGACACATTCCTCTGCATGATAATACGGGGGCAGAAAACTGACAGATAAACTAGTAAGAAGAGGAAAAAAGATGTACAGAAAATGATGAGAAGTGGATAGAAAGATGACAGATTAAAACTGAAGGATGGGACAAAAATGAAACAAAAAGACAAGGAACGTGGCAGACAAAAAAACACACACACACACAGAGGAAATAAAGTTGGCAGGAAATAGAAAGAAGAGAGTAGAAAGATGACATAAATAAAGAGAACGAAGCAGAAAGATACATATCATGAAAAGATGGTGACACAAACATGACAGAAAATAAAGAGAACGAGACTAAAAAAAAAACAATAGAATGGGACAGAAAAATGACAAAGCATACTATGTAGGGGGACGGAAAGATGACAGAACTGAAAGAAAAAGGTCAGAAAGATGATACGACATTAAAGAGAAGGTAACAGAAAAAAATAGAAGATATAAAGAGAAAGGAAGAGAAAGATGGCAGAACACAAAGAGAACAGCAAAGAGAAAGGAACAGAAAGATGGCAGAACACAAAGAGAACAGCAAAGAGAACGGGACACTAAAATGGCAGAACATCAAAGAGAAGATGACGGGAAAAAAATGACGGAAAATAAAGAGAAAGGAATCAAAAGATAACAGAATACGAAGAAAAGGCAACAGAAAGATGAAAGAACATAAAGAGAAGTGGGCAGAAAGATGGCAGAACATCAATGAGGAGGGACGAGAAGATGACAGGATTTTAAGGGGAAGGGGAAAGAAAGATGACAGAGCCTTAAACACAAGGGGGACAGACAGATTACACAACATTGAAGAGAAGGGGGCTAAATAACAATAGAACATGTAAGAAAAGAGGACAGACAGATGAGAGACCTTTAAAGAGAAGAAGAGAACGGAATAGAAAGATGATAGAACACAAGGTGGGAGGGGGGGGGAGGCTGAAAGTTCACATAACACTGGAGAGAAGGGGACAGAAAGATGGCAGAACAGAAGGATAAACGGACAATAAGAATGTAGAACAGAAAGAGAAGCGGACAGAAGCACGACAGAGCACTGAAAATAAGGGGACAGAAAGATGAAAGAACATAGAAGAGAGGACGGGAAGACGGCAGAGCATAGAGAGAAGAGGACAGAAAAATGACAGTACACTTGGGAGAACGGGGCTAAAATAAAGAATATTAAAGAGAAGAGGACAGAAAGATGACATACACTTGGGAGAACAGGGCTGAAATATAGAACATTAAAGAGAAGAGGACAGAAGGATGACAGTACACTTGGGAGAACGGGGCTAAAATATAGAACATTAAATAGAAGAGGACAGAAGGATGACAGTACACTTGGGAGAACTGGGCTAAGACACAGATCATTAAAGAGAAGAGGACAGAGAGATGACAGAAGATAGACGAGATAACGGGGCTAAAACACAGATCATTAAAGAGAAGGGAACAGCAAGATGGCAGAGCATAAGGAGAAGGGCGCGCGCACACACACACACACACACACACACACACACACACACGCACGCACGCACGCACGCACACACACACACACACACACACACACACACACACACACACACACACGCACATACACATACACACACACACACACACACACATACAGAGAGAGAGAGAAAGAGAGAGAGATAGAGAGAGGGGGGAAGAGAAGAGGGTAGAGAAAGAGAGAATAGGAGAACAGACACAGAGAGGAGAGACATGGGGGGGGGGGGGGGGGAAGAGAGAGAGAGAGAGAGAGAGAGAGAGAGACAGGTAGACAGATAGAGTGTGGATGACAGAGTGGTGGAAAACAGCGACAGAGACTGAAACGAAAAGTTACAAATAAAGGCAGAGAGAAGTTAATGAGGTGCAGGCCGTTATAACAACACCGCAATATAATACCTGCAATGTCACTACCTTCACCAACTTGGCCACTTCTAAATTGCTGCCATGACAATTGATATCCTTACTTGTGGAACGCAAGTCAAAACACTCTCAACAAACGTGGGTCGAAGATGCCCAACTCGGCACGCACGGTTTGCAAAGACTGTCCTCCTGTTTGAGAGATCGAGCTAAGCTCGGCACCTTCTGAGCAAAGGCATTACTAACTGTCTCCATGATGCAACTTCTGTCTGGTTTGCATAGGCAATCCAACAGAACGAGCAGTTTCGCGACTCGGCTCGTACAATAAACTGGCACTAATCTCCTCGAGGACGCGTTTGTGCGATTTACAACTCGGAGATGGGAATTCAGTCCCACAAACAACAAAAGAGTAGCAGCTGAGCTCGAGGAGTCGGACTATAAAGCTGGTGAAACTTTAAACTTTCCGACAGCCTGGCCACATAAATCAGAGACAACTGGATGCAGTGGAGAAACAAACTGACGGGTGTTAATTTCCCACAGGGGGGTCCTGAAAACTGGACACTTTGGAAGCGTGCAAGATTTTCACACAGCCTTGATTTTGGTGACTTTAGTGACAGGCGAATTACTCTGTACCATACTTTTCTAGAGAAATCATCACAAGTGAAGGTTATGAAGGGCAGTTGCAAATCGCACCATAGCGTCAGTTAGCGCTTTGGTACGTGTTTGGGTTATGCCTGGAGAGAACAAACGCTGTTCACGCTGTGGGTTTCCACACTTCAAAGTTATCCCTTTCATAAAAAGTTGTAAGAGAATAAAGTACAGGACTTATCCCTTGCGTAGAATGTTATACGAGAATAAAATACAGGACTTACTGCTCGGCTTCATCCCTTTTTTTTTCTTTCTGTCGGACCTCCTGTGTCCTCTCTCTGCGATTACCAGCGGTGCAATCACTCCTGTTTCCCCATAACCCTCCATATTCTTGGCTCGCCCTAGGAAAGACAGTTTTACACCTCTCTCTCTCTCTCTCTCTCTCTCTCTCTCTCTCTCTCTCTCTCTCTCTCTTGAAAGAATTATCTACACAAGATGGCCGACAAATGGTCTTTGAGGATGATGTACTGATCCAATATCTTTAAGACTCGGACTGTCTGGATGAAAGCTGAACTTCGCCGTTAATGACATACTTTTAGCTTGTGTGCCTGGACGAGAACAAGAAGAATGAGAAATATGACAGAAAAAAAAAAACTAAAGAGTATGAGAGGAAATTGGGGGGTGGATGCGGGGAGGGGGGGGTACATTAAGGAGTAACCAGAGATAAAGAATAAGTAAACCAAGAAGGAAGAAGAGGAAGAAAAGAGAAGTGAAAAAATGCTGACAAGAAGAAGGCAGATGGGAATGACAGATAGAAGGCGCACTGGAACAGCTAAGGGATATTATAAGAAAGCAAGAAGAGATTAGAGACTAAATAGAGGAGAAACTGGAGACGAAGATGAGTGCCAGAATAAACAACAACAACAACAACAACAACAAGAATGATCATGAAGGAGAAAAAGAAGTAAAGCGAATAAGAAAAATGCGACAAAGAAAAAGACAGTTCTCAAATCCACTATGTCAAAATCACCTTACTAACTGAGGGCCAGAATTGGCCAGATCTCCTATTACCAAACTGGCTGAAATCAAGGCCACACCAGAACTCCCAAACACCAATGTTCTCCCTTTTCACTGAACCCCTTTGAAAAACAACCCATGGAACTGTCAGCAGGCAACTATGCAGTACTAGACACGTGTCGAATGTTTTAGAAGGTACAACTGTCTGCTGACTCCCCATTCACTTCAGTATTCTGGGCAGACGGCGTTTTTCTTCAGGACGGATAAGCTTTCCCACTGGAGCTTCTAAAGTCCACTAAAGCATCTGTAAGCAGATTAGCATGTGCTCGGTGTACGCATGGATATGTCTAAGGCTGCTCATGCTGTGAACTTCCACATTGCCAAGTGAACGGAGACTGTGTTGTCTAAAATAAACAATTGTTAAACGATGATGGAGTACAGGGCACAATGGCTGACTTCATTTCTCTTTCCATTCTGTATCGCCCTTTGTGCCCTCTCCGCAGGATCACCACCACGCGAATCATTCAAGCTCCTACCTGACCAATCACACCCTGACTGGCTTTGCCACATATTCCTTCTTCAAATAATTTCTTTCAGAAGAATCATCCATACCAGATAGCTGGAAAATATTCTCTGGTAATAAAGATCTGATGAACTGGTCTACAAGCCCTGCATTTTCAGTGTGAACGGTTTTCACTTCAGCATTAAACTGCACAGTTTATTCCAATATCTGAACGAGAAAAAGAAGAAAAAGACTGAGAAAAGGACAAGAAAGGAGGATGAGAGGGAAGAACATCAGAAGGTGTAAATGAAGGGTGAACAAACGGAGAGAAAAAAAAACAGAAATGGAAGAAGAGAGAGGAAAACAAGAGGGAAAGGAGGAGACAGAGGACAGGAAAAAAGAAGAAACGAAAGGAAGGTCATGAAAAAGAGATAAAAAGCAACAGCAACACCAAGAAGATAATGAAGTGGAAGAAGAAGAAAAAAGAAAACCAAAAAGACACAAACAGAGAAACAAACAAAGAAGTAAAAAATACTCGGACCACTATAGTAACATCGCTTTCTTTCACTGAAGACCAGAATATGAATCTCCTGTAACCAGAGCGGCCCTAATCAAGACCACGCCAAAACTCCGCAAACATCAAGGTTCCTTCTCACTTTCCTCCGAGTCCCACTGCCAAACAACTCCATGAAGCCACCTCACGTGTGTCCAATGTTTTAGAAAGTGCAGCCATCTGAAACCATCCTCTCCACCTCAGCGTTCTTACACAGCTGGTGCTTTTGTTGGGAATGGGTAAGATTTCCCACCTGAAGTTGTAAACCATACAATAGCCTCCATGAGCGGATTAGCACGTGCTCGGTTTACGGATGAAGCAGATAATAGCTGTTCACATTGTGAGTGTCCCACAGCCAAGTACACGGAAGTTCACTGGTATGATAAAAAGTTGAAAAAAAGGAATGAGTAATGGGCACTCTGCTTCTCTTCATTTCTCTGTTCTTTCAGTCTCATCTCCTGTGTCCTCTCAGTGGGATCACCATCACACCAATCATTCCGACTCCCACATTCACATCCATGGTCCTGGTTCATTCTGTCACAGAGAATTTACTTTATTCCTTCTCGGCATAACTTCTCTCTTTCAGAAGAATTATTCATATCGGATGCCCTGGAAATGTTCTCAGGTACTAAAGCATTGACCCACCAGCCTCGGATCATCGGTGTGCCTATGTCCTGATTTACACTCTGGACACATGCTCTTGGTATAAGCTCTGTCAAAATTGACAGCCTGGACATGGTCACGGGAACTGATGTGCTGGTGCCCTTATGAGATGTACACTTACTCACGCTGACCCCAAGCTGCTCAGTTATTGTCGTCAGTATGGTGTTTAGAAGTGAGTGTTCTGAGCATGTTGGAGCAGACCAGGCACCAATGAACATCACCAAACTGAGTCAACAAAGGTGATGTGTCTCCTCTGACGGGTTGCCTCACGTGATGGAAAGGAAGGAAAACAAAAACAAAAACAAAACAAAAAACAATGACGACAATGAAAAAGCCTTTTTCCAGTCCACTATCTTAACATCACTTTCCTTCACTGAAAGCCATAACATACCAACTCTCCTTTTATCAAAATGGCTATAGTTAAGACCATGCCAAAACTCCCTAAACACTAAGGTCCTCCCTTTTCACTGTGCGCCATCAAAAAAAAAAAAAAAATTCCAGGAACGTGTCAAAAACGCCACTCATTCAGCCTTCTCATACGTGTTATACGTTAATATACGTCTGTTCGTCTAATATCACTTTCAATGAAAAGACGTTAAACTGAAGTACTAACTAACTCATGCGTGTCCAAGGTCTTGGAAAGTGCAGATGTCTGCTAACTCGCTGTCCATCTCACCGACCTATGCAGCTGGCGCTTTTGTTGGGGACAGATAAGATTTCCCAGTTGCAGCTGTAAATCACACTTTAGCGTCAATAAGCGGATTGCCACGTGTGGTTTACGCGTGGAGAGGTCAAAGCTATGAGTTTCCGTTTGCCAACTACACAGAGGTGAAGCCGTGCTATGAAATCTTGTTAAAGGAAAATGAGCTACTGGGCAAAAAGTTTTGTTTCGCTTCTTTTCTCTTTCTCATGTACTGTTCTCATGTTCTGTGCCCTCTGAATGGGATTACATCCAAGCCCGTCATTCCAACTCCTGAACGCACAGCCACACCCTTGGCTCGTTCTCCCACAGAGAACTTACGTGATTCCTTCCTGGCATAATTTCTCTCATTCGGAGGAAGTATCTACATTGGATGACCAAGGAATGATCCCAAGCAATGTAAAACTGATTTCATCCATAAGACTCGATTATCAATATGAACACCAACTTCATCATTTGAATTGCACAGTTTGTTCTAGCATCTGAATGAGAATAAGAAGAAAGTCAATGAAGAAAGAGAAAGATCCGGAAGGGAGATAAAAGGAAGGAAAGGTAGGAGAAGGAAATAATGGATAGGTAAAAGGAGAGGAAGAACGAGGAAACGAAGACAGAAGTAACAGAATGGAAACAGGAAGAAAGAAAGGAGAAGTGGTAACGAAGAATACCGAGAAAAGAAAAAGAAGGCAAAATATTTAATATGGAGACGATGATAAAGAAAATGAGAAGTGGAAAAGAAAAATAATGTAAAAAGAACAAATGGCACGGCGGAAGATGAGGGGGAGGAAGAGGAAGGAAGAGGAGAAAAAAAAAAGAAGAAAAGAAGGAGGATAACGTAATAGAAGAAGGAGTATAGCAAAATCAATAAATCTAAATGAAAATGAAGAGCTGGACAAATAAAAAAGAATCAGACCAAAAAAGACAAACGATAACAACATTTACCATCCACTACCTCATAATCTATACCTTCCTTCACCGAAGACCCCAACATTCCAAATCATCGGTTTCCAAAATGGCTTTAATCAAGATTACACCTAAAGTCTTCAAACATCAAAGTTCCCTCTTGTCACTGTAACCTATTGACAGACATTTCCGCGAAGGTGTCAGAAGCCAACCGTTTAACTTCCTCATAGGTGTCCAAGGTCTGGAAAGGTGCAGCTGTCTGCCCCCACTCTGTCCACTTCAACGTCCTAGGCAGCTGGCGCTGTATGTGGGGGGCGGATAAGATTTCCTTTCTGAAGCCGTAAAGCGCTCTATGATGACATTAAGCGAATTAGCACGCGTTTGTTTACGCATCGAGTGTCATGCTGTGATCTATCACTGGCAAGTGAATGCAGGTTAAGTTACACATATGAAAGGTTGTTAAAAGACAACGACGTACAAGGCATTATGCCGGGCTTCACCTCTCTTTTCTTTTTGTCTCATCTCATGTGCCCTCTCAGTGGGATTCCCCACCACCATCACCACCCTCGCCCAAGCATTCCACACCCCCAATGCACAGTCACCCCTTAACCCCTACTCCCCCACCCCCTCATCCCCACCTTCGGCTCGTTCTGCCATAGAAAATTTATGTTGTAAAATTTCTCTCATTTGGAAGAGGTAATTATGACAGGGAGACAGAAATGTTCTCGAGAGCCAAAAAAAAGTCGATCCATGATCGAAAAGCCCAGAACTGTCAGTGTGAACGCTGAGTCAAACAAATGTGCAAGTATCTGAACGAGAAGCAGAAGATGAAGTTTGAGGACAGAGAAATTGTAAGGAAGAGGGATCAAAATCAAAATCAAATTAGATGTCGCTCATTGGCTGGCGGACCGCGAGACGCCCCATTAGGGCTGTCATGTCATCAATGTCAATTCTCCACAAGAAAGAACCGAAAGGAAAATAGGGAAAGGAAAAGAAGAAGTAAAGGAAGAAGACAAACAAGAAGTAAAAGAAGGCAAAGAAGATGATGACGACATATACATGGGAGAACTAGAAAAGAAATAGAATATAAGATAAAAGCCAAGAAAGAGCAAATGGAGGTATAAAAAATGGACAGCATAAACTACCAACAGCAGCAACACCAGAGTAGACGACGAAAAAAAAAACAAGATAAAAAGAAGACCAAAAAGGAAATACATTACCAAGAAAAACAAACGTCCCAGTCCATTACCTCAATATAAGTTTCCCTCAACAGGAAACCAGAATATACCCAATCTCCTATTACAAAACTAGCCGTAATTAAGACGAAGCAAAAACTTCCCAAACCCCAAAGTCCCCACTTTTCACAGCGCCCCATTGAAAAATAACCCAAGATTTTGCCAGCAGCCAACTATTAAGCTTCCACTTAACGTACCCAATGTGCAGCTGTCTGCTAACTCCCTCCCCACCTCAGCGTTCTGAGGCAGCCGGGGCTTTTTTCCCCCCTTTTTGGGGGGGTGGGGTGGGGGTGGGGTGATGGTAGTGGTGGTATGGATAAGATTTCCCACAAGAAGTTGTAAATCGCACAGAAGCATTAAAAAGTAAGCCAGCACAGGCTTGGTTTACGCGTAGAAAGATCCTGGAGACTACAATGCCATGCTATGGACTTGCTCACTGTGATGGAGGTTTCAATGACGTTTCCAATGGGATGTTGCTCCACTTGGGTTCGGTTCTCTCTGAAATGAGGTGAAAATGACACCATGATCATGTTGCCAATGATGATTTCAATAAGAATCTGAATCTGCTACCGCACCAATAGCTACTCCTCGCATTGTTTTTCACCTTTGATTTTGTAATCAGAGAATGGTAGATAGTACTACTTTGACAATAAGGCAGATATACAATATGCAATCGAAAATGCGAAAACGTGCTCATAAGCATGCACATATGCGCGCCCGTGCGCCCCCCCCCCCCCCCCCCCACACACACAAGAGAGAGAGAGAGAGAGAGAGAGAGAGAGAGAGAGAGAGAACAAAAATTTCACGATTTCACTAGGTAAAGAAAAAAAGAACAGCTTGAATTTCCTGTTACCCTGGTGACTGTAATGTGAATCACGCCAAAGCCCTCCTCACAATCCAGACCAATGCCCACTTGTCACTGTGCCCTATTCAAACACGACACTAAGGACTGCCCGATGCCGTCCACTTACGTCCTATTTATGTGACCAACGTTTCGGAAGGTGCAAGATATTCCGCTAAGTTACTGCTCCTTTCCGCGGGCCTGAAAGCGGGTGCTTTTGTTGCACTTGGATCGGATGTCTCCCCATCGCCCCCTTCAAGTAGTAAATCGTGTCATAGCGACAGTGAGTGGATTAGCTGCGGGTTGTTTTATTTGAAGAGGGGTCAAGGGGGTATTGTGTTAGCTTTCTTGCTGCACGCAAAATGGACGAGGTTACGTTGTATAATGGCAATTAAGAAAGGATGTAGGCCTATCCGCCGTCTTAGAATGGATTGTGATTAACTCTTTTTGTCTCAACGGCGTTGGGAGGGGAAGTGACTGTCGTTTTCACCTGCGTGTTGGATTTTGCGTTTCCCTGCATTCCTCCCCTTACAAAGTATGAAGAAAAAAAATGAGCGCGTGTGCGCTCTCCCTGTCTGTATCTCTCTCTCTCTCTCTCTCTCTCTCTCTCTCTCTCTCTCTCACACACACACACACACACACACACACACACACACACACACACACACACACACACACTTCCCCTCAAGAACGTATCCAGTACTTTTCGTTTTTCAATTCCACGATTGCGTCATACCCTATGTGGGGATAATCTATTTCTCAGTTAGATACTGGACCCCATTCTCCATAGGTGCAGATTGTGTTGCATCCTTACTGAGTGTCCGAAGGCCTCAAATGGGAAGACCGGGGATCATGCCGTCATGTGTCAGTCCATTTGTTGATGCGAATTTTCAATGTTGTTTAAATGTCCTGCCAACCATTGCAAGTTCTCCTAATCAAAGATGTGACTGAAATCAGCTGCTGTGGATATGTCCAGGGCTCGTTCAGTGTAAACTGTACCAGCATGTTTTGGAAATTCCGTACGTGATAGTAATTTCCCTTTTTCTGTCACTACTTGACTCTAAGCGGTTGTTGTTGTTGTTGTTGTTGTTGTTGTTCCTGTTGTTGTTTTCGGTCCACTTTTTCTTGATTTGTAACATACCTGATCATCGGTTATTAACTGGAGACCATAGGTAGAAAGCTGAAAACTGTTTGCAATTTGTTGTTTTTGTTGTTTAAGGACGGGGTAGGGAAAATGTTGTGCTTCTGAACACTGTTGTCGTTGTTGTCAATTTTTCTGTGGTCTGAGGGCGGGAAGTTCAGCGGAATGGCTCTGGCCATCATTGCGGCAAAGAGTTATCTCTGCTTTTAGGACTTCCGTGGTTACACTGTCATGTTATGAACGCCGTTTACATTTTGTGGATCGTTTTTCTGTGTTTGTTGTTTTTCTCCCTTGACAGCCTTGAAAGGGTTGTGTCTGGTCAGCTGGACGCTAACAGTGAAATTAAGACATGAAACTGAAAACGATCGAAGGACAGATAAATTGATTGAATGATTTATTGATAGATAGATAGGCAGACAAACAGACAGGCAGACAGACAGACAGACAGACAGACAGACAGGCAGACAGATAGATAGATAGATAGATAGATAGATAGATAGATAGATAAAAAGACGGATGGATGGATGGATGGAAGGATGGATACATACATAAACATATACATGCATACACACATACTCATTGCGACACACACACACACACACACACACACACACACACACACACGTACGCACGCACGCACGCGCACACACACACACACACACACACACACACACACACACACACACACGCACAGAGAGAGTCAGACAGATAGTCAGACAGAAAGGTGAATAGATACATACATACATACATACATACATACATACATACATACATACACACATACATACATACATACATACATACATACATACATACATAGAGAGACAGACAGACAGACAGATAGATATGAAACAGACGAACAGTGCACTTTTGTCAGTGACGTTGAGCCAGTAATGAACTTCACAGTTTCATCATCTTATTTCATGTAAACAAACAGGTGGATGAGGACGATGACGACGATGTTATAAGGTTTAACCCCGAGGCCACTTGCACCATGATTATCATCTCCTCGACCTTCATCAATACTCATGCCATGTGCAGCAAAATGCAGTGTAACTATTTCGGCCTTTCAGGCATAGCTCTCGTGGTGTCCTCATTCGTAATATCTCTCCGACGTCCGCGCCGATGGTGAGTTCATGTGAAAGCATTTGGCGTCAGGATTTTCAAGTGAAACTGTCACCAAAAAAAATCTAATCAAAGACCTAGTAGCACCAAAAACTGTGTAGCCCATGGGAATTTTATGCAGGTAAAACAAGTTCTTTAGAGATTTTTAAAACCAATTAATCCCTATTACCATTAGGTTGTACGGGTGCCACAAGAGGCACATGTATGACGATGTTGCTACCGATCTGAGGGATATCGCCTACCTTTTGATCCTTGCGGCGTCAACCTTCCCAGCCAGTCAAATTTTAAATGCTGTCATTTCGGCTACGGCACAGGATTCGTTTCGCTTATTACAAAACTTCTCTCGTTACATCGATGCTCCGTGAAAGGAAACGTTATCGGAAACATATTCAGAAGCACACACATTTTTTTTTTACTATTTCAGTAAAGTGGCACCTCCTACTGCCACTGTTGTTGTCTTGTGTTATTGTACAAAGCTCTTGTTGTGCATGCTTTTCTCTCTCTCTCTCTCTCTCTCTCTCTCTCTCTCTCTCTCTCTCTCTCTCTCTCTCTCTCTCTGGTTGTCGGAAAGTGACAATCGATCACCATTCATGGACTGCACGTTTACTGAGGATGTTTTGTTTTTAAATAACAAGTTCACACTGTGTTTATAGTTGAATAATTACGTGTTCGACCAATTTGCCTTTTGAACACACACACACACACACACACACACACACACACACACACACACACACACACACATACACACACACACACACACACACACACACACATACACACACACACACACACACACACACACACACACACACACACACCACGTATAAAAAAAGGCACAAAACAATAATTCACAGATTGCAGCCAACATGATAATGACCAGAAAAGGAAAAAAACAAAGGCACAAAAGAAAGAAAGAAAATATGCTCATGCCTATGCTCGCAGATATGTATTTCTTGGGAAAGAAACAGATAGCTCGACGATGACACCACCCTTGTGTACATAAACTCCCATAGTAAGTAACTTGGATTCGGGGTAAGCGGGGGATAGGTGCAGAGGAGAGTGGGCTGTGGACTCAACCGTATGTTAGTTCCTAGAGGAGTTTACTACGCGCACTGGTATGTAACGATGCTTACACAAGGTCGGATAAATATTTTCCTCCCTCAATACAATCCCCAAACCCGACCCTCCCGGCATCTATCCATCCTCTGCCCCCTCCCCCCCCCCCCCCATCTCACCCTGGTTTCTCATGCCCCTTCTCCCGACCTCTATCTACTCCTTTCGGTGGCACCCCCCTACCCACCCCACTCTCCCATCCTCTGGCATATCCCTCCACCTCTTCCTCCCAGTTTTCTTTCTCCCTCCCCACCGCTGTTGGACTGCAGAGAATGAAGCAGCGAAAAGAGAGTAATTCTGCTTCGTTTTCAGATTTTCGATAATCTGTTTTTTAGCTTCCTCTGTTCCAGATCTACCTGTGTTCCGTAAGTTCCTGATAAGGTCTGATATGGCATTAAAAGCTAATGGAGACGTCGATAGACGGGTGCAGAGAGAGAGAGAGAGAGAGAGAGAGAGAGAGAGAGAGAGGGAGAGAGAGAGTGAGAGTGAGAGAGAGAGAGAGATGCAGTTTCTACATGTTACTATCTCATTATCGCTTAACAGCAGCATCATCATAATCATCGTCAACAGCTCAATACAGTTTCTTTCCTCATCCATAAGCACTGCGCCACTCAACAATAAAAACCAAACCCGCGCTCATCCGTTCACCGACAACTTTGCAACCTGAAGGTAATAACCTTATTCATCTACCAACAAAAACGCCTCTGTCCAGCTAGAACACTGAGATGGACTGGGAGTTTGTAGACAGCCGCATCGCCATCCAAGACATTGGACACTGGTAAATGAACGTTAAACGGCTGTTCGTTCATGTCGTGAAAAGTGGGCGCCTTTCGTGCGGTCTTGATTGCTGTCGCTTTGGTAAAAAGAGATTCAGCATATTCTGGTCTTCGGTGAAAGAATTGTGCTTAGCGCTGTAGCGCTGGTGTGTGTGTGTGTGTGTGTGTGTGTGTGTGTGTGTGTGTGTGTGTGTGTGTGTGTGTGTGTGTGTGTGTGTGCCTGTGAAGGGGAGAAGGGAAGGAGAGGGGAGGGTCTTTCTCTTCTTTTTTTTTCTTCTTCCTTTCTTTTCCATGTTCTTTATTCAATCTTTTCTTTTTCTCCTCTACATTCTTCATTTCTTATCCCTGTTCTTTTTTCATCAATCTTTTCTTTTTCTCCTCTACATTCTTCATTTCTTATCCCTGTTCCTTTTTCATCAATCTTTTCTTTTTCTCCTTCTCAACACTCTTCCTTTCTTTTCCCTGTTCTTTTTTCAATCTTTTCTTTTTCTCCTTCTCTACTTCTTACCCACCTCCCACCCACCCACCTTCCCCCTCGCCATATTTATCTTTTCTATTCTCTCACTTCATTTTCTTCTTCTACTTTTCTCCCTGTCCTCCTTTTCACATCTCCTCCTCCTCACCTCTTTCCTCTTCTTCTCGTTCAGACACTGGAACAAATGGTGTGATTTCTCGGCCAAGCTCAGCATTCACGCTGACAGGCCAGGGCCGAGGGATCCCGGATCAATACACCATTACCTGAGAACATTTCCCGGCCATCCGGTGTAGATAATTCTTCCAGAGGAGAGAGATTATGCCATGAAGGAATATCTGGAGTTTTTCTCCCGATCAGAACGGATAGCTGAGGTTCGGAGGCTGCACAAATGGATTTCCTTTCGGGGATATATATTTTTCTCCTTAGTTTTGAGAATTGCCTCTTTCGGTGATTCTTGACGTCTGTTAAGCCGATAATGTCAGGGGACCTTAGGGGGATCATTTCGGAGCGGGTCTCTTGTAAGGGTGACCGGACTTCCTTCGCTTTAAAATGTATTTATTTATTCAATGATGAAAGCTGTTATCTGTTAATCATTATTTTCAGGCATTAGGAAAGAATTCGACGAGTGCCTATCGGTTACAAGAAAATAATGATCGGTAACAGATTTTCGCATCATAAATGGTTGCCTTGCAATTTTCAATATCCATTTTAACATGATGTCAATGGAATGTAAAATAGCTTTTTTAAAATTCCCATTTCACTGCGCGCGCACGCGTGCATGTGTGTGTGCGTGTGTGCGTGCGCGTGCATGCACGAGCTCGTGCGTGCGTGCGTGCGTGCGTTCCTGAGTAAGTGAGTGTAAAGAATTCCATTTCCAATAAATTTCGAAGATACAGGATCCGATTGGACGTTCATCTGCACGGAAACTAACATGCCCGCCAATGTGAGTGCCGTCTTCCAGTGTAGTCATATTTGTCAATCTCTGTCCTTTCTTTCTCGATTTTGGAAGACGTTCCTTCACTGAAAACAAAAGCGCTGTGTATGTTTGTGTTTTCTTTTTTCAAGAGATGAAACTGATTACTCAATGTTTCGTACGTTCTGCATAGTGCAATATATTGTCCGTTTCGAAATACCTCACTGATAAAGTATATCGGCGGGAAAAAAAGCTTGAATGTTTATGTGGTGGAGAAATAGCGATTTAAAATTCTTTGCAAAATGTTCACGGGAAATGCATAAATACAGTCAAAAGAAAGAAAGAAACACAACACAAATATACCATAACAGTTTAAAACTCTCGACGTATGCAAAATATCGTCGTCTCCCTTTTGCACCGATGAAGAGTTCAAAGAATTCTCTCCCACCCACCGTCTCTCGCCCCTTCTCCCCATCGGTCTTGGGCTCGAACTCCAAGGTCCACCACTGGTGAGATTTGTGTGTGTGCGACTCGTTGACGGTAGCCACATTCCGTCTTCGGGATGATGTCTAAATACGACACCAGTGTGTTTGTGTTTTTGTTTTCTTGTCATGCATCCCACAGGCACATGATGACTTTCTATTTTCCGAAGGATGGAGTCCCATTTAACGTGCATGCAGGATTTTTATGCTTGTGTTCACGCATGGAACCTCGATTTAAAGTGTCTTCCGAAGATTTAGGAGGTTAAGTCTAAAGAGAAAATTATTCCCGACCTGGCTGTGTTGTATGGGAATTGTATCTCGGTCCTTGGAACTGCAGTCTAAGGTCTTACCCAATAAACCAGTCAGGTTCCGCTGAGAGAGTAAGGAAAAATATTGTTAAAAATCTTTATAAACCCGCACAACTTATAATGTGTGTGTGTGTGTGTGTGTGTGTGTGTGTGTGTGTGTGTGTGTGTGTGTGTGTGCGCGCGCGCGCGCGCGCGCGCACGTGCGTGCGTGTGTGCGTGTGTGTGTGTTTCTTTTTTTAAGATCATAGATGGGATGGGGGTGGAGTCTAAGGTGACTGTTTAGGAGACATCTTCGGTACAATCCTTTCCCATGTGAGAAAATAACAGCGAATCACAATATGACCCACGTGAATTTTCTGAGGCAAAAAACACTGTTCTCCCAAAACATCAGCTCAGGTTATATGAAAAATCCCACGAATGACACCTCTCAGTGGTGATCTGCCCACCTACACAGGACGCTGTTCTATCAACATACCCCTTTCGTCCCTTCCTCCGCTACCCTCCTGTAGAAGATGACTGTAATCTTTCAAGAATGTCCCCAAATACCGCATACGTCAATTGCCACTCTCTGTAATTAATTTCTTTGACACCACCCAGCGAGAGGGGCCGGTAGACATAATTGTAGAGCATTTGCCAAAGGAGCTGACGGTCGTGACTTGGAACCACTCGTGGCGTCGGATTCTTACGGCTTGA
>CM065715.1:25682157-25689657 GCA_033310375.1 Conus canariensis
GTTGCAAAATGAGGCGTCTGCAGACGGAAATCTACACGAATTTGAAAAATAATTTGTAAGGCTCCGCCCAAAAACGTAGACAAACGAATCACGAGACAAAACACGACGCGTTTTGACATCTTAGGTCGTCTTCAGGCAAGATACACTTTATTGTTGTTATTATTAGTATTGATATTGTGCTGCAGTGAGCATTTCAAAGTCGAAAGAAAAAAGGAGCAGTTTTTGCGGCGAGCACGCGACCATACAGGAACTGGTGAGACAAAGCAGCGTCGTGGCATCGGCCCCGCTGGTGCCAGGCTATCTGCTGTTGTCAGTGTTTATTCCGCCACCAGAGCGGGCTGGCACAGTGCAGGTCGTTAATCAGACATTAAAAGTCCTCTGACATCCGCCGCCGTATAGATCACGTAGCGTCTTTAAGTGCCGCGAGACTCTGCGGGCTCGCTCGGTTCTTGGCGCTGTGGTGTTGGTGGAAAACGAGGCGATGCTGGGTAATGTTGCGTTTATTGGGCCGCGGTGCCGGTACTACTGCGTAAGCATGCGCGCCAATTTGTGCGCATCCGCGAGCGCGTGCGCGCGCGTGCACCCACATGCGCGCACACAAACGCCCGCGACCCTCACACACACACACACACACACACACACACACACATTCTTTCCCGACGGAGCGAGCAAGATCATCTCGGGTGAAACTGAGCCCTCCCCCCCCCCCTCCCCTCCCCTAACCTTTCTCTGCTCAACTAGGCCTAACTCAAACAGCTCGTGCGCGAGGCGTCAGGCCGTGGAGTTCCAGATCTATGTTCTCTCACATCTATGTTATCCTACGTCTATTTTCCTCCCAAGTCTATGTTTACACACTTTTCAACCGCAGGTTTATGCCCTCTCTGGTCAGTGTTTTCTGTCTATGTGACCACCATCTCGCTGTTTACACTAGTCTATGCTTCCTCCTCCCCCATCCTCGGTCTATGTCTACCCGGATCGATGTTATTACCCCCTCCCCCCATGTCTATGTAATGCAGGTCTATGCTATCCCAAGGTCTGACTTATCCAGGTCTATGTTTCAAACTGTCAATGACCCCTTTCCCCCCTGCCCTCCTCCCCCTCCCCCCCCCCCCCCCCCCCCCCACCACCACCAGTCAAAGATCTTGTGACCCTAAACAGATCAGCTGACCAACATCAAAGCTTATGGTCATGTTATCCAGAATCTGCCACCTATATCGAGGTTAAAATTCCAGTGACATATAATAGGTCAGCTGGCCTACGTCTGTCTCCGGTGATCCAGAAATATTCCTGGAATGCATCATGGTAATCCAAACAGATCGAAAGGCAAGTCCAGAACACATCCTCCGACACTGTCCAACCCATGATGTTCTACGGCATCAAGAACAAGAACAAGAAGAAAGGCAAGTGACCCTTAATGGGTCACGGTTATTCAGACTGCTATTCACATGTAAAGTAATACGGAATGTGTCACGGTTGGTCAGACCTTGGTTAAAGGTCGTGACCCAGAATGCTCATGGCCATCCAGAATGCACCCATTAATTGATCTAGGTATTTCTGACTGTGATCCATTCTGGGTCACTTAATAGTCGTCATCACTCTGGATCATTGTGATCCGTTATGGGTCACTTGACATTTACCTATGTTCAGATCACCATTAACCATTCTCGGTCACCTTACCTTTAACAAAAAAAGAAAAAAGATAGATAAAACCATAACTCATTTTACGTCTTGTAATCTTTAATTGTGGTCGGATCGCCTTACCATTTACTTGACCTTCAGCGTGGATCTGATCATTATGACGCATTCTGGGTCACTTAATACTCTGTATCATTCTGGGCCATCATGACCCGTTCAAGGTCAGTTAACATTTAACTTTGGTCTGGGTCATCATGACTCATTTCGGATCACTTTACTTTCAATGCCCTTCTGGGTCCCTGAACCCATTCCGGGTCACTTGACGTTTAAACCAGACTGGGGCTAGCTGATCCATCCAATGCCTTTAGCCTCGATGAGCCTGGCAGAATCCCGTCTTGGGTCACCTGATCTTTAACTGAGGTCTCGGTGACCGTGACCATTGCTGGGTCACTCGACAATCTTCAGCATTGCTTCGGGTCACCGAAACCCATTTTGGGTCTCGTAACCTTTAACACCACTTCGGGCTAGCAGGGGACATCCTGGACCACTTGACATGACCTTCAAACACAGTTCTGTGTCGCAATATGCGATTCTATGGGGCTGGAATAGCTCAGGTGGTTGGGCGCCGGACTCTAATCTTGGTGATCCTGGGATTGCGAGTTCGAATCTCCGCCGGGCCGTTTCGGTACAGGGGGATTTTTCCCTCGGAGTTAACACTGGTTCTGACTCCATTTCCCGTACAGTCCTTCGAATGAGACTATAAACCGAGGTACTGTGTGTGTACGCACGCATAACATCTTGCACACACGTAAAATCCCATCACCAACTTTCGGAAGAAAAGGCCAGTTTGGCCGTTGGTATGGATGACACGTTACACATAGCATGCACCCTGCACTCTTGGGGGGAAACTAAGACCATGGAGAACATAGATTTGGGAAGTCGAGGGAGGCGGGGGTGGGGGGAAAGGGGGATATTAGGAGAACATAGCCCTGGAAGGACATAGGTTGGAGGGGAGGGAGGTTACAAATCTGGGAAACATAGATCGGGGAGAGACAGACCTGGGTGGCTATGGATGGTTGTGGGGGTGGAGGGGGGATACACTTGGGGGATCATAGGCTGGAGAAACATAGCCTCGAAATAAATAACAACTGGGGAAATATTGACGCTAAAGGTCTCGATGACAATCGACTTAGGGTCCCACTTACACGACCTGCTCCCCTAGTTAAATGCCCCCACCTCTGTCTGTCTGTCTGTCTCTCTCTGTCTCTCTCTCAGCTGATAAGCTCTTAGGATAAATAAGAGAGAGAGGGAGAGAGAGAGAGAGAGAGAGAGAGTGTGTGTGTGTGTGTGTGTATAAGCGCGCGTGTGCATGTTTGTCATCATCCTTTTGCTCTTTTTTAAGATTTATGTAACTGGCCCAGTGGATTGCTTCTACGAACAGATGACTTACAAAGAACAAGCGAAATCCGTTATCACTCAAGGCTGATCTTCTGGCCAAACTATAACACCGTTCTAGCTGGAAAAAAGCAATGATACAAGCTAACTGAAGGTGAAAGGACTTCCAGTCAACGTGGACCCTCACCCCCTCATCTCCCTTCATCTCCTCCCCCCCCCCTCCCCCCTTTCTTGCGCCCCTCCCGGGGCCTCTCAACTGGCGCTTTACACATCCGGCAGTTCCCCTCCGTCTCGCAGTGGTGCTAATATCCCACCCCTTGCTTCATTTCACAATGCTGCCAAGCTGAAACTGTGCTGTCTTCCGACACACACAAGTGCACGAAGGAAATGCACTTCAAACAGTGACAATGCTTGTGCTAACTCTGACGCTTCTCCAAATGGGGGAACCGAACGGCAACTCAGGAGACCTGAAAAAGAGGCAGGGAGGGAGCGGGGGTGGAGGGTGGTGGTAGGGGAGCGTGTAGGGGGGGGGGGGGAGATGTGTGTTCTTGTGTGCTCCATCTTCAACGCGAAAGAACCATTCTGATAGCTCAAGTGGAAAATGGAAATACGAGTCAAGCACAATTTTAGGCTAGCGAGTCTTCCCAAGCGCTTGCTGCCGTTTGTTGAGGTGCTCTCTCTCTCTCCTCTCTCTCTCTCTCTCTCTCTCTCTCTCTCTCTCTCTCTCTCTCTCCCCTCTTGTTCCATTACTATATTATTATTGCTGTCATCATCATCATTATCAAGAGTACTTAGACAGCACCTATCCTCGGTTAGAGACCAAGCTCTAAGCGCTTTACAATCCACGCTCATGCACACCGAGCTGCCTACCTGAGAACAGCCGACTGAAGAGTTGCATGCATTCTGGCGCTTCATTCAGTCGTTTTCTGTGTCATTCAGTCAATTTCCGTCACTCAGTTTTCTTCTATCAGTCTTCCGATTTACCACGCTGGATGCATACTGTATGTAACATGTCATCCATACAATCTGGCCTTCTCTTCCGAAAGTTGGTGATGGAGTTTTACGTCGTGCAAAATGATATGCGTGCGTTCACACACGGAACCTCGGTTCACATGTCATGAGGACTTTTCGGAAAATGGAGTCAGAACAAATATTAACTCCGAGTGAAAAATCCCCGTGTACCGAAACAGTCCGGCTGAGATTCGAACCCGTAACCCCTAGATCATCAGAATTACGAGCCCTGTGCTCTACTAACTGAGCTGTCGGGCTCCCATTGTCTGGCTGCCTTCGGTCTGTCTGTCATAGGCATGGGCAGACATCATCTGTTTACTCACATCGTTCCTGAGTTCAAGCAGCTTGTATTGAACAGTGAATAATACCTGTGCCTTCTGTGGTGACATGTTTCGTCAGATGTTGATTGCATTTTCTTGCAACGAGGTCTTCTTATGTTAGACATATCCGTATTTTGTTCAGTTTCATTATTAGACATACCAATCTTCTTGTTGGAATTAGAAGCTGACTATAGTCAAATGGCTAGAGCTTTGGGCTGCAGAGGTGACAGTCGTGGGTTCGAACCACTGGTGGGTTCTGAGTTTTATGGCTTGAACCGTATATTTCCACCCGAGATTCTGTGCTGGGATAGAAAGAATAAGGCGGCGCAAGGAGAGGACAGGCTCTGTTGTTCATAAATGCTGCGCCCTAGACACTATGAACCTCTACAAGTTCACTGCCCCAAGGGCCGTTAGACTGTTGGACTTTAACCTTGAACCTGACAAACAGTTCACTGCCCCTACGGCCATTAGACTGTTGGACTTTAACCTTGAACCTGGCAAAATGGTTAAATTTCTACTCCTGTAATATTTCGTTAGTGTGAACTTGCTTCTTTCTCCCCCGCTGGAACGATATATTTAAATCAAAGGCTTTGTTCACACAGTGCCAGAGGGAGAATGGTGGATGAAGTGCAGAAGACAGAGAGTGGGAGGGAGGCAGTCGGAGACAGACAGGACAGGGCTGGAAAAACAAGAGGCACAGCGAGACAGAGCCTAACCTAAGCGTTCGAACGTCACCATCTTTCATCCACGCTCGAAGAGAGCCAGAAAAGTGACGGAGCGGACACCACGGGCAACGGAACGGTGACAAAGCGCTGGTGACAGGACCGGCCCTGAAATAGCCCCGCCTGACGCTGTCCCCTGACAACTCGACATCCATCCCTGGGGAAGGGACACCCGCCCAGCAACTTGTGTTTTGCCAGGCCGGAGGGCACGGGAAAGCAGCCGGTAAGCCTGGCCATCCCCACCCCCCTCGTCTCCTCCCTCGGGGCGAAGGGAAGAAGCTATGAGGGTTCTGTTGTTTTGGGGCGCCCCTCGTCACACTCCGATATGCGCATGACCGGTGAAGCGCAAAGAGCACGTCTGCTTGGAGAGAGCGTTGAAAGTTGCAAAGTGTCGCCGTGTATTGGGTGTCCCTAAACGTGACCCATTCCTCGCAAGGAAGAGCTTGCCGAGAAAGAACCTTTAGAATGCTTAGAAATTTTAGAATGCTTGGTTTGAATTCAGTTGAATTGCACGTTACAACTTATAGACATTAACTTAAATTCATTCTCCATTTTTACACTTTACCATTAACATGTTATCATCGATAGAAAAAAATATTTTTTAAACAAACAATAAGTCGGATGGGTGACGCGGTAACATCGAGAGGGTTAAGGTGTAGAGTAGAGGGACACTGCTTGATAGACTGACAGGAGAACTGGGGGATAAATGAAGATTAGATGATTAATCAATGAACATGTCTTAATGGATTATGTAGGAAATTGGTTGTTCACTTAACCAAAGAAACATGTGGAAGTAAACGTAAACAACCATGAACACCTCCCATTTCACAAGTTCAACTGTGCAACAGTAGATCTACTTTCTTGCACGATAGGCTTTATATCCAAAACAGCATATGAGAATGGAGAGATAAACAAATACGTTTGGTATCACAATATTTTGTCCGTAATGAATTAAACAAAATCGCGTGAAAAAAAATTATGCCCACAGAGTTAAAATCCAACAGATAGACCGGATATGTACACATCGATAAAAACGTTGCTATTATATATATATATATATATATATATGTGTGTGTGTGTGTGTGTGTGTGTGTGTGTGTGTGTGTGTAATATTCCTTGATATGATAACAGGCAAACCAATTGTGCCATTGAAAGAATTTTGCCATCTGACTTTCACCGACGCCGTTCTGGCATAGGTAACGACGGAGCTATTTTGCAGTTAAGGCGGGGAAAAGAATTGCTTTTATCGGCTTTATGTGATAAGACTTTATGACGGTGGTGCTGTCCTGTCTGATTTATACAGGGACCTTCAACTTTGAGAGTCGGACATGGACAGCAGATCATGTGCAGGGGAAAAATCCAAGCGTTTGAGAAAGAGTGCTTTGGACGACTTCCCCGTACCTCCTACAAGGAATGTGAGAAAAGTAACTGTGTCAGCACAAGAAAGAAATTGTAGACGAGAACTTGTCTTTGCAAGTATCAAACATCGTGAGTTAACCTGAGTTTGTCATGTATCTTTACATAACTTCCCTGTCCATGACCATTCCACAAGATACTGCGCAGGATTAAGCTCCCCGGGGATGAGGTGAAGGAGGGAGGCGAGGGATGGAGGGGGAGGGAAGGATGAAGTTATTCTAGACAGCAATGTCAAAAGATGTGTTTAAATAAAATACTAAAGACTGCTACGCTATTGAACGAAACTGACGACAGAGGACTGTAAAGATCTCTTCTGTGCAAACGTCCATTGCGGAAACCCTAAGCCCTACAATCACAGGACTATGAAAATGGTGATGACCTGCCCCGGATTTGATTTCAGCAGAATCATTTCACCTCAGTGCCTTGCTTGCACTTTCATTTTAAACTAAAAGGGCATCCGGGACACCGCAAACTTCTGCAAAGTTCTTGGAACATCCTCGGTGCACCTTTTGGGTCAGTTCATGGGTGGAGCCTTTTTCTTTCTACGCAAGAAGTAATTGTTGATATGGATTGACGGAGTTATTCAACGTGCACTTTTTCTTTAGATATAAACCAAGCAAAAATACCAAATACCAACATTTACATCGCTACAAACTTTTGATATCCTGTACAAATAAATTGCTTCGTAGATAGTTATCAATACATATTAATAACTTCAAAATGATCATGTTCAATGGAAAGGTTGCAATAATCTTGACTATAACGTGGACAGATCATGGATCCTCCCCTGGAAAAGCAATTGTTGGTATAGACTGAAAGACTTATTTCCCCGTGTACTTTTTTACTGAACGATTCTGGATTCGCTGTTAAATCCAAATCTGTACAGTGGAACCACACCAAAATTCAGTGACTTAGGCAGTGTAGCACATTCCATCTTTTGACATGATTTGGATAAAAAATAAGCTCGGTATCTTTGCGTAATCCTGCGAACAGATAGAAAC
>CM065715.1:25694657-25714657 GCA_033310375.1 Conus canariensis
ACCTCTACCTACATCCATCAACTGTCCTCTTTTAAGGAAGAAAAGAAGGCAAGCAGGGAGGGAGGGGGGAAGAGGGGAGGGTAGGGGGAAGGTCTGGCGGAGAGTAAAGAAATTACCAACGTAAAAAACATGGATACGAAGTTTGCAAACTTTCAGACTAGGCATTTCACAAACAGTCCTTCCTCTGCCTCTCTTTTCTCCCCTTCCCTGGTACTCACTTTTACAATGAGATAGGCATACTTCAAAAACAAAAACACACTGATAAATTAAACACGATAGCCTTGGCATGTACGTTGCCCAGCTTGAAACTTCCCCATAAGTCGTAATTTCTACAAAGGTCTTTGTAGATGGGTCCAAAACAGACAAAAACGTTCTTCCGAGGTCAAGACAACGATTGCTGTTCATTTAGCTGTATTTTGTTTGGACATGAGTGATGAACGGAACATCCACTCCTGATTCCTCCAGGTTGTCCCTCCAGATATCCACCAGTATTTACAATGATGTCTCCTCCGCTCTTATCCACATGACACTCTCTCCTGATCCTATCCCTCCACTGTCGACCAGTGTTCTCAATGACGTTTGTTCGTCCACTGACTCCTCCTTATCCCTCCACTGTCGACCAGTGTTCTCAATGACGTTTGTTCGTCCACTGACTCCTCCTTATCCCTCAACGTGTTCTCAATGACGTTTGTTCGTCCACTGACTCCTCCTTATCCCTCAAGCGTGTTCTCAATGACGTTTGTTCGTCCACTGACTCCTCCTTATCCCTCACTGTCGACCAGTGTTCTCAATGACGTTTGTTCGTCCACTGACTCCTCCTTATCCCTCAAGCTGTCGACCAGTGTTCTCAATGACGTTTGTTCGTCCACTGACTCCTCCTTATCCCTCAAGCTGTCGACCAGTGTTCTCAATGACGTTTGTTCGTCCACTGACTCCTCCTTATCCCTCAAGCTGTCGACCAGTGTTCTCAATGACGTTTGTTCGTCCACTGACTCCTCCTTATCCCTCCACTGTCGACCAGTGTTCTCAATGACGTTTGTTCGTCCACTGACTCCTCCTTATCCCTCCACTGTCGACCAGTGTTCTCAATGACGTTTGTTCGTCCACTGACTCCTCCTTATCCCTCAAGCTGTCGACCAGTGTTCTCAATGACGTTTGTTCGTCCACTGACTCCTCCTTATCCCTCCACTGTCGACCAGTGTTCTCAATGACGTTTGTTCGTCCACTGACTCCTCCTTATCCCTCCACTGTCGACCAGTGTTCTCAATGACGTTTGTTCGTCCACTGACTCCTCCTTATCCCTCAAGCTGTCGACCAGTGTTCTCAATGACGTTTGTTCGTCCACTGACTCCTCCTTATCCCTCCACTGTCGACCAGTGTTCTCAATGACGTTTGTTTCGTCCACTGACTCCTCCTTATCCCTCACTGTCGACCAGTGTTCTCAATGACGTTTGTTCGTCCACTGACTCCTCCTTATCCCTCAAGCTGTCGACCAGTGTTCTCAATGACGTTTGTTCGTCCACTGACTCCTCCTTATCCCTCCACTGTCGACCAGTGTTCTCAATGACGTTTGTTCGTCCACTGACTCCTCCTTATCCCTCAAGCTGTCGACCAGTGTTCTCAATGACGTTTGTTCGTCCACTGACTCCTCCTTATCCCTCCAAACTGTCGACCAGTGTTCTCAATGACGTTTGTTCGTCCACTGACTCCTCCTTATCCCTCCACTGTCGACCAGTGTTCTCAATGACGTTTGTTCGTCCACTGACTCCTCCTTATCCCTCCACTGTCGACCAGTGTTCTCAATGACGTTTGTTCGTCCACTGACTCCTCCTTATCCCTCAAGCTGTCGACCAGTGTTCTCAATGACGTTTGTTCGTCCACTGACTCCTCCTTATCCCTCACTGTCGACCAGTGTTCTCAATGACGTTTGTTCGTCCACTGACTCCTCCTTATCCCTCAAGCTGTCGACCAGTGTTCTCAATGACGTTTGTTCGTCCACTGACTCCTCCTTATCCCTCAAGCTGTCGACCAGTGTTCTCAATGACGTTTGTTCGTCCACTGACTCCTCCTTATCCCTCAAGCTGTCGACCAGTGTTCTCAATGACGTTTGTTCGTCCACTGACTCCTCCTTATCCCTCAAGCTGTCGACAGTGTTCTCAATGACGTTTGTTCGTCCACTGACTCCTCTTTATCCTCCGTCTGTGTTCTCAATGACGTTGTTCATCCACTGACTCCTCCTTATCCCTCCATCTGTGTTCTCAATGATGGTTGTTCGTTCACTGACTCCTCTTTATCCCTCCATCTGTGTTCTCAATGATGGTTGTTCGTTCACTGACTCCTCTATATCCCTCCATCTGTGTTCTCAATGATGGTTGTTCGTTCACTGACTCCTCTTTATCCCTCCATCTGTGTTCTCAATGATGGTTGTTCGTTCACTGACTCCTCCTTATCCCTCCAACTGTGTTCTCAATGATGTTTTTTCGTTTACAGACTCCTTCGTATTGTTCCAGCTGTGCTCTCAATGATGTTTATTCGTTCACTGACTCCTTCTTATTATTCCAGCTGTGCTCTCAATGATGTTTATTCGTTCACTGACTCCTTCTTATTGCTCCAGCTGTCGACTCGTGTTCTCTATGATGGTTTTTTTTTCGTTCACCGACTCGTTATTCCTCCTGCTGTTGAGTGGTGATCTCAATGATGTTTTTTTTTCTTCCACTGACTACTCCTTTATCCCTCGTGCTGTCAGCTAGTCTTCTCTTGATGTCTCCTTCCACAGTCCCTCCTTATCCCTCCTGCTGTTGACAATTGTTCTCATTTCTGTCTCTTTCCACTGACTCCTTATTTCTCCAGCTGCTGACCAGTGTTTCCAACGATGTCTCTCCTGCCGCTGATTCTGTGTCCCTCCAGTTATCTCAACCAATGATCACAAGAATCTTTGTCCCTCACCTAGATCGTGACTGTTTCACATCTTCTCATCAAAATTGCAACGCTTTAACACAATGGGAAATTATTATCACCGATCCCAAAAATAATCTACAACGGTTTTCGGACAGAAAAATACACAGCATAACAGAGCATGTTGCTCCGGACTGTATATACTCTGCCCTTACCATCATGGATATTAACAATAGCTAGCTTTGATACACTTTACATCTACATATAAATAGACTGAAATCCCAAAACATTTTAATCCACGTCAGTCAATCTCACCTACAGCAAAAAACCTCCAATCATCTTCGTATTTTCACAGATGGCTATGTACTAGAACATTGGCGTGCAAGTCTGCGTATGTCATTTAGTCCCTGAAGGTTGAAACACGGCAGAACACACTGCAACTGTTACACCTTTGTCATTTTTGGTTGATTTGCCACCAGATTCCCTCATTGTTATATTTTGTGTGGACTTCAAATCCGCTAAGCAATCTATATCAACAATATCTCAAGAATCCAGTATTTTTGATGATAGTATGATTTTTATCTAGTACATTCATATGAAAGAAATGGATACGTTTCTGTTGGATTCCTTCTCATTGCTGGATTATGTGTAATGAACAAGCTGCTCGTCTTGCCAAACAGGGGCAAGAACTATTCCAAACTAGCTGACCTGCCATTTTCTTATCAGGGGCGGAGATATGTAATATGAAGAAAAAAGATATACTAGCAGTTTTTCCCCCCACATTCTAATGCAAGTAAATCTTAAATGCACGAGATCAATGTTGGGTTATCAAAATCTAACGTTCAAAGAACCTTTAAATGTTCAGTTTACAAGATATTGTTAAAAAAAAAACAACAACAGTTTTTGCGTGTAATGCAAAACTTACTGCTGAATACATTTTACTCCACTGTGCACAAATAAGACCATTCCCCTCCTCCCTCCCCCGTCCGTGGAAATTATTCAAGATGTGTTACTGGTTTCGGATGTAAAGTCGTTTTGAAAAAAAAAAGACATTTTATTTCAAGATGTCCTATTTTAAAACTGGCCAATGATCATTCACATAGACTATTTGGTTATTTCTCACAAATCCAGTCCCATCCCCTAAACCATACTTATCAACCCCTCTCATCTCCCCCCCCCCTGCCCCTTCCCTTGCCCCCCCCCCCCCCCCCCTCCCTCCTCCGCCGCTCGGCCTCCAATTCTTTTTTTTTCTTATTTATTTTGTTTTGTTTTTGTTTTCTTGTTTGTTTATCAGTTATTGTTGATTTTCTGATCATACAATAATATAAGCCTAAAATCATTAACTTAGATGAACAGAATATATGTATGAATGAACCAATATTTCAACATTCACCATGCACACTCGTGCCATCATTTGGTTATGAGGCAGAGACAATACACGGACTGAATACAACAACAACAACAACAACAACAACAACGGCAACAAAATGCAAAATAACTGACTAAAGACTACATTGTCAGGTTAGCTTGCATTAAGAACACATTTCCATCAATCATCGGGTGGACAAACATGAAAAGTGGTCATTTTTTTTCTCAAATAAACACTACCCAAAATGATAGTACAACCCTTCTCTGTTTCCCGTGTTTTTCAAACAACCTAAATCTTAAAAAATCTGACAGTTGAATGGAAACAAAACTTGACATCCACAAGCAAGCACTCGTACAACGAGTAAAAATTGCGATTGAAGTGCATCTTTTTGCGATGAACCCCTCCGAAAATAACATTTGCTTAAAGCAACGAAAATTTTCAGTTTTGTGACCGACTGTTGATTAATTATCAGAACTTTTTCTCGCTATAATTATGATTTAATGCTCGTGGAAGCATCATGCCGAAAACTTCCAGAGGCTGTAATCTGCCGTTACAGTCAGCTCCGAGTGCTGCCGCAGAAGCTGCGCTAACACAGCAGGTGAATTGGACGGCTCTCAACATACGTTTTCATGTTTATAAATCTAAAGAGAGAGAGAAAAGATTCACTATCGTTGGTTTTGGGATTTTTTTCTAATTCACTTCGTCTTCGATAGAAACGATACAAATATTGTCTTAAAGGACTTAAGGTAATACAGCGGTTCAGATTATGTACATGCATCCATTATTAGGAAAGAGCGGCAAGTTCCCACGATTCGTCACAATCTGCGATGAATCGTAACAAAAGAACCGATAATATTACATATTGATTTGTTTATTCGGTAAGAAGTAAGATTATCTGTCAATGTTTCTCTCTCTCTCTCTCTCTCTCTCTCTCTCTCTCTCTCATCTCTCTCTCTCTCTCTCCTCTCTCTCGTTTCTTGTTTGTTTATTTGTTTGTTGTTTGAGAAACGACAGAAATTAAAGCAAGATGTGTGTTCAGAAAAGACAGACGTATAAACGGCTTTTCCAAATTGAAGTTAAGGACTCAGAGAACAGTCAAGTCGATCGGCGGTCAAAGTTATTCGCAAGGATCGTCTCACCACAATGAGTCATCTTGCAACGATTTGTCGGAAAGTGCGACAAGTGGGGAGGAGGGGGCAGGGGGAGCGCACCTCACCCCTCGGGGCGCGCTCTCCTCCCGCCCTTACCCTGCAATATTGCAGTCACAAAACGTCCCGACCTCACTTAAGAGTCTCACCTTGTTTTGACACATTGCGACTAATCGTGGGATTGCGACACTCCGCGATGCAACATTCCCGTTCTCTTTCTTCAGAAAGATGACGGACGTCAAGTTAGTATCTACATCAGTGCGCGATGATTCTTTTCACGGTCTCTGAGAGACCAGTGATTACATTGACAAATAAAATTAATGCAACATAACAACTGCACACAAAATTATCCACCACCCCCCCCCCCCCCCCCCCCCCACCTCACCCGCCTCTCCTCGCACCAGTTTCCCTTTTACACCTTCCCCTCTACAAGCGGCCTTATCCAGTTTTCCCATAATCCCCTGCGGTGACACGTGACATCAATACGGCGAACGACAGACCAGAGTGGTCTTGCGGCAAGCGCTTAAGGCAGCCTATGCAATTCGCCTCACATACACTTTTTTTTTTTTTTTTTTTTTTTTTTTTAAGAAATGCTTTAGCATCCCGGTGCATTGATTGACACTTCAATCTGCTCTCTGGCATTGGTGCTGTCCTCGCCGATTTGCCGATTGCTACAGCAACAAAGGGAGCGAGGTAGTCAAGCCATGTAAGAGGTCTCCTTTCGTTTCTTGGGTCGATCATCTTAAAACACTCAAGATGGAAGTGAATATGTATCTGCATTTTATACCTGAAGTGTTGTTTCTATGTCCTGTTCTTTTCTTCCTTTTCTTTCTTCTTTTCCTTGCAGTAAAGGACGTCTTCTTTCAAAACGTCTGGTTGCAATCATCAACACACAAATGTAAGACAACGATTAACAAAAAAATGTTTAATCACAAATTAATGAAGAGTCTACTCTGATATGCAATCACCAATGATCGGAGGCAGAAAGTTTTATGACAGTAGCGTTCTTTGAAAAAAATCATTGTCATGATAAAAAACACAAATGGCCATCATGATGATAATAGCAGACATGCATACATCTCTCTCTCTCTCTCTCTCTCTCTCTCTCTCTATATATATATATAATATAATATATATATATATATAAAATGCTGAACAATTAAGTAGTGGGGGAAAACAAGTGTAGGCTAACAATTCTTCAGTCGTATAGTAATGACTTGGCAAAGATTTAAACTATATATATATATATATACATATAATAATATCATTTCATATCATATCATATCCAACTGATACATCTGCTTACTGAGTTCCGGATAAAGAAAGGAGAAAAAAAGACCAAAGGAGAAAAAGAAAATCAATATTTTCAGGAATGGCTTTGCGTCTTATGAATTAAAGGAGTCGGGAATAAGAATGAGACCTTTTCCTCCTAAAACCTCTAGGTAGACAAACGGGTGAGATATCTTTAGGAAGCTGTTGGCGATATACCTATAATCTATGCTAGTACCAGAAGTTGAACTGTGCGGTCGAAAGATGTATCCTGTATTCAGGGACAAATATCACTCTTCATGAACTCTTTCTGATGTCCGTATATTCAGCTTACCCGTACATAAGTCTACATGATCCTATTATACACTTAGTGTCATACAAAGAGACACATCTAGCAGTACGAAATAAGATGGTCAATGGGTCTACTTACATGTTTTGCTCTTTCTGTTTCATGTTCTTGAAATTTCTGTCGTTGCTTTAAGAAACAGGAGTCCGATATCACATATTAGATAATATACATCTGTTTCTGAGAGTGGTTGAAGTATCACAAAGAATCAAAGTCAGATCTCAGCACTCGGTAACGCAGATGTAGACCTAATTTGTTCATTGATCTGCGTGTAACTCAAAGTAAAAAACCATAGACTATAATACTGCATGGGGAACACTGTTTCGTATTTTAAGTCCAACAACAAGCATCAATCTGAACATAATCCTATCTCTTTGCTAATTCGCCATCCATTATAAAATCCTTCCGACCTTCCACAAAGGGACAGTCAATGAAAACAAATACAATTGAATTTGTTACTTTCAGATTTACGCAGGAACCAAAGACTTTGTTTTGGACAAAAAAGATAGATACATTTATGAATGCTTAGAGCAAAACAAAAAAAAGAAAGAAAAAGAAAACAAAAAGAAAGAAAGAAAGAAAGAAAGAAAGCTCAGTAGCCACACTATGCCTCCTAAAAGAAAAAGCGCTCACGTGTTCTCCATTCATGATCTTTGGTTCGTAATGGAAACTATTGCAGCTGGACTCTCTGGACTGTCAGCAGCTGTTTCTGTGTAAAGCCAGTGTCAGGTTTCTCTTTCCACCCTTCTGAACTCTGATGTCTGCTTATCGTGGCCGCTTTGAGCGTATCCTATTTCCTTTGTTTTGTTTTTGTTTTTTCAAAGCTGTGAGTCTTCTGTAGTTGTTTGTTGAATTTACTAGTTGATTTGTGGAAGTAATATTTTGTTGTTGCTGGTTCTAGTGAAGGTGACCAGTGACATAATTTTTTTTGTAACATTTGACTGTAGTCGGTAACAGGTGAAAGAAGATATCTGGATATTGTGTATGGGTGTAAATGTGTGTGTGTGTGTGTGTGTGTGTGTGTGTGTGTGTGTGTGTGTGTGTGTGTGTGTTTGTGTGTGTGTGTAAGTGTGTGTGTGTGGTGTGCGTGCGCGCGCGCGCGTGTGTGTGTGTGTGTGTGGTGGGGGGGGGGTATGCGTGCACGCGCGCGCGAGCACACACGCGTATGTGTGCGTGCGTGTGTGTGCATCTGTGTGTGTATGTGTAAGTGTTTTGTGGTGTGTGTGTGTGTGTGTGTGAGAGAGAGAGAGAGAGAGAGAGAGAGAGAGAGAGAGAGAGAGAGAGATGATGTGAGAAAAAATCCAAAAAGAACTTTTTAATCGGAAAGATTTGTGGTGTTCAAACTTGAAGTGGGGGAAAGGTGAATAACATGTACCTCCTGTGTAGATGTGGCCGTGTATGTATTTACATTTAAAAATCAAATACCAACCCATGCTTCAGCAAAACTGCTTTTTGTATTGTAGCCTAATCACACATTAGAAAGTATTAAATACGGGTTAATTGTACTCTCAAAAAAAAAATCTACATTTGAAAACATTTCCTTTGCCTCTCTACATGTTTTTTCTTCAGCGTTGACTAACGAACAACTTTGAAGCAACTGCTTGTCTTTTTCCCTGTCAAAGAAGTTTTAATTAGGGAAATCTTATAACCAGTATATCATAATCTTAAATGATCGCGTCAATTATAAATAATTTCACATACAAATACTGCCAAGAAGGAACTGAAAAAAATATTGTGCTTACTGTTGCTAACACACTCACATCACAGGTCAGTATAATTAAAGTCTATGGTGAATGCTTCTCATTGGTCAAATGTATATTTTCTTTCTGGTCGGCAGCTCAACCCAAAACAGGGAAGATAATTCTTTTTTGTCTGGTAAAGAGTTAGAAAAACAGAGAAGAAAAGAAAAACATACACCCGAAGATGCGGGTGGGACCCAGAGAAGTGCTATCCTCAACTAGGCCTACGAAACAACCAGCCGTGAGCAATCCTGCACCACCCTTGGGCGCCTGCGCTGTATTCACAAAGGATGCAGGCACAGCACAGGGCATTCCATTAAGACGTCAAGGGACATAATTGCTCCTTGGGAGATGCCATTGTGTAATGGCCGTTGGATGTGACACGACAGGACCTCCACAGGAGCGTTCCCATGAGTGTACCAGCGCATTTTTCATGATTAAAGAGCCCATCGGCGAAAAACGCCACCGTCAAGCAACTGCTGTATGTATCCTGCAGCCTCACTCGTTGCTGTTCCGCTGATAGATGAAGACAGTACAACTCCAGATACGGCCATGCTTTCGTCATGAGGTGTTACGTGCCCAAAATAGGGAAGAGAATTCTTTTTGTCTGGTAAAAAGTTAGAAAAAAACAGTATGTTGCGCTGATGTGTATGTATTCTCTCCACATGGACAACAATGTATATTTAATGTGTGGGAAATATCTGCGACATATACGCTCCTCGCAAACACTTACACTCACTTTTCTCATTCAGTTTAGTGACAGTGAAAAAAGCATTTTCCTTCTACATTATATGGATATTGTATTTGAGCTGATCCTTACGTTGTAAATTGCTTGATCTCAAGCAGTGTTCAAAGAAAAAATAGCAGATGATTTCAGAGGATTTTTCTTTTTACACCTTGATCTGAATAAGTGGAATACATTACTAAGAATATTTCTAGCTTACTACGTCTTCTTGGCAAAACGGACAGTGAGTACGGTTATGTTCGCTGCATCTGTAAATGTTATGATGAAATGGAAGTACACTGAATCAGAGAATGCCACTCTGAGAGAGAATGTCCCGCCACTATTTCGGTACATTTCCACGCAGATGACGGTTTGAATTATCCGTGACAATAAGTTTGGATTTTCCGTCACAGTTTGAATTATCCGTAACAGTAATACCTGTCTCGATCTCTAAGAGCACCAGACTAATCTTAACTAATCGTGCCCATTACTTTTTGCTTGAAACCATTTGTTAAACCTTTCCACATCACCTGCACCTTGTTGTCAACAAATGCATCGCTTCAAAGCCTGTTTCATATGGAATTTCGAAAACTTTGGAAGTCTAGCACAATTTTCCATTTCTGTCTAATGCAGGTAACATTTCATATGCTGGTCATTTCAACCTGTTTTGACCCATCTGTAGTCATCTACACAAATACCTAAACGGATTTACGAACTTACAACCGACAGAAATCTCCCAAGATCCAAGTGAACCATCTTACTTGGTGTTTTTACCGCTACACTTCAGAACCCTTTAATGCAAGCAAATGAATCTTTCCTGTATTCGCTAAATATATCCATACCCCAAAACTTCAAATTCGTACAAAAGAATGGGTGAGCATTTACACACACACACACACACACACACACACACAGAGAGAGAGAGAGAGAGAGAGAGAGAGAGAGAGAGAGAGAGAGAGAGAGAGAGAGAGAGAGGTTCACATTAATCCGCACTCCAGGTTCACGCTATGGTCGATCTGAAACGTTAATTTAACATGGTGCACTTCCAAACCATTTCTCTCTCTCTCTCTCTCTCTCTCTCTCTCTCTCTCTCCTCTCTCTCTCTCTCTCTCTCTCAGATCTTCACCCTCGTCCAAGCCGTGTGAGCGCATGCTTGTGTGTGTGTGTGTGTGTGTGTGTGTGTGTGTGTGGTTGTGTGTGTGTGTGTGTGTGTGTGTTTGCATGTGTATGAAAGTGGACAAGTGTGTCTGTGTGTGCGCGCCCGTGCCAAGTTTGTGTGTGTGTGTGTGTGTGTGTGTGTGTGTGTGTGTGTGTGTGTGTGTGTGCATGCGTGCGTATGTATGTACGGGCATGGCATATGTTTTGGGTGAAAAGATTTCGATCCGTTCTACCGGAGGCATCGCCGATGTGTGTGTGTGTGTGTGTGTGTGTGTGTGTGTGTGTGTGTGTGTGTGTGGTGTTTGTGTGCGCGCGCGCGCGCGTGTGTGTGTGTGTGTGTGTGTGTGTGTGTGTGTGTGTGTGTGTGTGGAGAGAGAGAGAGAGAGAAGAGAGAGAGAGAGAGAGGATAGGGAGGAGGCGGAAGGGACACTGGTACCGAACAACACCAAACCCCCTCTTTTTCAAATACTCCTCTCCTTCTCCTCCTCCTCCTCCTCTTCCTCCCCCTCCTCCTCTTCCTCCGGCTACATGATGACGTCACCGTGGCCCATTGAGGTGTCAGTCGATGGCGAGTGTTTAGTTTTCAGGTGATGATAACGGAACCCGGCATTCAAGTGTCATGCTCTCAACGAGGGGCTGAGCAAACCACCCGTGGTGCACGTGCAGCAGCGGCGTGTGTACCCACAGTTCACTGGGAGCAATGCCCTCGTGTAAATTCTTTATGAAAACGAAGAGGAGAGAGAGGAGGAGGAGGAGAAATAAAATTCAAATCGATACTAGTTTGCCTTACTTTTTCCGAGTGTGTGTGTGTGTGTGTGTGTGTGTGTGTGTGTGTGTGTGTGTGTGTGTGTGCACGCGCGTCAGTCTGTGCGCATGTGTGTGTTGTGTGTGTGTGGTGTGTGTGGTGTGTGTGTGTGTGTGTGGATATTTGTTTTGTCGTGTCTAGTTAAATATACATATCGTGTCATGCCTCAGCCGCGCGCGTTTCCCTAAAAGAATTTTGGATTCTTTTCAGTAACTTGTTAAAATAACCTTTTGTAGCGTTGAAACCTCTAAGGGGTTTCCCTCTCTCTCTCTCTCTCTCTCTCTCTCTCTCTCTCTCCTCTCTCTCCAATCTGTTCTCTCCCCCGATCCTTTTATCCTAAGACCCGCTTCGATTCCGAGTCGTTTCGTTCGCCAAATTGTCGTATTAAAATGCGACTTACGCGGCTGTCTAGCGCAAGAGTGATCAGCTCTTGATCTGCCCAGTTCGCTGGCTTGCTGATGAGTCGCCATCCCGAGTATGGAGAACTTCAGATAAAGATTGTGGATAAGGTGCGAGAAGACACACAGGCACACAGACAGACGAACCGTGTTGTGTGTGTGTGTGTGTGTGTGTGTGTGTGTGTGAAGCGGTCAGAGGGAGAGTGATTTCAATTTGTGGTCTAAAGCCGCACAGGGGTTGCAATGGTGTGCCACCAGCTGTAGACCTAGTGGTCCGAAGCATAAAAACGAGTGAACGCTGTGGCTCTTGGAAACAGTCATGTCAACTAGACAGGGAGATAGAAAATCGTTGAGAATGTAACTTTTCATGGAAAATAATTCGGACGAAGTTCATTTTTCTTTTTGAAGTGTACAACAACAACAAAATACTGAATATCATTTAAAGCAAGTCGACTGCAGGTTAAAAAAAAACCCTCTTCTGAGTATCAGTTCGTTTACTTTGTGAAGTTTGCTTCGCGTCGAGAAGGATGTACAATGTATGTTTGGTTAAGTTAACAAACCCTGGGAAGAATTCATGTCTTTTAGTTGGATCGAAATGTCATGAAAAAAAATGTTGGTTATCGCTTTTTCTACTTTTTCCTTTCTCATTTTCTGTGCCCCTCACCCCCCCCCCCCCCCCCCCCCTCCCCCCACCCCCTACCACTCCCCAGCTCACTCCTTACGTACCTCCGTCCACATCCCCGCACTCTCCTCTGAAGTCGCCGTAAGGCCACTCTGCCGAGGAGAAACTGCACTACCGCCCAGCCATTACGATGGTGTTCGTTGTTGTCGGTTTACAGCCAGCATCCACAGTATATCACCTACTATGCCCTCTACTATTGCGCAATTGCTAATACAGCGTGTGAGTGACGGCTGCGTTAATTCTGATGGAAGCCGCCACCTCATCCACCAAACAATTCTTTATTTTAGGACCTGATTTTTTTTAATTATACAATTGCTTTATGCATAGATACAACACTGTGCCTTGTTGGTTCGGTTGTATTGTCCACACCCCTAAAGCAGCTACAAGATAGAGCATTTTTTTCAATCTTCTTTCTTTGAGAAACTTGCGTAGCAGAACACAGTGAACTTATCATCGTTAACACGATACTGAATGTCCTTCGCAAAAAAACAAAAACAAACAAACAAACAAAAAGTAAGATGACGTATGGTTGGGCGTTTTACATAAGAGACAACCCGCGCGTAACAAGTGCCATTTGTGTGTGTGTGTGTGTGTGTGTGTGTGTGTGTGTGTGTGTGTGTGTGGTGGATGATGGCTGAAGACAGGAAGAGAGTATCTTTGATTTAAATATGTAGGAGCTGTGCATTTGCAAATGGTGTTTGACGAACTGTAAGGCATTCACTGATCATTCTCGGGTGGAAAGGATCGCCTGTGTATCCCGACAATCTAGAACCTCAAGGCAAAGTCGTCCCCAAGACTGAGGAACAATGCCAAAACCACGCGATGTGCGACTATTTTTAGAGCCAGATTTTTTTTTATGGTCACTCTCCTCAATGTCTATATCTTTATGACTTAAGAACCAATTCACTCGCTGCTTGGCACAAAATAAAGTAAAATGGTTACACATTTTGCCTCTGGGGGCCTTTTCATATATCTTTTAGGCGTTCAGTTGCCTCGGTTGAACTACTGGTGCAAAACAAATGTGTTTTCTAAACCTAAGTGTTGCATATCGCTCTAATGGCATTCATTGTAACACAGATTCAACAGGAATTAATCATAAGGGGTTTTCCGATACAATGCCTTGATTTTTTTTTCCACACCAGACTTCGTTTATGTCTATTCGCTTGTTTCGTGGTAGTATAAAGAGTAGAAGTTCCTTATTACGGACATTAAACCGGAACCAATTACAATGTAACGAAAAACACCTGCAATGGAGAAAGAAGCTCTCTCTCTCTCTCTCTCTCTCTCTCTCTCTGTAGCTCGCACTGTCTCTTGCCTTGGCCATCTATTGTTTCCAGCCAAATTTACGGCTGACCCCTCTCTACCAGGTCAGCGCGTGTCCTCCCTCCTCCCCTCCCCCCTCTCTCTCTCTTTGTCTCTCCACACACACTTCACATCCCACACATCCCACACGGCCTGCGTTCCTTCCGCGGCGTCTTTCGCGCGATAATCCGGGCGATACACCGGTGAAATAATTGGCGGAATAAAACAGCGAAATGGCTTTTCCCTTATCGGGCCCTGTTGGCAAAGGGGCACAAATCTTCCCGGTGCTTATCTCCCTGCGGGCTGGCTTGTGCCAAGGTGGGGTCGGTTTCCGGAGCAGAGGACCGTTTGATCAGAGAAAGTTCTGGGGTGGCGTCGAGTTTAATGTCTTTCCGTTCTGGATCGAGGGAGGAGGCGCCACAGACCCGAAGGTTCGCCCGCCGTGGAACTTGTAAATGATGTTGGTGAAGGTGTGAGCCCGTCCTCAAAAGGCGCAACAATCGCAGTATTGTGTTTGTGTGGCCTCTCACAGTCATTTCATTGAGAGGACTGCTATTGTTCGGACGAGGTTCCTAACCTCACTCTTGGAAATCTTAAAGAAAAACGTCTCGGTCGTAAATGAGTTGAAATTAATCAAGGAACAGGGAGAATCACCTCGTCCAGGAGGGGGAGTAGAGAGGGACGGGGGTCCAATTTCTTGGGAGGAACAGGGAGGAAAAAGTTCTTGACCGAAAGGGCGAGAGATGGGGAGAGGTAAGGGGAGACTGTGGGAGCGGTGAGGAGAAGGTGTGGGGGGGGGGGGGGGGGGGAGGGGAGAGAAGTGCGGGAGGAGAACAGGGGGCATCACCGCATAACACGTGTGGGTCAAAAAGTTTCGAAATGTTGGGATGATGGTAGCGAAATACTTCGAAGTGAACTCACCAAAACGTTAACCTAGGGGAAGACAGAAGAGGGGTGGGGAAGAAGACAACTGGGAGGGGGAGAAGGGTGGAGAGGAGGGAGGGGGAGGGGCAGTTCACACGGAACTAACAGTCCGCACCTTCAGTGTTTGAAACGTGTGTTGATTTAGTGGCTGACTTTGTAATGTTATCAGTCACCTATTTTTCTATGCACACCATTGTTTAACTGACGCACGGACATTGAACTAGATCCACATCTTTGCATTTGTGAAAAATCCTTCAGCAAACTTCTGTTTTTAGATCCGCATCTTTGTGATTGTGAAGAATCCTTCATCAGACTTTTTTTTTTTTCTTTGGGAGGTGATGTGGGGGAAGGGGAGGGGGAGGGAAGGAGCGGGGAACGATCACACAGTATCATGATGTAGAGCATTGATTAGAACACTTCGGCCACTTTTTCAAGAAGTAAACAGCAAGCTGAAACAATCACCGCGATAAAGGTTTAGGAGACTAGATCAGATCCTTCAGAATTTCGAGAATGAACGAGGCAGGTTACGTACGCAGACAACCAAGAACAGTGCCGACAATGACAGTTTGCCGCGTGACAGGAATGACATGCGTTCCCTTCTGAACCAACCGAAAAAAGACAATAACTTAACGGAAAACCTTTCTAGAGGGTCGGATCTTGAATTTCCTGGACTGTATTAACATAGTTCAAGAGACAATAGACATGACACAGACGAAGTTATTGATGTACACTTAAATGTATCTACGTAGCTGCTTTCACAATTACTGCGCCTTTGTTACCGAGAATCGAATCAAGCCTTGATAGCCTCGGGAAAGACGTTCTTTACCGGTATATTCATGTCTTTTTCTACATCAGGAATGTTCTCTTTAAGGCATTTTCACTCTCCCCCCCCCCCCCCCCCCCCCCACACACACACACTTTTTTATTTTTTTTTTCAAAGAACTGGCCTACGGGAAGGGGAGCACGTATCACCTCGATCCCCTTCCCCCACCCCCTACCCCTACCCCCATCCCTCGATCCACCACCTCCTAGATCCAGGCCTATGGAGGGAAAGAAGAAACCTGAAATCTACCAGAAAGACTGTTAATTTGCCTTGCAGGAAAGAAGAACAAGCTGTTTAAGTCACCCGAAGGTGTTTAGCTCTTCGATAAAAGGGGAACAGGGAAAGATAAACAGCTGTCTAATGTCCTACAGTCGCAATCTACAGCTTTTTTTTTCCCCAGTCTGCCTCTGCAAGCAAGACGCGCGTGCTAAGAAACCGGTTGCTATATATATTTGTGATAGGAATCTAGTTTTTCGAAATCTGAAACTAATTAACCCTGATATGACGCACAAGTTTCATTCGTAACTTTCTAACTGCTAATGCTGCAGAGACCCTGTGTTTGTTTTGTCGTGTTATCCAGACTCGATTACTGAAATTCTCCGTTGTATCTTCTTCTTAATAAACTGCAGAAGATTCGAAACTCTGCTGTCAAACTTATTTTGAAAATCTGGCTTTTCCCCTCTCCTCAATCTTGTCTGTCTGTATTCCATCCTTGAGGCAGGTCCAAACATCTGCAGCAGACACACGCAGTCTGTCTGCATCCCGTACGCGAACAAGAGCAAACATGAGCATCTGTCTGTCTGTCTGTCTGTCTGTCTGTCTTCTTCGTGTCTCTCTGTCTCTGTCTCTGTCTCTCTCTCTCTCTCTCTCTCTCTCTCTCTCTCTCTCTCTCTCTCAAACTATAACCACCCTTCTTGTTGTTGTTGCTGTTGTTGCCGCCGTCGTTTGTTGTTGTTGTTGTCGTCGTCATCGCCGTCGTCGTCGTCTTCATTGTTTTAAACAGAAATGGCCTGCGGGTGGAAAGAAATACAGACATAAAGAAAAAAAAAAAAGAAATTAGTGTTGATTTCAGACATGGCCGGAAGATGGAAAGGAAAACAGAAAGAAAGAACGAAAGGAAGAGAGAAAAGAAAGAAGAGAGAAAGAGAGAAAGGAAGAGAGAAAGAAAGAAAGGAAGAGAGAAAGGAAGAGAGAAAGAAAGAAGGAAGAGAGAAAGGAAAGAAAGAAAGAAGGAAAGGAAAGAAATAAAGAACGAAGGAAGGAAGAAGAAAGGAAAGAAGAAGAGAAGAAAGGAAGAGAGAAAGAAAGAAAGAAAGAAAGAAAGGAAGAGAGAAAGGAAGAGAGAAAGAAAGGAAGAAGAAAGAAAGAAAGGAAGAGAGAAAGAAAGAAAGGAAGAGAAAGAAAGAAGAAGAAGGAAGAAAGAAAGAAAGGAAGAAGAAAGAAAGGAAGAGAGAAAGAAAGAAGGAAGAGAGAAAGAAAGAAGGAAGAGAGAAAGGAAAGAAAGAAAGAAAGGAAGAAAGAAAGAAAGAGAAGAAAGAAGAAAGGAAGAGAGAAAGAAAGAAAGGAAGAGAGAAAGGAAGAGAGAAAGAAAGAAGGAAGAGAAGAAAAAAGAAAGAAAGAAAGAGAAAAGGAAGAGAAAGAAAGAAAGAAAGGAAGGAAAAGAAAGAAAGAAAGAAAGAAAGAAGAGAGAAAGAAAGAAAGGAAGAGAGAAAGGAAGAGAGAAAGAAAGAAGGAAGAAGAAAGGAAGAGAGAAAGAAAGAAAGAAGAGAGAAAGGAAGAGAGAAAGAAAGAAAGGAAGAGAGAAAGGAAAGGAAAGAAAGAAAGAAGGAAGAGAGAAGAAAGAAGAGAAGAAGAAAGAAAGAAAGAAAGAAGAGAGAAGAAAGAAAGAAGAAGAAAGAAGAAGAAAGAAAGAGAGAAGAAAGAAAGGAAGAGAGAAAGGAAAGAAGAAAGAAAGAAAGGAAGAAGAGAAAGAAGGAAGAAGAAGAAAGAAAGGAAGGAAGAAAGAAAAGGAGAAGGAAGAGAGAAAGAAAGAAAAGAAAGGAAGAGAGAAGAAGAGAAAGAAAGGAAGAGAGAAAGAGAAAGGAAGAAGAAAGGAAAGAGAAAGAAAAGAAGAGAAAGAAAGAGAAAGAGAGAAGAAGAAGGAAGAGAGAAAGAAAGAAGGAAGAGAGAAAGAAAGAAAGAAAGGAAGAGAGAAAGAGAAAGAAAGAAAGCAAGAAAGAAAGAAGTGCAGAACAGAACTAAGAAAGAAAATTGGGGATGGGAGGAAAGCGGGGGGAGGGAGGGGGGGGGGAGTTAAAAGGAAGTATAACGACAGAGATCAGATGGACATGACATGACAGTTTTGCCTCAGACCAGCGGTTCCCAGGCTTTCAGGTCACAATGACATTTCTCTTCAACTTTTTCTGTATTATATTCCATATTTCGGGAGTCACACAAGAACTGCGTGAAGAAATGTAATAACTATGGTGAGTACCATTTATTTCCGCCCCTGCTCCTTCCCCGTCACAAGTACATTATGCTGCTGACGAAAATTAAGGAGTCCCTGGGTACTCCAGGACACCCAGTGCAGAAAACTTATCCCTATCCAAGCTTCAGCCAGGGAAAGTCTTCCTGCCATGTTGAGTTGAAATTTCCTTTCAGTTCTGCTTTCCTTTTTTTCTTTTTTTTTCTTCTCATTTTGCTCTTCAGAATGGTTTTTGGGGTTGAGAGGAAGAGGAAGAGGTGATCTCTCCCGACTCTGCCGTTTCGTTGATGTCATTTTCCCTGACCGAAGAACGAGTGTTCGTTCTCTTCAACGAAGTTAATTGTGACATTTTCTCTCGAACATCAGGGAAAACAACCCCCCCCCCCCCCCCATCCCCGCTTTACACACTCCTTTCCTACCAAAGTCACCATCACTAACCCCACCTCTGTCTTGCTTCCGCACCGCCCTCCCCTCTTCTCTCTCTCTCTCTCTCTCTCTCTTCCTCTCTGATGGTTATCTCATGTGTTCTGAATACATTTGCTTAATATTCCTTTTGTAGCTGAGGTCCGTGTGTAATTGATTAATTAATTTTTTTTATCCTTGATAGAAACTGTCTCTTTTTTTTTATTTTTTTTTTTACATTTTTCAGTGGTTTTGTTTCCTTTGCCGCGAGTCGGGGTGAAAAAAAGGGTGTCAGATTATCCGTTTGACTCTCAATTAAATCAGAGAGCTCAGGGAGATTTGCTATCTGTAGGACAGGTAGTTGAAGCAGAGAGAGAAAAGACTGGTCAATGGCGCCATAGAGACAGCGAGGCTCCGCAAGAACGCATGCCTCATAGGGTTTTTTTTTTTTTTTTTCCCCAAAGACACAGGAGGTGTATTGTGAGATTGTAAATTGAAGGCCACAGATGGCCCATATTGAGAAACCGTCAGGTAAGCCATGATGAAGGAAATGAAAACGTGAAGGAAAAAAAGGAAGATAAATTCTTTAGATAAAGAATTATATGACGATCAATATATTTTTCTTCTTCTTTCAGGAACTTTCTTCCCAGATAGAGTAGGGCTTTAGTCTTTTTGCTGAGAGGGACACAGGCACAGTCTGGGGTTTGTTTCTGTAAGTCGACAAGAGGCGGCAGAGACTGGAAACAGTGAAACATTGTAACAGGTCAGTGAGGATCAGGAAACTGTGTTTACGGAAACGATTATTTTTGTGCATGTGGCGCTGTGGGTGCGAACTTTGAAACAGAAAGTTTTTTGGTGTGTGTGTGTTTTTTTTTTTTTACTCCACAAGGACCTGTTGATGTATCTAATTTGAAAATAGGTCTAATGGATTTGTGAAATTAACAGTGTTCGTATGACCTGGGCAGGACTAACAAAAAAAAACCTATGAAAGAGAAGACACTGTTTACTCTGCTGGAATAACAACAAGGAAAAGATCATGCTGGTATAGTTTCCATACTATGCAGGAAAGGCTACAACCAACTGACTGTGTAGAAGAACAGTTTCTGTGTTACGTTAGAAAGGCTACAGCAAACAGACTATACAGGAGGACAGTGTCTTGTTATATATACAGGAGGACAGTGTCTGTGTTATATGTTGTTACTGTTGTCGTACTCTGGCTAAAAGACTCCAGGGATCATCCGAACAGCCGAAGTACTTGAACACTATGGTACAAATGCATCAGCTGGGGATGAGAACATTACGTGTGTGACCGTTTAGGATTACCCCGTCACGTAGGCAGCCACACTTCGACTTCGAGGGATTTTGGAGACTGGTGGTGTTATGCTTGGAGCTTGTCACAACTGAAGACAATCCCCACATAACTATGCAGAGCATAACAACATTTTGATGTAGCCTTGGTGTTCTAGCCTATGTCAGCTGGTCTGACACAGCCTTAAGCCAAGGCGTGTCTGTGTTATATAGGAAAGACTACACGCAACAGATCGTGAAGGAG
>CM065715.1:25727157-25804657 GCA_033310375.1 Conus canariensis
CATTTGAGCTTCCTCTACCGATAGGCCTGAGTTTTCAATTGCAAAAATGTCCGAACTTTGTGAAGGTCAAATCATGCGTTCAAAGCCTTTGTTCCTTTGCTCTCACTATGTGGTAAAGCGAGAACTATGATGAGGCACTTTCATCCTGAAAAAAAAAAAAAAAAAATCAATGGGTCTTGTGGATTTTTTTTATGCTATTACATACCAGAGGTTATCTTCCAGATCATCGACATGATTTAACTGAAACAATTCCTCCGACACACTGATCTGCATCTGGAAACTGGATCTTCATGCACTCCATTCGGACACTGTGGACCATAGATTTCTTCGTATTTTCACTACACATACACTTTGGAGTCCTTACTAATCATATTTGAATTTCGTCTGTTGATTTTTTTTCCAATGATGTCACAATCAGATAATTCTGTACGCCAGTGACCAAGCTCAACCGACATAGGCTACTTCGAGTTTACATGTGATACCAATTTCTTTTTCACAATTCTTTTGAAACGTACACATTTCAGCCTTCTCGGAACAGTTCTTGATGACAACTTGATTTTCTTCATTGAATTTAAATTTTACGTAATCAGAGATGTCATTGTTATTATTATTATTATTATTGTTGTTATCATTATTATTATTATTATTATTATTATTATTATTTGATAGGCAGAAACGTATGCGGTGTCCTCCGTCATTCACCAAGTCAGTCGATGCTCGATTGTCGATTTCTTCTTCTCCACTGAGCTAGTCTCTAAAAGGTGTTTACAAGACTTTCACGCAGCAGGAAAAGATATTTGAAGGAGCTACACTATTTCCCTAACTTTCAACCCATCAGTTTTTAGCCTTTTCCTCTACCAAATGCGTTCCAAACTGATTGCACCATATCGAAGCAGACGACAATAACTCCGAAAACTGAAACCAAAAGATTATCAGCAGTTACCTCCCATTTCATGTGAGAATGCTGATCACGGTTGCTTCATCGTTTTCAATATGAATTCAATGCCGCATCAATAAGAATGAGTCGGTATCAGCTATTGCGTGTACTTATGTATGGCATTTGACTCTGTTCTAGCTTCATCTGGCATGCATCCCACTCCCACCTCACCTCTACATATCCAGTTCCGATGGATAGTTTTTGGTGCCTTAGTATGCAATGCCCTGTAAAATGACTGATGTTACTCGACACACACGCGCGCATGCACGCACGCAAGCACGAACGCACGCACGTACGTACGCACGCCCGCGCGCGCGCGCGCACACACACACACACACACACACACACACACACACACACAAAGCGACAAATGTCCGGTTTGGAAAAGTGTTCCGGATGGTGCCGGAAAAAACCGCAGATGATACAAAGGACGTGTCACTTTATGGATATACCCTTTTATGTTCTGACGTGCGCAGTGTCTGCCATCGTCACACACACCCACGTCGCCTACCTATTGCTACCATCATTAGTTGTTCCTGTCTTGAACACTGTGCGTGCGTGTGTGTGTGTGTGTGTATGTGTGTGTGTGTGTGTGTGTGTGTGTGTGTGTGTGTGTGTGTGTGTGTGTGTGTGTGTGTGTGTTTGTGGAGGGAGAGAGTCGGAGTGTCAGGCGGTGAAGAGAGTGGAGGAGGGATGGGTAGGTGGGGAGAGGTGGGGGAAGCCCGCCTGCTAATGCGTGCGCGCTCGTGTGTGCGTAGGTTGTTACATATCTGTGTGTCTTGTATGCATGGCTTAAAGAGTCCACTAGCTTCATTTTTTGTACGAATTTGGTCATATAAACCAAATGTTTTAATAATTAATTTATGTGTACAAATGTAAGCGTTATGAGCTCTCCGCAACAGTGTGCTAAAAAAAAAAAAAAAAAAAAAAAGCCTATCCTCTTTCAGGTATTCTGTCACATCTTAAAAAATGAGCACTGCGTACTGCTTTCATCATTACAAGAATGTGCAACTATGATCAGATACCGCCATTTCTATTGAACCTAGAATCACACGGGCAATACGCCGATCTGACCGACATGTGTTTGCTCGCAGCGTAGAGAGAGAGAGAGAGAGAGAGAGAGAGAGAGAGAGAGAGAGAGAGAGTTAAGTAACTGTACTTAAAAACAACCAACCAACAACGAAAAAACAAACATTTAAGCCTTTTTGTACACAACTTGGGTGAAAGAGTGCAGAAAACAGTTGGACATAGCACAGCGCTTTTTTTTTTTTTTTCTGAATGCAGGCAAATATAATGGTGAAAATTGACGTATCATTTGTTAGAGATTTTCAAGACCAAGGTGTTCCAAGATCGAAAGAAAACACAATAGATGAGGAGATTTACGACCCGTGAGTCAGAGCGTGTGGAGGACAATCGTTAACCTTCAGGTCGAACAAGACAAAACGGCCTGCTACAGTAAATGGGACGTAACTCTACTTGTGCAATTAATTTTTTTCTTCGCGTTAATGGAAAAGTGGTCCTCCCTTACATTAAAGTTATCTAGTGATTAAAGAACACACCGCTTTGTACACTATTTTTGTCAGTCCATACTTGAGATAGTGGACCACATCAGGTATAAAATTTAGCCTTTTGGTTAACAGTTTTCAGTGATCTGTGTCTTGTACTTAAATGTGCCTGGGTTTAAAGTATTACTTACCTTGCCCCACTCTCAAATATGAATTTAGTATTAAAAAAAAAAAAAAAAAAAAAAAAAAATTAAAAGAAAGAAAGAAAGAAGTGAAGAGGGAGAATGTTAAAAACAAAACAAAAAAGAAAGTAAGAGATGGGAAGAGATACAATAGCAATTTAAAAAAAAAAAAAAAAAACAAACAAAAAAAAAACCCAAAGAACCCAGTTGGATGAGAACAGGCATCCACCGAAAACTGCAAAAGTAACTCCGCACCAGTACAGCGTTTCCTCTGGCAGGTTGCCTTGTGATGATCTGATGTCGACTGCTCCCTGTGGACTCCCTTCTTCTTTTTTTTTTTTTTTTTTTTTTTTTTTTTTTGCTGTCCCACCTTCTGCAGTATCCCAGTGGCATTGCACCCACACCACTCATTCCGATCCCCGTCCACAGCCACAGCCCGGCCTGCCACAGCCCCAGCACCGGCAACCCACAGGGAGCTGTCAGTGTCAAGTCATCAAGGCAACCCACCAGAGGAGACGCTTCACTGCTGCCTAGTCACTTCAGTGGTGGTCAGTTGTGCCTGTTCCGATCTAACATACGCAGGACACCACCTACTAAGCCCCCTACTGACGATAATAAATGCTTAGTCATGAAGCTGACATGAGTGAGCTCTCCATCCATTGAGCGCCACGTCAGTCCAACGACAGCCCCCATGAACTCGCCAATACTGGTAACCTCAATGGAATCAAAACAAGGCCATAAATGTGGAGGACATCGAAGCTGAGGTCATCATGAGAGCAGGGCATGAAGTGCCACAGAATTTGAGACATTTTTTATGCTGATCGATGAGAATGCGGATGATGAGGATGATGCTATGGATTTCCATTCAGGTCTATGACTGCATGACAGGGCTGTACTCTACAGTTACTTTCATAACATTTCCTGGCATCAATCAGACCTGCAGTGTTGGTCAGGAAATTTGAGCAAAGCTCTCAGAGACTTATCCATTTAGTGGATGAAACTCGAGTGTGTGGTCCCAGTCTTCCCAATTGAGCCTGTAGCAAACTCAAGTTTGGGAAGGAGCTTGTCGGGGCAGAAAAATCCCACATGGCTCTGATGGGAATTGAACCCATGACCTCCCAGCCGTGAGGCTAACCACTTTGCCACTGCAGCTGGTTCCCTGTGGACTTCTATTGCTGAGGCTGCAACAGGATGGACCTAGATGTAGCTATGTATGGGAGAGCTGGAATGAGCATCATGAGAGTAATCCAATGGAAAGGGCACAGAGGATGAGACACCCAGGAAAGAAAAAGAACACACACACATGTACGCCATGCACACACACACACACACACACACACACACACACGCACATACACAGAGATCAAAACTAATATGAACAGGCTCGATGGAGGTGTAGGACATCTGGAAGAGGACAAGCAGGTTTAAACAAGAGAAGACCATTATCAAAGCCTTCTTGGGGGGAAGTACAAGCAACAGAAACCCAGCTGCGACCCCAGTGACAACTACCACAATCTAGTACAGCCGACCAGATCACTCTGCTCAAACTCAGACCTGGGCACACAAATACAAATGCCAATAAAATTTGAAGACCAATGCATAATCAGTATAACATTGTCAACAATATCCAGCAGTAAATAAAATTCTGTGATTCTATGACAATTTCTCTCTTTCACTACCTTTTCTTTTTCTTTTTTTTTTTTGCTGGAATGCACTCACTGGTGCTTTCAGATTTGTTTTATTTTGGAACCTGTCTGTCCATCAATGCCCAGGATTAACCAAACGAAAATGTACACCCACAGCCTGCATCTTCTGACAGCTAAACAGTTTTGACCAACAATGCCCAATGCAAGGTACACAGCTGGCAGCAAAGCTACACTTATGTTTTACCCAGTGTCATGTTCTGGAGAGACCTGGAGGGCCATAGAGGTTTTTTGGCAGCCAGCATCTTTGTAGTGTTAATGAAGAACTGAAGATAACATTTGTTTCCCCACAGACAAAACCACACTCACAGTATGTAGAAGTTTGTTGGAAAAATGAAGCCTATGTGGAAAGGAGGAAAAAAGTGGCGACATTTTCTTCCATATGTACACAAGATTCCTTAGCTCACTTCCACAAATTAGGTTTTGTCTTCCATGTAACTGCCCATAATCATGTGAGCTGGATATTGGTGATCATTTTAGAGTTATGATTGAGTCTTAAAAAAATCGTTTTGATGTTCAGTCTCAGTTTGTTTTATAGAATTAATTATGGCACAAACACAAAAACATATACATACATTATTGAAAAAAAAAGAGTTTATTTTCATTAGTTCTTTCTAGCGTTTACTTTTCATTAAAAAAAATAATTTCAAACTGATCTGGATTTCTTGCCGTTATAAATGATGGAAAGGAGAAAGACCTGAACTTTCCGCTAAACACATGGGATGAAGCAATGCATTAAAAATTTCAGAACAATTTTATTTTTTTAATTTTAAAGCAAGCACCAACACCATTGAAATGCAACAATACATCCGTGTGCGTGTGTGTAATAGAGACGAGAGAGAGGGAATACTGTGTATCAATGCACAGTATTTGAAAATGCGTGTCTGTGTGCCCGTGAGTGCATGCAAAAGTGCGTAAGAGTGTGTCTGCCTGTGCCATCTGATGTTAAGAAATTGAAGAACAAATGATTTCAGATGCAGCTGTTTGCATGTTTGCACAATAACAATAGTTAGATGCAACTGTTTGCATGTTTGTACAATAACAATAGTTAGATGCAACCATTTGCATGTTTGTACAATAATAACAGTTAATCGAGCTTTAATCCAGTTAGTCCACAGGGATAGAAGTGAGAGTTTACTTAATTGTGTGTACAACATACAACTTCCTGATCTGCATATATGTATTTTCTGTGAGCATATTCTGCCTATGTGTATAAGCTAGTGTGCATATATTAATGTATACACATATTGGAAGTCTATGAGTGTTTTGTATGATTAACGAGAAGTGTGTATGCATTCATGAGTCTGTGCATGATTATTGCAAAAGGAGTATGTGTATGTTGTGTGTGTGTGTGTGTGTGTGTGTGTGTGTGGTGTGTGTGTGTGTATGTGTGTGTGTGTGTGTGTGTGTGTGTGTGTGTGTGTGTGTGTGTGTGTGTGTGTGTGTGCATGTTGTGTGTGAGTGTGCGCATATGCGAGTTCATGAGCTTCTGTATGCTAGTTTATTTAAATGTTATTCCAGCGAACATAATCATGGAAAATATAATGAACTGACACAAATCCATTTTCTTTTAGTTCACAGGCAGGCAAGCCATGTGAGTTTTAATCAGAAGCAAAAAAAAAAAAAAAATCAATGCAATGGCAGGCAACTGGACAAAAACTGTTTTCCATCCCATTTGAAAATGTCCGATTTTGTACAGCAGCAGTCAAGCAATTTTTTAACATCCATCAACATAACTGAAACATTGGCAGACAATACCATCACTGTAACAAAAATCTTTCTTTTTTTTTTTTAATGTCTAAAACTACAACAGGATTCATAAAATGTACCAGTTTTCAGAAATCGAATATCTGATATATTCCAGTTTATCATCATATTTGAATACATCAATGTTAATACTTTTCGTTCTTATTATTCCAGTTTATCATTGTTTCTGTATCACCAGAAGGAGAGCACCCAACTCTTGCAAACACATATATGTTGCAAATGAAATAAATGTGCCTTTTGTCATTAATAAAAATAAAAGCTTTTCATATCAAATATATTTATCATACACTCAGGACAAGGGCTGTTAGGCATGGATTTACAAAAAAAAAAAAGGGAAAGGCATGGTTAGCAAACTATTAAGGTCTGTTTTCATGTCCAATAAAAGTGTCTGCAAGCACAAAAAATCATTTGACTTCCAATGGGTTAGATATCAGACCCATTTCTTGTGTTGCTGAGGTCTAGGGCAGCTGCATCCTAGACTGACACTACACTCCCTCAACCAGCCAGATGCAAGACTATCCACTCTTCACTTGTTTACACTTCAGCTACAGAAATGCCTATTTCAATCAATTTTTTTTTCCCATCCAGACTTGTGGTATATTCAAATGTCAACACCTTTTGAACTTCCTCTAAATATGCTATGTTTCTAGACTTTCATATTTGTAACTTTAGCTGGCTATATCTTCTGCTCAGTCATCCAACACCCTTGTCTTTTTTTTCTACATGATATATAATCATGATGTCTATCAGTGATTGTATGTTGATAGAGTTACCGTGAGGAGATAGAAGCGTTCCAGCAAATAAGCACAAAAGGAAGGAAAAATATTGAAATAATGTTTACACACACCAGTCTTCTGTCCCTGTGACAGGTTGTGTTGGTGGACACTTGGCCAGTCAGGGATTTCCAAAGCCATCCAGTCATGCATGACAGGGTAGATGTGTTGTAACCAGACACAGACGTTAACCGATATGTGTATAAATTAGAATGTTCTGAAGATGTCATTCATTAATTTCCTTCTGCCTTTCATGACAAATTCAAGCTGCACTGCTGCCTTTCGTGACTTTCAGAATGAGTTGAGAAAATAGTCGGCATTTCTGGAAACTGAACAACTGGTATGAGTAAGGTCACATTAAGTACAGACAACCGTCATCCCAATTTCAAATGGGGGGAGAGACGAAGTCAGTGTTTGTTTCTGTCTACCATCAAGATTGAAAGTGGTTTTCTGTTTTAGTGTGAAATCTGTTGACTTCAGCTCTGCAACTACATATACACACTGTAAATAAAACGAAACAACAAAATTACTCCTTTCTAGTTCCTTATTCAGTACAATTCTGACCTCTGTCTGGAAGAAATAGCATACCAGAATTAACAATTGTTTTCACTCTAAACCGTGCCTTTCTTTCTCACTTTTTTGTTTCCATTCAAAAGAGAACATTTTCCTAAAATCTACGTTCAAAGACAGTTACCACAGGCACAATAAAAGGAAAATGAGTATAACCTCTTTCTGATATTGCTCTATCACAAGAAGAAAACCTTGCATCTAAAAAAGCCCATTAATCTAAAACTTGTCTTTCAATGAAAGATCTTCACAGTGAGTACAACTTCAACAAAGAAACAAAACAAGCAAACAAAATCAAGACCAAACCAAAAAAAAAACCCTTCTCTGACATTTTTTCCTAGTACAAGAGCCAGTATTGTAAATAACTTTAAAATTAAGACATCAGCAACAGAAACATAATTTCTAGATCCAGACACCAACTTTAAATTCATATGCTTGCTGAGTGAAAAAAGCACAATCAAGAAGCCATAACCATCAGTATCTTGTAATGTACACTCACAATTGTTATCTGATGACATCTGAAAACTAATATTTCACACCACCACTTGTTGCAATCATTAAATTTTTTGTACTTTTGTACGACAGTTTACAAACATGCTGACATGCAGACACAAGGATGTGGATTCAGACAGTGTGCATGTGCGTGCGTGTGTGCATATATTATGTGCATATGCGTGCTTGTATGAGCACAGATCTATGTGGAAGAGACTGAGAGACGGCGCACTGATACATGATAGACTTGATCAAAGCAACCGCCTATTTTTAAGCAGTTTTTAAATTCTGTAAAGATCAAAGTGACAGGTATACTTTTAACACAACAGTAAAAGTATACTCTTATAAAAACTGCTCAATAAATAAAACATTACAATGTTTTTAAAAAAAAAAATACCTCTTCTATGATTTTATATAAAATAATAAAATATTAGCTCCCTAATAAGAGTTTACATTTGGGGAGAGGTGGCACGAAAATTTGAGCATTTCCTTTCAAAAATCACGTTTTGGGTTTTTTGTGTTTTTGTGCTCAAGGAAGTCTGTTGAAACCATCTGCGGTGTTCATTGTGTCTATTTTCTTCACATTTTTCTTAGTAAAAATGACTTTATTTGAAGGAGGTGTGTGTGAAAATTGCTCAACTCTATTTTCAAACGTCATTTTCTCAAAATCACTTTTTTTTTGACAACGGTTGATGTGCAAGGAACACAATATTTGTGGATCCAGACTAGCTAGCATGGTAATTTTTTTTCTTTTGATCAAAAATGATTTCTGCATGCAATTACATTTTATTTATAAGTCAAAACAGCACTTATCATTTGCTATTTCTATTTGAAAAATTCAAAAGCAATGAAACGCGAAGCCTGATGGCCACCATATGGAAAAAAATTATTGAAAAAAAAGCAGTTTAGATATATAAAAATCCTTTTGTAATTGCATTACTATAGCTCAGCAAAACAAGAAAAGTCATGATTCAAGTGCCTAACATCTGCTATGATAGAAATACAGTTCTTGTTATGAACCGGTTTTTTTTTTTTTTCATCATTTTGCCCCCATTTGTGGTCCCCAGATCACACAAGAGCTTTGAAATCATTGAAATATGCTTTTTCCATGTTTTTTTTTAACATAAACAATATAAAAAAAATGAAGAAGTTTTAAAAGAACATTGGTTTAATTTCCGTGCCACGTCTTGCCTTATTTAGTTATTATGACACATCACTTGACTCTAAAGTGAGGAACAACCTAACAATTTATGCCCCTCTAAACATCCAAATCACTGTTCCTTTATCAACCCTAGAATAGCGATGAATTGCTAGCAATAGTACACAAGCATTAACCTACCTATTGATTCCAAGATCTCGAAATATCTGCTTGTTAAAATTCACTGATGCAAACAAGAATAACTTTTGGTTGTTTTGAATCAAGTTGTATTGCTTTCTTTTTCTTGCTTTCAGTAGAGTAAGAGAGTCAGCTTGTAACTTATCATGTATTGTTTACATTCAACCAGGTGCCCTTGCAAATAAACAACAACAAAATTCTTATAAATCAGCAATTTTAGATAATGGCAAACTGTTCATTATCCAAACAACAGACATTCAATAGTCAAACATCAAAATTAGAATTCAGCAATTAATTTGGCCCATGGCATGTTGTTTCCAAGCGGCCTATTACAAAGTGGTGTGTTCTCCATCAGCCTTGTGAGGGTATGATCTGCTGCGTATTATGTTTGGGGGACAAGAGGAGGAGAGAGCCAGGTCCTGCTGATCATGCCTTGCCCTGCAGGTACTCCGTGACTTTGCTCTTCTCCCTCTCCATCCAACTCATGTTCAGACGGATGTTCTCCAGCGACTGTTCCACTGTGCGCTGTGCAGCCGCGACTGGGTTGGCTTGGAAGAACTCCTGCACACACAGACACACCAACATATGCAAACATGTTTGCACAGAGCAGACACTCACACATGTATGCGAAGTAATGTAAACATGTACATGCACATATGTGCATACACACAATACGTGCAATGAAATTGGATACAGTTTAATCTTCATCCCTAAAAACACATAAAATGCATCAACACACTGCCAGCTAGTCACATCTCTCGAGATCATAGATGTTAGCATACCATCTCAGCAATGAACAACATTTATTCCACTTAAAGCATACCATTAAAAAACCAGAGTATCCAGTAAACTGGGGGGGGGAGGGGGGGGGGGGGGGAGAAGCTATAGAGAAAGCTGGACAGACAGCAGAGGAGTTCCAAGACACAAGAACTCAGAAGATGGTTTGCTTATCCTTATGGCAAGGGATGAGAGAGGCCAGGGGAGTAAAGAAACCATTACAAGGCAAACATTCAGCAAGTTTACAATGTGACTACTTCCTCAGCTCTTTTTGTTGTCGAAAGGTCCACGTTTTGATTGTTTTATGTACCTGAGAACATAACTACTTTTTCAACACCAGTGACAGGTTACAAATGTCGTTCATTTTTCCTCACATGCAATACAGCCAAGGACAGTGTAGCGAACTCTTACTGATTCCGATCTCCACTTGCCACTAGTGTGCTATGAAACGCTGATATATGCCAAGGAAGTGAGAATTCTCACCATCTCACCTGGATGAAATACTTCTCAGGTCTTTAGATGAGTAACCACCCTCACAATAGTGTACTGACTCATAACTCATCCTCTAGGGGAGCCAGGCTGCATGCAGGTCACGACTCCTAGATGCCCTTCATTTACTGCCTTGTCTTTTTGCTGCAGCCTGTACTTGAATCTGCACTTCGAAAATATTTGGGCAAATGAAGGCCAAGTCACACCGCGACCAGTGTCTTAACATCTTTGCTCTAAAGCAACTGTTGTAAGTTGGGAAATTCAAGCCTGCTGAAGTTTACTTTTGTTTCTTTGACTTGATCCAACTGCAACTCCTTTTAGCCGCTTCTGCTAGTGCCTCCATAACTCTGGTCCTCTTCTTCCTGGAAACTGAGAGCTGTCTAATGAGATCATACGCTGAAGCGCCAATAACATTCTTGCTCCAATCTCTTTTGTAAAGTCTTAGTGACAATTCATAGCTATAGGATGATCATTTTTATACCATACTATCAAGCTGTAAACAGTATGCTAGCTTTCATCTCACCAGACAAACACTTTGCACTCTTGGTGTGGCATCTAATCTCCAGTAACAAAACCAGGGTTTTGGTTTTTCTTTGATTTTCTTCTTGTCCTTTTTTACACTGTGCATCTAACTAATAAGAAATATGAAAAGAACACTCGACTTCAAGCCTTTTGTCACTCTTCAAAAAAAAAAAAAAAGACAGCCTTTTTGAGTAAGTGTTCACATAAAAAGAAAAGAAACAAACAACCCACTATAGCTCTCAAGGACCAAAAGCAATGTACACACGCATGTCTGTTAGGTTAAGGGTACTGCAAGAAGTCTTAATTTGCAATTGTGTTTTTGTTTCACTCACCTTCACGTCCTTGGCTTTGTCATCAGTCACAAAGTTTTCTGTAGAGCACTGCAAGAAAAAGGAAAACAAACATGATCATCAAACTTCATCGCTAACAGATACAAAAGAAGGGGAAAAAAGCAAACATTTGCTAAAACCACACTTTTGTTCTGTTCTGTGACCTTAGCTCAAAGGCGAACTTTGAACTTCAGCGCTCTGCCAGCACACGATGAAATAATGAAGTTATAATTTTGGGAGGATGCAGATTTTTTTCTTCTTTTTTTTTTCCTTGAGTATAAAAGGAATTTCAATCAGACGGAAGTTATACAGGCTGTTATCTTGACCATTTAACCGTTAGCAGCTCTTTCCTGTTGACTGAACACAGTGTACTTTTTTTCTCACACAATGTTGCTTTGAGACAAGCCAGTGTCGGCCTTTCTCCAAACAAAATGGACAAAGAAAGAATATCCTTATTTCCAGCAATGATCAAACTCGTGATGGGAAAATAACCAATATTGAACAGAATATATTTTAAATGTAATTAATAGCGTACCGCCAAGAAAATGTAGACAAACGAATCACAAGACAAACCACGATGCGTTTCGACCTCTTAGGTCTTCTTCAGGCAAGATACAAAACACTCAGGACAACAAAAATGAATGAGCAATCACTTATCTTCATTCACTTCAGTGCAAGATGGGCCTTGAATGAAAATGAGGCTATCAAGGAGGAGACAATGTGTTGCTCCAACAAGTACTATATGTATACCTAATAAGACTGTGATGGGACAAGCGTAAGTGTGGATATCAGGCATGAAGTTTTTTTTTCGAATTACATAAGATAGAAAATCTTTTAAGGTTGTGTGTGAAAGTTTATGTATATGTGCAGTTTCCGATCATTTCCAAAATTTTCTCTTCAAATATTTTTTAAGCAAAGACAACTTCTTTATGGCAGAGATGCACACACACAAAAAAAAAACCCAAACGCGGAGACGACAGAAATGGCTAAAATGTTTTCATCCCTGGAGTGCCAAAGAGGAGCAATGGCACTGAAACTGCACAAAAGAAAACAAACAAACAAAATCCAAAACAACAAGAAAACACTGCTGTAAACCAGTTCAATTTAACAATGGACACCAAATTTGATATGCTTATTGTCAAAGCCAGCAGCGCCTTATCCACCATCTTAGAACTAAGTATGGACGACCTTCAGTTTCCCACGAATGACATTCAGAAAGAAGAAAATGAAAGGATAGATTTTTGGTGATTCTGGCTTTAAAAAAAGAAAAAAAAAGTATGCAGAACTACTACCTGAAATGGAAGAATTTGAGATGTAATCAACTATACAAAACATTTCACACAGAACTCACTTTGACAAGTCGAGACAGAAGAAAGCCACCCTCGTAGCGGTCATTCAGCATCTTCCAGTTCTTTTTCACAAATTTCCAGGCCATTTCACGGCCCAGCACTGACCCTGTGACCCCAGCGATAACAAACACGCTGTCTTGGGACCGGACTTTCTCCTGGCAAAACCATCAGTCAATGAAAGCACAATGAACATTTCGAGATGCATTATCATAATACAAAAAAATTCTAAAATGTGCTCGGAAACGAAACTAGAATCCATCTATATCTGAACCCCATGCAGTCATGTCTGACTTTTTCCACTGTTTGTTTTATCTAAACTAAGAGTAAAGTAAAAGAAGTTTCACCATTGATTGCCTTAATGCCCAGTTACTTCCTGTAAAATGCTGACTTTGCTTACACATTCACACGCAAGATCCCCTATCGGCTCTCAAGACCAAAATTCTAGCCAACCTTCTTGTCCCTCTACCTTCCTTCCACTACCCAAGTGTAAAACAAGGGTGCATCACTGGAAATAAAATCACAATGCTGTCGAACAGCAGACCTTTGTAACAAAGACTACTCAAAGGGAAATACTGTGCAGCAATGTGCAGAACTTGTACCTATGATATGAGGTTTACAGTAGTGATGCATGAAAACTGTTCTGTCCAAGCAAAGTAAGGTGCACATGTCCTTTAATGAATGCACGAACGTTCACACTGATATGTCCTTCACAATCCTTCGGGGGCAATAAAGATCTTCAATCAGTTTCTAACTAACTAATACATACATCTTTTCATCAATTAATATCTGTAACTATATTGACTGCAACACATGAATTTTTCACCAATTATTTTCTTTACACTGACTGTAGTATATAAACTTTTCATCAAGCAGTTTCTACATCGTGATCTTACAATTATAACTTTTCAACATTTCTGTTTTCATTATGGTCAAATGTTCAAATTACATGTAGAGCATGTTTTTTGTTTGTTTTTTTTTAACCTCTGCGCCACCTCAGAGGCAGTGCACCCACGCCGCTCATTCCGACACCCCGTCCACAGCCACAGCCCGGTCGGCCCCCGCCGCAGCCCCCGGCACCGGCAATCCACAGGGAACAGTCAATGTGAAGTCGTCAAGAGGCAACCCACCGGAGGAGACACTGCACTGCTGCCGAGTCACTTCGGTGGTGTTCAGTGGCGCCTGTTCTGATCTAACATACGCAGGACACCACCTACTAAGCCCCCTACTGACGACAATAATTGCTTAGTCGCGGAGCCGGCGTGAGTGAGCTCTCCCTCCGGAGGGCGCCACCACGTCCGTCCAACGACAGCCCCCATGGACTCGCCGATACCGGTGACACCGACGGAACCAAACCAAGGCCACAGATGTGGAGAGGACATCGAAACTGAGGTCACCATGAGAGCAGGGCATGAAGGGCCACAGAACTTGAGACATTTTTTAATGCTGATCGATGAGAATGAGGATGATTAAGATGATGCTCGGACTTCCATTTCGGTCTGAGACTACATGACAGGGCTGTACTCTACGCTTCCTTTCATAATATATCCTGGCGTCAACCAGGCTCGAGAGATACAGGCACCTGCAGTGTTGGTCAGGAAGTTTGAGCAACACTCTCAGAAACGCATCCATTAAGTGGATGAAACTCGACTGTGTGGTCCCAGTCTTCCCAACTGAGTCCGCAGCAACTCAACTCTGGGTAGGAGCCGGTCGGGGCAGAAAAACCCACATGACTTCTGATGGGATTCGAACCCACGACCTCCCAGCCGGGAGTCCGCGACGCTAACCACTTCGCCACGGCGGCTGGTATGTAGAGCATGTTTTATATCAAAGAACTACTGGACTCTTTCAAGAGTCAGTTTGTTGCATACTTAAATGATGCTTCATACTGAGCACACAATGTGTGTGTGCGTGTGTGTGTGTGTGTGTGTGTGTGTGTGTGTGTGTGTGTGTGTGTGTGTGTGTGTGTGTATGTGTGTGTGTGTTGGGGGGGGGCAACATGCACACATTTGCTTTAACACATGTCAGTTACTGCAGAGAAAGAAAGACAGTCAATTTGAAGGCAATTATTCTGTCACATGATTACAGTTTAAAATGATTTATGATTTAATCTATTTTTAAAATAAAAATTCAATTTCTGGCACTTGAACTTTCTTTTCCATTTACTTTCACTTTCACAAATGTCAGCCTAAGTTAATCTGACAAGTTGTTTAAATTAACTAGCAAACACACAAGCACGTGCATCCAAGTAACATTTCACTTCAAAACGGCCTGACTGAAAGATTTGACAACACAGAAAAATATCTGATGTGAAAAATAAACTCCAAGCTTCTTAAGTATAACCTATGTCACACCATCCAGAACAAAAGCCCCAGTTCAGAGTCTGCACGTACCAACAAAGATAAGTCTGTACATTCCAACAAAGTTAAACCTGTACATAACGACAAAGAAAAGTCTGTACATACCGACAAAGAGAAGTCCAGAACCCTCTGGATCAGGCCCTCTTTGTCAGTGGCACCCAGAGAGCGACTGATGCGCACCTTCTCTTCCTGCATGTCAGCTTTGTTGTACAGCTGGGGAAAAAAGACAAAAAGAAAGGGTGCCACCAAAATGTTCCTGTATCTTTCCTGCAGGTCCAATGCTGAAGCCCCAAATATTTACTCACATCCATTCTCGTTACTGTGACTTTAGGACGAGGTTGGTCTTACATAGATTCATCCTGCCTGTCCCTTCTGTTCCTAATCCAATGGAAATATTATTCACAAAGGATGCATAAGAGTTCAGCAAAGTCTCATAGAAGAAAATTTAAAAAAAGCAAACACAGAAATGGTATAAAGCTAAACAACATTTTTTTCAAACCTTCTGGGAATTCCAGAACCAGGGGATGAAGGAGGTGGGGCAGGCTGTAGAGGAGGCAGTCTGGCTTCCAAATGAATGCACTTAACCCCCACTGCTTCAGCTAACGAATGGGTTTTAAAGAGAAAATGCATTTTCACAAGATCTAAACGCCAAAAATTCACAAAACATCATTTGGGCTTTATTCTGTAATACTTCATCAGCCCTGTTCAAGAAATTACCCCCACATTTTAAACAAAATTTGGGAAATTCTGAATATCTATTGAAAAATTCAGAATTACCTGAATTTCTAAAAAAGGAAAATTTCACAAAAATTCAATGCATGCATTTTAGTGATCTCTCAGTTCTCTCAAGCAGATATATACCACATTCATGATCTACTTTTTAATACACTCCAATGGCACTTGTGGCCAGGTTCCACTCTCATAGTCTTTACCTCCAGCATTTGGTCAAAGATGGCTTCATCACCATTGGTCAGCACAGTCACGTACACCTACAGACAATGAAAAAAAGTTATCACATCAAAAAAATGTTTTTTCCCCTATTTAGTATAACACACTTCTGTACATTTCTCTTTTCCCTTATGCTCCCTTATACTTCTGCACTTTTCTGTCTCATGTTCTAGTTCATTTTCCTCAGAAAGTCTGTTTTCCACTTTTTGTCAGCATGTCTGCTGATGTGAATAAGAATCAGAAGCAGTATCAGACTGGAGCTGCATGCTGTTGTTTCATTTTGGGTGTGAAAGTTACGGTTCTTGTAAACTGTTTCCTGTTTATGTTTTTCTAATCTAAATCAAGTAAGATTTTTTTTTTCATACAAGCAGACTGAAAGAGATTCAAATGTAGGGTGAAAGAAAAAAAAAGAAGAGGAAATAGCAAGTGCAGGATTCTAGACAGCGGGGATGATTTATTCATCCCCCGGTGGGTTCAAACTGCGTGAAACCAGTCACACAGAATGCTCTTGCTTATGATGGAATTCAGCTGCTGGGAGGGATGGTGAGGATGGCGAGCCCTAAAAGGGAGACACTACTAGCAGTAGCCATTGGGAAATCCAAGGTACTCCTGGAAGGCAGGTAAGTGCACTACTTGCATCAATGCAGCGAGGTGGAAGTGCTGTTGCATTTGGTACAAACAGGTGGCCTGGCCCCAGCGTCCAGGTCACTCCACAGACGGGGGTATCAAAAAGGGTTCCAGAGTACTTTTTTCCATCCAGTTCCTGTTAGAGGGTGAGGAGGTAAAGAGATGGGGGGGGGGGGGGGGGGGGGGTAAGGCCCTGTCCAAAGTCCAGTTCCATGACAGCTGCAGACCTTGTACCAAGGAAAAGAACTGCAGTAGACTGTGTGAATATTACAACACAGTAGCCTCCCCTAAATCATCACATCCTGGGAGTACGGTAGGCTATAAACAACAAATCCAACATCCTAATGTCAAAACCTCCAGTCACTCTTTTCCCCTTTATTATCCTCCTCCTCCACTCCCCTTGCATCCACCCCCGACTCACCCACCCTACATGGAAATGTGGGAGAAAGCTCCCTGTGTTTGTGGGCTCTTTCCTGGTGGTCCACTAGGGATGTCTTCAATTTCACACCCAAATCAGCTCACTCACTCCTCTGGCCTTTACTGACTTGCTTTGGTTGATTTCTGACTCTGTCTTGATCATCAACAACACACACATACACAAACTGGAGTAAAAACTATCAGCGAAGTGAAGTAAGAGTAAGAGACAGGAAAAAAAAAAAACACAAGTAAATGAGAAAGAGAGACAGAGAGGGAAACAGAGAAATTAAAGAAAGGAATCCTTACAGGCCCTCTGAGATCAGCCGGCAGTGTCTTGTCGCCACTAACGTGGTCCTTAAAGCGTTTCATAGCCTCCGCCACCGTGGCTTCATCATTGTAACGACCCATTCTGGTCAGGACGAGGTCACGCAGCATGGGTGTGAGGTGACCTGTACATCCACACATGGGAAAGGATCTGATCTGCATTCATCGCTGTTCAAACCACATCGATCTATAGCTAACAAGCCAGTACCTGAAAAGAAGGTTGTAACCTGCATTCATCACAAGTCAAACCATACAAATTCACAGCATACAAACCAGCACCCCAGAAAAAGGTTTGTCGCCTGCATTCATCGGAAGTCATACCACAACAATCCACCTGACAATCCATCACCTCAGAACAAGGTTGCCATCTACATTCATCACAAGTTGTACATTAATTCAGCTGATAATCCAAAGCCTAAAAAATAATGTATGTGTTGTGCATTTGTTTCAAGGAAGAAGAGCAGATAAAATAAAAATTGATGTACAGATTCAAACTAGATGGCTGAAAATTGCTTGCTGGCATCAAATGTCATGCTACAATCATGTGAAACATAATAGCCTGAAAGATCTCTCACACACACACACACACACACACACACACACACACACACACACACACACTCTCTCTCTCTCTCTCTCACACACACACACATATCACTTCAGAAACACTATTTTGCTGTCAAAAACACACACACACACAACGTATCCATAGCCACAACACCACCAACTGGAAGTACAACAGAAATCATACCATCATCCTTCTTGGGGTCCCAGCCGACAGTGGCAGCAATGGTGGAGAACAGGTTGCGGGCATAGGCCTTGTACTGGGGGTAGGCATCCGTGTACTGCAGGAGCAGCGCCACTGTGGACAGGCTCCCACACAGGTCAGACCACACAGTGTAGTTGTCTTCATTGACGAAGGCCTCCGTCACCTTCAGCACGTCCACCGCAGAACAACGCCCTGCTCGCGCCTGCAAAGAACAAGAAGACTGCGGTGCCACTGACTGTTTAATCTTTCCTAAAAAGCATCTAACCGCTGAAAGTCATAGGTGTGCAATAACTTATAATTTCTATGAAACAACATTGCTCTGCTGTACGTTGTTGGAGCATAGAAACCCCATGCTTTGATCCAAATGAACAATGCCTCTCCATATACTGTACATGTACAATAATCCTTGCTTTCAACTTGAAGAACGATACCTTGCCACGCAGGGTGAGTGCACAATAGCCAATCATCTAGAAATACTTGCCACGCAGGGTGGGTGAACTATAGCAATTATCTAGAAATACTTGCCACGCAGGGTGGGTGAACAATAGCCAATTATCTAGAAATACTTGCCACGCAAGGTGGGTGCACACTAGCCAATCATCTAGAAATACTTGCCACGCAGGGTGGGTGCACAATAGCCAATTATCTAGAAATACTTGCCATGCAAGGTGGGTGCACACTAGCCAATCATCTAGAAATACTTGCCACGCAGGGTGGGTGCACAATAGCCAATTATCTAGAAATACTTGCCACGCAGGGTGGGTGCACACTAGCCAATCATCTAGAAATATTTGCCACGCAGGGTGGGTGACACTAGCCAATATCTAGAAATATTGCCATGCAGGGTGGGTGAACAATAGCCAATCATCTGGAAATATTGCCAGCAGGGTGGGTGCACAATAGCCAATTATCTAGAAATACTTGCCATGCAAGGTGGGTGCACAATAGCAATTATCTAGAAATACTTGCCATGCAAGGTGGTGCACAATAGCCAATTATCTAAAATACTTGCATGCAAGGTGGGTGCACAATAGCCAATTATCTAGAAATACTTGCCATGCAGGTGGGTGCACAATAGCCAATTATCTAGAAATACTTGCCACGCAGGGTGGGTGCACAATAGCCAATCATCTAGAAATACTTGCCACGCAGGGTGGGTGCACACTAGCCAATCATCTAGAAATATTTGCCATGCAGGGTGGGTGAACAATAGCCAATCATCTGGAAATATTTGCCATGCAGGGTGGGTGCACAATAGCCAATTATCTAGAAATACTTGCCATGCAAGGTGGGTGCACAATAGCCAATTATCTAGAAATACTTGCCATGCAAGGTGGGTGCACAATAGCCAATTATCTAGAAATACTTGCCATGCAAGGTGGGTGCACAATAGCCAATTATCTAGAAATACTTGCCATGCAAGGTGGGTGCACAATAGCCAATTATCTAGAAATACTTGCCACGCAGGGTGGGTGCACAATAGCCAATCATCTAGAAATACTTGCCACGCAGGGTGGGTGCACAATAGCCAATTACCTAGAAATAAGATACTTAGCCATACGACATGAGAATACATTAAGCCATGTTTTTTATCTAGACAAATGATACTTTGACTTACCTTGCTGCTGCACAGTAATCGTAGCTTTTATCCTATGAACATGTTCAGCAGGAATAAGGTATTTGTTTGAAACGGTAAACATGAGAAAAAAGGTTTTATTATCAGGCATGTAAGTACATTACTTAAGATTTGGATTCCGAACTATCAAACAACAAAAACATAACCTCAAAGCTTTAATTAAGAAAGAAAAAAAAAAGTGCTTCACCAACACCAGCATGAAAATCAACACAACACTAAATTCTATTCATCTAGTCACACACTATTTCTTTCTGATTGTTTTTAAAGTGGTGGTTGAAAGAACTGTTTTCTTCGAAGTGAGACTGCAAGGAGAGGGTTAAAAATATCTGTTCAAGCATGGAGACTGGCACTTAGGAATGTGTTGCTTGAAAAATGTTTCAAAAGCTCATGCAATTTTGGAGCGTATAGATCCGTAATTGGGAATTCACTAGGGATTACTGATCTGCAAAAAAGGCTATGGTCTGCTTAAAAGGACCAAAAGATAAAAGATGTCAATGTGGCTTCGAATACTTGAGAATTAACAGGTACCTGTCAGTCTCTGGACAATCATTCCTACCTTAACCCTCAAAGGTAAGGTAATGTTGCTTATAGCCCAGACAACCGCAAAGGGCCATATCAGGGCTCTCACCATGCAGAAGTCAGCTCACAAGTCATTAAAAAAAAAAATCATTCTAACCCTCTAATCTTATCATACAAGGTATGTAGAAAAAAAAGGGTAGAGTCTCCATTACTTTTCTGTGGAAGTTTGGCTGGACTACCATTTACGACTGCATAGCTTTTTTCTTTAGTTTACCCAAGACTACCAATACATACATGAAACAGCATGATCATATCGATTCACTTTGTTCAAGTCTCTATTAACCCAACAGTTCCTATATTAACTTTACCATTATACATGTCAGACAAGGCAACTATGAAGGACAAATCACACATCAAAAACCAATTTGTACCAGAGCAAAGAGGTCGTTCTGCAATCCCAGTCTGTCCTTAGGAGGCAGGGACTTCTTCTTGATGGCTGGTATCAACAGCTCCAACATCTCGCTGGAGTACTGGACTCTGTACACCCCAACGGTACCTGTGTTTACCTGTTGAAACAAAACATTCACAGACGTTTTACAGGGTTTTTACGAATGTGGTCACTCAAACATGAAAGCACACTATAAATGTATACTTCGCACACTTTAAATAAAAAATTGGTTAACTCTGAGGACACATTTTTCATTGACATTTTTAGAAGTTTGTTCCCCTTCAAGAATGGTTTCCTAATTTAACAACTATTTCGGTAAACGAAGGCTAAAAATGCCTTGGGACAGCATACCAACAATACCCAGCAATGGCCACCCACAGAAATCTGATGCTACTCCCCTCTAAGTATGGGTTACATAACAGAAGTCTGGCTGCCAGTTTTCAAACTCACAACACAATTATTTTTTTGTGGATAACATTACTTTCTGCCTGACTGTACTGGGTGCCAGTATGGCATCTGGCAAAAGGGAAAACTCTGAGGCATCTTGACACATCCAATCTTCCTCATGTGTCTGGAATTTTTCACAAAAAAAATGCATCTGTACGCAAGGGGACACACACCCACCCACCCACCCATCCACACCCATCCACACATTCAAATTCAAATCAAACAACTTTATTATCACAAATCGTGAAATTCAACGTGGCAACGTCTTTTGATTTTTACAACATAACACAATCAAAAAGAACAAAGAAAAAGAAAGAAAAAATACAAATTACATATCCAATAAAATAACATTCTATTTATGTCATTTTATGTTTATGCACACACACACACACAAACAGAAACACACATGAAGCTATATATAACTCAAAAAGCCCACCTTGACCCATTCATCAGGTTGGATCTCATCCAGAGTGATGGTTGCAGTGGCCTTATCCATGAGAATAGTGGACACTGGTGCGTCTGGACTAGACCCTGTGGACACGCTGACGGGTACCAACCAATCGTATTTGCCATCTGAAATACATGTGTCATAGTTAGACAATGCATGCACTGTGTGTGAACTTAGTGAGAGTGTGTGTGTGTGTGTGTGTGTGTGTGTGTGTGTGTGTGTAAGTGTGTGTGTGCACGTGCTTGTGTGTATGTAGTAAGTCTGAGTGTTGGTGATTTGTATGCCTACGTGCATGACTCTTTTGTGTGTGTGTGTGTGTGTGTGTGTGTGTGTGTGTGTGTGTGGGGTGTGTGTGCGCGCATTCAGGAGCGCATGTGTGAGTGGGTGCATGTAAGCATATGCATGTGTGCAAGTCTATTTTGTGTTAGTGTGTGTGTGTGTGTGTGTGTGTGTGTGTGTGTGTGTGTGTGTGTGTGTGTGTGTGTGTGTGTGTGCATATCCATGGGATTTTTATGCACACAGAGGCGAGCCACAATAAAGTCACTAATTAATACACATATAAATAAATATAACATTTAACACTAACAGCAGGATAACAACCTATTATCCGACATATGAAACCTTGCAAATGAAGTAAGAAATCAAGCGATGTCAAAAACAGTTTGAATATGAGGAAAAGTTCTCATTTCAACAAACAAAAAAAAGAATTCAGTTGAAATCATGTATGAATAATCTTGACAGAAACAGAACAACTCAACACCATCCCAACCTGTTATAATCAAAGCTATGTAAGTCATGGAATGAAGATGCCTACCTTCAGATTTACATAGCATGAACCTGTAGGAGGTGTGTGAAAATGCAAAAAGCTTATAACTCATTCTAAAGTTGATGTGATGCTACATGTTTCCTTATCTGTAACTAGCAGACATAACTTTGCATTCTCTAAACAAGCACATCTTACAAATGCAAAACATAAAATTATTTTACAAACAGCTTTAACATGAGGACTTCTCTTACACAACATACGGTTCTGATTTCTGACACAACCACTGGGACTGAAGGATTCAAGATCATTACAAACAGCAGTTTTTCTTTCATCTGCACAGGTACAACACTGCTACAATACAGCCACAAACCTGCTGGTTTGCCATCAGCGCAGAATTTCTCCTGTTCCAGGGTCAGAACACGAGTTGTCCCTTCTTGCTTTTGACTCACCTAAAGGGCAATGCAGGAAACAAACAAACAAACAAAAACCTTCATGGATACAAATTTATCAGATATTTTTTTAGAAATACAATTGAAAAAAATAGCCTAGTCACAGATATCTGCACTTCTTAGTGATATCAGGCTTTTAGTTTTTCCACTGACTAGGGCTTCAGAAAATATCATTAGGCCTGCAATGTTCATTCAGTTTCATTAAATCTTTCATCCCTACAACCCGGTTTTCTGGTTTACAAAAATCCTACCCTTCCTTCCAGCAGCCCGGAAAACCGGGCAACACAAAATTCCTCCTTTCCTTCCTGCAGCCCGGAAAATTGGTTCTCACGCTAAGTGCTTTGAACTTCGCACGAGTCGCGTCATTGGTACACGTCATGACCGGGTCGCTCGCACGGCAGTGCTTATGAATGGAATGGATGCCAGACGGGAAAGTGGTCGCCGCTCTATTCTGGCCAGTTTGCTACTGCATACGTGGCAGTTCTCATTCACACTTCCTCTTTTTTTTTTTCTCTCTAAATCCAGGAAAGAAGGGAATACTCGTATTAAAGGAATCTAGGAACAAGAGGAAGTAATGGTTCATAGAAAAGTAGGAATGAAAGAGTTAATGAGGCACTTCTCAAATTCCATACTACAGCCTTTTCTGCTGTCTTATCACACGCTTCAATACATATGCAAGGAATTTCTGTACCGGCTGCATGTTTTCAAGACTGGGTAGTCTGCCAGAAAAGTTCATTTTCCTATACACCGTTTCCTACAAACCAGATAATAATCATGGACAAAAACTGCATTTATCAAAATGCTGTTTTCAAAAACAAATATGCCTGTTATTGACTAATATTTTGAAAATCATATTTCAGGTATTGAATAAAAATAACTAAATCATGAAAAAAAAAGTACTACTGTAAACATAACTGAATTATAAGAAGAATAAAGTACTATAGATTTACTCATATATACACATATACACCTGGTCAAATCGTCAGAGCATTTGCCTGCAGAGCTGACGGTCATGGGTTTAAACCACTTGCGGGGTTGGACATTTTTTTCAGATTGAAAATCCTCTCGTTTTATCCAGCGATAAATGGATAACCAATTCAGTTCAGGGAAGGTTAAATGCAGTGGGAGGAGAGAGATGGCACTGCCTTTCATCCATGTTGTGCTCTTGACGCGGTGAACCTGCCAGTTCACTGCTACTACAGCCAATGCCAATAGACTATGTGAATTTTTTTCTTAAACATACACGAAAAGTCAGAGTACACCTACACTACTGGACACATACACATGAAAAGCTGAGTATGTTTAAAACTGAAGGGAATAAAAGTTTCTATTCAAACGACTCTAATTGTCTAAAATCAATTACAGTTACATCAAAGTATGAACGATCTGCGATGAGAATGTAAAGATCACAACAGTCAGCTAGTCCATTCTTTGAACTTGATAAATTCAAGCGCAGCGTTTGACTGTTTGGGACATATGTTAAAAGAATAAATGTGCATGTCATGTCAGGGTGTAAGAGTGACAGTATATATGCCAATACATGAATATAATCTGCGGCTGCATAATACACATTCACCGTACAGTTCTACTAGCAAAAATCGAAACAAGCGTGATATACAATGTAAAGTAAACTGTTCACTTACTTGGAAAATGAACTTGAAAACATGTTTTTAAAAATATGTAATGCACATACACATGGAGTATTACCACCTTTTCACACAATTATGGGGAGTTTGTGTTATACTCCCTGTTTGGCTAATATACTTACCATGTCAGACCATAGCATTCAACGGCAGTTAGCCAGCTCTGTCAGGCCGAATTTTTCCGTGGCCAATGCAGTCATAAGACAGTCACGTGCAGTCACGTGATGTCACCCCACTTCCGGCCCCGGAAGAAGCCAGTGTCAACTTCGTATACGTCATTCAGCGAGGCCTGTGTGTATGGTAACCCCGAGAACCTTGGCGCCAGAGGGGAAGGTAGGGAGGGAATTAGAGTCTGACATGGTAAGTATATTAGCCAAACAGGGAGTATAACACAAACTCCCCATTTTGGCGTCATATACTATACCATGTCAGACCATAGCAGAATTTAAAGGAATCGGAGGAGGGCGAGCGCCCTAATGGTTCTTGGGGTTGACCGATATGGCTGCATTGGTCGCCACAAAGGAAATCCCCTTAGACCCATCAGCTCTGGTCATGCGGATATCCCTCAGGTAAAAATTAATGAAGGGATTTTCCGAACGCCAGTAGGCTGCCTCCAGCAGGTGGCGCACGGGAACAGAGTACTGGAACGCTGTGGAAGTGGCCAGTGCTCTGACCTCGTGGGCCCTGGGTGATAGGACAGGGAGATCCTTATACGCCTGAGCGTAGGTAGATCTCACCGTCTTGGAGAGCCATCTGGAGATAGTTCCCGCCGAGATATCTCTAGTATTGTTGGGGTTGAGGGAGATACGGAGTCGTCTCTGGGAGGAGCGCCTGGGGCGTGTGCGTTCCCAGTAGTACCTGAGACACCTGGAGGGGCAAAGGTCCATGTCTCCATCTTTTTCTCCCTTTCCCAAGATGTCCGTCAGGGAACGGATGACGAGGAAGGGAGAGGGGGTGCCCGGTTCCTGATTCTTGCCAAGAACTCCGGAAGGAACTTGAGAGAGACTGAGCCGTCCCTGTGGAAGGCGATATCTGTGGGGTCACCGCTGAGGGCGTGAATCTCACTTCGTCTTCTGGCCGAGGCCAGGGCGAGGAGAAAGGTGGTCTTAAAGGAGAGGAGGTCAAAAGGAATAGAAGCAATGGGTTCAAAAGGGGGTTTTCTGAGGGCATCGAGGACCGTAAAAAGGTCCCAGAGGGGAATGCGCCTAGGGGACTGAGCTTCCCGTAGAGCAACTCCTCTAGACACCTCTCTGAGGAGAAAGTCATTGTCAAAAGAAGGGCCCCCCAGTTGACGAATGGTGGTGCAGATAGCTGATCTGTAGCCCCGAATGGAGCCAGCCGACAGCTTAAGGGAAGAGGATAGGTGGGAGAGGAAATTTCCTATCTGGATGTTGGAGGGGCAGTCATGGGGAACAGAGTTATCTGAGCACCAGGTTATCCATCTCTCCCAACGGTAGTTGTAGAGGGATTCGGTGCTGGCTCTGCGAGATGCCGAGGCGAAGTCCCGTAATCCCTGAGAGGCCCCTGCCCCGGCTAGTGTGTCTAGGACGGACTGGGGTCTCTCCGAGTGGGGGGTAGATGCAGATGTTCGCAGTTGGGCTGGCATAGAAGCCACGCGTGTAGGCGAAGCATCTTGGGATTGGAGCGAGGAAGACCTGACCGGGGTTGTCTCAGCATGTCCCAGCGAGGGCTGAGCCGGAGGGGGGGAACGTGGGTGAGGGACTTGAGGTCCGGGAACCAAGACTGGGTCGGCCACCATGGCGTTACGAGGATCAGCCTGGGTCTTTCCAGCCTTGCCTTCCTGATCACCTTGTGTAGGATGGGGAAGGGGGGAAAGGCATACGTCAGTAGGCCCGTCCAGGGGAGGGATAGTGCGTCGACTGCATCCGCCTGGGGATCTGGAACGGGGGAGACGTACAGGGGCAGGTGATGGTTGAAGCTGGTGGCAAACAGGTCGATCATGGGCACAAACCAATGGTTGCGCGACACCAGCGAAGGAGGGCCTCTGTTCTGAGGGAGAGGCCTATGGAGCGGGACCCTCCCCCTTTGTTGACATAGCAAGCTACCGACGTATTGTCCGTGAGGAGGAGAACAAGTCAGTGCGCGACCTTGTGCTGGAGTTGGAGAAGGGCTAGCCTGACCGCTTCCAGCTCCCAGTCCCCCGAGGCGTGACTGTCCTCCACGTGGGCCCCCCAGCCCAAGTTGGAGGCGTCTGTATAAAGTTCCAGTGGTTGGGTTGGGTTGGGAGGGAGATGGGGACCCCGGTGGAGAGAGTGGCTGGAGTGAGCCGCTCCTCCGTCGCCGAAATGAACCAGTGTCCGAGGGGAATGACCTGGTCCCAGCGGTCGGAGGTCTGTGACAAACGTCGGCGGAACTCCCTCTGAAGTTGGCGTTTGGGGACCCGCCCCAGGGGAATGAGGGGAGACAGGGACTCCATCATTCCTAGGAGGTCTGGTCGCCACCGTTCTATCGTGCGGACATCGTACAATGAGGTGGGGGCTAGCTCCTCGTATCGTCCGCCTCAGGGAGGTACTGGTCCTGAGAGGGTTCATAGCACCCGTCTTCAGGAGGTAAGTCGAGGGGTGCCTGTAGTGTGTCCCCGGTGGCCCTATAATCGGCGGCCGGGACATCGTCCTGCCGATCGGACGGCGCCCGAGGAGGGAGACCAAGGTCGACCCAGGCAAGTGAGGCCGGGTGCCACATTCGACCATGTAGCTGGTCGTGCTGGGTGTTGGCGTTAAGCCACTGGTCTCTCTCGGGGGCATAGAGCCACCGGTCCCCGGGGAGGTAAACGGGCTGTGGCGGCCCTGGGGTGTAGGCAGAAAGTCCCCGGGGACCCGGGTAACCTGAATCACTGTTGGGGGGGTCTTGAGAGGCCGTGGCCTGTCGTCCCCGTCCAGGTCCGTGCACTGCACCATACACGTCCTTGGAATGGGCCTGGGAGGGCCATAATGGTATGGAGGAGGATGCGGAAGTCGAGCCCCCAACCCGCGAAAGTGCGGATTGGTCAGGATGCGGTCCCGTGTTCCTCCCCCTGGAGGAATATGTCAGGTTACCCTTGGTCCCGCTGGTAGATCCTCCCCCCGGAGGAGCGGGACCGCGGACGTTGCCCAAATGGGGATCCGAAAAGGTCGGTTCCCCAACGTCCAATACCCCTAGGGAAGAAGGTGACGTTCGATCGGGGTAGGTCGACCGTCCTTGTGCATGGGCACGGCCGGGCCCATGGCGCGGCGTGCCCGCACGCCCAGGATTATGGACACCACCGAGGTCGTGCGTCGGGGTGACCATAAGGCTGCTTCCGGAGTCGAAGCGCTCCTCGAGCTCAGGTGTTGGCTGCACCTGTGCCCGGTGGGGCCGAGCGCTATGAGTGCACGTATCAATTTGGGGGGAAAAAGAGATACGTGACTCATCAAGGCGAGTGACGGATGGTGATTCCATCCCAGATCCGTCACCCGTGCTGGTCCGCGGCTCGGCAAGGTGCCCCGGGGGCCGAGATTCGCGTGACTCAGCATGATAGTTAGAAGTCTCCGAGCGAGTCCGTAGGCTAGAGGGCAAGCTGGCCGATGGAGAAGGGGTGGGGGAGGGCGAATTCCGTTGGCTAGTCTTTGCTCGGCCGGGCCCCTTGAGGGGAGCCTTGCCCTTAGACTTTCTGGGCAGCACCTTGAGGGGAGCTTTGCCCTTAGACTTTGCAGGCAGATCAAATGAAAGGCATTTTGAAATGGTGGCCGCTTGCCTATCAGCCTTGGGACGCCGCGGTCGTGCGTCCGTCGGTTTGGTAGACGAGGAAAGATCACGCGTCCCTTCCGCGGAGAAGTCGTCTCTGTCTACCCGAACCGTACGTTCATCAGTGCGAACGGATTGCTCCGAGATGGAATCGACCCGCGGGTTCTCCGGGAAATTGAGCGAACTCCGAGCAGTGGAGTGGCTCGACCCGGCGGTGTCCTTCACCATGTTGGGCACAGGTGGATAGAGCAAACCCGGAACACACGACCGCAAAGAGGAGACAAGGTGGCCGATCGAGAAAATCAATTAATCTCGATCGTCCGTGTGGTGTCGTGCAAAGTGCTCGAGAGATCGACTGAAAACTCGAACTACCCGTACACGCCACCGGTCGTGTGACTGGTATGGCTATTAATAGCAATCTCTACACGTGGAGTATCACTGTGTATAGGTGTGATAGTTCTTGGGCACTAAATCTTAATAAGCAGATCAGTGTCACGCACCCTTACTCGAACACGTTCTACCTGTGAAGGGTAAAGAGTACAGGTGTGATAGTTATTGAGCACTAAACCTTAATAAGCGGAACCAGCACAAAATGCGTGCTGAACCCGAGGCTCGGCAATATGGTGGGGGAACACGACCGGCGAGCGGTGCCGACGATCGCGAGTAACAAAGTCGCGAGAGTGCCGGTAAAAGAGACAAATCTTTTAATAAATACGCTCCCGAGAGTGCCGGTAAAAGAGACAAATCTTTTAATAAATACGCTCCCACCAAGAGCTTCACACGGCAAAATTACTCAGGGTCTAGTGCAAGCCGGAACCAGCACAAAATGCGTGCTGAACCCGAGGCTCGGCAATATGGTGGGGGAACACGACCGGCGAGCGGTGCCGACGATCGCGAGTAACAAAGTCGCGAGAGTGCCGGTAAAAGGGACAAATCTTTTAATAAATACGCTCCCACCAAGAGCCTCACACGGCAAAAAAACTCAGGGTCTAGTGCAAGCCACAACTGAATCAAGTATAGAAACAAAACACAGCAATGTTAACACAAAGGCAAGTATAGGCGAGACAGAGCACAAGACTTATCTTGCTTTGACGGCAGGCCGAAGATGAATGACGTATACGAAGTTGACACTGGCTTCTTCCGGGGCCGGAAGTGGGGTGACATCACGTGACTGCACGTGACTGTCTTATGACTGCATTGGCCACGGAAAAATTCGGCCTGACAGAGCTGGCTAACTGCCGTTGAATGCTATGGTCTGACATGGTATAGTATATGACGCCAAATAGGTTTTAAAAAGGTGGGTTTCTAGTTTTTTTTTTTATAAATTCATTAATGGAAGACTGTTTCTTCTCTATACCCACAAGTGACTTTTTCTTTTCTTTTACTGAAAAACATTTCAGCACATGACACCGTCTGGTTCAAAATACAGCTGGTGATACAATTAATACTGAAATCGTCCATAAGAGTTTGGCTATTTGCACAAAACAGGTTTATAAGTAGGGTTAAACAAGCCTCTGACCACAACTCCCCATGGGTCAATTCCCAGGGCATTTTCTCCCTTGGATCTCAATTCCCTGTAATTCCCTGTATGGGACAATTGTCCATGGTAATAAATAAGGATTAATGATACCACAGTTCACCACCATCAGTGAATCCTAAACTGCACCACATAAAACAGACAGCAGTGAATGAAGTGTTGAAGCTCGTATTCACTGATGAATGGATGATGGTGATTTTATGTTGTTTCCGGTGGTCAGTGTTCACTTATGAATTAATGATTGGTGCACTGTGCATCGTCATCTTTTCGAACCAATTATAGACAAAGAGAATGGAGCTGTTAAGACTACAGAGAAAAGCAAAGTCATCACCCCCTCTCTATCATCTCCCTTTCTATTCATTTTCACCCCCCCCCCCCCCCCCCCCCCACACACACACACACATAAATACAGAGAGAGGAAAAAGGAACTCAGATATATGCATGCGTGTATGCCCTCATGCATGTGCCCATATGGATGTACACTCACACACTGACACATATATTCATTGACTGACAGACACACTGGCACAAATTCAATCACATCACCCCATATGTGAGACTAAGTGAGCAGGGGGGGTGTGTGTGTGTGTGTGTGTGTGTGTGTGTGTGTGTGTGTGTGTGTGTGTGTGTGTGTGTGTGCACTTTGGTGTGTGTGTGTGCATGCATGCACTTTGGTATGCAGTCTGCTCAAAGTGACTTCATTTCAACTTACATGTATTTCTAAACGGACATTATAAAGATAAAGCAACTCTCTCCAGTGATGTATGTTGAGGTGTGGGTGTGTTCTACCACTGCCGACATTTCTATTGCCAACAGTTCCTCATTTCCAACAATTCCCTGAAGGGCCACAAGGAACTGTCAGCATTGGGTAACTGACCTGCTGGGGATTGTGCATGGGGAATTGTCAGGGCACCAATGGATAGCGCTGCTTACTTGAAAGAAGTGAACATACTCTTTGTTCTTAGATGTAAAGTTGTCAACGTGGGCCTCATTTTTTTTCATAAATCATCATCATCATATTTAGAAATGTTTTTTGTTTTGTTTTTCGTTTCTTGAGGATCCACAACTTCGAGCACATTCTCCAAAGATGACAGAAAATACCAAAAAAAAATGCCACAATCTCAAGCACAAATGCAAAGACACATCACATAGAAATAAGCATGCATTCACACTGAACACATATGCTCACAGGCACACATGATCAAAAACATGCCAACAATCCGTGAAAAAAAACAAAAACAAAACTGACCTTGATGACTGGAAATCCTTTCTGAGAGGTCCAGGTATTCATAATAGTGCCTACTGGTTTGCCACTGGCTTCTCCCAGCGCTGCCCACAGGTCTTCTGTCACTGTGTTGCTGTATTTGTGCCTCGTCAGATACTTGTTCATCCCCTCGCGGAAATCCTGCAAGAGGCAATACTGCTTTCCTTTCTCTGCATGTGAAACCTGCATGTTCCTTCTTTTTGTGTGTACGTATATACACACATTCAAAAACAACCAGAAAGTTAAAATATGAGGGAGAGAGAGACAGAGCTAGTGAGAGAGACAGAGTGTGTGTGAGAGAGAGAGAGAGAGAGAGAGAGAGAGAGAGAGAGAGAGAGAGAGAGAGAGAGAGAAAGTGTATACACAAAATGCTTGACATGACAGCTGACACATGTCGAAAGATAGGAACATCGGCAGCATCCTTCACTTGCTCTACTGCAACCCATGCAGCATATAGTATGTCCTTTTGCAGTCTGGGGATCAAACCATAGGACTAATCAGCCACAATGAGTGCCATCAATGGAAGAACCTGCTGGCATAAAATAAAGTTTTCTTTTTAAGGAAATATACCAAGTGATTCTCATTAATGATAAGTCTTTGTGTGACATCTGCAACCTAGTCATCTTTGACAATTTTTCTTTCACAGGAAACATCTTGGTTATACAAGTACACCTTAGGTAGAAACTTTTGGTCCTGACAAACAAATATAAGCTTCTTTGATTGTTCACCTACATGAATAGTTTCTTTTGGGGATACAAAGTCACCCACCTCAGAACTCAGTACCAATTGTTCCCTCAGATTGTCACACTTCTTGCAGTCCACTTCCATGACCCTATTCATTTGAATGTCCCATCTTGCTCTTTCACAGTTTCAGTTAAAATTCTGGGTTTCACACATTTTGTGAACAGATCTTTAAAAAAAAAACTTGTTAAGACTTCCCTAAAGAATGCGGATCTGAGGGTGTTTTGACTGCAGCTGGTGGTTTAGGACATCAAAAGGAATCAAAATATTCTAAAACGAGCGATACCATAAGCTGGTTGGGGATTTGGGAAAAAAAAAAATTTCAAGCTATCCTATCCTGACTGTGCTGAAGATGTACTAGTACCAGATGAACTGCTCATGAAAAAAAATCTCTCCAGGCCTCCAGCTCTCAAGAAGCCTTTCTATGCTTCTGCTTATAATCAATCATGTTGTAGAACGTGTTTACAGACCTTTTGGCACTCAGCATCTTCCTGGAAGGTTTCCATGGCAGCCAGTTTCTTTGTAGAGTTCTGAGGGTACTAGTGCAAATCAACTTAAAGTTCATGCAACCGCAACAGTCTGTCGCCACAGCAGGCGCTGCAACTCTACAACTGACTGATCGGACAGAGCAACACCATTGTCTCTTCAGACAGTTGGATGCCTGAGCAGCGTCATGAATGAGATGGCAGTGGCAGCCACACACGACACAGTCCAGGGTGTTTGTTCAACATGTGGCTATCGATACCATTCTTACATCCTGTCATAAGAGAGGCATTGTCACGTTCAAGGAAATAACCGTTCTCCCATGGAAATTATGCCTTTGGATTTCCTTCCACCATAGCAGATGGATTCAAACGTACCTCTTTCTCCAGCAACTTGAAATAATGTGGTAATAATTATCATAGTTATAACTCAAAATTTGCTTCTACCTATTAGAAAAATTAAGCTGTCTGGTGAGCATGCGTGGTGTGCATGCGTGCGGTGAGTGCGTGCGTGTGTGTGTGCACGCGCGCACACACACACACACGTGTGTGTGTGTGTGTGTGTGTGTGTGTGTGTGTGTGTGTGTGTGTGTGTGTGTGTGTGTGTGTATGTGTGCGTGTGTGTGTATGCTGCACACGCGTGCATGCATGCGTGTGTGTTTGTGTGTACACTATTGTTAATCTGACAGTAAATGGTTTCAGTCAGTCAGTCAGTGTACACTATGACTAAGACTAGTCTAGACTATGCACCTATACCAGATAAAAATTCATACTACTAATTCATTGTATGGCCAAATTCTTCCCAAGTGTTGCATACAGCTAGCTTTCATCTGTCTGCTGTGTGTGTGCGTGTGTGTGTGTGGTGTGTGTGTGTGTGTGTGTGTGTGTGTGTGTGTTACTCTATGACTAAGACTAGAGTATGTGAAAATACATACTGCTACTGCTAATAATTCATTGTGTAGCCCAATTCTTCCTGGGTGTTGCATAGTCAGCTATCATCAGTGCGCTGTGTGTGTGTTTGTGTGGGTGTGTGTGCGCGCGTGCTTGTGTGTGTGTGTTTGTGTGTGTGTGTGTGGTTTAAGCAAAAGAGCATGCACGCATGGTGCATGCGTTAGTGCGTGTGTGTGTGTGTGTGTGTGTGCGCGCGCGTGCATGCATGCGTGTGTGAAGTGTGTTTGAGAGACAGCAAGCGAGAAAGAGAGAGAGACAGAGTACTGTAACATACTCTTTAACCCAAGTCTAGCTCTAAGTATGTGTAACTGAAATGTACAACCGAACTATGTTGAATATAGCAATTTTTGAAAATTACAATATGCTTGTTGTTTGCTTAAGACAGCAGCTGGGTACACAAAGTAAACTAAACAGAGTCCAACACAAAGCCCTAGGTGACTCAACAATGCTGTGCAGCTGTGCACTGGACCTGAATGTTGCAGCCAGCCAAGTCAAGGCTTCTTGAGTGTGTGTGTGTGTGTGTGTGTGTGTGTGTGTGTGTGTGTGTGTGTGTGTGTGTGTGTGTGTGTGCATGTGTGTGTAGGTGAGTGAGAGGGAAAATGGGTGGTGTGTGTGTGTTTTGTGTGTGTGTGTGTGTGGTGTGTGTGTGTGTGTGTTACATGTAAGTTGGAGAGATCATAATCTCAGCTGATTATTTTGAATGTTACGAACTTGCTGACTGTGACTGCAGATAAATGTAGGTAGAAATAAAGACATCAAGTCTGTTCAGACACCTTCTTTACCTATTGTTATCTCTACAATGGATACTGCTTCCGCGTCAAATCACTGTATCCATCTGATGACACTACATATGACCCTGCTCCCATCTGTGCCTGAAGATCTTGCTTAATATCAGTGGCTACACACTTCACCATTCCAGCCGTTCTGCTTCAACCACAATGGTATTTTTGAGCAATGGCAGAGTCAGGTAAAGTGTTTTCCATGGGGCGAGAAGTCATGAATGGCAGATTAGTTCTTGTGATCAGATCGCTATGGTGTCAGTCTTTACCACTGCTTCCTCTCCAAACACACTGTTTTGTCATGGCATGAAGACATTGATTCACTGACACATTGCAGCTGCACGCTTTCTGGCCACGTGATCCTAGTGCCCTTTAGTTCGGCAAAGTTTGTCAATGTTAATCTTAGAATGGGCGACTTAAAAGTGAACCTTAATTCAACAAAATCAGTCAATGTTTTACCTGAATGGGAGATTGAACTGTCTGAAAGACAATACTCAAAGTACGCACATGATCTGTCATGAGATAATCACTAATCCCTGGTTCACTCTTCTATTTTTTCAGAAAAGGCCTGCTATCAAGGAAACATTTTGCAAACTACGATCATTTGATACGCTTGCTCCCTTCATGTTAAGAAAATTGCTCTGACTATAAACTGCAGCCGATTCTCGACAATGATGAACAAGCATGTGCAGATCTTGTGTCACAAATAATATGTAGTGGTATAGAATCTGCAAAATATTAATTACTCAAACTCTTTGTCCAATGCAGTTATGAAATGTACTATTTAGAACAAATGGTTGAATTTTGTTGCTTGGAGAACTTTTAAATGAATGGCATATTGTTACATTGTTTATAAGATGGCACACAAAATACACCAAAACTGTACTGGTAGGCAGACCTGAAGTCTGTCTTTGCTGGTTAATGATGTTAACCTCCCAGTGCAAGATAGCCTTCCTCTGTGTAAAAACTAGTCTTTAGAAAGAACCTATTTTTCGTTTCATTTTGAATGTTGTTAAAGCGAGGTCCTACTTCTAACATTTCATATCAACAGGCACTCACTTCATCACCAATGTAGTCGTGCAGCATTCGGATCACCGAAGCTCCCTTGCTGTAGGAGATAGCATCAAAGATCTCGTCTACCTCTGAGGGTCTGCCCACTTCCACCTGTGCAAAGAAGATACCATGGCAGAACAATTTACATAAAATAAAATCAGACTCAGGGAAGTGGAGTGGAAAAAAAAAAAACACCAAAAGGGTGGAGCGTACAAAAGGAGGGTGTAGGAGGGCAGAGGGTGTAGAGGGGAAGGGTGGAGTTTTCTAAAGATTAATGCATGAACTAGTCATAAGTTTCATGTCACGTCACATCCATTGATTGTCTCATCCTTAAACATGCGATGAAAATGGGAAATTTTATATGATACCGCCTCTTTGGCCGAGTATACTTACCATGTCGGACCCAAGTATGCTCTGACATGCATGTTTGTCTCATCTGGCCAAATGTAAAATGCCTGGACATGCTGGCTTTCCTGCCTACATCCACTGCAATTCTATGTATAAATATTGTGCAAAGACGACTTTGTTGCTGTCTCCATTTTACCTTTCTCAGCTCATATCAATATTTTCTTAAACTATCTTGGCTTTAAAAATCATGACTGATTAATGTGAAGCACCAAAAGTTTCTGCGCACAGTGTGCGATAGAGCACTGGAGCAAAATACACGGGGTGGGGTGGGGGTGGATGTTTGGTTTTTCTTTCGTTGTTTGTTTATTTCTGAGCTATCATTATGATGGAAGTCTGCCCTCAGCAGGCCCTCTGACCTCAATGGCATGACTGTTGTCAAGAGCGTCTAACTCCAGAGCTCTGCTGACATCATTGTTGATGAACTGCGTCCACACGTCAAACTCGGGGAAACAGTGGTCCACACACAGGTACTCAATCCACGAAGCGAACCCCTCATTCAGCCACAGGTGGGTCCACCATTCCTGCAACAGAGAAAATCATGTCATGACCCCAAGACTGACGGCCCTTGGTCATGAGCAACAAAATTTTGTGGCTGTCCTGAATGACCAGCTTTGTGGAATTGCTTGACAAGTTTGACTGCTCTCCAAATAAATGCTGAACTAAGGACAAACAAGTTAAAAGACAAAACGCAATGCGACAACAGATATGAAGAACAAGCAATCCCTTATCTTCTCATATTTGGCACAAGATGGGCATTTCTTTTTTTACTTTTTTTTTTAGTTTTATGTACCAAATAACTTCCGGTTACTGGATACAGAGGGGCCTGTACCCAAATGGTTCGAGCGTTTGCCTGTAGAGCTGATGTTCATGAATTCGAGCTACATGTTGGGTGGGATGTTTTTGACTTTAAAAACCTCACTGTCAACCCAGCAGTAAATGGCTACTTGATTCAGTTCAGGTAAGACTAAAGGCAGTGGAGGGTGAGGGATAAGCAGAGGGCGAGGGATAGGCTCTGCTTTCCATCATGCCTTGCCCTAAACACAGTGAACCTCCGACAGTTCACTGACTAGGCTAAGGAAACTTTAACCTTTTTTATTTTCATGTGATCTTTAACATACAAATGCCTGTGACAGTGTTTCACTACTTCCTGTCATTTAAAAGTGGGGAAGAAATCATCTTTTTGTTTTTATTATTCCATTTTCCCCTTTTTTCATTTTATATGAATATATAAGACTGGTGCATGCTATGTTATGTCTGTTAGTGGGTTTGGGGATATAAGGGGGGGGAAAAAAAGAGGCACCAACAGACCACGTTCTTTCAAACAAAATCTGCATCCATATTCAACAAAAATCCTAGATCAAATGAAAACCATTCATCTCTTTCACAAACTCAAAAATCACGTCAGCTGGAGCATCCATGAACAAGGTCTCCATGAAGGCTTCCATCATACATTTCTGTCGAATGTCATGTAAATTTGAACAGTCTATGAGCGCATGTTTCACAAGGCGTATGATATCATATGATATGCACCATGGAGCCTCCAAATGCTTGAAAGATACAAGTGTATGTAAAAAGAGTGGGCTGTCTGTATTTGGCACAAAACTATTTCTTCTTTATGACCACCAGTAGCTGATAGTATGAATTCTTTAGGGTTTGGACGGATTTGAAAAAGTTTATGATCCATCTGTGTGTTCCAGTCCTCTTGGCAGAGGTCTTTGATGTAACAATGAACAAGTATCACATCTGAATAAGGCAAAGAACAGCATAGTCATCAGGTAAATAGAACAAACTGCATTCATACTAACCATAGTCACCAGGTTTCCAAACCACTGATGAGCCAGCTCATGACCAACAACCAGTGCCACCCAAAGCTTGACACGAGTGGAGGTATTCTGAGGGTCTACCAGCAGGGCAGTTTCTCTGTAGGTCACCAGGCCCCAGTTCTCCATGGCACCTACAACAGCATCATACACTCACATTGTCGTCCTTGAATCTCTTACAGCCTCAGCTCTCTCAGACATTGTCGTCCTTGAATCTCTTACAGCCTCAGCTCTCTCAGAATGGGACTTCCATTTACTGAGCTCCATAAATTCTTAAAATGTAGGGTTTTAAAAGGAAATTCTTTGGAAGGCTCACTGAATATAAACAAGTTTGTCCAGGGAAAGGATCTTCATTGGCAGGTATCCATGTCTGAAAATACAGAATTTTTTCTTTACATGGTGGGCATGTTTTTGGCACAGATATTTGGAAAACATTTTTAAATCATTCAATGAAAAAAGAAAGATCATCCTACTTGAAAATATTATTTTACAATTTTCTTGCGAAGGAGTATCACTGGTGAAATGTAAAGCATGAGTAACACATCATCTGAATACAGCATTCATTTAAATTTTTTTTCATACCAGCAGAAAAGTCAGCAATGGCAATGAGATCCATTTTGGGCAATGGGTAGGCAATGCCAAAGTAATCTTTGTAGAATGGCAAAGTCTTGATAGCAACCTGAAACGAAAAGAAAACATGAGAGGTATACTTTATATCACAGAAATATTTCCACATAAAGCACTATTCTTCCTTCTCTTTTTTTCTACAAATTTTTCCTCATGTCAAATAGTACTATAAACATACAGGAATTCACACATGTGCATGCACACACACAGACACACACAACCCCCTCATATCCATTTCCAGCACACATACAAATACACACCTACCTCCATTTCAATTTAGAAAAAAAGAAAAAAATTCATGCACATCACTAACGAAAGCAGAGCAAACACCAAATAGCTATGTCAAAGGAGACACTTGGGATCAAAAAGGAAGAAAAGCTACGAAGATTCTATCAAAAAAAACTGACCTCCAAAGCGTACTGCCCCTGCTCCTTCTTGTCAGTGGGGGTGTACACCCTGATCAGCACACCATCAGAGTCTCTGCCTTCCACGTAGTCATACTCCCCCACCACGAAGGCCAGCAGGTATGTTGACATGATGGGTGTGCGCTGAAACGTCAACACTTTCTGGCTGCTGTCGGACTCCAGGGTGCTCTCTGACACAACCGGCTGAAAAAGTGATGGGCATCATTTGGAGTTTTATAAAGTTACTGCTTTCATACTCTTAATCCATTCTGGTTTGCTTTATAGTTTCTCATTAAAGCTTCTTTTGATGCATTCTTGTTAATAACTGTTCAGTTGTTTACATGTCTGTGAACATTCTCAGCTTCTTGCTTTGCCTTGAACAATCTCTTTCAAAGTTACATCTGCTGACCTGTTGCAACACACATTTATTTTGCTGTTATTTATAATGTCTGTTATTTATAATGTCTGTCATGATAAAAGCTTTAGCATAAATGTCTGACTTGGAATGCGAAATAGAATGCTGCAGCTGCGTGTGTGCATTGTGTGTATGGACCCTTATCCATGCATGCATTCGTATGCATGTATGCGAAGGTATACCTTTATCCATGAAAACATGCCTGCACATGGTTTGTGATAACTATACATATATCCATCTCACCATGTTAGACAAAATGACTCGATCCTTGGGTCCCACAAGGGTGACGTCAAACGTGGCTTTAACCGCCGGCTCGTCCCAACACGGAAACGCCCTTCTGGCATCTGTTGCCTGCATCAGATACCACCTGAAATAACTCCAGTTCAGAATAATGTCATCCGTACTAGCTTTTCAATGAAATACAGTGGTTGCAACCTGAAGAAACAAACGGTAACAATGTTTTCTTCTGCTTTCATCATTTTTTCTCTCTTTCACAAACACACAGACACACATGCAAGGCACACAGCAAGCGTGCACAAACAGTCAAAGAAAAGGCATTAATCATGAGTAAATATATGTGTGTGCATACCCACACCCTTACATTGATTCACAAACACATGACGTGCATACATTTACATGCACCCCATGCTGAAAAAAAAAAAAGCATCAAATGTGATAAAGTTCATTTCGTTATAAATTATATACATATCTTAATGTTTATTAATCAAGTTTATAGTCCATCTGTCACAGGCGCGATTCGCGACGAGTTATGTGCATCTGCTGTGTGCATAGCCAGAGAGAATTTGAATTCAAATTGGCACAAGAACAAAGACAAGAAAAATCTTCCGAGGGACCAAAACGCACCAATCACTCATATTCCTGGTTCCCATTTCCCAAATTACCCACGTTCAATGAAGCCAAGGATGACACTGATGCTTTTTTGCATAGATTTGAAGCTCATGCTAACATGTTGGGATGGAAAAAGGAACAATGGCCACTCCACTGAGCTAGTGTGTTACAAGGAGTTGCTTTGAGTTTTTATCATTCCCTTTGTGCCAGTGATACTTTGACTTATAAATGAGAACCTGAAGCAACATTTGTTGAAAAAGTTCTTGGCTATCTCTGAAGGTTTTAGAGAAAGATTTAGACGTGTGAGGCCTGAACAAGGAGAGAATTTTCATGCGTTTTTGACCAGAGTTACCCATCATATGAACAGATGGATTGAACTGTCAGCGATAGACAAGTCTTTTGAAGCGCTTCATGATCTTTTGATCAGAGAGCAGATTTTACAGTCTGTGTCAAAAGACTTGCAGGTTTTTCTTAAAGAAAGAACTTCTGATTCAGCAGAACAGGTGTGTGCTGCAGCTGAACTCTACAGAGAACCTCACCCTAACAAGTTGTTAGCTAGGCAGTCAGGTGCAGTTGCTCATACTGTTGTGTGTGAACAAACTCAACAGTCAGGGACTCATGGTCAGTCTCGGCAGACCAGTAACCTCAGTTACAGTAGAGGCCAGTCAAATTACTCTCGTAGACACTGAGGTTCAGGGTGAGGTAACTCTGTCGGTCAGCGACCTGCTTATCAGGGAAACCAGTTTTACAGTCATGTAAACTATGTCAGAGGTGTGAAAAATATCAAACACAGTTAATCAAGAACTCAGCTCATCATGCCGTTCAGTAATAACATTAAAACTAATTCACAGCAGTAACATCCAACCTTCAAAATGGAAAAAGGAAAAGGGGAACAATTAGATATTTTGGGAAAAAGGGAAAAGAAAGCAATAAGACTTATTCTCCATCAAAAAACATATCCATAAAGTAAAAAATAAATGACAGATTCCAGCATTCACAAACTGCTGTTAATTCTAATCAACACAGACAAAGTGTGTGCTACCATTAAACAAATACTTGAACTGTGAAGGGAGGTGACAATGTACAGAATGCCTACCTCAAACTGTGTGACCGCGGCAAACCTCTCCTTGCCCCCTGGGGTAGTGTACTTGCTGCGGTAGAAGCCTTTCATTTTGTCATTCAGCTCGCCTGTGAACTCCAGCTTCAGTACGCCTTTTCCTTCCTGTATCAAAATTAGCTGGTTTTATCGCTCCCCGCCACATTTGGAGAATGGAGTGCAGGCTCACTAGTTTATGTTTCGGATTTTCATCTTTTTAATATTTACTGACGAATATAGAATTACTACTCTGACAAAGGAACAGATATGACCTATTTTATTCAAAAGTTTAATCTTCGAACTGGCAGTGTAAACATTCCAAAAAAAAGAGAGAGAGAGATTTTGCTTAACAAGCATTCACTGCCAATTTACTGTCACCATCATTATCATTGTTTCTCTTTTATTTTAGTTCCGACTTTCTTCTTCCCATTACTGTATCTTGGTGGGATCTCATATCACAACACTGTCACTGGTTTCCTGATAAATTATTTTACTGTTCATAATCAAACCACAGCTTTCTTCCTAGACGTAAATACTTGTTTATGATCCATTTATGTATATGAATGTTGTTGTTTCAAAAATTACTTTCGTCTCTGAGCCTGTAATTTTACAGTATGCACCTGTTTGAAAATTTAAAGGACTAATGAACAAGAAAAAAAATGCTTCTACATGTCAATTAAGATTGTGTCCCCTGTGAAAAAAAAGCTGTCTTTTCCCCAAGTTCCAGAATCTGTACCAGAAAATCATTTTAAAATTCCCAAACTTTACAAACCTACTCACTTAGAATTCCCCCAAATCAAAATGTTACATGAATGATATGTATACTTTTTTTTTTTTTTAACCAAATGTCACAAAACGTGCATTGACCTTGCAAAGTGGTGTAGGATGTTGCCAAGTGACCGGAAATGTCAACAGAAATCAAGGGTAAGAATTCCAAACTTAGGATAAAGATTAGCAACCACAAGTAAAAAATCAATGAAGACTTCAATTAATTTTTCTTTTGATTTTATTTACTTTCGATCCTGCAACACATTTCAGCATTACGATTTGAATGGTCCTGTGCTGCTGAGCAGCTTGTCAAATTCCCGAAACTTTGATGACCGTTTCCACTCTTCCGAAACTTAACAAGGCCTTGAAAAAGCCAACTTTTGTTTACACTTACTCTCCCAACCCTTCAAAGACCACACGAATCCTGCCAACATTTTGTCTGTAAAGGGAATCCAGTTGTGAATAAGAAACAACACTAGGTGAACTATGACTGAACAAACAGAATTTACTACTTATCACATTACATACCTAAATGAGGCCATGCAAGACAACTCTCTTAACTCTGAACACAGTATGGGCAGTTAACATATTTTGAATGATACACTCTAATCACTGTTTTCCAATAAATGACAAAGATGATGAATCCCCTAATGAGGGGTAACATTTTTTTTCTAGGTGCTACTTGAATTTGGAATCAGATTGTGAACTGTTGAATACTTACTTAGCTTGCTTACACACACACACACACACACACACACACACACACAATTTGAGATGACTGCTGCCTACCTGCAGTTTTGATGGAAAAGAAATAATGGCCAGTTCTTCCTCTTTGTCATAGCTGACCTCACCTTTCACTTCATCAGCAGCCTTCTGTTCACAACCTACATGAACATACATGGAAATGAGTTAATTTGACTGAAAGTGAAAACAAACAGACAATATGGGGATCCAACACACTTCAGCCATGAAAACTGAAAAACCTTTAATTGTGTTTCAAAGGCTTCACAAGCATTATAATTAACCGGCAGCCTCGCTGGAACAAACATCAAGTCAGACACACGTTTGTAGTTGTATGATAAACACACATTTTGCACTACTACATTTAAACCAGTGTTCATTTCTGCTTTCTAATGAATCTTATAATATTTCGTTTATTTATTTATTTATTTTTTTTACACTGCAATCATTCCATCTGCTGAACTATTCAGCCATTTAAGAACTGATCTTTTCACAGCCAGGTAATGCAACCCAAATATTTCTTACCTCCCCCTCTTGCCCCTAACACACTTACACACACACACACACACACACACACACACACACGCACACACACAAACCAACTACAACAACAAAAACAAACAATCCAGAAACAAACAAAAAAACATCCCACCAAACCAACACCTACGACAAGATGCAACTCTGCGCAAGGATCAGTGTTCATGAAACAAGGATGTTCAATACAATCGAAAGGCGTACAAGGGCTTGTGCACTCCCTACGCAAATCTGAAGACTTGTAGTTGTACACACCAGCTAGGAATGCAGGGATAAGTGAGATAGAAATAACAAGTACATCACACACGTGCATTATAGTTTCTACCAGTGATAACCTCTGGGAACCTAAATAATTGTAGTCCTGATGCTGGGACAGGGTTCAAACGGGCCTCCGTCCTCAGAAATGATGATGGCCCTCATGTAAAAAGCATAGCACCTTATCATAAGGTGAAACTGCATCATGCACATGCATTCAGATAAGCCAACTTTGTCCCAATGTACAAAAAAGAAATTTTTTTTCAAATTTCAGAGTCATCTTAGACTTTTTTGAATGATCATTAAAAAAAAAAAGTTTCGAACAAGTCAAAAAAAGGCAATCACCAAAGAACAATAAAATCTTGAAAATGCTTGCTCAACATCACATTTGCACTGAAGAAAGGTAGAGATGGCATTCTTAAGGTGCAGATGGCATTCTTGGACTGTCAACAGCACACAGTGTAACATGTTCCACAGTACAGTTTGTGAACAAAGAGGTCTCTATTACATTCAGATCTTTTCTTGTCTACATCCTAAACAACCTCAAAATATTTGGAGTCTTGTCTGTAGCACTTGCTCTTCCACTGCGTCATTTTGTTCTCTGATCTTTCCCCCATGTCAAACATGTTGGTATGTGCAATGCTGAAATCCACGCACTAGATTTTACAACATGCATGGTGAAGACCTGTACTTGATCTCCTGATGCATAGATGCTGTTTAAAACAGTCTGTTAATGTTGCTGGACATGGGCTTTCTTTTTGACAGGGCATATTACGTTTCCCCATTTCGACATGATACTCCACAGTGATGCAACAAAACAAAAAAATCATCAGTTAATCTTGACACTTCAAATTTGTACACTTTAGTGCAGTTCTATACTCTTAGAAAGTGCCTCACTTTTAGAGACACTACATTCGCAACAGGGATGTAATCCACTAGACAGTAAAATTCACTAGTTTATCAACCCTCAAAATGAAAACATGAAATGTTTTAACAATTGTCATTTTACTGTAGACACCTGTAAGGCATGCTAGCTTTTACACTGGCGTAATAAACTGCATCCAAATTTTAAGAACTGGCATATAGATCATATTATGTGCCTGTGCATCCAAGAAGAATAATTCATTTGGTCTTTATTATAGTTTAAACTCATGAATATGCAACAAACCTTCTCTGTTGTTTAACTTTGTTGTCTTTTTATTCTTTTCTCTCTAAATAAGTAAACAGTAAAAAAGAACAACAAAAACTTGCAAATTTGTGCAAAGGCTTTCACTTTCAGTCAGTAAAAATCACACACAAAAAATCAGTTAAGATTGGCAGTAATAATATTAATACATAGTGCAATGAATATTAGACTAAAACAGGGAACAATTTTTTTAAGGTCATAAAACTGCTAACATAGGTTTAAAGTATCAGAAATATGCTGCTTTAAATTACGCAAATAACACGATCAAAAAACAAAACCACACACACACACACACACACACACACACACACACACACACACACACAAGCACACATACATACACGCACATTGATAAAATATTGTTGTACTGTCAATGTGTTTGTTATCTCTTTGCCCAGACACTGTTAGTATGAATCATAAATTTGGCTGTACAGAGACAGGTAAAATCTAGGACAAACAGGTGGGAAGAGAGAGAGAGAGAGAGAGAGAGAGAGAGAGAGGAGAGAGAGAGAGAGAGAGAGAGAGAGAGAAGGGGCAGAAACTGAGAGAGGGAAACAATGAGATGGACAGAGTGGGACGAAGTGTGACCGAGACTAGTGAGAGAGAAAGAGCAATCTAGTTGTAGGGAAAAAGAGGGCAAGAGAACATTTAAGTTAACCTGTCTCGTTTTGCGGATGATAAACAGCCTTTTGGATGGCTATTTCCACACAGTTGAGTTTGATAGCAGAGACTGCACTTTTGACCTGAAATCATAATCAAAATCAAAATTGACACACTTCTACAAATTTCTAAACTGCAAATTTGTCCTCGGAAATCCTCGACAATGAATATGAAATACACACACACACACACACACACACACACACACACACGCACACTAACACTGAAAGAGTTCTTTCACTTTTATTTCTATGGTTGAACACCAAATGTTGCAAGACTTTTTTTTATCTCTCTTTTTTTCTTTTTTTTGCTATCAAAATGACTATCCTGAATATCAACCAACCAATCTATAAAATGGATTAATCACACAGAAAGCAAAAGAAAGAAACTGGAATAAAAAAAAAAATATGAGAACATTCGTACTTAACATTCAATATCTTCACAATCATCGACTTACTTAATACAACAACATTCACAAACTGACAAAGTGAATGATGTTCACAACAGACTTCACAGAGAAAGATAAACTTTGGTCAAAAATACCTGTGATCAATGCAAACCTCATCATAACAATCAAAACTTTTTCTCTACCTTCAAATCCCCCCCCCCCCCCCCCCCCCCCCCCCCCCCCAAAGACGACCCCTAAAATCTTCAATCCATGGTCCTATGGAATCCCTATGGAAGTATGGTGATCATAATTATAGCCTTCATCTTAGTAGTGGTAAAGAATGAAAAATCATTTCTGTCACAAACAATCTCCATAACCTATTGATTATTAGATGTCATTTGCTGAAAAGCTACCAGGGTAATAAAAATCTTAATCATATCTCCAACAAGAATGTTCAGAGATATTGATTAAAGTGAAATGGTTGTCATTTTCTTTTTTAATTCAAAACAAAAAAGGCCAAAATTTCAACTTGCTTTGCCATCATGGACACCTTACCTTGGAAGATTACTTTATAACAAGATGACAATGACAGTTAAGTGGTTTGTTACAATTCAACAACAACAAAAAAAAGTCTTGGAAGTCTGATGGAAATAAAATTTTGCTCAAACCACACATACTCGAAATCTGATTACAGACTCTGAAGTTTGTTCAAATTGCACACATCAATAATCACTCTCTAATAAGCCTCTGAAAAACAATTTTCTTATATTTTTCATGATTTTTCTCTCCTTGGTGTTCCTGTTTCAAAGGATACTATACCCCATTTCTACATGATCTAAAACAATATATTTTGTCATAATAAAATAACCTGAAATACGTTAAGTACTGCATGCTGCAGTAAATAAAAATTTAAACAAAAATACTTGACCATCAAATGAATGGAATTTTGTTTTCTTTTTATTCCAAAGTATACTATAAAGCAGCAGCTTGGGTGTGAAGTTTCTTTGTTCCTCTTGTTTCACATGATGTCCATCTGGCATCATCATCTTAATCAGTTAATGGTTTTGACATAGTATGGGAGGATCTGGTGGTGAAATGGGAGGCCTGGAAAACAGGCTGCCTCAGTGATAAAACTTCATTAAGTTGGGATAGGTAGAATGAAGAGGATGTAGCGGGAGGGGAAGAAGACTGGGTAGGGCAAGCAGGTGGGAGTGGGGGTGGAGGTAAGAGAGGCTGAATGTTTCAAGTTGAGGATCTGATTCTGAAGCCTTCAAGTGTTCATTATTACCTTGTAAACCAACAATGATTGTAAACAACTTTTCATCAATAATATTGAATATGTGGGACAAAAGTCTAAGAAGGGTTGATAGCAGAAGCTCTACAGAGAAGACGCCCCACCTCCCACTCCCCTTTCTTTCTTTCCCTAAGAATTGACAAGTTCTTGCCTAATACTTGGTTAAAAACAAAGTATATTAACTGTTCAGAGGTTTTTATTCACTAAACAGGGAAAAAAAGGATTATCAAAATTATATTAACACATGAAATACTTGTAACAAAAAAATAAGAGAAGCAAAAAAGGAATTTGAAAAGAAGCTATCAAAGGAATCTCAAAATAACCCAAAAGCTTTCTTGAGTTACGAACAATCAAAAACAAAGATGAATACAGGCGTGACTCCTTTAGTAACTAAAGAAGGTGACACAGTAGAGACAGACAGTGGAAAGGCAGATATTTTGAATTCATCTTGTTCTAGTGTATTAACAAGGGAAGATATCAATAATATACGGTCTACTCTTAGTAGTCTAAGTCCAGCTTCAAGGTCAAAAGGTATAATTTTGGAAAATGTAGACATTTCTGTGGAATCAATAAAAAAGAAACTTCAATCTCTGAACCCAAATAAAGCATGTGGTCCTGATGCCATTCCATCAACACTGCTAACAGAGCTGAATGAGGAGACTGCCTTCAAACTTTATATACTTTTTACTATCTGTTGAACTTTGAAGAGATGATAGTGCCTTCAGACTGGAAAACAGCCACAGTTATACCAGTATTCAAAAAAGGTACGAGAACAGACCTAGGGAATTACAGACCAGTCAGTTTAACATGCATTATATGTAAAATTTTAGAATCATTTGTTAGGGAGGCTATTGTTAAACATACGACAGGAAATAAATCATATGCAGAGTGCCAACATGGATTTCGTAGAAACAGATCTTGTGTGACTAAACTCCTTGAAGTGATGGAAGACTTTACAAATGGGATTGATAAAGAAGAGAATACAGATGTATTGTATTTAGATTTTAGAAAAGCATTCAACTCAGTACCACATGAAAGGCTATTAAAGAAATTGGAGTCTTATGGAATAGTAGGCAATGTACTTGGTTGGGTTAGAGACTTTCTATCTAAAACAACTCAAACGGTAAGGATTGGTAGTTCCTTCTCTCGTAGTGCTGATGTCATTAGTGGGATGCCACAAGGCAGTATTTTGGGACCAATATTATTCATGGTGTTTATAAATGATCTCCCTGTTGAACTAAAGAGTATACGTAACATTTTTGCAGATGACACAAAACTTTATAATTCTCCAAAATTGCATCAGGAATTACAAAAGGATATATGTAAACATTAGTACTGTGGTCTGATACTTGGAACCTATATTTTAATGCAGAAAAATGTAAAGTACTTCATATTGGAAAATCAAACCCACAAAATGATTATATAATGAAAATTGCGGACAAGGAAATAAAAGTGTCTAAATGTGAGGAAGAGAAAGACCTAGGTGTGACTTTCAACAAAAACTTGCTTTAATGGTTCTGATGATATTGACAAAGCATGCTTTTTTCGTACTCCACAGCTAAATACTACAAGAAACAGTGAAGATAAGATATTCAAACAATATACCAGAACTAATTTGAGAAAATTTACATTTAGTAACAAGAGTAACCAATTATTGGAATAAATTGACAACTAACATCAAACGTGCACCTAGTACAAATACATTCAAGAACCTCATAGATAAACATGAATCAAAAATTAAAATAAAATATGACTTTGATGCGACACATTTAAAGGCTCGTGAGAGCCTAACCTAGTCCCTATTTTACTACTAGTAACTACTACTGAAGTCAAAGAAGACTGAGCTAGTCAACAACCGGACCAACAGACACCAAAAATAGAAGGGGCATAAAAAGCCTGACTAAGTTGTTTTAATACAAAGCCCCAAATCCTGATCCTGATCCTGTTCTTGTTTTTGTACTTTTGTTTAAACCAAACTTGCATATAAATTTGTCAATGAACGGATGTAACACTGGTTACCTTCATGACTGTACTTGCATTTTTGTTTTAATTCTCTTTCTTATTGAGTTAGTTATTTTCCGTATGTCGCATGCAGCCACACTGTGTGACATACACACACACACGCAGGCAACCCCTCCCCCTCCCCCCCCCCCCCCCTCCCACACACACACACACACAGAGGATATGTAGTGACCAAGCAGATGTCAAGACATACCATCTGATTACGAGATCATGAGTAAACACAGACTAGAATCGATTAATCTATGACTAGAAGGACACCTAAGTAGATGTCAAGACATACCATCTGATTTCGAGATAAAGAGTAAACACTGATTAGAATCGATTAATCTATGACTAGAACACCTGCAGAATCGAAACAACAAACTTGCCTCCACGTCGATTTCTTCGGAGCCTGAAAATGTAAAAGCGGTCAAATCTGGCTGAAACCGAAGTTTGTAGTTTGTTGGAATAACATTTTTTGGAAGGCGTTCGAATTTCTTATTCTGTTCCATTCTTATTCCTTTGTTTGCCGCCAAAGTAACACAAAAGCGTCTCAGTCGCAAATCGCTGCACGTCTGCTCGCACCTCTTACTGACCGGCAAAGATCGACAACTGAGAAGGCGAAACGCTGGTCTCGCGAGATGAGGCTTTGCGTCTAATGTAGCCTGACAATTTCTGTTTGTCCGAATTCTAGTCAATGCTTTCCGAAAAATAGCGGTGACCACTCCAAATCTTGTCATGTGATTAGACAGGTCTGTGGTTTTATTCCTCCGGTTCTTCTCAAATTTGCACGTGTAGTAACACACTAGGCCTATTTCCGTTTTGCAAACGAGGCTACGTTGCCCGGTGTTACTGTCAATGTTGTCTCCCTTCTATTCTGCTGTTGGTTCGGATGAGGAATTTGCACAGGCCCTCGATGCCAGGCGCCTAAAACTCAACCTGCCACGAGCAAACGAAACTGAAGATTGGGAGAAACTGGATGCAAAAATCGTCCAAAGACTCGATGCACTGATAGGGAAAAGCACCCTGGAACACAAACTAGCCACATATGGGGACATTGTGTATGCCACATGTAGAGACGCCTATGGAGCAAAACTACCCAAAGAGAAAACACCTCCAAAGAAATCCAGACGCCAAGAAAAGATGGACAAGATCAGGGTCCAAAAGAAAAACTCAAGATGCAAATGAAGACCGCACTGCCAGCTGAAAAACAAGGCTTGGAAAAACTGTGGAAAGACCTGAAAGAAAAACACAGCGCCCTCAGCAAAGCGGAATCTGCGAGGAAGAGGAAGAGCAAAAAGAAGAAGACACAAGAGCGCTTCTTCAGAGACCCCTTCCAGTTTGCCAGAACACTGTTTGAGCAGCCAAAATCTGGGACCCTAAGTGTGGACAAAGGAGTTCTTGAGCAGCATCTGAGGAAAACATACTCTGACCCACAGAGCAAAGCACCACTCGACATTCAAGGTCTGGTGTGGCCAACCAACCTGAGGAACAGTTCAATGGCAAGCCTCCAACGTTGGCGGAAATCAAGAAGGTGGTCGACAAAGCCAGAGCCAAATCATCACCAGGGCCAAACGGAATACCTTACCAGCTTTACAAGAAATGTCCCAAGGTGCTGGAGTGGCTCCACAGGCTGCTGCGATCGGCTTGGAGGAACCAGAAGATCAGCGGCCAGTGGATGACGGCAGATGGTGTGTACATCCCCAAAGAGCAAAACTCAAGTGACATCAGCCAGTTCAGGCCAATATCACTACTGAACGTCGAAGGAAAAATCTTCTTCTCTGTCATGGCAGCAAGGCTGACCAAGTACCTGATGGAAAACAAGTACTTGGATGTGTCAGTCCAGAAAGGTGGCATCCCAGGCGTGGCTGGCTGTGTAGAACACGCCACAATGATCTGGGACGCAATCCAAAAAGCAAAAACAGAAAAGAGAGACCTGGACGTAGTGTGGCTTGATCTGGCAAACGCATATGGATCTGTGCCCCATGAGATGATACAGTTGGCTCTTGAGATGTACCATGTGCCAAAGAACATCCGCGACATGCTCAAGAAGTACTTCAATGGCTTCTCAATGCGGTTCTCTACCAAGGAGTACACAACTGACTGGATCAACTTGGAAGTGGGTATTGCAATGGGCTGTGCAATTTCCCCAATACTGTTCGTGCTGGCAATGGAACTCATCTTGAAAGCAGCAACAAACAACGCGAGACAAACAGACCTTGGCGATGGATACAAGATGCCTCCTCTCAAGGCCTTCATGGATGACACTACAGTGATTTCATCCAGAGAAGACGAGACACGTCATGTGCTGGAGAGGCTGGACGACATAGTTGCCTCATCCAGAATGAAGTTCAAGCCAAAGAAATCACGGAGTCTCTCACTGAGAAAAGGAAAAGTGGCCGGATCTGTGGTCTTCAGTGTTGCCAACCAGGCCATTCCAACAGTCACAGAAGAACCAGTCAAGAGCCTTGGAAGATGGTATGATGATACGCTGAAAGACACACAAAGAGCAAAAGAAACCAAGCAGATGGCGGAGGAAGGCTTGGAGACCATTGACCAGTGTGGGCTCCCTGGCAAGTACAAGGTCTGGTGTCTGCAGTTCATGCTGATACCAAAGCTCCTGTGGCCTCTGATGATATACGACATCTGCACCAGCATAGTGGAGGCAATGGAAGCCAAAATCAACAAGTTCACAAGGAAATGGCTTGGTGTCCCACCCTGTCTGACTGACATAGCGCTGTACTGTCGCCAAGCAAAGCTGAAACTACCACTGAAATCCATCCTGGAGGAATACAAAGCAGGGAAGATCAGACTTCAAAGCATGCTGGAGGACTCAGGAGACAAGGTGGTAGAAGCAATCAAGCCCCAGCTGAAGACAGGCAGAAAATGGAAAGTTCAAGAGGCGATGGATTCTGCAAAAGAAAGTCTCAAGATCAGAGAAATAACAGGACACACACAGACCAACAGACAAGGACTGGGGGTGACCAAAACTGAATGGTGGTCAAAGGCCAAAGGAAAAGCCAAAAGAGACATGATGATTCAGGAGATGAGAAAAGAAGAAGACCAAAAAAGACTCCAAAAAGCAGTCCAGCAGAGCCAGCAAGGGCAATGGACAACGTGGGAGAATGCACTCCAAAGAAGTCTCACTTGGAATGACATTTGGCGCATGGCCCCTCTCAGGATCAGCTTCATTCTCAGATCTGCATATGACCTTCTGCCCTCAAATGCAAACCTGGTGAAGTGGGGGAAAACAGACGATCCTGCATGCCCCCTCTGCCATGAAAAACAAACAGTGGAGCATGTCCTAAGCTCATGTAAAGTAGCCCTGGCTCAAGGAAGGTACACATGGAGGCACAACCAAGTGCTCAAAGAGATTGTACAAGTAATCTGGGCTAGTACCAACACCACAAAAGGGAAAATCAGGACTCCAAAAGCACCCGCAACATTCTTCACGGCAGGAGGCAGCAAATCATGGCCAAGAACAACGGTGCCACTCGAAACATGCAGGCAGAGTCTGCTGGACGGGGCAGATGACTGGGAGTGCACTGCAGACCTCCCAGAATGGAAGAGTCACCCAGAGATCATCAGCAAGAGTGGCATGAGACCAGACATAGTAGTCCACTCTAAGTCAACCAAGCAGCTGATCATGATTGAGCTCACGGTGCCATTTGAGAACAGAATGGAGGCAGCTCAAATCTACAAGACTGAAAAGTATGCTGATCTGGCAAACAGCCTGAGGAGAGAAGGCTATCAGGTCAAAGCCCTCACTGCAGAAATTGGAGCTAGAGGGTTTGTAGGAACGTCTGCATACAGCCTCATGAAACAGCTCTCAGTTGCAGGGAGGGAAAAAACCAGAGCCCTGAAAGCAATGGCAGAAGCGGCAGAGAGGTGTTCAAGCTGGATCTGGTCAAGGAGGAACAAAAGTGAACTTCATAAGGCTTAATTTCCCTACAAATATCAGGTGTCCCCGTGGCTCAGTGGTTAAAGCGCGAGTCATTAAGTGGAAAATGAGCATGTCCAGAGGGTCATGGGTTCGAATCCCAGCCATGGCTCGTCCCAAGATGGGAAAAAAAAAAAAAGGGGGCAGCAGAGGGACATCCGGAGTCATGAACCGGGTGTGGCCCAACCCCCTAGAGTGTCAGGAGATAAGGGCCGAAACACTTGCTTGAAGGGGCTTCTCTTCTGAGGACTCTCTGCTGCCACGCTCTCCACGAGTTTCTTTCTACTGTCCCCCTCGACAAACCCACAATGTCTTCTTTTTTTCCTCTTGAGGAATGACAGGCACGGCCATTTTCGATCTTTTCTGTGGCGACAGTGGGCGAAGAGAGGTCAGAGAAAAAAAGAAAACAGAGGGGGAAAGCTGACCTGGCCGGACAGGCACCAATCATCAGACCGGGCCCAGCATGACTATGACGCCGACTCAATTCTGGTGATCACTGCAGCTGGCTCTATGGTTTAAAATGAATGAATAAATAAAAAGCATTGAATAAATCAATCAAGAACCAAACAAACAAACAAACAAATGAACGAGAAAATGAGCAAATAAATGAATTGGAGGGGATGGAGGCGGAAGGGTGGGTTGGTGGTTTTGTCTACTGTTCTGTTAAAACCTTTATAGAGAGGGATCTTGGCTCGCAGATGGGACCTGGACAATAAATTTCTTTGCTGAGGAGGTTGCAGTCTCTGATGGGGCGGAGAAAGAAGAATTTCACCAGTCTGTGCGTCAGAGTATACAACAAACAATACCGCTGTCAACAAACAATACCGCTGTCATGTCCTCGCTTTGATCTGGTGTCAACTAACTGAAGATTTTGCCGTTGACATGTAGCTCTCTTGTGTGAATTCTGAGCAAAGTGGCGAACCCAGCGTCTGTCCCCTTTCCGAGTTTTGGACATTCCAATTTGTCAACTGATCTGTCGCGACGACAGACTTGCTTGGCTTAATCAATGGTGGCTGAGTCACCCATGACAAAGTTTGTTGCTTCGCGCTGCTCAGCCTCTTCATTTTATTTTTTTTTTTTTTTAATTTATTTATTTTTTTTTTTTTGCTGCTCCACGCATTTCTAATGAATTTGCAACAGACTGGATCATTAATTCATCGTTTGGTGATTGCGTTTGTATGTCTGGCTTGAAAAAAAAAGAACAAAAGCAAACAGACAAAAAAAAAAAAAAAAAAAAAAAAAAAAACCACCATGTTTTCTCATCTTTCAAACTGTACATTAAAAGAAAATGAACACAATTTTTGTCGATTACACCTTATCCACACAATGGACAAGGTGATTCTATTGATATTAATGATAAAATTGAACTGTCAAGGCAGTGAAACCTCTCACCAAAAACCTTAAGCGCTTAGAGGCAAGGAATGTTGTACGTAGTAGAGAAATAGGTAATAGACACATTAGCAGTACGCCTTACCTACCGCACACAGTCGAACTGTGTCAAGGAGGATGAAGTGGTCAGGTGACAGATGGCACCTAAGGTAGTAAGGACCCTCCCGTGTTCAAACCTCCCCGATAGCGAAAGGGGGGAGGAATGTAACCACTAGGACCTCGGCGCATGGAGTAGGTGCTAAATACTCAGTCAGCTGAGGTCGCTTTGTAAACAGTCCTTGAAGAACAGGAGTCTTAGGCTCGTTCAGATGGTATTGCCGTGGGGCACTGTGTTGAAGCTATTGTCAGGCTGGTTGAATGCATGTGGATGTTGTTGTCCTAGCTTTTTTCCAGGATAATTACTGTGTTAAGTGACCCCCGAAGTCGGCGGGAAATTTCAATGTCCATCTGGTGCCAAGTGGTTGTTTGCTAATCAGTTAGGTAGGGGTGTGTGTAAATGCTGATGTGTGGAAGAATGTAGCAAAAGGGGAATTCAGGGTACTTGTGAACAAGGTAGTGGAGAAGCAGCATGGACAAAGGCATGGCCCGAAGGGAAATCCTTTGTATCCATCCCTATATAAACTGAGGGAGAACAACGTGACGAGAGAGGAGAACACCACCACGAGAGAGAGAGAGAGAGAGAGAGAGAGAGAGAGAGAAGGACAGAAGACAGGAGAGAAGAGTGAGCAGGACACAGTAGGGTTGAGAGAAACATGATCTGGGAAACAGAAGTGACAGCAAGGTCTTGGGGTAAAAGACAAGCTGGAAGAGAAAAGACTGAGTTTGAAGCCCAGAGGTGGGTGAAGAGAGGCAAACTGAGTTTGAACCCAAAGGTGGGTGAAAGAGACGAAGAAGAAGATTTCTGCATCGAGTTCCCAGAGACGACCACGAAGACCCAGTCCTGAAACCTGGAGCCAGTCAACCAAGGGCGTCACCATCAAGCAGTGCTGAAGAAAACTTGAAGAGACTTGTTCAAGAACTGTGGTGTGGTGTGAAAGCATGGTTGTGTGTATGGAAACCTGGCCAGGTAAGAAGTCTTTTTATTATAACACGGGATTAGGAAGTATTGATCTTTTATGTGTTGATTATTCCATTTTGTGTAATTGGATTCGTCATGCTTGATTATAAGTAGCATAGAAATTATATTTCTTGTTCTCAGTCGTGTTAGGAGAGAACCGAATGCGTGACATCCCATTCCCAGAGAGAGGTGAATGTTTGGTGGGCGCATGAGTGTACATATGCGTGTATGAGTGCAGAGATAACCTTGGTGTGTTAAGCCTGACTAATAATACATCAACTTAGTGCACTTAAGCAATCACGATTTCCCCCGTCCTGGACATGAACAAAAACAAATTTAAAAAAAAAAAAAATACAACAAAAGACTATGGTGTACATTTTGTTAAATGTATGGACACTTGATCGATGTATAAAACAATGGCAAGCACAATACAGCAAGTAAAATGAGAGTGGTAGAGCTAAGTTCGAAGTCAGAGGGTGCAACTTTGAATCCTGTTTGCACCAAAATAAATAGTTACATCCTCATCGTCTTGTCGTTCTGGTGATATTGATGTAGCCGGGTGCTAAAAGTGTATATTTCTTGGTCACCCGTCGTAGACGAGATATTTTGTTTGTGAGTTATCTTCCCCCTTACCTCCCTTGGTTGAATCTCAAATTTTTATTTTTTTTTTTTTTATTGTGTAAATTCTTTAAATCATGAATACCTCAGAACCTACATAGTTGTGTATACGTCGCTGAAGTCACAAAAATTAATGTATTCTATTCATTACAATCGTGTTGGACTGAGAAGCCCATATTTTCCTTAAAACTGGTATTTCGACCAAATTAATCTTGGCGCCATTTTGAATTGTCCGACGAACAAACTGTAAATAATTCTTGATTTAAAAAAAAGTATGAGAGAATCCAAAGAATCCATGAACGCGCATTGAAAGTAAAGTCCATAAGCTCTCATTTCGTATATCGCATGCCTATGATCTTTTCTGTACAAGCTTGCGACAATATGAAATGACTGACGGCGCCGGTCCCTTGAGCGAGTCGCCTTCTTTGTTGATTGTCGGAGTTTTGATCTAAATTGTCGTTTTATGAAATTCGGACTTCCCAATCGGAATCTTGTTAATGACTCCATTTCTATGATAGAAGCAACTAAAACTGTATAAAAATTATCATCCGGTGGACCATTTCAACAGAATAACATTTTATCGAAGATCGTGTTAGAAGCACATGGCGACAGCCATGTGGCGATGAAAGCAAGTTGTGTTTCCGATCAAATTTTAAACGCAAAGTTCTCCGCACAGACGGCATCTTGGATAATGAAATTTATATGTATAAAAAGAGTGAAATGCCAGCTATTCATTCATTACAAAATTATTTCATATGCTGTTTGGTATTTTTCATCGAAATAGAGGAAAATTTGACGTAAACTCGTTAAAAGTGGGTTCATTCTCGGACTTTAATCATTAATAACTTTACACAGCCACAGAATTGTCCAATATGACTTATTGCATTTTATTCCTTGGGTTCTGAGGTTTTCATCGATATCAAATATGTTTGCATACTTTGAACGGACGGCGAGCTAGACAACACAGAAGCTGCGACAGATAGCACAAATTTTGTCATTTACTGTCTCGCGAGGCTCATTTTGAGTGCGGCGCTGAGTTGTCTTCTTTGCGAAAATAGTTGAGATTTACGTCCTCATAGCGAAAGCTTTTAGGGACATGTCTTTCATTCACGGTAGTCTTTGAAAAATCATGCCCCGAGTGAGGACATGATTTTTCAAAGACTACCGTGAATGAAAGACATGTCCCCTGCGAAAATAGTTGAGATTTACGTCCTCATAGCGAAAGCTTTTAGGGACATGTCTTTCATTCACGGTAGTCTTTGAAATGCGAAAATAGTTGAGATTTACGTCCTCATAGCGAAAGCTTTTAGGGACATGTCTTTCATTCACGGTAGTCTTTGAAATTTGAAATGCGGTCCGGGCATGCTATATATAGGTTTCGAGCGATGACGTCACGTTTCTACCGAAGCGAACGGAAACCTCCCTGTTGGGAAGCCATTTTTTCGATGACGGCCAGCAGCAAATGAGAACAAGTACATCGACAAGTTAGATGGGGAGTGTAGATCTCGCTATCGCCAAAAATAGGTGTGGTTGAATGGATTTGATCCGTACGATTCCAGGGGAAAAGAGTGGTCAAATGAATTCAATCTTATACCACCACTGAAGTTCCTTGGACTCGTGAGTTACCTTGTCTGTGGTGTATGCGCATACACCTTGCAGCAGTTCGAGTGCTACAAAAGCCTTGATGCACATAATTATGCAGTTTACTATGGTTGGGTGCAAGAATTGAAAGTCTACAACCCCCCCCCCCCCCCCCCAACTGTGAACACTTAGTTGTCAAAGCGAAGGTAGATTTTACAAAGTCTTCTCTGTCAATTCTGTTAAAATGTGTCAGTGACTGCAACATTTGAATGCAATAATTCACAAGATGTACAAGAGTTGGAGAATCTTCTCTTCGATTCAAAGGCATAGGTTTTTATGTTTCAATTTTGTAATTTATTTAAAGTGTGTGTGTGTGTGTGTGTGTGTGTGTGTGTGTGTGTGTGTGTGTGTGTTACAGCAGCAAAGAAACATAGGGGGAAAAAATCATGATACAGTCATTCAGGTTATCAGTTATTTGTTTGAAGCAGCATTCGTGTGAAATGCTTGATAAGGGGGTGCATGAATTAAATGTATTAATACTGGTCAACATGGATTTGGTGACAGTGAAGATCTAGCCCACAAACAACAAACATCCACTGATTATGCACCAAATCAATGCATGACACATCCACTAGGTTATGCTGTGTAGATGTAGGGCTGTGAGTGTGCTCATACATTGTTTATTTCATTATCAAAGGCAAAGGAGATAAAGTTTATAAACAAATTTGATTAAGCTTTGATTTTTTCGCAGCATGTTCTGCATTTGTGTGTGTGGTGTGTGTGTGTGTGTGTGTTGTGTGTTGTGTGTGTGTGTGTTGTTTCTCTTTTTCGTGTGCATGTCTGATGTGTCTTGCATCATTTCATGTTGTTGTTTTTTTTCATTATGTAGATCAAGCTGATAACTAACAATATCTTGCACCTTTGTTAAAGAGTTTAAAAAGATGAATCTACATCATGAAGATGTATATTTTCTTATTAACATTGCATCAACATTCAGCAGTTAAAGTATAATTTCTCTTCCAGACTGATGAACTTCTTCCTCTTCCTCTGTGTTCACAGGGGACTTTTCGCTTCCTTGGCTGGCACACTACCTTAAAGGCCACAAAGCCACTAACACTGAGCAAGAAAAAAAAAAGAAAGAATGAAAGAAAGAAAAGTTAAAGAACTCTGTAACAGAGTTAACTCTAAATGTTGGAGTCTAAGTGTGATACACATTTAACATTCACAATGACCATAGATATTTCCTCTACTACTTTTTCATTTGCAGTCATCTTGTCACTTGAAATTTGCCTTTTTTGGTTCTGCAAAGAATGTTCATCATAATACCATTTGCATTATGTAGTATTGGTATGTGCATTCAAGTGTAATGGTTGATGCAGTTTCCCCTGTAGTTTTCAGAAAACTGTGTGTGAAAATTTATTGTCTCTCTTGATGCGTGTAACAGCAAAATCATGTATTGTCATTTACAGCTCTTTCTAATATTTTCAGGAAATTTTTTCTCTTGTAAACCAGTCTTTGTTGATAATGGTGATGCTTTTTTCTACTGCACTGTTCATGCATACAACTCAGATACATCCAGGAAAAAAATGTTCTTATATCACAATCTATTTTGTTGTTGTTGTTTTTCAACTTTCGCAGTGATCATTTTGTTTTAAGTGTGTAACAGCAAAATCATTTGTCATGTTGCATACAGTACAGCTGTGTTACTTTGCAGTATAATTTTCCTCTTTTAAATCAGTCATTGTTATTGTGGGAGTTCTTTTTAATTGTACTGCTCATGCATGTGTACATAACTCAGCATGTGTGCACTGCTGGAAAACAAGTGCTCTTGAATCACATCACACAAACATAGTAGAATATTAATAGTGCGCATAATAGCTGAACTTCAGAATCAATTTGTTTTGAAACTCAGAGGAATACAAAGCCACACAGATCATAAATGAAAAGTTTTTTTTTGTTTGTTTGCTTGTTTTACAAACTCTGCACTTGTAAAATAATACTGGCAAACTCTGCACTTGTAAAATAATACTGGAGGAAGACAGACAATTTATCATGGAAAACCCACTGACACAGTTTTTGTGCCCAAATATGATCACTAATATATGCCAATGACAGGGAGGAAAATGTCATCTTAAAAAACATTTCAATTTTAACAGTCTTCTGCTTCATCTTTGTGCCCTCATATGGAACAGATATAAGTTGAAGATATACATGGAGAAAAAGATCATCTTAAAATAATATTTCTATTTTACCAGTCTTCTGCTTCATCTTTGTACCCTCAAAGGGAACAGATAGAAACTGAAGATATAACTGGAGAGAAAAAAATCATCATGAAAAGTTGTGCTATGGTCAGATGGCCAAATATCACTTATACTAATTATAGCAAACCTGTTTTTTTTTTTTTTACCTTAAGACCCAAGAGGTTGACATGCATTGTGTCTTGAACTGTACTTTGTCTATGTTCTTGGTGGTAACTAACCCACTCTTTCTAAATCTTGTTTTTTAGTCAAGCTGTCATGTGTGTGTGTGAATTTGATGTTTCAGATTGTTTAGGAAAATACTTGGATACATTGTTTTATTCAAATTATGATTCTACAAGTGTCCTTTCAATGCTAGCTTTTTGTGTACATAATGTGTGCATGCTAGTGATTGCTTTGACTTTTCATGTATTTCAATCCAAAATGGAGAGAAAAAAGCAGGGGAAAAATATTTTGAATGAAAGCAGCTTCTGTACATTTTCTGAGTTGTTTTCCATAGTTGTGTGTCAGTTTGTGTTCCAAGCAGTGTGTGTGTGTGTGTGTGTGTGTGTGTGTGTGTGTGTGTGTGTGTGGTATTAAAACTGCAGAAGATTACAGATCAGCTGACTAATTATTACTTTATTAAATCTGGAAATTGTGGAGTCAGTTCTATCCCACTCTTTTCAAAGATTTACTTTCAGGAAATACTCACACTGAACTTTTTAAATATGTGAAATGATCAGTTTCAAAAGTTTTCCTGCCTCATTACTTTCCTTTACCACTTTCACTGACAGTATAATTATGAGGATTCTCATGTTAGTCATTCAGATTTGATCTCCCAATGTTTGTTACACTTATGACAATGTTGGCTAAAGGAAGAACCATACTTACAAGCAGAATCTGTGAACGAGTCTCCCATAGTAAAGAACTTGGACTTGAACACACACTCACTCACTCACACACATACACGCACACACACGCACGCACGCACACTGTCACCGATCGGCGGTACTAAATCAGTATGTCCATGTGTTTAAGAGTGGTGTGGATTCAAGATATAGAGCGTGCATGTATGCGTGCATGTATGTGTGCTTGTGTGTGTGTGTGTGTGTGGGTGTGTGTGCGTGCGCGCGCGCGGGGTAAGGTTGGGGTTTAGTTAGCTACAGTTAGGTTAAGTTCCTCAGGGTTAGGTAGAAAGATTAGGCTAGGTAGGAGCCTGGGGAAATAGGACATACAATATTCTTTCATTCCAGTCTTCACTTATTGAAGGAATGGAATGGAAGCGGGAGGTTGGTTTCGTTCCCGATTGTTACCCTTTTGTTACATTGGTTCTACACCAGAGAAGGCGGGGCAGGATATCGGCTGTTGTTGTGTTGTCAAGTCTGTGAGTAGTTGTGGTAAATTGTCGTGTTGTTGCACGAGCAATAACTAGTCCGTTGGTCAGGCGTGTCAGCTCTGCGGAGGGATACACTGCTCTGACCAATCGTTGTTTTGTGTGGCGAGTAGAGTTCGCTTGATTCCGACCAGGGCGGAATGCGTTGGGGTAGCTTCACTTCGGTCCCTGGTGTTCGTCGGAGTGGACGTACGCCTTGTAGGTGCGGCGGCAGCGCCGTTAGTTTTGAAGAGTGACTTCAAGTCATAGTTAGGGCCAGGTCCTCGTCGGGTTTGGGTGCCCTTGGCCTGTGCTGAGTCGGTGTCGTCCTTGTTGGCAGCCACTTCAGCCAGTTGCAGAACTGGTGTGGTTGATCGTCTGTATGTCCAGGCTGGTGATCTGTTAGGTTCGTTGTGTTGTAGTTCGTTGTGTTGTCTTGTATTATGGCGAGTTGAACTGTAGTTGTCTCATGTTGCGATTAGTTGTATGGTGTTCGTTGCGTATACTGGTTGTCTAGTATGATGTTGTCTTGGTTCCGTGATTGAAATTTGTAGTCAGCCGGTTTGTGTTGTTACCTCTTTCCTGTATATTTTTGTAAGTAATGTACATAGTGGTTCCTGAGTTCGATTTCCTCAGGACAGTTTGGCTAGACAATGTGGGTTCAATATAATGACCGTTGATGGACAGTGATGTAGATATTGTTTGTGGTTAGTTCATGGTAATGTCAGTGGGTTCAATAAGAGGGTAGTACGAGGTTGCATTTGGTTGATGATCATAATATGAGTCAGGTGCAGATGTGTCTGCGTGAATCATAGAGGGGTTTGATGATTGTGCTCAATCTCAGTTGTAAATAGTAGGAGTTCGTTGAAATTGATTAACGATTCCGGAGTTGACCTGCACAGCATTGGAATCGGTTAACTGTGTAGTAGGGCTAAGGCCAATTTGTGGTCGAGTGGTTTATACTGGAGTACGGTCGTGACTATTCAACTTATATTGGTGTCTTGTCACTTTCGTTACGAGTTAGGGTTCTCGATGCGGGTGTCGTGCGCGTGCAGACTGTATCGGTGGCGTACGCATTTGGTACAGGACAGTGAGTCCATATGGTTAGAAGTTTTGTAAGAAAGTGACAGTCGTCACACGTGCAGGGATGTATGTATTTGTGACAGAACGGGGTTGGAGAAAGATATCTTAGGTTGTGGGGAGGCAACCCAGTTATGAATTTTAGTAAGCAGAGAGAAGGGAAAGGTAAAGTTTAAGGCGAGTAGCTTAGCAGTTGATAAGATAAAAACGGATGATGTGCAGCATGTAATATTGTATGAAGTGTGGTTGTGTTGGCATAACAAGGATTAACCACTGGGTTATCTGACAAGAGATGACATGAGAGTGAGGTGCTGGATGGAAATTTTGGCGAACAAATCATGTTGGTTTTGATATATGATTATAATTGACAGTGCAAAGAAGGGTAATAATGTGAAGGATTGTGGCTGCGAGCCGATTCTCTTGTGTGAACATGCTGGAACTGTGAACCGCTAAAAATTATAAGTTTTTTTTGTTTTTTTTTTCTCTGAGAGATGTGTATTACTACTGGTTATTGTGTGGAGACATTTCCTTGTGAAATTGGCCATTTCCTAGATTATTTAGTATGTCCTAAGGGGGCCCATGGAGTCCGTGTTGGATCGCTTAGATTGGTTTATTTCTCCGAGAATTGGGTGTGATTCATAATTTCATATGTAATAGCGTGGATGGGCTCAGGGAGAATATTGTTTTACCGCTGTTGTAAGGGTTGGCAGGAGATTGGTCTGATAACCCCAAAGCGAGTGACGGGTTGGGGGGATGTGTTCGAAATTCAAGGGGTCACTCTCATGCCGAGTGGGAAGTAGGCAAGGGAGATGGAGAGTTAAAGCTTTACCAAGTAGCCTATGTGCCTTGATGACTCGGGTAGTAGCAACATTACAGTAGGGGCCTACAGTTGTGTCAGCAGGTATCCTGTTCCGTCCTGAGGCTGGGGCCAGATCACCGCAGTCTACTGCTGCGTGCCGGCAGGTGAGCGGCGCTTTCCAGTACCTGTTGTTTTCCCGGGAGAGGGAGACCACCCAGGCCGTCTGCCTTCTGTGGGGCAGCTCTCCTCCGGCTGCCGGTACTCTTCCGGGAGTTCTCCGGCACTGGTTCCTCGTCCCTGTTCAGGCGTCCTGTGAGAGGGCGCTGCACCAGGCCTTTCTCACCCTTGGTGTCCGGCGGGGCCTTCAGAGGAGGAGGCGTCCTACAAGCCCCGGACCCGTCGAGAGGGCGTCTGTTGTGTACGTTGGGTGTCGTGCCCATCGCAGGGAGGAGTCAGACTGCGGGAAGCCACGGTCAGCGCCGGGGTGCAGAGTCTTCGGGGAGGGTGTCGGTCCGCGGAGGAGCCACGGACAGCGCCGGGGTGCAGAGTCTTCCGGGGAGGTGTCAGCCTGTGAGGGGCCACGTACAGCGCCGAGGACTGGAGCTTTCCGGGCCGGGATGGGTTGTCCCATGTTTGTGATAGAAGGGGTGTAGCGTTAGGCAGTAGGGTTAGGGGTGTTAGCTACTGCCTCCTTTTAGGACGTAGTGGCCGGCACAGTGTAGGGTACTTGTCGTTGCCTCCCTTAGGGACGCAGCGACCAGTTTGGTAGTGGTCCCGGGTTAAAGAGAAGGGTGAGTCCTGGGGAGAGGTGTGGGTGGTAGCAGTCGTTAAGAGATTAGAGTCCCTTTGGTAAATCCTTGTCCCTAGTAGTTAGTCACCACGTGTGCTGGCTATCGCTGTGTCCCCAGGTCACAGTGATATACTGTAACTGGTGTTTTAGGTTAGGTTAGGGTCTTCCAGGTCATTATAGTAGAGTAGGGTGAGTCAGCGGGAATTGGGATACTTGTGTGCAGTTGTGGATGTGCGTGAGTGGTGGCGCCATGGAGTGTGTGTGAAATAAAGAAGCGTGCGTGATTGTAAAACTGTGTTAGTGTGCTGTGTTGTCTGACCTAGTGTGTGATAGGCGTGGGTAAGGGTGGTAGGGCCGTCCGGCTTAGCGACCGTGACACTTTGGTGGAGATGCGGGGTACTTAGGTGGTTCTGGGTAGGTGATAGGTAGCTAGAAGGGAGGTAGGGGGTGTTGTGTCCGGTGTGTACGTTGTGTGAAATGTAAGTAAGTGGGTGGTTGGTGGGAGCGTACCAGTACCCTGGGAGGTGGTACATAGTGTCCCTGTTCACTTCAGGCAGGTTTCCATTGGCATTGGGCAGGGCACTTGTGTTGATGTGAATGGGTTGGCGCTACCGTGTGAGTGAGGTATAAATGGTCAATAAACATTGAGTGGTTGTTGGAAGTGTGAGTGATTACATCGTACAGTGTAGGTGAGGTGCCGGAGGGTACCAGGTGTCTTTTGTGTCCCTTACATATGGTATACCCCAGTGAGTAGGTAGTGGTACCCGGCCCGTGACTGTGCACACTGTGTGCTCGGATATCCTGTGGGGATTAAGGGCAGTGTAAGCCCAGGTGACTGTGTGTGGGAAGCACGAGGGTGCGCAGTGTTGTGGCATAGGGTATGCTGTGAGTGCACCTGGACTTGAGGGGTGCAAGTGCACTGTGATCGTGTGGGTGCGGCCTACCAGAGACAGTGAGGCCTGTGACTGTGGGTAACTGGTGCGCATGCACAGTGGACAGTGGACACACGGTGTCACGTGGTTCAGTCCGTGACCAGACAGTGCATTGGTAGTATTATATGGGTTGGAGCCCATAGGGGCATATGTATGAGGTACACAAGTGTGGGTGGAGTTGTGCTTGGTGCGTGACTCATTGAGAGTATTGTGTGCTTGTGCTGAGTTGCTTCAGGGGCTAGTGCGTAGTCAGGAACCTCCAGTTGCGCTCAGATCGCACTGTCCGTTGCTAGTTCTGTGGTGGTAGGGGTACCCTATGTCTAAACACACCCGAGCCCATCCGCAGTACGACCCCGATAGTGTCATGGATCCACAGGCCCCTACGGCGGATACCAAACCTAAGGTTAGTGACCAGGATGCGGGGGTGGATCAAGAACAGGGGACGGGGGCTTATGCAAAGTTTGCCAAGTTGGGAGCGGCGATGGGTTTAGCTGGGGGAGACCTCGCCAGGTTCGTCACAGACTCAGTACGTAATGAGGGTGAGAAGACGGCGAGAGAAGCAGAATTGGAGCTCCGGATGGAGGAGAAAGTGAGGCAGAAGATGGATGAGAGGGAGCTAGAAATGCAGCGGACGCAGATTGAAGAGAAGAAGGCTGCTAGGCAGAGGGAGCTAGAGATGCAGCAGAGGAAGATAGAAGAGGAGAAAGCTGATAGACAGAGGGAACTAGAGGTGAAGCAGAAGAAGATCGAAGAGGAGAGGGAAAGGTTAAAGCGGAAGGATGAAGACGAGAAAGCAGCGAGACAGATGGAACTGGAACTGCAGAGGAAGAAGATGGAGGAAGAAAGGGCATTAAGGGAAATAGAAGCTCAAGCACGGCAAGCCGAGTTAGATCTCAAGAGACGAAGGGATGAAGCCGAGTTAGAGGCAAGAGAGCGAGAGCTAATCATACAAGAGAGACAGGCCTTAGATGAAGCAGCGCATAGGAAACGCTTGATTGAGGTGGAGGAAACGAAGCATGTCCACCTTGAGCCGTTGGGAGAGAACGACGACGTGGACGCTTTCATCGCCCAATTTGAGCGTGTAGCCCAGATGTGCAAGTGGAGCAAGACCTCATGGCCCACACGTCTGATGTCTCTGCTGAGAGGAAAGGCTAGAGAAGCGATGATGCGGTTAAGTGCGGATGAGTTAGGCGACTATGATCAGATAAAGGGCGCCCTGTTAAGCCACTTCAGGCTAGATGCTGAGGCCTACCGAGAAAAGTTCAGGAGCATCAAGAAGGACGCTGCTGAGACTTTCGGCCAGATGCTGGGAAGGATGAAGCGGTGGTTTTCCCTCTGGTGTGCGGCAGCGGGCAAGGATGAGAGTGTGGCAGAGGACGTAAAGGATCTGCTGTTCCAGGAACAGTTTTATCAGCTATTGTCTCCAGAGTTCACAACTGAGGTGCGGAAGACATGCCCGAAAACTGTGGAACAACTTGCAACGGAAGCTACTGTTTTGGCAGAGGCCAAAAGACTGGGGAGGAAGGCGAGACAAGACCGAACAGTTAACCAGCCCAACCTGGGTAATACACGTGAAACAGCAGGGAGCCAGCCCGTAGGGAGGTCCCAACAAAGTGATGGTGCACTACAGCAGCTGAACAGGAGATCAGAAGGGCCTAGATCGACCATAGTTTGTTTCAACTGCAAGAAGCCAGGCCACATCGCTAGGAAATGCCCTGAGCCCCATTCTGTTGGAGCTGTGCATTGCTGTGACCAGCCCCAAGCTCGAGTAGTCCCTACGTTGTGTCGCCCATGCGCTGAGCAGCGGTACGAGCCTGCGTGCATTGTAGAAGTTAACGGGTCTCCGGCCAATGGATTACGGGACACTGGTGCCGGACACACCGTAGTGGCCAAGTGGTTAGTACCGGCAGATGCGTACACAGGAGAGACAGTCCCAGTAGTGTTGGCTGAATCCAGATGCAGGTCTGTGTTACCTGTGGCGGTAGTAGAGTTGAAGTCACCATTCATCGCAGGGAAGTTGGAGGTTTTGGTCATGAATAGCCCTGTGCAGGAAGTCCTGATCGGAAACTTCGCAAAGAGAGTAGGAGATCCCGGTTGGACACGTGTGCCTGTAGACGCAGACCCGGCGTTAGTAGGGGCAGTGCAGACACGCGCGCAGCGAGCCAGGGAGCAGCAAGAACCCGTACCACTGCCCGTCGAGGAATGCATTCTGAACACCTCTACCCAGCAGTTAATTCAGATGCAGGACCAGGATGAAACATTGAGGAAGGCTCGGAGTGCATGTGAAGCGGGGACGCGCTTCCACACCAAGTTTGGAAGAGTCGAGTACGCTCGGAAATCTGGTGTACTGGTTAGGCGGTTTGAGGGTCCCAAGGACGTAGCGAGTCAGATCTGCGTCCCAGCTGAACTACGGACCACGGTGATGAGGCTAGGCCACGAGGTACCCATGTCTGGTCACTTAGGTACCACCCGAACCAAGGAGCGAGTTGGTCGCCATTTCTATTGGCCAGGCATGCATGCTGACATTCGTCGGTACTGCCAGTCATGCGTCCAGTGTCAGCGTACAGTGGATAAGGGAAGAGTCTCAAGAGTTCCCCTTGTAAGGATGCCACTGATGCGCAGGCCCATGCAGATACTGAGAGATCGGTGGTTGCAACCCGAGAGGCAAGAGTTCTGCACAGCTACAGAGTACGTCGTCAACCTAAGGAACAAAATAGCTAAGACGTGCAAGTTGGCAAAGGAGAACTTGGCAACGGCAGCTTGCAGGTACAAGCGGCATTTTGACTTGACGGCGAAACCCAAGAAGATAGCTGTGGGGTCTAGAGTACTAGTGGGAGGATCACAAGGTGGGCACTGCAGCTGCAGGCATTCCAGTTTACGGTGCAGGCAGTGTCTGGAAAGGACAATGTGGCGGCAGACTTCTTGAGTCGCTTGCCGTAGAGAGAGAGAGAGAGAGAGAGGGGGGGGGGGGGGGGGGAACCTGAGGGTTCCATTAACCTGTGTCGTGAGAGGTTGACATTGTCGAAGCTATGCATGTGTTATCTTTGGTAGAGAATGGCATAGCAAAGAGTTACTGAGGGTGTGGTATTTGTAGCACGTGTTACACAGCAGTTGTGCGTAATCAGAGCAGCCTCAGTTATAAAATTCATAAGTGGTGTGTAGTGTAACGGTTGCCTGTAAGTGCCTGCATTAAGGTCATATGTGGCAGCGTTAGACCAGGTTGATTAATGTAACCTGTGATTGTTGATGTATTTAAAAGTTGATGCTGTTGTGATGGAAGTTTTGGAGTGCATCAAAAGTAACAGTAGGACAGAATGAGTGATGGGAAATTGGATTCTCATAGGTAGGGTGTGGCTAAAACGCCGATCGAGTGAGAAGTTGTTTGTTTTAAACTGTAGTTAAAACTTAGGCAGGGGGGTGTGTCACCGATCGGCGGTACTAAATCAGTATGTCCATGTGTTTAAGAGTGGTGTGGATTCAAGATATAGAGCGTGCATGTATGCGTGCATGTATGTGTGCTTGTGTGTGTGTTTGTGTGTGTTGTGTGTGGTGTGTGTGTGTGTTGTGTGTGTGTGGCGTGCGCGCGCGCGGGGTAAGGTTGGGGTTTAGTTAGCTACAGTTAGGTTAAGTTCCTCAGGGTTAGGAGAAAGATTAGGCTAGGTAGAGCCTGGGGAAATAGGACATACAATATTCTTTCATTCCAGTCTTCACTTATTGAAGGAATGGAATGGAAGCGGGAGGTTGGTTTCGTTCCCGATTGTTACCCTTTTGTTACTTTAGTTCTACACCAGAGAAGGCGGGGCAGGATATCGGCTGTTGTTGTGTTGTCAAGTCTGTGAGTAGTTGTGGTAAATTGTCGTGTTGTTGCACGAGCAATAACTAGTCCGTTGGTCAGGCGTGTCAGCTCTGCGGAGGGATACACTGCTCTGACCAATCGTTGTTTTGTGTGGCGAGTAGAGTTCGCTTGATTCCGACCAGGGCGGAATGCGTTGGGGTAGCTTCACTTCGGTCCCTGGTGTTCGTCGGAGTGGACGTACGCCTTGTAGGTGCGGCGGCAGCGCCGTTAGTTTTTGAAGAGTGACTTCAAGTCATAGTTAGGGCCAGGTCCTCGTCGGGTTTGGGTGCCCTTGGCCTGTGCTGAGTCGGTGTCGTCCTTGTTGGCAGCCACTTCAGCCAGTTGCAGAACTGGTGTGGTTGATCGTCTGTATGTCCAGGTTGGTGATCTGTTAGGTTCGTTGTGTTGTAGTTCGTTGTGTTGTCTTGTATTATGGCGAGTTGAACTGTAGTTGTCTCATGTTGCGATTAGTTGTATGGTGTTCGTTGCGTATACTGGTTGTCTAGTATGATGTTGTCTTGGTTCCGTGATTGAAATTTGTAGTCAGCCGGTTTGTGTTGTTACCTCTTTCCTGTATATTTTTGTAAGTAATGTACATAGTGGTTCCTGAGTTCGATTTCCTCAGGACAGTTTGGCTAGACAATGTGGGTTCAATATAATGACCGTTGATGGACAGTGATGTAGATATTGTTTGTGGTTAGTTCATGGTAATGTCAGTGGGTTCAATAAGAGGGTAGTACGAGGTTGCATTTGGTTGAGGATCATAATATGAGTCAGGTGCAGATGTGTCTGCGTGAATCATAGAGGGGTTTGATGATTGTGCTCAATCTCAGTTGTAAATAGTAGGAGTTCGTTGAAATTGATTAACGATTCCGGAGTTGACCTGCACAGCATTGGAATCGGTTAACTGTGTAGTAGGGCTAAGGCCAATTTGTGGTCGAGTGGTTTATACTGGAGTACGGTCGTGACTATTCAACTTATATTGGTGTCTTGTCACTTTCGTTACGAGTTAGGGTTCTCGATGCGGGTGTCGTGCGCGTGCAGACTGTATCGGTGGCGTACGCATTTGGTACAGGACAGTGAGTCCATATGGTTAGAAGTTTTGTAAGAAAGTGACAGTCGTCACACGTGCAGGGATGTATGTATTTGTGACAGAACGGGGTTGGAGAAAGATATCTTAGGTTGTGGGGAGGCAACCCAGTTATGAATTTTAGTAAGCAGAGAGAAGGGAAAGGTAAAGTTTAAGGCGAGTAGCTTAGCAGTTGATAAGATAAAAACGGATGATGTGCAGCATGTAATATTGTATGAAGTGTGGTTGTGTTGGCATAACAAGGATTAACCACTGGGTTATCTGACAAGAGATGACATGAGAGTGAGGTGCTGGATGGAAATTTTGGCGAACAAATCATGTTGGTTTTGATATATGATTATAATTGACAGTGCAAAGAAGGGTAATAATGTGAAGGATTGTGGCTGCGAGCCGATTCTCTTGTGTGAACATGCTGGAACTGTGAACCGCTAAAAATTGTAAGTTTTTTTTGTTTTTTTTTTCTCTGAGAGATGTGTATTACTACTGGTTATTGTGTGGAGACATTTCCTTGTGAAATTGGCCATTTCCTAGATTATTTAGTATGTCCTAAGGGGGCCCATGGAGTCCGTGTTGGATCGCTTAGATTGGTTTATTTCTCCGAGAATTGGGTGTGATTCATAATTTCATATGTAATAGCGTGGATGGGCTCAGGGAGAATATTGTTTTACCGCTGTTGTAAGGGTTGGCAGGAGATTGGTCTGATAACCCCAAAGCGAGTGACGGGTTGGGGGATGTGTTCGAAATTCAAGGGGTCACTCTCATGCCGAGTGGGAAGTAGGCAAGGGAGATGGAGAGTTAAAGCTTTACCAAGTAGCCTATGTGCCTTGATGACTCGGGTAGTAGCAACATTACAGTAGGGGCCTACAGTTGTGTCAGCAGGTATCCTGTTCCGTCCTGAGGCTGGGGCCAGATCACCGCAGTCTACTGCTGCGTGCCGGCAGGTGAGCGGCGCTTTCCAGTACCTGTTGTTTTCCCGGGAGAGGGAGACCACCCAGGCCGTCTGCCTTCTGTGGGGCAGCTCTCCTCCGGCTGCCGGTACTCTTCCGGGAGTTCTCCGGCACTGGTTCCTCGTCCCTGTTCAGGCGTCCTGTGAGAGGGCGCTGCACCAGGCCTTTCTCACCCTTGGTGTCCGGCGGGGCCTTCAGAGGAGGAGGCGTCCTACAAGCCCCGGACCCGTCGAGAGGGCGTCTGTTGTGTACGTTGGGTGTCGTGCCCATCGCAGGGAGGAGTCAGACTGCGGGAAGCCACGGTCAGCGCCGGGGTGCAGAGTCTTCGGGGAGGGTGTCGGTCCGCGGAGGAGCCACGGACAGCGCCGGGGTGCAGAGTCTTCCGGGGAGGTGTCAGCCTGTGAGGGGCCACGTACAGCGCCGAGGACTGGAGCTTTCCGGGCCGGGATGGGTTGTCCCATGTTTGTGATAGAAGGGGTGTAGCGTTAGGCAGTAGGGTTAGGGGTGTTAGCTACTGCCTCCTTTTAGGACGTAGTGGCCGGCACAGTGTAGGGTACTTGTCGTTGCCTCCCTTAGGGACGCAGCGACCAGTTTGGTAGTGGTCCCGGGTTAAAAGAGAAGGGTGAGTCCTGGGGAGAGGTGTGGGTGGTAGCAGTCGTTAAGAGATTAGAGTCCCTTTGGTAAATCCTTGTCCCTAGTAGTTAGTCACCACGTGTGCGGGCTATCGCTGTGTCCCCAGGTCACAGTGATATACTGTAACTGGTGTTTTAGGTTAGGTTAGGGTCTTCCAGGTCATTATAGTAGAGTAGGGTGAGTCAGCGGGAATTGGGATACTTGTGTGCAGTTGTGGATGTGCGTGAGTGGTGGCGCCATGGAGTGTGTGTGAAATAAAGAAGCGTGCGTGATTGTAAAACTGTGTTAGTGTGCTGTGTTGTCTGACCTAGTGTGTGATAGGCGTGGGTAAGGGTGGTAGGGCCGTCCGGCTTAGCGACCGTGACACACACACACACATACATTTTGGGCATTTTTAAACTCTGTGCCCCTTCCATCCACATAAAATCTCAATGCATGTTGCATACATAACCGAGGGTATCTAATTACATCCATGAAAATGTTTGGAACAGACTCAAGCGCCTTCGTCACTGTGCTCAAACGCGATGTCCGTACGCCTGATCGCGGCAATCGACGCTCTTCTTCTCCGTGTTGTCAGTCCTTCCATTAATTTTCCGCAACGGCATTTCACCTTCGGAATTAAAAAAAAAAAATTGCAATCCATGTTCTCGTTTTGCACCCTAGCATGTGTGAGAAGTGCTATGACAGCCGATAACACAACAGCGTTTCACTGTGTTTATCACTCCCTGTCTTACTTCCTGCGCCCCAATATGACGGGCGATCCCATAAATCATTGCGTGTGACGTCAACGGCTCGAAACCTTGGGGACGCCGCGTGAGTTTTTCAAAGACTACCGTGAATGAAAGACATGTCCCTAAAAGCTTTCGCTATGAGGACGTAAAACTCAACTATTTACGTGAGTGTGGGCAGTGTTGCCTCGAGTGTTCCCTGGTGTGAACGATCGGCGCGAGAGAGGAAATAAAGGAAGGAAAACTCTGCTTTGTCCTGTGTATCTTCTTGACACGGCTGCTGTCCCTTGGTTCCTGCACTTTACCACCATCTGCCTGTCTTCACCTGCACATCCCTTATCCCTCCACACCATCACAACGATGATATCGATGTAACGTAAGCAGGTCCCCCACTATACCTCACCCACTCCTCCACCCTCACATATACATTCTCTCTCTCTCTCTCTCTCTCTCTCTCTCTCTCTCTCTCTCTCTCTCTCTCTCTCTCTCTCTCTCTCTCTGTCAGCCTGTTGGAGCCTAGACAGGGAGCTGCCAGACAACGGTTGGGTGTTTGCAGCCAGAGAAGACCTGTGGGAGAGGCCGACATGAGCCCTTTCCGTGGAGAGGGCGAAGTGCAGTGGAGTCCGGGAGACTCGGTGTGAGGGTGCGACTCAACCTACGTTGCCAGTGTCCCCCAACTGGGATTTGGCAGTCGGGAGGACACAACAGTGTGGCAGCTTCAGCTCGTAGTCGCACAGTGTGATGAGAGAAACTGACGGTCAACCAAGGAATGCTGGCAAGTTATGGACGTTTTATTTGCTCTTAAGTTTATAAGTTTGCAAACAGGATAGTGGAATATTGTCTTTCCTGGTTAAGTAAGAATAAGTGAAGAACAGGGGATGCGATTTATGAAATTGTCTGTATGATGTTTACATAGTTGTATGATACAGATAATTGTGTTGTGTAGTGACGGGTGGGGGCTCGGAGTCAAGTTAAATAAAAGTTGATAATTTTCTATGAAATGTTATTGGTTTCCCGTCACCTTTGTGCGGGCCCGATGTGAGTGACAGAGTGCGTGTGCCTATGCGAGAGCGCATTTTGGTTGTGAAAGCGTAAATACTTCTGTCTATAACCCCCTGCATCCCTGAAAAATCCCAGAAAATCATATTTTAATAACGAGGGGGAGCGTCGGAGACCCGTCACAAATTCACTGCATGTTGTAGTCCCTACTCAGAGCGAGGACTGGATGTAAAAAAGCACGTCAGTGCTTATCTATTATCCTCGTAAATAAAGAATTTTGTCTTGTCTTGTCTTGTCTTGTCTCTCTCTCTCTCTCTCTCTCTCTCTCTCTCTCTCTCTCTCTCTCTCTCTCTCTCTCTCATTGTTTAGACTTGTATTGCTTATGTAATCTAAGCGTGAAGATATCGTCAAACAGTTTGTTGTTTACTTATATAAAGCATTTAAAATTCGATCTGAATATAATTCATAGCTCTGTTGATCATTTTGCTATGTTTCTCCACACATTTTCGTTGTTTGTTTGTTTTTGATAGTGAACATTTCCTGTGCCTGCATTCTTTGTTGTTTATGCTCGCCCTTCAATAGGGGCCATGGCCTTATTGAATAAATCATCAGTATCCATATCTACTCTCTCTCTCTCTCTCTCTCTCTCTCTCTCTCTCTCTCTCTCTCTTGGAATGGTTGTCTCCATCTGCCTCTGTCCATCTGTCTGCATGCGCGCGCGCGAGTGTGTGTGTGTGTGTGTGTGTGGGGGTGCGCGCGCGCGCGTTTTAATCTTGGCCAGTGGAGACTCAGTTGAGTTGTGTCCCCGTCTCATCCCCTAGGGTGAGAGAGAAGGGATAGAGGAGCAGACTGTTATCTGGCAGGAACGCTGCTCATGGTTATGTCATGTGGAAAGGAAACGATAGCCTTGTTTCCCTTGGAGGAGGACTTCCTGGTATTGCGGGATGATGAGTCTCTGGCTCTCAGAGATAAAGGTGCTCCGCTTCAGCCAGTTCCTTGTAAAACTGCCACATGTATGGCAAGTGCAATAGAACCGATGATATTGTTTCCCTTCAAAGCATACTGCGGGATGTGTCTCTTGCTCTTAGCAAAAAAGATGCTCTGGTTTAGTTAGCAAAAAAGATGCTCTGGTTTAGTTAGCAATAAATGCTCTGGTTTAGCCAGTTCTTAGTAAAACTGTTAAGCTCACACACACACACACACACACACACACACACAACACACACACGCACGCACGCACGCATGCACGCACGCGCGCACGGAAACACACACACACATGCGCGCACGCACGCGCGTGCGCGTGCGCGAGCGCGCACGCACACACACACACACACACACACACACAAACACACACACACACACATACACACACGCACACACACAACACACACACACATACACACACAAACATACACACACACACAACACACACACACACACACACAACACACACACACACACACACACACACACACACACACACACACACACACAGAAACTATGAAACGGGCCAAGAATATGAGCAGCAGAGTCATTGAAAAAGCTAAACGGGACCACTGGTCGTCCTTTTGTTTCACCGAAGTCTCTGATCATCACGACGTTAAAAAAGTTTGGACAAAGGTCCATGAAATGAAACAGGGAGTGAATCTTCCAATTTATCCAGTTACTTTAGAAAATGAGCAATTTCCAACTGCTGCTCAAAAAGCCGAAGCGTTCGCAGATTTGTTTGCAAAGAATATTTCCACAAATAGCCTTTCTGATAAATGCAAAGCTATGAGGGAAAACTCAAAGAATAACGATATGTATTGTGATCCAGAAGAAAAAAAATGACCATTATCTAAACGCGGATATCACTCTACAGGAATTAAGAAATGCAATAATATCATTACCAACAAAAAAAAAAAAACATCAGTTGGTCTGGATGCACTTTCGAATGAGATGTTAAAACACCTGCCAGAAAATTTTGTATCGTTTCTTCATAACATCATAGCAAAATGCTGGCAAGATGGAAGTATCCCTTCTGTTTGGAAAGAACCTGTAGTCGTACCGATCTTAAAGCAGGGCAAACCTAGATCCAACATAAATAGTTACCGTCCGATTGCCCTCACCTCTCACACGTGTAAGTTAATGGAAAGAACTGTTTTAAGTAGGCTCGTATATTACTGTGAGAAACGTGGTATAATTCCGGCTACACAAGCAGGCTTTAGAAAAGGCAGATCAACAATAGACCATCTGGTAAAATTGACGACTCTTGTAAAACAACAATTTGCAAGAAGAAAAAATATCCTCGCTACTTTCTTTGATGTCAGCGTATGATCATGTTTGGCATGAGAGACTTTTATATAAACTGAAAACCATTGGTCTTTCTGGTCATGTATATAACTATATCAAAGCATTTCTGACCAATAGAAGTATAGAAACAAAGATACAAAATGTTTATTCCAGCAAGAGATATTTACAAATGGGCATTCCTCAGGGATCGGTCATCGCTCCGCTACTTTTTAATATTCTGATATGCGATCTCCCAAAGCATTTATCTAAAAACTGCTCCTTGGTGCAATATGCTGACGATATTTGCATGTGGATGAACGTAACTTTAAAGAAGAAAACTTCAGTCAGATCTTTCAATTTCATTATAAAAAAAACATATCAGCGTGACCTAGATAATATAGCAATATTTATGTTTGAAAACGGCCTTAGTTTATCGGCAGAAAAAACCCACATGATGTTATTGGACGCTGGTGGAAGTACTTGCAATATTCCTACTTTTAAGGTAGATAACAATGAATTGAATTATGTCACCGAGATAAAATTTTTAGGAGTAAATATTACCTCTAAATTAACTTGGAACAACCATATTGAACATATTATCAACGAAGCCAGCAAATGTCTCAATCTTCTTAAAGTAATCAGTAAACAAAATTGGGGTGCAGATACACAAACTTTAGTACACCTTTCGACATCTCTCGTAAGATCAAAATTATCATACGCACAAGAAGTGTTCTTCAGCGCACCAAACTATTTACTCAAAAAGTTGCAAAGCACAGACTGCAAGGCATTTAGACTCGCACTAGGTGTCCCATTTCATGCCAGTGCATCAGGAACGTATTACGAAGCCGGAGTTCTGCCCCTTGACGACTATAGAAACTTGGCCTGTGCTAAATTCATCCTACGTAGCTCATCTGTTCAGAACTCAAGCAAAGATGAATTAGCTTTACGATCAGATATCCATTTCTCGAAGCGAGTTAGATCTATTAAATCTAATACAACTATAATGACATATTCCTCAAAATTATTGAAAGATGCTGAGATTGATCCCAAGAATATTGCTGATCGTTTTCCTGTATCCCCGATTCCAAATTGGGAATTGCACACAGCATGTTTTGATTATAAATATACTGATCTACAAGAGAATGTTAACAATAATATATTGTATCTATTGCCAAATCTCATATCGATAGTAATTATTCACATCACCTTAAAGTTTTCACCGATGGATCACTGTTAAATGAAAAAGCTGGAAGTGGTTTTGTTATTCCTACCCTTAAAGTTGAAAAATCTTTTCATCTCGGGAAGGGGTATTCTATCTTCACGGCTGAGCTGGTGGCAATTCTAATGGCGCTTAACTTTCTTGTTGATACTCCACTCACTATCTACAAAACACTTTTCTGTGTGGATTCTAAATCTGTCCTACAAGGCCTTGAATCTATTGCTGTAAAAAATCGAGGTGAGGTGATTTCAGAAATAAAACATCTTGTCAGTATTCTTATATCAAGAGGTACAACAGTTGATTTTTGCTGGATCCCGTCTCACTGTGGGATTTCTGGTAATGAGTGGGCTGACCGGGCTGCCAGAAAAGGAGCACGAAAGTCCGATGAATCCATAGAAATCAAAATTCCTCTGTGTTTATATGAAGGATATGGTCTCTTAAAAAAGACGTGTATTGAAAAGGTTTATAAAGCCTACAAAAATTTGGTTCTTACTAAAATACACCTACCTCACTCCAAAATGCTCTGCTGTGACAAATCCCAGTCAGCTACTTTTTCTTCTAGCAATGCGTCTAAAATTGGAAAGATTACCTATCAATTGGCCAACGCAAACGTACTTGAAAAAAATAACCGAAAACTTGAATCCCTGTTTTACAGGCTTAAGCTAAACGCTTTCCGTACAAAATTTCGCAAAAATTTAAATTACATCTGCGGAGCAGTTGAAAGTTTCACAACCCAGCATCTTCTTTTCCACTGCGCATATTTCAAAAAGGAAAATCCTGACTGCCTGCGACTTAATGGCACGTGTATTTTCCAGAACTTACCAGGTCTTGTTTCTTTTGTTAATTCCTTGATGATTAGTCCAATGGGCTCTTTTTTTGTAACAAGTGCTCCTACTATATGAGCGCTTAACATTTTGGTTATACCAGATATCCTGTACTCCTTTATGTTTTAATACTTGCTTTGGGCTAATGTTAATTGTAAAGAATTTTAGTATGAATCACTATATATAGCTAACTGCTCGTAACAGATCTCTTATCGGTCCATCAACACACACACACACGCACACACACGCACACACACACGCACGCACGCACACACACACACACACACACACACACACACACACACACACACACACACACACACACACATGCATGCATACACACGCTATTTCCCTAACTCTGTCTAAAATCACTTAATGTGAATAGACGTTAAATTGAAGAACGAACGAACACACAGAGACCGGTTCAATCACAGCGAAACAGCTGCGCTTACCGGTCCTGCTAACGTCCTTAACGCCACATACTATGACCTTTAGTCATTTCGATTCATGAAAACAGTATGACTATGAGTACGCACCTTGAAACATCATGCTGAACACGTACCAGGACAGCGTACCACAGCTGGCTGCGGACGTCAATGGCCTGACTTACTGTTTTCAGTCACATCATCTGGACTGACACGAAACTGATCATTGCTG
>CM065715.1:25819657-25824657 GCA_033310375.1 Conus canariensis
AGATCTTCAACCAGTACTTAATTTCACATTTCACAAATGTACTTATGTACAAATGGTATCTGCCCATTTCTCCATATAAAACGGTGTTGGATGAATGAATAGGTACTTGAAGGAAACGCTTCATAGCATACGTATGTACTTTTTCCATCATCGAATTTTCATGTAAGCCCCAAATTTCAGCTGCATATGTAAGAAGAGGTTTTATCTGTGTATCAAACATTTTCCAAAATATACTACAGTCTGTACAATTCAGTTTTCTCAGGGATTTCAGAATTTCAATAGTACCTTTTTTTTCCCTTTTCTTAGAGATTCTTCCCATGTGTAACAGAAAGTTAATTTTGTTGAAAATATCATTCCAAGACATTTATATGAATTAACTACTTGAACATCTGCATTTCCATAAGACCATTTTTCACACACTGATAGGTGGCCACCCATTCTAAAGACAACTATATTTGTCTTATCCAAGTTAACTGATAAACCTAAGCGGTCTGCTTCTTCTTTCAATACATTTAGTTGGTTTTGCAAACCTACAACTGTTCGGGACAGAAGAACAACATCATCAGCATACAGTAATAAAACTAATTCAGCTGCTCCAGGTATTATCTGGAGAGAGAGAGAGAGAGAGAGAGAGAGAGAGAGAGAGAGAGAGAGAGAGAGAAGAGAGAGAGAGAAGAGAATTGGGTCACAAACAACAACTGCAGCAGAGAGAGAGAGAGAGAGAGAGAGAGAGAGAGAGAGAGAGAGAGAGAAGAGAAGAAGAAGAAGAAGAAGAAGAAAGAAGAAGAAGAAGAAGAAGAAGAAGAAGAAGTAGAGAAGAACCAAAAACAATGAAGGGGGCAGGAGTGGAGGGCGTGAGGTAGAAGTAAAGAGGGAGTAAACGCTAGCAGAGTATTTTACATCCTGGCAGAGTGAAAACTGGCCGATAATCTGGCACATTTATCGTTATTTACCCGGCCCATCCGTCTGTCGCACGTGATATCGGTTAAGCGCCAAACCGTTAAGGTATTCGTTAATACATAAAGTAACCCGTGTCACCGATGCCTTCCTTCAGCCCCCCCCCCCCACTCCCCAACTCCCCACTCCTAAAACAGGTGTTGTCTTGAGCCAATTATCGACCCCATGAACGTCATTAACATCACAAAATGCATCTTTGTGTTGGAACAGGCACTCTGGTTTAACCCATCATTTGCAGCTTTCGGGGAAGGACGAGAATGATGTGGAAACGCACAATTGTAAATAGTATTTGCAGATTAAAAAAAATGGTAAGTATCTGGTACTGAATAGCCCAGGAGTGAGGGTCTTGAAACAACAGTTTTCAACGGCGAACTGTGTCATTAGTCATCCGAAACGTCGGTTAAGCTTGTTTTAAGATCTGCACCCTCTCTCTCTCTCTCTCTCTCTCTCTCTCTCTCTCTCTCTCTCTCTCTCTCTCTCTCTCTCTCTCCAACCTCTGATTTTCCCTCTTTTTGTCTTTTTTTTTTAATCAGTGGGGCCTCCATCCTCCTATTTTCCCCACTCTTCTTCTTTTTTTATGTGCCTGTCTCACGCTCACCAGCCCATGTCTGTGTGTTCACTTACAGACGGACATTTGTTTACTGATTTTAGTGTTTTGGCGTTTGATACAAAGCGTCCGGGTTTACTTATGTGCTATTGTGTGGTCCGTTTCTGGTAGTGTGAAGCACCTAGTGTGCTTGTCACCTCTCGCTTTCAGCCTTCACCGCTGGCTAGCACCGCTGTGAACAGCACTGCGAAAAGAGAGCCGAGTGCGTAAGTCACCCCTGACAGTACATAACCTCACCACTACAAGTGCCTCCACGTGGCAACGCATGTCCACTGGGTGCCTTGCGGCCCCAGGCCAAACTACAGGGACTTGGAGGACGTTTGGCCCCTAAACATGCAACGTGCAGGCCCACCGGCATGTGGACATGCCCTGGCGTTCATGAACCAAACCCCCAGCTATGGGCAAATAGCAGGGCACTTGGTCGGCCATCCCTCTAGGACACGGATACTTCGAACAACAAAGCTGCACCTGGGGCTGTCCTACACATGGCAGCTTCTGTACCTGTGAGGCAATGAGCCCCAGAGAGGGTGGAGAAGAGACAGCAGAACTCTCCGTCACCTTAGAAAGTCCCCTGTGCTGGTCAGGCAAGCAGGTACGTCGATAAACCCAAAGGCAGCCCTTACCCGCTTCTTCCAAGCCCTGCGGCGATGGAGAAGTAGTGACGGGACAGGCAAAGGATGTTGCTGGAGGTCCCTAGATACAACTCTGCACGTAGGCAGCTGTAGGCTGATGGTCGTTCATCGTACATCAGGGCAGATGCGGTGCTCGTATCCTCCTACAACGACAGAGCAGCCCTATTCAGGGACAGCACTGCTTTCCCCACATGGGGAGGGGGGGGGGATAAAAGGATCCCTAAACAAAGCCTGCCCTTCACTGTACCACACAGGTGACCGCGTCTGCCTGGTCATCCAACGAGGCGGTCGAAAGTCAAAACACAGGAAAACACAGATGCCTCTGACATTTGGGGCATAGAATGTCCGAACTTACTGGACAGAAACGACAGAACAGAGCGTCGTACCGCTCTGATTGCCAAGAAGCTAGGCTGTTACCAGATTGACATAGCGGCTCTGAGTGAAACAAGACTTGCGGGCGACACACAGCTTGAAGAAGTTGGAGGAGGCTACATCTTTTACTGCATTGGGAAGCCTGAAGAAAACGCAAGAACTTCTGGTGTTGGATTTGCAATTCGCACAAAACTTGCCCAGAAGCTGGATAGCCTGCCACGTGGCATTAATGATCTTGTGGCTTAGGCTTACAAAGGACCGCTTTGCCACCATTATCAGCGCCTACGCTCCAACAATGACGAATCCAGATGACATCAAAGAAGCCTTCTATGAGGAGCTGAACCGTGTCATCACTGAGGTCGACCACAAGGACAAGCTCATCATCCTCGGGGACTTAAACGCTCGTGTGGGAAGGGACTACTCCACTTGGCCCAACGTTCTTGGACGCCGCGGCACTGGAAACTCCAACTCCAACGGTCTGCTGATGTTATGACTGTGTGTACAACATGAACTTTCCATCAGCAACACCATCTTCCAGCAGGCAGACAAGTTCAAGAACACGTGGATGTACCTCCGCTCCAAACAATGGCACATGCTTGACTATGTGATTGTTCGCCAGAAAGACAGATGTGATGTTCTAATTACACGCTGCATGAGGGGGGCTGATTGCTGGTCAGATCACCGCCTGATCAGGAGCAAGATGAACATCCATCTTGCCCTGAAGCACAAATCGGCCTGAGATAAGCCCCCGAGAAGGCTGAACATTGCTCGCCTGTGTAACAGTAGAGACATTCCGCAAGAAAGACTCCATGAATGTCTGTCGAACATCAACCTCACTGGAGAAGACATTGGCGAGAAATGGAAAGCCTTCAAAGAATCCCTGGACAACGCTGCAGCTGACACCCTGGGCTTTGTTGAACACAGAGACTGGTTGGAGGAAAATTACCCAGAGACCAACAAGCTCATAGACATGCTCCACAAGACCCACAGAGATCACCTTAGCGACAAGACCTGCGAGAAGAAACAGCAGAAGTACCAGCAAGCCAAGCAACTCAACCAACAGATGCTTCGGCAGATGAAGAACGATTGGTGGGAAAAGACGGCAGCAATTCTGCAAGCCGCGGCTGACACCAACGACATGAAGACATTTGACGAGGGCCTTTGCACCATCTATGGACCAGAGACTACTGGGTCAACACTCATTCGTTGCTTCTGACCAGACCACACTGCTGACAGATAAGACTGACATTCTTGCTCGCTGGGCTGAGCACTTCAATGCCCTTTTGAATAGAGTCTCGTCAATATCTAGAGAAGCAATCGCAGCGCTCCCACAACTGTCCGTGAAGGAATCTCTCGCAGACCCACGCTCCAGTGCAGAGACTGCGAAGGCTCTAAGCAGACCACGTCCGTTAAAGATTAGGAGCAGATGGAATTCCAGCAGGCATTTTAAAGAACGGAGGCGAGGTACTACTGGAAAGGCTGACCAACCTCTTCCAGTCCATATGGGAAAAGGAAGAAGTGCTCCAAAATTTCAAAGACGCCTCTGTTGTACAGATCTACAAGAGGAAGGGTGATAAAGCGTCCTGTGACAATCATCGTGGGGTTTCCCTCTTGTGTATAGCAGGAAAGATTCTTGCCAGGGTCATCTTGAACAGACTCATCACCCACATAGCAGACTCTATCGTCCCTGAATCACAGTGCGGGTTTCGCGCAGGAAGGGCACAACTGACAGGGTGTTGCTATTGGCCTACAGAGAAGCGTCCTGACAATCAGGAACTCCACATGGTGTTTGTTGATCTCACCAAGGCCTTCGACACCGTAAATCGACGGCTTGTGGAAGATCCTTCATAAGTTTGGTTGACCGCAAAAGCTCATCTCACTGGTAGTTTCATTCTATGATGGCATGCAGGCGAGGGTGCAAGAAAACGGAGATACCTCTAACCCATTCCCAGTGGAAAATGGAGTGAAGCAGGGATGCGTCTTAGCTCTCACCCTCTTTTCCATTCTGTTTGCTGCAATGCTGTATGATGCATTCTCGGACTGTGACAAGGGGGCATACATCCAGTTACGTTCAGATGGCAAACTCTTTAATCTTCGACGACTTCAGACCAAGACCAAAGTATTTGATGCCCTTCTGAGAGAGTTCCTCTTTGCAGAAGGACTGTGCGCTGGCCGCGCACTCCCATGAAGACATCAAATTGCATCACAGATCGCTTTGCAAGGGCCTGTCAACGCTTTGGGCTTACAATCAGTCTTGGCAAGACCGAGGTCATGTTTCAACCTTCATCGTCCGCTGCTGGCAGTGCTCCACCATCACCTGTCGTCATCAACAACACAGAGATCAAAACTGTGAACAAGTTCGGCTGTTTGGGCAGCACTGTAAGCAGCAATGGATCTCTGGATGCAGAAGTGATTCTGCGCATCCCAAAGGC
>CM065715.1:25829657-25834657 GCA_033310375.1 Conus canariensis
TCAAAGACAAGTTTACACCAACTCACAAACGTTGTGAAGTTTAGAGAAGAGTGTTCTGGTTAAAGACAAATTTACACCAACTCACCAAACGTTGTGAAGTTTAGAGAAGAGTGATCTGGTCATCGTGACGTCACTGTGTTCGTCTTGTGACGTCACTTCCGCAGGACTCGGCCACCACATTCTGCAAAACATTGGGTGTTTGCTGGTTGAGTAAAAATGTTGCAGTCTGACACTGCTGAGTCGATGTACTTGATGTGGATGGTATTTTTTTTTAATGCAAAAACCAAACACACGCACACATTTAAAACATACATAGAACTTCTAAAATTATGTTATAATATACTAGTCTGTCTTCTTTTTTCTGTGACATCTTCTTCGCCACTCCAATGGCTATTACCCCTACACCGCTCATTTCGATGACTGTAATGTACCGCTATACTCTAAGCTTCTTTTCAAAATGTATCCTGGCATCAACCAGGCCCGAGAGGTACAGACACTTGCAGTGTTGGTCTCTAATCTGTCTTCTTATCCCACCACTTATATATCCGTCGTTTATTTCAGTCTTTCTACTTGTTTGTCTCTACAGCAATTAGTTCAAGACAAGTAGACAAAGAAGAATCTAGAATCACAGCAAGTCAATTATTGCCATCGGCTCATTGGGTGCATCTTCAATATTTCGATTATTGCACGAGGGTCATCAAGAACGGAGCTGATGGCCCTTTAGATTAGTTCCACTCTTTTAACCCCCTAAATCCCATCTCCAACCTGCTTTCCCAGCCTTGCCCCACTCTGCCTTACCCTCCCCCAAAATCTCCTCGTGCTCTGCTTCCTTCCCGGGTCCTTTCAGTGGGATTCTATCTAGCTGGCATTGTGTTCTTGTTCATTGTGACAGACAGGAGAAGGGAGGACTGAAAAGAAGTGGGGGCTAAGGCAGATTATTCTTTCCAGAAAGTGGTCTTCGTCATTTTCTGTCTTTGTCGCTGTATGTCTGTTTGTCTGCCCGTCTGTGTGTCTGTCTATCGGTCTCTCTTTCTGTCTCTGTCTCTCACGTCCACACATATATGCACACACACTCACACACACGCATACACACACACACACACACTCACACTCACACGCACACGCACGCACACACACACACACACACACACACACACACACACACACACACACACACACACACACACACCACACCACGCATACACACATTCACTCACCTGTTTGCCCTTGTATACACTCACTCACTCACTCACGCACTCACGCACTCATTCACTCACACATTCACTCACACACTCACTCACAACCTCACTAGCTCATTCATTTACTCATACACACTCATTCACTCCCTCACTCATGCACTCACTCACTCACACACACACACATCCATTCATCAAAAGTAGCTGTCAACATCCAAAGTCCAACCCACCCCATCCCCACCCCCAACCCCCATCTCCAACAACCAGACTATTATGAGTCATTTTTTCTCGGACCCAGGCATCCTATGGCAGTTAGTATGCATATAGCCATGAATATGGTAATGGAAGGAACCAGAGATAAAATCCCACCCCACCCCCAAAATCAGCGCCATCTCTAAGACCCGCACTAGGACGCTTGTGTGCTCAATCCCAACCGGCGCCCAACATAAAAACTGCCATTTTCGCTGCCCCCCCCCCCCCCCCCCCTTCATAACATGTTGTCAATCTGATGGTGTCAGTGTAGTCTTAGACAAGTCCCCTTTCCCTTTCCCTCACTCTCTTGGCAAGATTATCCCCCGTCTGTCGTTATCATCTTAGGTTGGGGCGTGGAGGGGTGAAGGGGGTGGGGGAAAGGGGGGGGGGGGGTCGAGGGGAAGGGTAGAATCGGTCATGTAGTAATGTAGAAGTCTGTCCGACTCATGAATTGACAGCCTGCTGTCCTGTACACAATGGTAAGTATGTTCTCCATAGCAGCCCGGTGAAGCTGACGGGACGTCAATGTCTGACGGGTCAGTGGGGTTATCAGGACAGGGCGATGTCAATGTCAGGGTCAGGGGTTAGTGGCTTGCCGGAGTGATCTTTTCCTTTGAGACCTTCATTAAGGATTCAGGAATCAGTGTCTCTGTGACGTAAATGTCTCTGTCTCTATCTCTCTGTCTCTCTGTCTCTGTCTCTGTCTGTCGTCTGTCGTCTGTCTGTCTGTCTGTCTGTCTGTCTGTCTGTCTGTCTGTCTGTCTGTCTCTCTCTCTCTCTCTCTCTCTCTCTCTCTCTCTCTCTCTCTCTCTCTCTGACACTGCTTGCCATCGCTTTAGGTAGAGCAATGTTGTTGAAAATGATCTAGCATGTAACAGACTATGTAACAGAGCAAGAGAAGATGAAATGCGCTTTTTTTGTTTTGTTTTGCTGTCCTGCTCTAGGCGATTTAAGAACAAAACTAATCCAATCCAAATATTGCACAGAACCGTATATCTTCAGGCTCATTACACACAATTGAATTTAGCTGAGGTTGTTAATTAAGCAAACAAGACAATTCGCATTGTAATGTCTTGAGGTTTTTTTTAAAAACAGATTCTATTTCATCATTTCATTTTTAATTCGTATTATTCATGGCATATATTACATTTATGAACCCCCCTTCACTATGAGGCTTTGGCCTTAATATGAATAAATATTCGCATTCTCTCTCTCTCTCTCTCTCTCTCTCTCTCTCTCTCTCTCTCTCTCTCTCTCTCTCTCTCTCTAATCTAATCTAATCTAATGGGTGTTGCTTTTCTTCTTCTTATCTGGTCAAGTGTTTTTTTTTTGTTTTGTTTTTTAGAAGATGTGAAACCATAACCTTTGTCTGTCAGCCTGTCAATCTCTAGGTCTGTCTCTGACTCTGTCTGTCTGTCTTCTGTCTGTTCTCACTCGTCGCTCTCTCTCTGTCTCTCTGTCCTCTGTCTCTCTCTCTTTCTCTCTCTCTCTCTCTCTCCCTCTCTCCCTCTCTCTCTCCCTCTCTCTCTCTTCTCTCTCTCTCTCCCTCTCTTTCTCTCTCTCTTTCTCTCTCTCTCTTTCTCTCTCTCTTCTCTCTCTCTCTCTCTCTCTCTCTCTCTCTCTCTCCTGGCTGTGAACAACTTGCCTCCCTGTTCTGAGCGCGGAAAGTCAAGAGGATGTAAATCCCTTCGTTCAACTATCGCAGACAGTGTGACTGCCTTGACTGTCAGGGGACGTCACTCTCAGGGTCACTGCCACGGGCAACTAATCCTTCTGTCAGTGGCCTTCAGCGGAAGGTTCTAATAGAAGTGTCATGGTTTTTTTGTTTGTTTTTGTTTTTGTTCGTTTTTCGTTTTTAATTGCAATGTTGTAGGCGAGAAAGGGAAGTGAGGAGAGAGAGAGAGAGAGAGAGAGAGAGAGAGAGAGAGAGAGAGAGAGAGAGAGAGAGAGAGAGACAGACAGACAGACAGACAGACAGACAGACAGACAGACAGACAGACAGACAGAGATTTTCGTAACCTGGCAAAGTTCCTAGAAGATATCAAATGATGACCTTTGGTTTGGGCTGGCTGTCTGTCGACGTTACAACTTGGTGTGACCTTGAACTCAGACGTTACTACTCGGTGTGACCTTGAATTCAGACGTTACTACTCGGTGTGACGTTGAACTCAGACGTTATTGAACTTGTCTTTGCACTTGGGCGTTGGTCGTCAAGATTTTGAAGTCAGACGTTGCTGCTCGGTATGCATTTGAACTCAGACGCTACTCGACATAATTTTGTTACTTAGAATCTACTTGGCATAATTTCGGGACCCATACGTCACTCGCCATGACTTTGAACTCGGACGTTATCTGGCATGGATTTGAGCGCAGACTTGATTCGGTATGACTTTAAACTGAGTTTTTACTAGCATGACTTTGATCTCAGACTTTACTTGGCATGACTTTGTAACTCAGACGTTACTCAGCATGACTTTGATCTCAGACTTTACTTGCCATGACTTTGTAACTCAGACGTTACTCAGCATGACTTTATAATTCAGACTTTACTCGGCATAACTTTGTAACTCGGATGTGCTCAACATGACTTTGTAACTCAGGTGTTACTCAGCATTACTTTGTAACTCAGATGTTACTCAGCATGACGTTGTAACTCAAGACTTTACTAAGCATGACTCTGTAACTCAAGACTTTACTCAGCATGACTTTGCAACTCACACGTTACTCGGCATGACTTTGTAACTCGGAAGCTTCTCGGCATGATCGAACTCACATGTTCGTCGGCGAAACCTCCCCCAAAGGGCTCAACCTTTACAGGAGAAGGAGAAGGCGAACTGAATTAAGTCTGTCCACACGATAATTCATGGTGCATGTACAAAAAAAAAAAAGAAAGAAAAAAAAAAAAGAAAATGCGGCGTTTCATGAGAAAACAATTTTTCCCGGACTCTAGCTCTTGACCACATACATTTATGCTGCTGTTTTTTTTTACCGAAGATGACGTGGGTTTTAAACGGAAAGATGCTACATCGGAAACTGAGTTGTTTTATCTTTGTCTTTGTTTCTCATCTCTCTTATGTGCGTTTGTCTGTATATGGTAGGGGAAGGGAAGGAGAACAAGAGTGGTGGGCTGGGTGGTGCGGGGGATGGTGGGGGGTGGTGGAATGGGGCTAAGTGATTCACCGAATTCCGTTTAAACATCTCCACGATGGCGGCTTATCAAGATGTCAGTTCACCTGTTACAACAGCGAGAGACAAGCAGGGGCAACAGTTGAACATCACACCAAGTCTGTACCAATAGCCAGAAAGCGTTGGCTATTGTTTTGTTTTTTGGCGAATTGTGTGCTCCACCACCACCACCACCGTTTACAGACAAGGGAAAAGAAAGAAAATCTAATCCGAGTGCCGTTGGATTCTATTTTTGAATCCTCGGATTAGATTATATATTTATATATATATATATATATATATATATATAATAATATATATATATTATACCTTTTGATCGCCAAGGGAGCACAGACACCATCAGTTGTGTCTCCCTGATGAGTCCGA
>CM065715.1:25847157-25877157 GCA_033310375.1 Conus canariensis
AGAACTGTAATCTGCTTGTCTGTGTCCTTGGCGGTAACTACCCCCTTTCTTTCTAAATAATGGTAGTTTAGTTTGTAGCGGGCATGGATTCTGATTTTCAATGTTTGGTTTGATCTCTTTTTTTCTTTTCACCTTTGATGCGCATGTCCATAAAATTTCTTGCCTCCTGTTCTCTCTTGCCAACTTGTTTCTCACTTCCAGTGAAAAAAAAAAACGCCGAAGAACACTGCCCTTACTTTTCAATCCTCACGCGCGCGCGCTCGCGCGCCCAAACACACACACACACACACACACACACACGCGCGCGCGCGCGTGTGTCTCCCTGTGTATCTACGTGTGTGTGCCTGATAATCTCTCTCTCTCTCTCTCTCTCTCTCTCTCTCTCTCTCTCTCTCTCTCTCTCTCTCTCTCTCTCTCTCTCTCCCCGCACAGCATTTTGCATGAAATGAGAATTCCGGCCCTTGCTGTACGATCATAATGATAGTTCTGTTTTCACTTTTATGACGAGGGTATTGTTACTGGAACACAGAGCGCAGGGATACAAGACTGTGTCGTTAAACATACCAGCAAAAGTAAAAGACCCCCGGCTCCCACCCACCACCAACTTCCCTCTTCTCCAACTCAGCACACACACACACACACACACACACACACACACACACACACACACACACACACACACACACACACACACACACACACACGCACGCACACACGCACGCACGCACGCACACACACATGCACATACACACATGTGCATTCTATCTCATTGTGCCAGATAGATAACTCGTATTTCGTTTTGCCAACGCACCAATGTTACCAACGTAAGTACGTACAGACTAAACAAACAGAGATATGTGTCAGCCCATACACAAATACTCACAGTACAGGAGCACGTACTTTCACGCGCACGCACGCACACACACACACACACACACACACACACACACACACACACACACACACACACACACACACACACCACGCACGCACGCACGCACGCACGCCACGCACGCACACACACACACACACACACACACACACACACACACACACACACACACCCCGTGCGGGCGCACTCACAAACAAAAACTCTGAATATTGTATGATACAAAGACACCAATTAGGAAAGCACTAACATAAAAAAAACAACATTTGGTTTCAATATAGTTCACGTTTTGAAAAATCATAGAAAAAAGATGCAATAAAAACGATTTGTAACCCTTTTACTGAATCCAGTGTTAGGACTTTCACAATTAGTCCACGCCTAGGAGAATCTAAAAAGTTCCGTATTTCTTTTTATTATTATTATTATTATTATTATTATTATTATAAAGAAAATAAGTGAAAATTGGTCGATGGATGTTAAACTTGGTGAAATACTTAGCTTTCCATTTTTGTCTTTTTCCTTGTCTTTCTGTTTTTGTTCAACATCACACACACACACACACACACACACACACACACACACACACACACACACACACACACACACACACACACACTCGCGCGCTCGCGCACGCACGCACGCACACACGCATGCACACACACACATACACACAGATAGATAGATAGATAGATAGATAGATAGATAGATAGATAGACGAAACACGAACATAAACATTATGCATCTCTGTTTCTGTCTGTTTCTGAGTCGGTCTGTTGGTCTGTCTGTCTGTCTGTATCTCTCCTGCTGTCTCTTTTCCTCACCATGTGGAACCGACGCGAAATGAGAGTTCCAGTCCTAACAGCGGGATCATTATTATGAGTGGGTTATCACGTGGCTGATGAGGTTGTTGTTATTGGAATAACTTGTGGTTAAGAACATACATATGTCACAGACACACAGGCCTACCGTTGTTGTAGGTTGTAAACCACGTGACGTGTCTACTGAGGCCACACATGCGCGCGCTCGCGCATACAGAGGAGGAGAGAGAGAGAGAGAGAGAGAGAGAGAGAGGAGAGAGAGAGAGAGAGAGAGAGAGAGAGAGAGAGAGAGACTCATATAGGTGAGATTTGTGTATATTGTTATGGATGTCGTTCTTTGCGGCAGAACGAACTGGAAAGACAAAAATAATGAAGGTGATAAAGAAATGGAGGTACAGCGTGGTACAATATTGTCCATGACATATACCCCTACAGTTATTATCTGTCATTATCCAGTATTCTATTGTCTAGATTATTTACTTGTACAGTTTTTCGTGAAGCGTCCGTGCACGCCTACTGTTGTCAGAGGAATTTGGAAGGTCAAACGAACTGTTGTCTAGGGAATATGTATGTTCAAATGAACTGTTGTCCAGAGAATATACATGTTCAAATATAGTATTGTCCAGATAATATGTATGTTCAAATATCCCGTTGTCCATGGAACACATAAATTCACGTAGATCGTTGTCCGGGGAATATGTATCTTCAAATAAACTGTTGTCCAGTTAATACTTGTGTTCAAATATACTGATATCCAGGGAATATAAATGTTCAAACATACTGATTTATAGGTTTGTTATCCAGGTCATTTATCTGTTCAATCACACTATTATCTGGGGACTTACTGGTCTGCTGTAGTCCACGCTTGGTTCAGGCATCCTTTTGTTGTCCAGGGAATTTATTGGCTTAAAGATTGTGATGATGTCTAGGTAATTCATTGATTCAGCCAAACTGTTGCTGTGTAGGGAATTCATGGTTTTAACGACAGTGTTTTTGTCCAGGGAATTTATTGTTGTGTAGGGAATGTATGGTTTTAACGACATTGTTATTGTCCAGAGAATTTATCGTTGTGTAGGGAATTTATGGTTTTAACGACATTGTTATTGTCCAGAGAATTTATCATTGTGTAGGGAATTTATGGTTTTAACGACATTGTTATTGTCCAGAGAATTTATCGTTGTGTAGGGAATTTATGGTTTTAACGACATTGTTATTGTCCAGAGAATTTATCGTTGTGTAGGGAATTTATGGTTTTAACGACATTGTTATTGTCCAGAGAATTTATCATTGTGTAGGGAATTTATGGTTTTAACGACATTGTTATTGTCCAGAGAATTTATCATTGTGTAGGGAATTTATGGTTTTAACGACATTGTTATTGTCCAGAGAATTTATCATTGTGTAGGGAATTTATGGTTTTAACGACATTGTTATTGTCCAGAGAATTTATCGTCGTGTAGGGAATTGATTGTTTTGATCACATTGTTATTGTCCAGAGGATTTATTGTTGTGTAGATAATTTCATTTTTAACGACATTTCTATTGTCCGGGGGATTTATTGTTATGTGGGGAATTTCTTGTTTTAAGGGCATTGTTATTGTCAGGGAATTATTGTAATGTGGGGAATTTATAGTTTTAACGACATGGTTATTGTCCAGAGAATTCATTGCTTTAAATTACTGTTGTTGTTCAACGAATTTTTTTTCATTTTTTTTTTTTTTTTTTTTTTTGGCCAAACCATGATTGTACCATTCTTGTGCAGAGAATTATTGACTCCACTACACTGTGTTCCCCGGAGGATTCATTGGCCCAGCTGTGCTGTTGTTGTCAACGGAATTTATTTGTTCGAAACATACAGTTGTCGTCTGGAGACCTTACTGATTCAAATATTCAGAGCGCTGTTGTCCAGGAGAGCCCTTTGTTCAATTTGTACGTGTTATCCAGTGTTCTGGGAATCTACATTGTCAGTTTTCGCCTGTTATCCAGTGTACAGTTGTACATGGAATTTATTCATTCAGTTTTTACACGTAATCTAATGTACTGATGTCCAGGGAATTTATTCGTTCAGTTTTCGTCAGATACCCACTGTACTGATGTGCCGAGTATTTATTAGTTCATTTTTTACGCGTAATGCAGAGACGAAGAATTTATTCGGACAAGGTTGTCTCCTTCCCACCGGCCTCGTTTTCATTCAACGCTCATCTTGCACCGAATTTGAGAAGATCAGTGATCGCTCGTTCTTCGTTTTCATCGTCTTGAATGTTGTTCATCTTGCCTGCAGAAGACCTAAGAGGTCGAAACGCGTCACGTTTTGTCTTGTAATTTGTTTGTCCATAATTTGAAAAGAGAGGGGTTAGTTACCGCTAAGGACACAGACAAACAAGAATACAGGACTAGACACAATGCATTTCGACCTCTTGGGTCTTCTTCAGGCGAAAACACAATATTTAGGACAGTGACAAGAAGAACATGTAGCCACTTAGCTGCGCTTCTCCTGTTCGTCTCCCAATTGAAAAATCATTTTTCAATTTGGAGACGAACAGGAGAAGCGCAGCTAAGTGGCTACATGTTCTTCTTGTCACTGTCCTAAATATTGTGTGTTTTCGCCTGAAGAAGACCCAAGAGGTCGAAATGCATTGTGTCCAGTCTTGTACTCTTGTTTGTCTGTGTCCTTGGCGGTAACTTACCTCTCTCTTTTCAAATTTTGCTTAAGTTTCCGCCCTCAGTCATTGTTTTGAAACTTGTTTGTCCGTGTTAACCGGTGGAGTTACTTTAATTCCTTTTAAAATTTATTCGGACAAGTCGTCATGCTAACTCCATTATGTTTTTGTTCAGATTTATTCATGCCAGTTTATTTGTTTATCTCCCGTAATCAAGTGGATCGTTATCTTGTGAACTTATTTATCTATTCAGCGTGTGTGTGTGTGTGTGTGTGTGTGTGTGTGTGTGTGTGTGTGTGTGTGTGTGTGTGTGTGTAGGTTTTGTATCATTGTCCATGGAATTACATCCGCAAATTTTGTTACCCAATGTCTTCTTCTTTTGTTTCCTGTTGTTGTATTCTACTTAGGTAGTGACTAGATGTTACGACTGTGAATGAGGAAAAGGCAAATGTAGGCTACATGTAACGGTGGTAGACTAAGATTGTGAACAAAACACACACACTCTCTCTCTCTCTCTCTCTCTCTCTCTCTCTCTCTCTCTCTCGGGGGCCGAGCGAAAGATGGCGGCGAGTAAGCAGACTCCATGACAAGCTCTGATTCATTCTGCATATTCTGGCTTTCACGGGATTTCTCTCGAGTTAAAAAGGTGCCAGGAAAGTGTGACACCAGAGATACGAAGTCACCATGATTGACTTATGTTTATGGAGGGCTCGCATAGGTCAGTTCTGTGGTCGAAGTGTAGCGAGTTGTGTGGTGAAAACAGAACAGGTGAGCTCCGGTCAACGTGACACTGATGTGACACTAGTCGACATTATGACTGCCTGTGTCTTCTGCTTCATCTCTGTGTTGCTGGTGTGTGGGGGAATAAACACTGTGGTCGCTGTGTTCACATCGGACAGTGCATCCATTTTTGTGAAGCAAAGAAACCAGCGAGGTACAACTACTGAAGAAGGAGATGTGTACAGCTGTTTTGACGCGTCGTGTCAACATGCCTTGCACGTGACGGCGTTGACCTCGTTGTGTGCTGTCAACGCCGTGCTGTGTGTGTGGCGCGTTCTGCTGAGCGGCGATGTGGAGAAGAATCCAGGCCCCAACAGTCTGCAAGAGAAGGTCAGTGTCACTCCGGACCAAAAGTTAGGGGCGATCGCACCAGACATGGCAGAAAAAATCTTGTCCGCCATTCACCAACAGAGCCAGGAAAACAAGCAGCAGACAGCCGACATCAGAAATGATCTGTGTGTGACAAAGACTGAACTACACCAGGTGAAAGACAAGTGCGAACAGATCAGCCAACGCTGTGACGGCCTAGCAAGGGAAAACAGTCGACTGGCAGCTGCTGTGGAGGAAATGTCAGGTGACATGACAGTGCTGTTCTCCGACTGTGCGCAGGGAAAGGAGGAGACGAGGAAACTGTCCACAGCACTGGAGACACTGACTGAACACATCACGTCGATGAATGCTGAAATTGACAAACTGGAAGATTTCTCCAGACGTGACAATCTTCGGATTTTCGGCATTCCGCACAGCAGTGACCATGAGGATTATGACACATGTGCCCGTGTTGTCACAGACACTCTGAACAGTGTGCCAGGACACAAGAAGTGGTGTGAGCAGGACATTGTCAGAGCTCATCGTGTCGGTCAAGCAAGAGGCGACCAACCCAGGCCGATGGTCGTGAAGTTCAGTCAGTGGAGGGACAAGATGACGGTCCTCACTGACAGAGACTATCGTGCCAGACTGCAGGGGAAAGGAGTCCGAGTGGCCAACGACCTGACCCGAAGACAGGCTGCCATCGTCAGCGAGGCAAAGAAGGAGGGCAAAGCCGCCTACTTTGTCAAAGGAAAGCTGACGGTCGGACCCAAGAGACCCGATTCCAGGAGCTACGCCGCAGTGACAGCGTCCACCTCTGCATCTTCCAACACGGCAGGGGACGGCGAGCTGGCGAGGGGTTGTGACCGATCAGCTGATCCAGAAACGCGTCAGCGAGGCCGGAGCAGTGAAACGACAGGCGGGGATTCCCCTACTACACGGCGCTTGACGGGGGGCGAAGGTCACGGTGTGACACGCCGTGGCGGCCTTTCCAACGCTGTCAGTGACACGGGTGCGAGGCGTGACAGCGTGGAACGGGATGCACGTGGGAACCGTGGTGGTGCTAACCGGAGGCGACAGCAAACGCCGATACGTGGCTACCTGAGTGCTCGTGGCAGTGACAGGTCGTTGCGCTCTGCCAGTGACGCTAAATAGGACAGGCCTGACCATCCATCGCCTCAGATGTCGTTCCTGAACTACAATGTAGAAAATTTATATAGCAAATTCAATGACATTGATTTTGTTAATTATGTGCGAACCTTTGATTTTGTGTGTCTGACTGAAACTTTTGTTGATTGTAAATTTGATTTCAGCGGTGTTTTCACGGATTATGTTAAGTTTAGCGCCCCAGCAAGAAAGCTATCGAACCAAGGCAGAAACTCAGGAGGAGTTCTCTTTCTTGTAAAGAATTGTTACAGTCAGTATATAAAAGACGTTATTAAAATAAAAGATGATAATATTGTTGCTATAAGGGTTGACAAGATGTTGTTTAATGTAGATAAAGATATTTTGCTTGTGGCATGTTATGTTGCGCCTGAGGGAAGTCCAGTTTATAATAGTAATGAAATAAAAGACGGCATAGTCATTCTGGAGGAAAATCTCAGGCAAAGCATTGAGACAGCTGAAGTGTATGTCATTGTAGCTGGTGACTTGAATGCTAGAACAGGGAATGAACAACCTGAAGGCCAAGATATAACATTTTATACCTTTAACATGGAACGTGATGAGGAAGATGAGTCTGTTAGGCGCTGTTCAAAAGATTCAGTTGTCAATAAGTTTGGAGCTTCTCTGATTGAATTTTGTTATATGTATGATATGCTGATGGTGAATGGGAGCTGCAGAGGAGATGTTAATGGCGAGTTTACGTATGTGTCATCGCATGGGTGTAGTGTGATTGATTATTTCATTGTGTCATCAGAACTGTTAAAAAATTGTGACATGTGTGTGGGAGATAGTTTACATTCCTGGCATTTTCCGGTTGAGTTGACATGGAAGAACGAGAAGAATGTAAAGGGAGAGAACGCGTTGCCAGAAAATGAGGAAGAAAGAATTGTGTGGTGTGATGAAAACGCGAAGATTTACCAAGATGAAATTGATTCATGCGAGTTTATAGAATGCTTGAAGAGAGCGAAAGATATTTTGAAGGATGATATTAATGGATGTGTCGATGTTTTTGTAAATGCATTATATGCAGCGGCAGTATGTATGATTCGGGTAAGTGGGAAAGTGAAAAGACAGACAAATATGTGGTTTGATAAAGAATGTACCCAAAAGAAAAGAACTGTTAAAGGGCTTCTAAGGAGCTGGCGAAGGTCAAAAACGAACTTGGTAGAACGCAAGGAGCTATATGTCAACGAGAGAAAGATATATAACAAATTGAGAAAGGAGAAAAAAGAGAAATACGACGAGATTAGGCTTCAAAAATTAAGAGAGTCGATTAATGACCCAAAGTTATTTTGGTCAACCATCAGATCTGTAAATAGAAAAAGTGTAATTTATAATGAAATTAATTCTCAACAGTGGTATGATCATTTCTATAGAGTCTTTAATGAGGTGGGAGATACATATCAATGCGAGAATGTTATGACAGAAGAAGAAAACGATAATGTAGAAGAACCTCTGTTCAATGACCCAATTTCCAAAAGTGAAGTTATGAATGGAATCAAACATTTAAAAACTGGAAAAAGTGCTGGTATCGATAAAATTATAAGTGAAATGTTGAAACTGGCAAATGCTGCTGTTATTGACTTTTTAGTGGATCTCTTTAACGTCCTCTTTGAGAAGGGAACATTTCCAGTAGCCTGGTCAAAATCTATTATAGTACCAATATACAAAAAGGGAGACAAAAACAATCCGGATAACTATAGAGGAGTAGCACTGACAAGTGTAATAGGAAAAATCTATACGCATATCTTAAACAAAAGGCTTACTAACTGGGCAGATAAAGAGGGAAAGATAATTGAAGAGCAGGCAGGATTCAGAGAGGGCTACAGCACCATTGACCATATATTCACCTTATATGCATTAGTCCAAAAGTATTTGAATAAAAATTCTAAGTTGTATGTTGCATTCGTTGACTTCAAGAAGGCCTTTGATTCGGTGAACAGAAATATATTGTGGAATGTGTTGAGAAACAGTGGCGTTAAAGGTAAATTGTACAGAGCCATTAGAGGTATATATGATACTGTTCTGGTGTGTGTGCGTGACAAGCATGTTTACACGGATTTCTTCAGTTGCCCAAGAGGCGTTAAGCAAGGTTGTCTACTTAGTCCGAGGTTGTTTTCGCTTTTTATAAATGAACTAGCTATTGAATTATCAAAAAGAGGAAAGCATGGAATACAGATGCTCCCAGGAGCTCTTGAAATGTTTTTGATGCTGTTTGCTGACGATGTTATTCTTCTCTCAGATTCTGTTGTTGGCTTACAAAATCAGTTGAATATTTTAAAACAGGAAGCTGATAGACTTACTTTGAGCGTGAATTTGGATAAAACGAATGTAATGGTTTTTCGCAAGGGAGGACATCTTTCTATTCATGAAAAATGGTGGTATGGAAATATGGAAGTAAAGGTTACAAATTCCTATAAGTATCTTGGAGTAATTTTTACCACTAAGCTCAGTTTAAATACAGTTTGGACAGAGGCATGTAGAAAAGGGAAGAAGGGAGTCACTGAAATTCTCAGAGCTATGAACAAATTAAGTTCCACTGATTCTTCACTTTTCTGGAAGTTATTTGACACACAGATCGAGCCTATCCTGACATACGCAGCAGAAATCTGGGGTGCAGTAGAGAATAAGCAGATAGAAACAGTGCACACTTTTGCTATAAAACGTTTCCTAAATATACCTCTTAGCTCCTCTAACATGCTTGCATACGGCGAGACTGGCAGATATCCACTAAAGCTCCGAACAACTATTAAGAGTGTAAAATATTGGCTAAAGATTATAAAGCTTCCAATGGAAAGATTATGTAGGCAGGCGTATGAAATGCTGCTGCAGCAACATGAAGAAGGAAGGCAAAATTGGGTAGACAATATCAGAAAAGTTCTTACTGAGAACGGTTTCGGTATAGTTTGGATGAGTCAGGGAGTTGGAAGTGACGTTGCCTTTATCTCAGAATTTAAAGATCGTTTAATCAATTCATATAAGCAAAACTGGCATTCCCATGTAGAAGAAAACACAAAATATAATTGGTATTCCTCATTTAAAAGTATTTTCCAAGCTGAAAAATATATCTCAGTCATTAAAAATAGATGGCATCGAAGTCTTTTTGCCAGACTAAGAATGAGAACTCTTGGACTAAAGGCTAACAGAAGATGGTTTATTGATGATCAGGAAATGGATAATTTGTGCTTAATGTGTTGCAAGGGAGTTGAAGACGAACGGCATTTTATCTTTCATTGCCCTGCATATGAATCAATTCGAAATAAGTATAGTTTGTTTTCTTTACCTGTTTCCAGAAGACATGATTTAGTAGCTATTCTTGTATCCGGAGACGAAGAAATGATAACATCGCTTTCAAAATTTATTGCAGAAGCAAATAATACGAGGAACAAGATACTGTCATCCGAACAACACTGATGCTAAAAAATAAAATAAAATGAAAAAAAAAAAAATAAAAAATAAAAATAAAGAGAGAAAAAATGATAATGGTAACATAACGAAAGTAATTACAACGAAAAAGAAAAAAGACAGAACAAAAAGGTATTAGGCGGAAAAAAGCTACAGTGAAGAAAAAAAAAAAAAGCGAGAGAAACTGAAAAGACAAAATAACTACTCGAAATTTTCTTGAGTTCCGATGAATGCTTAGTACTTGAATAACTACAGATGGATGGTCGAGTCTGGTATTTATGATGATGATGATTTGTGTGTGTGTGTGTGTGTGTGTGTGTGTGTGTGTGTGTGTGTGTGTGTGTGTGTGTGTGTGTTACCCTAGATTGGAAATTGCGCGTGGTTGAAGTATACATGTAAGTGGATGTGCATGAGTATTGTCCATTTTCTCGTTGCTGTTAGTATACTGCTATTTCAGAAATTGTTCCCCTTGGCACTAAGGCTGTAAAAAGCTAATGCCAATAAACATGTGTCAGTGTCAGTGTCAGTGTCAGTGTCTCTCTCTTCTCTCTCTCTCTCTCTCTCTCTCTCTCTCTCTCTCTCTCTCTCTCTCTCTCTCTCTCTCCCGGGGACTCTTTCGACTCCGTCGTGGGTACACATCGTCTCAAGTTTCAAACCAGTTTCACTGTCAGTGCCTATCCCCGAAACTGTAAGTTAGCCAGTTTAAGTTTCAGATGTCATGCCAGCTGAACCACTTCTGTTCAGAGCAAGATAAGATAAGATAAGATAATGTTACTTATAGCCCAGCCGACCGCAAAGGGCCACATCAGGGCTGTCACCACGTTAAAATCAACTCACAAGTCATTCATTCACACAATTCTTTAAAATACATCGAAAAACCATCCGAAAGTTTGTTAAAAATCTTTCCACTGTAAAAACTCAGATCCGATGAAAAATGCTAATCTCTTTCAAGAACTCAAAGATGGCATCAGGTGGGACATCTCTGAACAAGGTTTTCATGGAATCTGCCGTAAAATGTTTGTGTCTCACATCGTGCAAGTCCCAACACTCTAAAAGAATATGTTTCATTGTGAGTGGCACATGACATGGAATGCACCACGGAGCTTCTTCACTCTTTAAAAGGTACGAATGGGTAAAATACGAATGGCCGGTGTGCAGCCGGCACAGAACTGTTTCTTCTTTACGACCACCAGACGCAGATGGGAGGAACTCCTTAAGGTTTGGACGGATCTGAAAGAGTTTGTTATCCGTCTGTGTATTCCAATCCTCCTGCCAGAGGTCTCTCACATAATCGTTAATTTTGGGTTTCAGATCTGAGCAGGGGATATATATGTTGGACAGTTTCTCTCTTGTGGCATTCTTGGCTAAACGATCAACCATTTCGTTCCCTCCAATGCCAACATGACCAGGAATCCAAGCCAAAATAATGTTGTAACCATCCGCTTTCAACTTGGTCAAAAGTTCAAAAAAGTGTAAAAGTTCTGGGTGCTGAAGGTTGCGGTCAGCTATGGCCTCCAACGCTGACAGTGAATCTGACAGAACCAGAAAGTCCCTCTTCTTAGATTGTGAGATTATCTTCAATGCCAGAACCAGAGCAGTAAGTTCAGCGGAATAGACAGAAGCATCTGGAGGTATATGTTCTAACAGTATCTGAGAAGGAGCCCCAGGGCAGTAGGCTGCACAGGCCACTCCATCCTCAGACTTGGAACCGTCAGTGAAAATTTTCTGATAAGATGGAAATTTTGAACAGAGGTCAGAATACAATGCCTTGTATGCCAGAGAGCTGGTAGACTCTTTACGAAAAGCTGCAAGATCAAAACAAATCTCTGGTGTGAAAAAGGTCCACGGAGGCTCATCTGGAAACTTGGAAAAATCGGACACAACTCCTAAGTCTAGACCTGCATTCCGCACGTGAGGCTGCATACGGAGACCAAACGGCGGAATACAGTTTGGGTTGTTTTCAAATTTACTTTGGAACGGAGGGTCAAAAACACAGTCATAGGCAGGGTTTTCTGGTTCCGAGAACAGTCTGATATAATAATTCAGAGACAGTTTCAGCCTGCGGTTGGACAGTGAGAGTTCACCTGCCTCTGCATACAGGTTGTACACAGGGGTGGTGCGGAATGCTCCAAGACAGAGACGAAGCCTTATCTTGCTCTGAACAGAAGTGGTAGCTTTGTTGCCACTTTCGCGTCCTATATGTTTAGTCGGGAGAGGATGAAGACTGAACAACGATACCCGACATTGACGCTGAGGAGCAGGACGGACGGTGTTGTGGTTGGACTGACCTTCACGATGATTTTCTTCGGCAATCTCCTGGTGCAATGTGGTGACGTGGAACCGAACCCTGGACCTCCGAAGCAGATCTCCGCCAAGCAGACCCGTCTCACGAGTTCCGGTGGAGTCAGCAGAGTGAGTCTGGACGCAGGCTGTACTGACCATGGGGACAGAACTCAGTCAGACAGACGGTAAAGTGTTTATGGACGGGAACCCACATCGACTGATCTGATGACAATGCTGACTTCGCTGAGAGACAATTTCAATGAATGAAACAAGACGTGCGGGATATTAAGGACAAGTTCTCTGCTTTAACAGACCAAGTTCAGACTCTTAGAACAGAGAAGAAGTCAGAGATCTCAGGCAAGTAAATTATGAACTGATCGGATCCAACGAAGAGTTGAAAGAAAGGCTAGACTGTTTGGAAATGAAAACTGACGATTTGGAAGGTCGGTCCAAACGTAATATCATTGTTCATGGCATCGTAAGGCACAGAAATGAGACAGCAGAAAACTGTGATGGTTTGTTAAAGGATATGATCACGGACACATTGGAACTTACCAATGATTCTTCTCTCGACAGGCCAGGGTCCACCGTGCAAATTCAAAGGAAAATTCACCAATTATAGCAAGATGTACTTTTTTCCTGAGACAAAGTAAAGTTACTGAAGGCAATACAGAAATTAAAAGGAACTAACTCATTCATTGGCGAAGATTTTTCACAACGGGTCCGAGCAATTAGAAGGAAAGTTCCCCCTCATCTGAAGGAAGCCAGGAAGCAACGAAAAAAAAAAGCCACAATGATTTACGATCAACTGCTCATTGACGGCAAAAGGTTTACTCTTGGTGATAATGATAATATAGCTGAATTGCCATTGCAACACGGCCGGCCCCACCTTAGTTCTGAACACAGTGTAGTGTGCTACCCCAATAAACTGGGTAAAAATTTGAGGATAGAAAGTGTAAGGTTAACATCGGCTGTGGGGACAGAGTTGACTGAACTCAATTCAGCACGTGAAAGTGCAGTCAGGAAAGCTGACACTGTGTGTCACCTTCCCGTATGTCAGGCAGGTTGTCATCTGACTGCGCTGCCGTTGTCAGTGCAAGTGCACCCTTGAATAATTTTTTTTGCATGTAAGCTTGCAGTAAAGATATCTGTTTGTGCAGTGGGGGTCCAAGTATATGCAGTCAAGATTATAGCTTTTATAACATGTCAGTCAATCGTAGGAAATATTCCTTCCTGCACTGGAATGTTAGTGGTTTACTTTCTAAGATTTTGGATCATCATTTTATCAAGTATGTGTTGTATTTTGATTTTGTTTGCTGAGTAGAAACATTTGTTGAAATATTTCAGTCAACGGTTTTTCCTGAACACACTGTCTTCATCAAACCTGCTCTCAAATTTACAGAGTGTGGAAGAAGATCAGGTGGTGTAATATGTTTGATTAGAAATAAAATTTTAACATACGTGAAGAAACACGATTCAAACTTTGATCATGTTTTGATGTTTATCATCAATCAAAAGTTGTTCCATTTGTCAAACAATGTCCTGTATATGTGTTGCTATGTTCCTCCAGAAGGATCACCATACTGTGCTTTTTCTAATATTGATAATGGAATCAGTCAGATTGAAGATAGTTTGGCTGAAGCGCTTAGTTCACATGATATCTCAGTTTTAATGTGTGGTGATTTCAGTGGAAAAACAGCTGATGTTTCTGTGAATATTGCTGATGAATGTGTACCATTTTCCTGGTTTGATAACTTTCATGAAGTTAAAATCAAACGATGCTCAAAAGATAAGGTTATAAATATGTATGGAAAATGTTTGTGAATAGGTGCGTGGCTTTGGGGTTATTCCTGTTTAACAGTGTGTGTAATGGTTTGTGAATAGGTGCGTGGCTTTGGGGTTATTCCTGTTTAACAGTGTGTGTAATGGTTTGTGAATAGGTGCGTGGCTTTGGGGTTATTCCTATTTAACAGTGTGTGTAATGGTTTGTGAATAGGTGCGTGGCTTTGGGGTTATTCCTGTTTAACAGTGTGTGTAATGGTTTGTGAATAGGTGCGTGGCTTTGGGGTTATTCCTGTTTAACAGTGTGTGTAATGGTTTGTGAATAGGTGCGTGGCTTTGGGGTTATTCCTATTTAACAGTGTGTGTAATGGTTTGTGAATAGGTGCGTGGCTTTGGGGTTATTCCTATTTAACAGTGTGTGTAATGGTTTGTGAATAGGTGCGTGGCTTTGGGGTTATTCCTATTTAACAGTGTGTATAATGGTTTGTGAATAGGTGCGTGGCTTTGGGGTTATTCCTATTTAACAGTGTGTGTAATGGTTTGTGAATAGGTGCGTGGCTTTGGGGTTATTCCTATTTAACAGTGTGTGTAATGGTTTGTGAATAGGTGCGTGGCTTTGGGGTTATTCCTATTTAACAGTGTGTGTAATGGGCATAAAAGGGGTTATGTACATACATATGTGACTCTGGCAGCAGCGTGAACGATTTTTGTTGCATCATGCGATTCTTCCTGTGCATTTTGTGTGAGTGAACGGATCGAATCTGATCACATGCCTTTAGAGTTCAGCATTAATGTCAAATGTATACCTGAACATGGATATCCTAATAAGAGAGAACACGTGGAAAAATTTTGTGTGGAAAAATGTGCATGCAATTGATTTGTGTAATGTAATAAATTAAAATGATGTCCATGAGCGATTGTTGAATGCGTCAGACATGTTAGATGTGAATGCCAATGTCACAGTCGAACATTTAATGATGCTGTAAAGTGTGCTGCGGATTCTGTGAAACACAAAATTTCCGTTGGTTTTAGAAGGCAACAGCCGCCAGCAGAGTAAATTCATTATGGTCTATTGTGCTATAATCCTTTTTGAAGCCAGCTTGATATTCACCTGTAATATTGTTGAGTTCGATCCACTCTGTTAGTCATTTATTAATCATAGAACCGTACAATTTACTAGCTATATTACACAGTGAAATGCCCCTGTAATTGTTTGGATAATTTATATCCGAAGTGATTATATTACGTGTACGTAAGGGGTTAGACGAAGGGATGTTTGTAGTCCTGTTTTATTCTCCTTATTCATTAATGAATTAGCTCTTGTGATTATTGAAAGGGTAGGCATAGTGTTACTTTTGATTTGATTGAGCTATTCATTTTGCTGTTTGCCGTCGATATTGTGCTGTTATCTGAAACTTTTATCGGTTTACAAACTCATCTTAATACTTTATACTCTGCTGCACAAAGACTTGAGCTTAAGATGAATATGGACGAAACAAGTATTTTAGGTTTCCACATAGATGGTTATTTGGCCGCATGTGAGTGATGGGTTTATGGTACATAAAAAATATCAGTTGTAAACGCATATTGGTATTTGGGTATTTATTGTTCCACAAAACTCAGCTTTACTTTTGCATGTCAAGACCTTGTGAACAGAGGCACACGCACTGTTATGAGTGTGTTAAATGTTTTGTATAAGTTTGAAAACGTTCAGCTGAGTTATTTTTCAAGTTGTTTGGTGCACAAGTTCAGCCAATAGTCCAGTATAGAGCTGAGATTTGGACGTTTGAAACAGGTCATGAAATTGAAACATTGCGCTCTTTTGCCATGAAACGTTTTTATGTGTGAACAGACATACCCCGAATGATTTGGTTTATGGTAAACTTGGAAGATTTCCCATTGACATCAAGTCATATTTCAAAAGCATTAAATACTGGCTCAAAATGAGTCAGATGCATGGTGACAGACTACCTGCACAAGCATACAAAACGCTGTATGACTTAGATGCTAGAGGTAAAATTACGTGGGCAACAAATATTCGAAAACGTTTATGTAGTTATGGTTTTTCGTTTGTATGGCTAAATCAAGGTGTGGGTTGTGTCCCAAGGTTTTGGGGTTGTTTTAAGCAACACATCATAGACTAGTGGGCAGGATTGGGATTGTCATATCCAAATTAGTGACAGATTCTCTATGTACAGCCCGTTTTCAATGAGTTATCTAGCAGAACCATACATGGATTAGATATGAACAGATTTATGAAATGTGCTCTAACGAAGTTTAGATTGGGTATCTCTTACAGATCACTGCATAATCAAATGTATAAAAGAGATAACAGGTCTTTGTTGTGCCTATGTGTGGATCCGGTGTAGAGGATGAAGTACACTTTGTTTTGTGTTGCCCAGCACTTCGCGATTTGAGAGTGAAATATATTCCTGCCAAGTATTAAGGCAAGCCAGCATTATTTAGTTTAGTCTTGCTTTCGTCGTCGAGAAATGAAAGTGTTTTGAATTGTTTTTCTATATATCTCTATAAATCGTTTAAGCGGCGGAGCAATATAAAATGATTCTATTATTATTCATATAAACACCAGGAATATGTTTATATTGATCTTGTACACCAAAGTGCGTGGACGTTTTCATTTTGTTTCGCATGTTCCCCCTTCAAATGGGGCTTTGGCCTTCTTTGAATAAAATATTGTTATCGTTATGTCTCTCTCACTCTGTCTCTTTGTCTCTGTCTCTGTCTCTGTCTCTGTCTCTGTCTCTCTCTCTCTCTCTCTCTCTCTCTCTCTCTCTCTCTCTCTGTCCCTCCTTTCCCCCGCCCCTCTCTCTCTCTTCCGCCAGTTGTTTACTTCCTTTTCAAAAAATCATGTTTGCTCAACGCCAAGATTTCATGTGATATCAACCTCCATAAACACCTGTGTTTCTACAGTTACTGACAAGAAGCCTTTTGTACACACAGACACACCCAACCCTACCCCCACCCCCCACCACCCTCCACCACCCCCGTCCTGCCGCCCACCCCCCCAAAAAAAAAAACAAACAAAACAAACAAACAAACAAACAAACAAAAAAAAGTTTAACGAAGAAACAAACAGGAAACGCCCCAACATCAACCGCCCCAAACCACTCATGTATAACACCCACCAACACACAACCCCCCCCCCCCTCCCCCATCCTCTGCCCATTCTTCCCAACCAGCCGAAAGAAACGTCTCTCTCAGAACGCAGCGCACGTGCAAGGCCATCTAACCAGATCAGATAGATGGCGTGTCTTTGGAAGGACCAGGAGAAAGTATATCAGTCTGCCAGTCAGTGTAATGCCGCGATGCGCTGCCAGGGCACAAACATGCCTCATGTTGACAGTGCCATGCCGCCTGACACCCTTTATCAAAGAGTTTCTCTGCTGGGCTCACGCGCGAAATTCATTACGTCGGTATTGCCTCATGAAAATTTGAATTGACCAAAAATAAAAAAATAAAAAAAAGACACGCACGCACGCACGCACGCACGCACGCACGCACGCACGCACGCACGCACGCACACACACACACACACACACACACACACACACACACACACACACACATATCAAAGAATCTAAATAGGTCGTAAAGTCTCTGCACGTAGCATCATCTACAGGTCGTATAGTCTCCTCGTATGGTCCCTGCACATCGTTTTAACCCTACTGATCGTACAGTCTCCGCGAATCGTCTCAGCAGATCGTGTAGTTTCTACAGGTACTATAGCCTCCTCATATAGTCTCTGCACATAGTATGGTCTCTACATATCGCGTAGTCTCCGCGTATAGTCTCTGCACGCCGTATAATCAATCTTGAAGATGAACACATTTTTGAAAAATGCCGAAGGCGGAGAACATTTTCCGTTCCGTGTGCGCATTTTACGACGATACAGTACTTTGGTGAGCACTTTCATTGGTCGACCATACAGAACTTTTGGTGAGCACTTTCATTGGTCGACCATACAGAACTTTTGGTGAGCACTTTCATTGGTCGACCATACAGAACTTTTGGTGAGCACTTTCATTGGTCGACCATACAGAACTTTCGGTGAGCACTTTCATTGGTCGACCATACAGAACTTTTGGTGAGCACTTTCATTGGTCGACCATACAGAACTTTCGGTGAGCACTTTCATTGGTCGACCATACAGAACTTTTGGTGAGCACTTTCATTGGTCGACCATACAGAACTTTCGGTGAGCACTTTCATTGGTCGACCATACAGAACTTTTGGTGAGCACTTTCATTGGTCGGCCATACAGAACTTTTGGTGAGCACTTTCATTGGTCGACCATACAGAACTTTTGGTGAGCACTTTCATTGGTCGACCATACAGAACTTTTGGTGAGCACTTTCATTGGTCGACCATACATGAAACCTTTTGGTGAGTACTTTCATTGGTCGACCATACAGAACTTTTGGTGATCATTGTCATTAGTGGCGTATGGCCGGAGGCACAGGACCACTGCTGACATGCTTTCTGTGAACACGCAGTTGTTTCTCTTTCCCACCTCTGCCGACAGCACTCTGGTGAGTTTGTTTATTCTGCGCATGAAACGTTTGTTGACTGAATGGGGAAAGGCGAGAGTGAACTCACATGGAGGTCTGCCCGGAGGATGTGCACACACACACACACACACACACACACACACACACACCACACACACACACACACACACACACACACACACACAACACACACACACACACACACACACACACACACACATGCACATGTAAACACACACACACACACACACACACACACACACACACACGTACACACGGCATGTGTGTGTGTGTGTGCGTGCGCGCGCGCGCGCGCGCGCGCGCGTGTGTGTGTGTGTGTGTGTGTGTGTGTGACGCCATACGATTGGGCTTATGCTGTCAACTTTCTCTGTCGCCATTGGTAGTCGACTTGGTGCATTGTTTATCTGTTGCTGGTACGTGAGAAGGCGCGGAGGTGCTTTGTGTGACGGGCTGATTATCAGGTGCATGCTCAACTCACGTGCGGTCGTATGAAGTGTTTATGTGTGATTACATCTTCCATTGTACCAGTTATATCGCCAGAGAAAAGGAAAAGAAAAGACAGGGAAAAAAGAATTAGCGCTTTTTTCTATTGTGGTATGCTTTAGGGAAAGAGGCACAAGAGAGAGAGAGAGAGAGAGAGAGAGAGAGAGAGAGGTGGGGGAGGGAGGTGGGGGTGAGAGAGAGAGAGAAGAGCGAGAGGGAGTGAGGGACAGAGAGGGAGAGAAGGGATGGGTGAGAGAGAGAGAGAGAGAGAGAGAGAGAGAGAGGGCGAAAGGGCGACTGAGGGGGGTGGGGTGGGGGTAAGAGAGAGAGAGATTCGGGGGAGGGAGTGGGTGAGGGTGAATGATATTCATAGCAGTAGTAATGGAGGCAGTTGTAGCAGCAGCAGCAGCAGCAGCAGCAGCAGCAGCAGCAGCAGCAGCAGCAGCAGCGCCAGCAGCAGTAGAGGTAAAAGCCTATTTGGTAGTAGTAGCTGCTGACACAGCAGCAAATTGGTATAAGAATAACAGCGGCAATAGTAGTAGCAGCAGCAACAGCAGTTGTACTAGGGGTAGAAACAGCAGCTGCAGCTAAAGCGCCAGTCTTTGAACCAAAAGTCGGACCTTAAAACAAAAAAGAAAACATCAACAGTCATGTTAATTTTCTTTGTGTATGCAAAGTCCTACCTGAAGGAATTCATTCTTATGTCAAACGTTGCCAGTTTCAAAACTGTCCGTATACTGTGTTTATTATAACTGATTGTTAAATCATTGTCCCCGGCAGTGAATCATGTATGGATGTAGAGTCTATTACAATGGACCTTTGGCGGGAGGAGGCAGATGGGGTGGGGTGGGGAAGGGGTAGCCCTCTGCTTCAGTCACATTCAACATGCGAGAGGTATTGTAACCAATCCAGATTTTGATGGTTCCATCTAATCCAGAACTTCTTAGGTCTGCCTCTTGGACATCACCCCCCCCTCCCCGTCTCCACCTTCCACTGTTATCCTGCTAATTGGTCTTGGACGGGGAGTGAAGGTGAGATACATGTTTCTACTACGCAAGCTTTCGGAGTTTGAAAACTGAGAGAAGAGGTTCTTGTCTTGTCTACAAGCATTTCACTTTGGCAACAAATAAATAGATAAATGAATGATAGATAACTAAAAAAATGAATGAATGAATGAATGAATGAATAAGTAAATAGATAGATCATAAATAAATTAAATTAAGTGTACTATTGCCGCTGTTATTAAAATAAAAATGAACAAATAAACGAATGAATAAATCAGTTAGCAAATAAATAAATCAGTAAACAAACAGGTAAATAGAAAAATAATAAAACAGAAAATAAAGGGGGAAAAAGGACTCTACAACGGAAGGACACATGCAACTGTTTACCTAATTCTTTTATGCATTATCTTCATTGTCATTTGAGGTGCCCTAATTGAGGCATGAGTGAAGGCTACAACAACACACTGAAGTTCTTTCAAACCAGAGTATTAACATTTATATCAGTGCCAAAACTGACACTTCAAGCCTGTATTAAATGTTGCGCATTTTCAGCACTTTACCCAACTTAAAGCATGGCATTGATTGCCCTCAGCAAAGTGAAGGCTGAAACAGTTCATTCAGTAAAAAAAAACATTGCGAGTTTCTTGGGGGCTGTGTTGTTGCAAAGATCGGGCACTGTATATGGAGACAGATGACAGGATCAGTGCATTAAAACAAAACGGTGATGTCCCTTTGTTTAAGCATGCTGGACCTCACTCTCTATAGATGTGTATCCTACATCAGCCTGGTCATGTCAGACGTCGCAGACATGTTATTTTCTCTGCTGCTGTGACCCGTGTGAGGCCACCAACGGTCATATATTTTTAGCTGTGAATGCACATTGTTTGCCGTTTAGTTGGTGTATGGGGTACACAAAATATCCAGCTGTCTGTCTGTCTACCTACCTACCTACCTACCTATCTATCTATATTCCCCTCACACGCACACTCACACACAAACGCTTGCACACTCACGTCCGTGGACTCTCTGATTAGCACGCTGGCATCACCCCACTGATGAACACACCAGCGCGCACACGTCTACAGTATGCGCTGGGGGCCCTGAGAGATTCAAAGTCTTATCTCAGCTGACGTGTGTTTGATCATTTGTGTCTGTTATTGGAAAGGCCCAGTGTGAGTTTGCCCCAATCTCTAGGAGTCTTCGCAGTGTCGGCCTTGAGATTATTCTAATGTTTGTTTGGTTGGTGATGTTTCTTGCTCTTCCCTTAAGTCTGGATGTGCGGCCACTTCCTCTCTTGATGTTCATATCTGAAAGATAGTCTATGGTATTGTGGCTTTGCTCTTGTTTGCTTAAGTGATTCTTCAGATTTCTTATCACATCAGATCGGCCAAGCTGTGATCCAGTTCTTATCGTTGCCTTGCCAGCCAATGTGTCTGCTTTTTCGTTTCCTTTAACTCCAGCATGTCCAGGGCAGTACATCCATGAGTCTCTCCAATGGAAGGCTGCACATTAGTTCATTCCAAGCAGGGCTTCCCATTCCACTTTTCACTTTCTGAAGTAGGTTCACGAAGTCAGTCAGTATCATGGCTTGTTGAGTTTGAAACTGGCTTGTGGATGAAAGCTGAAGTGCTTATCTCACTGCTTCTACCTCTATTGTTAAACTTGAAGTTGTTAAACTGTGCGCACCATTGTCTTCCTGGATAGTTCGGCCATTTTGCTTCACTGTGTATCCCCAGTCTGACTTACCTTTGGTGACAGAACCGTCAGTGTATATTACAATATCATCTTTTGTGCAAAGGTCTTTCTTTACCTGCATCTGAATTTCTGCATTGGTTTTGCCTTCTGGCCATTCTCGACAATGTCTTCCAAGTTCTGGAGCGATGGCAATTTGGTAGAGGTGTTTTAAGTGGTCTGGATATTTCTCCCATTCCTTGTTTTCTTTGAGTTCTGCTAAGTGGCACACAAGCTGTATACTGTCTTCTGCCTGTCCTGTCCATGATTGTCCACGTCATAGCCGAGTGCCTTTTGTTTCCTTGACCGCCGCATGAAGTGGGTTTGGGGGATTTTCAAGTGCACTGAAATATGCCTGCATTGAAGGAAGGTCGAGCAGGTATCGCATAGTTTCAACTAGTATATCCTTCGTGGTTTCCAGGATCAATCTCATCGCTTAATTTCGAATTCTTTCTGATATGAGAAGGTTGCTGTTGGACAGTGTTGTAAGTCCTAATCCATAATCAATCACACTGAGTGAAAGTGCGTGATACAGTCGGTAGAGATAGCGCTGTTCAATGCCTTGAGCTGCCATTGCTTTCATGGCAGATAGGCCTTTTTTGCATTTAAGAACAATATTCTCAACATACTTTCTAAAGGTCAGCATTCTGTCAAAGCCTACACACAATAGTGTAGGTTGTTAGTTGATTCAATTGGTATCCCATTGAAGAAAACTGGTGAGGGTATTTGTCCTGATGTCTTGTTGTTGAGAGTGCAGACTAATATCTAGGCTTTTGTAGGGTCGATGGACGATCCAGTTTCTTGACACCACTGAGCAATGTTGTTCAACTGTTGCTGCACTGCTTTCGTTCTTTCTTGAGCATTCTTTGATGTTTTGTAGATCCGACCGTGATCTGCTAGTGTCAACAGTCGAGCAATTCCGTTTATGTTGAGGTCTGCAAGGCCTTTAGTGTAAACATTGTAAAAAACAGGGGAGAGGGGAGAACCTTGAGGTAATCCCATAGAAAGTTTATGAGGCTCAGAAGTCCAATCTCCAAATCGTAGGATGACGGTTCGCTCTTGAAGTGCCGCTGCTATCCATCGTGTAAGTGTCTTGCTGACTTCATAGTCAAGGAGTAGTTCCATGAGAAGTGAGAACTGGACTTTGTTGTATGCATCTTCCAAATCTATTGCAACAGCTAGTGGTTTTTCCTTTCTTTGGAACCCGTATACTTCACAGGCAAACGCGGCCGCATTTTCCCATGTACTTTTGCCTGTTCTGGAGCCTCCTTGATTTGATGGGAGGATTTGTCGACTTTCAAGATCTCTTGCGAGCTTTCTTGCTATGATTCGAGCTTTCCTGATATATTTTGCATAGTGAGTATGCGGTAGCCATTTAGCCGATGATGCTCTTTTCCTGGTATTGGTAAAGCTTTCAGGTAGCTGTGTGTCCAGTCTTCTGGGACATAGCCTTTATCGAAACTCTCCTGGTAGAGACTGAAGAGTTGGGCTCTCTTCTCTTCTGAGAGCTGTTTAATATCTGCATGCCGTACTTTGTCTGGACCGGGTGCACTATCCTTAGTGCATTTAGCTATTGCGTCATCCAGTTCAGATGCTGTAATTTCATCATCAATGCCAGTCTCAGCTAGGCGTTGGTATAACTTGGTCAAATATTTCTTCTTTTCCTCCAAATTTCTTTGATCACTCTGTACTATGAAACGTTTAAGTAGAGCCGACCCTTTCTCCAAATTTGTCTTGAGTTTTGTGATCCCATCAGCGTCTAAGATATCTGGGGTTGCGTTTGTTTTGTGTTTTCCTTCCATGCGACCATAAAAGTGCCAGAACTGAGTCAGTGTTGTGTCATAATTAAGTGACAGACAAAATTGTTGCCACTTGGTTTCTTTTGCTTCTTCAGCTACTCTTTCGAATTGTTCAGTTTTCTGATTTATGTCTGTTTTAATAGCTAGATCTGGGCAAGGTTTTCTTCTTTCTCTCTCCCAAATTCTTACAGCCTTGCGTTTCTCTTTCCAGGCTGTTGATCGATTTGGGGTTGAACGATTTGAAGAAAGGGGTCGAACGATTTGTTTGGTTGTAGCATTGTTTCTTTTGCATCCTAGCGTTCCTATGATATCCCCTTCATTGTTGTTATATTGAAAAGGGTCCTTTTCTTTCGTTTGTGTAACTTTTGATAGTTTCTGTAAACTGAACACAACAGGGTGCGAATGAGTGAGTGTATGTGTGTGTGTGTGCGCGCGCGCACAAAAACTTATATTTCTGTGTGTGTGTATGTGTGTGTGTGTGTGTGTGTGTGTGTGTGTGTGTGTGTGTGTGTGTTGTTGTGTATGTATGTGTGCGTGGGTGTGTGGGGTGTGTGTGTGAGGGGGGTTGTTGTCCTTGTTGTTATGTTGTGTGTGTGTGTGTGTGTGTGTGTGTGTGTGTGTGTGTGTGTGTGTGTGTGTGTGTGTGTGAGGGGGAGGGGGGTGCCTTGTTCTTGTTCTCGATCCTAAGTCATCTTCTGAACATTCGCGCACACACACACACACACACACACCACACACACACACACACACACACTCACACTCAAAACACAAACACACACACACACACACACACACACACACACACACCGCACGTACACAAGGACACGCACACACACACACACACACACACACACACACACACACACACACACACACACACACACACACACATTTATGTGCGTGAAGACCTGGACTTTTGTGAAAGAACTCCACCAGTATGTAATATTTCCTCTGTGTCATGCTGTGCAGCCATGGTTAAGTTCACTTCATCCTTGATTCTTAATGTTGCTTCAATTTTTCTTCCAAAAGGTCCTGATAATAAGAACACTGAATAGTTGAAAGGGTTCCAAGATCAAACGGATAAGTGGGTTATTGGTGGTGATTTTAATGCACATGCCCCTTTCTGGGATAAGAGTTGTTCCTATATCTCTAATAACCGTTTGTTAGATAACATAGTGGATTCTATTCTTTACATACTGAATAATGGAAATATAACTCGTATTCCAGATATATCTAACCATAATCCCTCAGCCATTGATTTAACTTTTGTATCTCCATCATTGGTAGTCAACGCAGTGTGGGAAACGGGAGATGACTCTTTAGGATCAGATCATATTCCAGTCATAATATCTCTAAATAACATAGCAGAAAAGAAGAAAACACAGAAGATGTTATTCCAAAGTATAATTACAAGTGTGCAGATTGGTCACTCTTCAAAGACATCCTTAAAAACATAGATTTAGATTATTCTACTGAAGAAAATATAGACAATCAGTATGATAAATTCTGTAAATTTATCCTAACAGCAGCAGATAAATCGATCCAAAAATAAAAAAACAAAACCTAAAAAACACAATGGAAATGTGTGGTGGAACAAGGAATGTGAACGCGCAAATAACAAGAAAAAAGAAAGATTTAAGATGTATTGTAAAAAAAAAAATCAGCAAGTAATCATGAAAAAATGAAAAAGGCGGGTAAAGAAAGTAATGATGCAACAGAATATGCAAAATTGAAACATTGGAATGATTTCTGTAACTCTGAAGTAAAACATTGTAAGGATATGGGAAAAGTATGGGAAGAACCGAAAGCTATGAAAAATGGATTGACATCACCACAGTATCCCATAAAAATAGATAACAACAATCTACCCGCTGCTGAAGAGAAAGCAGAAGTTTTTGTAAACTTATTCGCTGATGTCAGCCGCCCTGAGGGTCTAACAAACACTGACCGAACTTAGAGAGATAAAGAAGAAAGTAATATAACATATGATGATCCACCACCAGATAATAGCATTAACATTAATGCTCCTATAACTCTACAAGAAGTAAAAGAAGCCATTAGAGCCATTCCAGTAAGGAAATCATCAGTTGGTTTAGATGCAATATCTAATCAGATGCTAAAGAATGTACCTGAAAATCTTGTAGTTTTTCTTCATGCTTTGCTAAGTACTTGCTGGAACAGTAGCGACATGCCCAAAATATGGAAACAGACAATTGTTGTCCCAGTTCATAAACAAGGAAGTCTTCTAGTGATCCTAAAAATTACAGACCTATAGCATTAACATCACACGTCTGTAAACTGTCACAAAGAATTGTTTTGAATAGACTAGCACATTACTGTGAAAAAATGACATCATTCCTATTAATCAAGCTGACTTTTGTAAAGGGAGATCTACTACAGAAATATTAGTGAAATTATCAGCAAATATAAAGAAACAATTTGCAAGACGTAAATGTGTCCTGGCTACATTTTTTGACATAACCAAGGCTTACGATCAAGTGTGGCATTCACAGCTATTAAAAATATTGGACTATCAGGAAATGTATACAATTATGTTAAATGTTTTCTAAAAGATAGGGTAATACAAACAAGAGTAGGAAAAACATATTCCACCAGTAAAACTTTGTCAATGGGAATCCCCAAGGGTCAGTGTTAGCTCCGCTTCTTTTCTCATTGCTATTGCATGATTTGCCAAATAAGTTATCCAAAAAGGTAGTTCTCGTTCAGTATGCAGACGACATATGCATGTGGACGGAAGTAGCTCTTAAAAAGAAAACTCCACAGCGTGATATAAATTTCATCAGAAAGATCTATCAAGACGAACTAAATAGGATGGCGGAATACATGAAGTTAAATGGATTAAACTTATCTATTGAAAAAACAAATATAATTCTTTTCAATAGTGGTAATAATCCAGAAAAACTGCCTGTTTTTACATTGGGCGAAACACCTCTTAAATATGTGACAGAAGTTACATTCCTAGGAGTCCATTTCACATCTAAATTATCATGGAACGCTCATATTGAATACTTATTAACAAAGGCGAGGAAAATATTAAATTTCCTTAAAATAATTTCTGAAGAAAAATGGGGACATAATTCATCTACATTGATAACTCTATGTAAATATTTAATGAGGTCGAAAATAACATATGCCCAAGAATTTAGCGCTCCCAAATACCATTGAAAAAGCTTGAAAGTATTGAATGCAAGGCATTGAAATTAGCACTTGGCCTTCCGGTGCATGCATCATCTTCTCGTACGTATTACGAAGCGCAGATTGCTTCCCTTAGATGAATACAGAGAGTTAGCGTGTTGTAAATTTGTTATCAAGAGTACAACTAATAAAACGCACATTAGATCGGAAATAAAAATGAGGTCAGATATTGATTTTCCTAAAAGAGCAAAATCTATAGCTTCTCAAAAAATCCTGGCAACTTACACGTCAAAAAGTATTACTGATTCTGGAGTTTCAATCGATAACGATGCACTATCCATTAGACCGTTATTTTCTCCTATACCACCATGGGAGCTTAATAAAGCACATTTTGATATTGAACACACCAATATGAAAAAAGATGAAAACATAAACATGTTAGCAAGCTATATCAAATGTCATGTTGAAAAGAACTATTCAAATTATTTGAAAATATACACAGATGGTTCGTGCATTGATAAACAAACAGGTTGTGCATTCTTAATACTTTTCATTATAACGAAAAAGTAGACAAGGCAGCTAAACGTGGAGCCAAAAATAGTTTTGATTCAGAATTGTTTGATTTCCCCTTATCAGTACATGAACAGTGTAACTTAGTTAAGTCGCATATCTGGAGAGCTTTCGAATATAGTATGGTAGATAACGTCTATAAAGAACAGTTTGATATCAAAAGAATCAAAGTGAATTTTAACCTTAATAGAAAATTACTCTCATTAATGTACAGGTGGAAACTTAATGCATTTAAAACAAAATATGTAAAAAACGTAGTTTGCGTATGTGGAAGCAAAATTACTCAGTTCATATTGTTTCATGCAATGATATGAAAAAATCATTCCAGTACTGAAGCAAAATACTGTGCAGGCCATTTTTGAGTCACCAGCTTTAACGTACGAATTCTTCCTATTGGAAAATACTTATAATATTTTTTTATTAACTTTATTTGCGGGGGATAAGAAAGGAAGGGTATTGGGGTGGGTAAAATGAGGGGGAGGGGGGAAGCAAATGATTTTTGTTGTTGTTTATCTATTCTTTTTTCTTCTTTAATACTGTCATCCGTTTCGACTTTAATTGATTAGTTAGTTGTAGGTTACAAGTATTTTGTTTCATGTTAATATTCACTTATGACTTATGTAAAGATATTCACACACTTACACATCCACAACTCTCTCACTCACACACACAGGCACACATACTCATACACACACACACACACACACACACACACACACACACACACACACACTTACACACGCACACACATACACACTCACACACACACGCGCGCGCGCGCGCGCACACACACACACACAACACACACACACACACACACACACACCACACACACACACACACACACAATTCGCGTGCACGCGCACCCATACATATACACATACACACATTATGTGCACGCTCGCAATTACTTCCGTACACATTCATTTTTTTTTTTTTTTCTTTTTTTTTGTGTCTAATATCACGTATAGTGGATAGACGTTAAATGAAGGAACACACACACACACACACACACACACACACACACACACACACACACACACACACACACACACATGTGCGCGCTCGGCAACTCCGATCAAGTTTTGAACTGCGCTGGCTGCTTGCTCCTCGTGTACAAATCCCAATTCTTCAGTGAATCTTCCTTTTAATTTACAGCTCTATCTGTCTGGAACACTTTGCCTCACGATCTTCGCCATTTCACTTCGCTTAGATCTTTTACGCTCGTCATAAAATGTGTCTTTCTCTAACATACTGCCTCTTGATATGATTCGTTGTCTTAGGACATTTTGCTTTCATCAGTTACTGAGGATCAAACGTTGTGTGTGTGTGTGTGTGTGTGTGTGTGTGTGGTGGTGCGTGTGTGCGTGGTGCGTGCGTGCGTGCGTGCGTGCGTGCGTGCGTGCGTGGTGTGTGTGTGTGTGTGTGTGTGTGTGTGTGTGTGTGTGTGTGTGTGTTGTGTGTGTGTGTGTGACAGAGAGACAAGACAAGACAAGACAAGACAAATGTTTTATTGTCATAGCATTACAGCCTTAAGACAAGGGGGTGAACATAAACAATTGTATGCTTCTCTTTTTAAACAGTTCAGTTGATTTTGAAGTCCAATGACTGTATCAGACAACAGAACAACATCATCCGCAAATAACAATAGAAATATTTCAGTAGAACTAGGGATTAATTGAATACCATGTTTTCCGCTTTTTAACAAATCAGTAGCCAGTTCATTTATAAAGAAAGAAAATAATTGAGGACTCAGCAGACACCCTTGTTTCACACCTCTATGGACATTCAAAGCAATCAGAATAATTACACTTGTCACGCACACATGCCAAAACATTATCGTATATGCTTCTAAGGGCATTATACAGTTTACCTTTTACACCATATTTTCCTCATAATCGCCCAGAGCACATTTCTTTTACTGAATCAAATGCCTTTCTAAAATCGACAAAAGCAACATATAGTTTATTTATTTATTTTTTTTGCAAAAACTTTTCAACAATTGCATACAATGTGAAAATATGATCGACAATACTGTACCCTGCTCTAAAACCTGCTTGCTCTTCAATGATCTTGCTTTCTTGTTCTGCCCATTCGGTTATTCTTTTATTTAGTATATGTGTATAAACTTTACTAACAACACTTGTTAGGGCAATACCACGATAATTGTCTGGCTTGTTTACGTCTCCTTTCTTATGCAAAGGTACGATAATAGATTTAGACCATTCAATAGGAAAGACTCCCATATCGAACAGCTTATTAAAGTAAACAACGAGGAAATCAACAACTGAGGCGTCAGCATGTTTCAACATTTCAGTAACGATTTTGTCTGGCCCTGCGCTTTTCCCGGCTTTGAGTTTACCTATACTGGCGCAAACCTCCTGCCTGGAAATAGGGCTATTAAGCATTATGTCTGATGTGTTATCATGAGTATCTTCCGTGACATCAATTTCCACAGTCTGTTCCTCGCAATTTGTTTCATTGAATACACTAAAGAAGTGTTTGTACCATTGTTCTGAAGTGATTGTGTTATAAATAGCCGATTTTCTGTTCACTGATCGTTGTTTGCCAAAACAGCTTAGGATCGTTAATGGACTGCTGCAATTTTTCTAATCTC
>CM065715.1:25882157-25894657 GCA_033310375.1 Conus canariensis
TCTCTCTCTCTCTCTCTCTCTCTCTCTCTCTCTCTGATAAATTTGATGTATAAAAGTGCAGCTCTATTGGATCGGAGTTACCTCCATTGAGCAGCCTCATATCCCTCCTCCCTCAGGATGGAGGTCCAATAGAAGTTACCTGGGGAAATGTCAAGGCTACAACTTGCAAAAGCATTTCATGTACACGATTATCGGGCCATTTAATGTCAGACAGGTAAAACATTGGAGTAGGCCTACTGGGGCCTCCTGCCGTCCTCTCCGCTTCATTAGTCACCATTCAAAACAAAAACAAAAACAAAACGCTAGGGCAAACATTGGTACTGCCGGCCGAGGAAAGCGAAAGAAGAAGAAGAAGAAGAAGAAGAAGAAGAAGAAGAAGAAGAAGAAGAACGAAGAAGAAGAAGAAGAAGAAGAAGAAGAAGAAGAAGAAGAAGAAGAAGAAGAAAGAAGAAGAAGACGAAGACGAAGAAGAAAAAGAAGAAGAAGAAGAAGAGAAGAAGAAGAAGAAGAAGAAGAAGAAGAAGAAGAAGAAGAAGAAGGACGAGAAGACCAGAAGAAGAAGAAGAAGCAACCAGCAGCGCAGATGATGTTGTTCCCGTTGTGATGATGATAATTATGTGACCAGCAGCCATACTCACGTACACACACAGATGGTGTCTGGAAGCAATATGCATGGGCGGCAACACAGCTGCTGTGTGTATAGCACGGCATGTTGCATGTCTCGTCAGTGCCTACTTCAAGGAGGGCGGGAGAAACGAGAGGGAGGGGTGGGAGAGGTAATCACTTGCGCACGCATGTAAAAATGCATGTGCGTGCACGATTGTAGGCATCTCGGGCGCGCGGGCGTTGTAAGTACACTCCGACTGTGCATGTGCATGCATAAAATATGTAAATAAAAGTTCTGGCAGCAATGCGCACACGCTCACACATATGCACACACACGCACGCGCGCGCGCGCGCGCGCGCACACACACACAACACACACACACACACACGCACACACACACACCCTCCATCCCTCACGCGCGCGCACACACACACACACACACACACACACACACACACACACACACACACACACACACACACACACACACACACACCCTCCATCCCTCACACACACGCACAACACGCACATACACACATGCGCACACGCACTCGCAAGTACCTGCACATAAACATACGAATACATGCAAGTTCGTGCACCTGACTATCTATTCCAAAACCGCATGCACCAAACAAACATATGGCTGCTGACTGCATTTTAGCGGGCTAGATACCTATAACGGTCTTATAGCTGGATCGTAGGATTACAGGCCTTAGCTTTTAATATTATGGTTTTATTTTCCTCATAGGCTGTCAATTCGACCGTGATACGCTGTTTTGAAAGGCTTCGGGTAATTCTGTACTTAGATCAAAACCCTGTTCCGACAAAAATAACCCAGCTCTGCCGGTCATGTTGGGTTCTTGGGTCTGCACCCATGGGATGATCGTCTTTCTTATATGCTTAGAATGCGGGTACACCAATATGAAATATACTTCGTCTTCTATTTCTGTATTACTAAAAGCAACAAGTTTTAACTTATCTGAAACATACCTTCTCATGTTTTAACATCAGTTCATTTGCCCCCATCTAAAATCTTGCAATACAATCTCTCATTTTTTTTCTTTTACATCTGATCTGAAGAAAGTAACGTTCAGTCCGTAAATTTTGTTTAAAATTCTATACACAAAGAAAAGCTTGTCGCTATCTATGAATTTGCTGTACGAGTCTTGGTGTGAGCAATCTGTCGATGATAGCTGGTTTGCTCATCAGTTAATTGATTAACTAATTTGATCTTAAATAAATGTTAGCGAACCGCCAAGAGAATCGTGGACAAACGAGTCACAAGACAAAACACAACGCGTTTCGACCTTTTAGGTCTTCTTCAGGATTCAACGCCTGGCATCCTTGCACTGAAGAGTGAAGAGATCGAAGCTGAGTACCAAATTCGTTCATTTTCGTTGTATTATTTGTTTTTGTCTTGCCTGAAGAAGATCTAAAAGGTTGAAACGCGTTGTGTTTTGTCTTGTGACTCGTTTGTTCACGATTCTCTTGGCGGTTCGCTAACATTTATTTAAGATTTGTTTAGATTTCCGCCTGCAGTCGTCTCACTTTGCAGCTAGATCTAACTAATTTGGTTAAGATTAACTAATTTGATTGATTAATTAGTCAGTTAATCGGTCAGTTAATGAAACAGGTTTTTTTGTTGTTGTATTCTTGTGTTTGATTCCATAGCGCAAGACACGTGTTTGTGATTTTTGTTTGTTTGTTTTCCATCTCACATTGAAAAAGAGGTGTTTTTTTTTTTCAAATTCCAGGATCTGTATGGGTTTATGATTGTGTGTATCTATGTTGCTAGGTTTCGTTTGTTATTCTGGTGATTGGAAATGACGACGTCCCGGATAATTCTGATTTTGACGCTATGCAAATTTGTCCTAAAAAAAAAATAATAATATCATTACCATTACCGTTATCATTTACATCATAATCACCATACTCTTTGTTGATTTTTTTGTTTGTTTGGGTTTGGCTCATTGTTTGGGTTTGGCTCGTTTTTTTGTTTTTTTGTTTTGCATTTCTTTTTTCTTTTTTGTTTGTTTGGTTGGTTGGTTTTGTTTTGTTTTTGTTGTTGTTGTTGTTGTCTTTTTGTCTCACTTTCCATGCCACTCCGGTGGCATTACCCCCAGCGCCGCTCATTGCGACTGCTCCTCCATAGCCACACCCCTGCTCTGTCCCGTCACAGCCCCGACAATCCATCAGCAATCCATAGGGAGCAATCATCACACCATCAATGACAAGTTGTCAGTCCTTATAGCTGTTGATGTTGTTATTGTCAATATTTATGTATATATTTATTCAATCATTTGTTTATCTATTTATTGCAATCAATTCATGGATGTTGTGTAGCTTCAACTTTTTATCTTCCTGTCCATGTTTATTTGTCCATTCATTTATTTATCTGTTAACTTCTTCTCTACGCTGCGCTTCGCGTGACACCAACGGGCAAAACACGGGTATGGCAAGACCAGCTAGCTGACAGTCGAAGTCTCATCACCCCGATGGTTCTCCCAGCTGCCTGCGATACGTGAAGCTGATCACGTAGACTTCATGGACACACGTCATCAAGGCTCGCTAGGCGGCGCTGTTTTCACTTGGTGAAACCAATAATAAAGTCAGGGATGGAGAGATGACAGAAAACCGGGATGGGTCGGGTAGGAAGGATGGGGGGGGGGATGGGATAGAGGAACGGTTGAAAGGAGAATATGGGTGGATGGAGGGTAGGGCGGAGGTGGGGGAAGGGGGGGAGGGGTTAAGAGTAGCGGGTGCAGGTGAAGAGAGGGAGGGCTGGAGATGAAAGGATTGAACTTCAAAAGAAAGAAAGAAAGAAAGAAAAGAAAAGAAAGAAAGAAAGAAGGAAAGAAAGAAAGAAAGAAAGAAAGGAAGGAAAGAAAAGAAAGAAAGAAGGAAAGAACGAAGGAAAGAAAGAAAGAAAGGAAAGAAAGAAAAGAAAGAAAGAAGGAAAGAAAGAAAAGAAAGAAAGAAGGAAAGAACGAAGGAAAGAAAGAAAGAAAGGACAGAAGAAGGAAAGAAAGAAAGAAAGAAAGGACAGAAGAAGGAAAGAAAGAAAGAAAGAAGGAAAGAAAAAAAAGAGGAAAAATTGTTCATCCCCTGCTCTCGTGCTGTTCGGCTTCCCGCTGCACGTTCTTGCCCATGGGAAGTTCAGCCGTGTCACAATCGTCGGTTATGCGTGAGGTTGTGGAAACTGTCATGAGACGGATCGGTGTGGTGACGTCCTTCCGAAAGGGGCGCTCACTCGTGTGGGATTTGCTGCCCGGTCGTCAAAAGGACTCAGGAGGTGATGCGTATTCTGGGTCACTCTGGTCGAACTGAGTGCTTGTGCTGCCCCTTTAATTGCCCCCCAGAGGGAGGTAATAGGAAGATAAGACTGACACTTACATTCTATATTTTTCATTTATTTATTTGTTTAGAATTTCAAACAGCAACAACATGGACAACAGTGATAGAAATAATACTCTGATAAGTTGAAAACAACAGTAATGATAATGATGGTAACAACAACAATAACAATAGTAACATCAACAACAACAAAAACAACAACAATAATAATGATGATGATAATAACAACAACAATAATAACAACAACAACAACAACAACAATAACAACAACAACAACAACAAGAATCAACAACTCCATTAGCTGTGTATTCAGCATTCTCCCGGATGAACGTCATATTTAATAATAAAGTGATTTGCTGTTCAGAACGATACTTTGTATGTTACAGGAAGCTAGCATAGCTGTTTTATGTGGTGTTATGTACTCTCGTGTCTTCTCAATACGAGTCTTGGGGCACTAGTTTGAATCCTTTATAGACGGTTATTTTGTATTGCGATTCTTATTGATCTGTTAGCGTTCCGAACGTGGAGTGTAAACATGTTGATTCTTGATGATGAACGTTGCACACATACACACACACACACACACACCACACACACACACACACACACACACACACACACACACACACACACACACACACACAGAGAGAGAGAGCATGAGAGAGAGATTCAGATTCAGATGATTTATTCATCTAAGGCCTTAGCCCCATATGAAAAGGGCGAGAACAATATTACATATGTTATATATATTGTTAATATAAAGGCAGCAGTATCACAAGTTCTTATGATAACAACACGGAAACAATCGTGAAAGCAATGTTTCTCTTAACTGGAAAGCTTGATATATATAAAGAACTAAACTACGAACCACATTCTCTTTTTCTGATGACATTAGCAAGTGAAAACAAAACATACATGGGTTGATTATATAATTTCTTCGCCATTAGCTAGGTAATAGCAGAGAGAGAGAGAAGAGAGAGAGAGAGAGAGAGAGAGAGAGAGAGAGAGAGAGAGAGAGAGAAGAGAGGCGCGTGCGCGCGCACAATTTTTTTTTTTTTTTTTTTTTTTTTAACCACAGACTAACAAGAAACATCACAAACTCGAGGACGCTGGCCGACCAACAAGGAAAAAAATGTTCGCAATGTTAACAAACCCGCAACAAGACCTAACAAAATGCTCGCCTTCGTAGACAGTGTCGTTGAATAATAATTCAAAACATCTTAGTGATGCACCTGCACCAGGGCGTAGAGTGCGATTTATTTGACGTTGGAAGCTTCGTTGGAGAGGGGAGGGGGAAGGGAAGAGGGAAATGGGTGGAAGGGAAGGGGGATCCTGAACGTGGAGGGGGAAAGGGGATGGGTTTTAGGCGGCGAAGAAGGAGAATGGGGAGGGGGGGGGGGGGGAAATGGAGGAGTGAGGAGAGATAGAAGAGGGTGTTGATGCAGGACAGTATGAAGGAGCGAGAGAAAAGAGCGATTTCTTCATGATATCATGTAGGCAGACTTTGCAGACATACGGTCACCGTCATCACATGCACTCATATGGACTGTACGCATTCTGCGCGCAGCACACACACAGCACCACACATCACACAAGCACACATACGGACGCGCGGCGCGCGCGCGCGCGACGCGCGACCACACACACACACACACACACACACACACACACACACACACACACACACACGCAAACGCGCGCGCACAGACACAGACACACAGACACACACGCACGCACGCACACACACACACACACACACACACCACACACACACACACACACAACGCACGCACGCACGCACGCACGCACACACACACACACACACACACACACACACACACACACGCACACACACACACAACACACAATAATTAATACTACGTCTCTAATGTTGTGTTCACATTTTTTGTGAACTTACTTAGCCCTTGTATTAATTTGAGTCAATGTTACTTTAAAAAAAAAACATTCACAGTATGTAATTCCGAATCAGTTAAACAGACGAATAAACAAAGCAATAAATTAAAAAAAAATATTATTTACATTATACTGTACTGATCATTTATGATAGAATAGTATTCATTTTCTACCGGTCTGCATCAATGACATAGGTTTATAAGCTGCATCGGTGAGATAATTTGTTTAATGTTGTTGTCGTTATTTCTATTTCATTCAGAAGCAAATACCATGCCATAACTGTCAGAGCTCTTCCAAAGCTGTGTTCAGAAAATATGGGTGAGACAGTGTCTACAATCCTTTTAAAAAAAATGTTAGAAAAGCAAGAAAAGAAAAAAGATGAAAAAAAGATGTGTGAGCTCGGGGGCTTTCGAAATGGTGTTGATGAAAAACTTTGGAATGAATCTATGACATTCATCGCTCATCCTTCTTCCGGAACTGATAAGAAAAAAATCTTTGCCTCATCCTCTCTCTCTCTCTCTCTCTCTCTCTCTCTCTCTCTCTCTCTCCTCTCTCTCTCTCTCTCTCTCTCTCTCTCTCTCTCTCTCTCTCTCATGCTGGTGGCAAGTGGGTTGAAACTGGAACACTCCTGACAGCACCGCAGCCTGGTTTCATCATCAGGGGATGGAGTATAAAATACTATAACGTCGTGTTCTTACTTCTCATATATTTCATATGTTTATTTTTTCTTTCTTTCTTTCTTGTTTATTTGTTTTCTGTGTTTGGAGGTGTGTGGGGGACGGGAGAGGGTGTTGTTTATTTTGTGTATGGGGGAGAGGGGTGGGAAGGGGAGAGGGAAGGAGGGAGAGGGGAGGGGGTGGGGGTGGGGGGTTGCCCCACTTTTCGTATCCTCAGATGGGCTGCACGAGCTTTGTTCAGTTCGTTGTAACATACACTTGTAATTGTACTCTCCCATCACAAGTAGACCTGTCATTGTACTCTCCCATCACAAGTAGACCTGTCATTGTACTCTCCCATCACAAGTATATTCAGGACTGCCTTTTTGTTTCTTGTCAAATGTATTCTGGGATGTTATTGAAATATCAATTGGTTAGGTTACTTTGTTTGGGCTAAAATTAACCCACTCTTGTTCATCGTTTACCTGGGTGAATTATCGTTCCATCAGCTCCCAGTCATGCTATAACACAACTCGGCCAGAAAGGAAATCTTAAATGAGGCAGGGAACAGCAAACAGTAAATAACGACCAGGTCGGATAACTCTTGCGTCCATGATGAAATAAATACACACCCATAAGTCCAAACGAGTACTGCTCACAACACCGAATCGCCTGGCAGACATGACAGCACAGAGCACAGAGAACAAACAAGGAGACATCCCCGGAAAAGGATGTTGCAGGCTTGCCCGTGTGCCTTGTACCTGACACATCTTCACAGCAACATCAACTGGAGAAATGAACAAATACAAATTAACATTCATTCAAGACTGGCACAGCCTTTTCGATCTTGAGTGTAGTCAAACAAACACACAGACGAACAGTTACAAACACAAGAAACCTCGGTTTGATTGGTATGAACGGAAATCTTAAACGAAGCAGGGAACTGCAAACAGTAAATAACGAAGAAGTAGGGTAATCAGAGATTTCAACATTTGTATCAATATTTCTAAATAAAAGAGACATTGATGAAAAGCAAAGACGAAGTTAAAATAACAAAACTCTGATTCAGCTTTCTTCCTCTCAAAATCCATTTCATTATCAATATTTGAGAAAAATAGATGTTGTCTTTAAGTGCCAGAGATTAAAAGAAAATCCTCTCTAATCATTTAAGCCATCATCTTTACCCGTGTGCCAGAAATAATAACTATCTACGATTGGTAGACAACGAAGTCTGAATTGTCACTAGCATTTTAAAGGAACCTGTCATGACTTAAACGTCCAGCTAGAATGGGTAGGGTGGTCTTTGTTGTCTCTTGGCGATAACCTGGCGGGGCTTTGAACATGTCTTAATAGTGTACCGCATGTCAATTCATTAGGCTAAAAACCGAACAACCAGCGAATAGCCAAACAGACAAACAAAACAAAACAAGAGATCCTTAATCTTTATGAATGTTTTGTTCTAAAACCTGTCAAATCACCTTTTGCTAGGGCCGTCTCTTCTAAACCAGTCTCTCCTCCTCCCCTCAACACACACACACACCTCCAAGTTTGCATGAGGTAGTGATACAGTTCTGCCAAAAGTTTGCATGAGGCAGTGATAAAGGTCTGCCAAAAGTTTACATGAGGCAGTGATAAAGTTCTGCCAAAAGTTTGCATGAGGCAGTGATAAAGTTCTGCCAAAGGTTTGCATGAGGCAGTGATAAAGTTCTGCCAAAAGTTTACATGAGGCAGTGATTAAGTTCTGCCAAAAGTTTGCATGAGGCAGTGATAAAGGTCTGCCAAAAGTTTACATGAGGTAGTGATACAGTTCTGCCAAAAGTTTGCATGAGGCAGTGATACAGTTCTGCCAAAAGTTTGCATGAGGCAGTGATTAAATTCTGCCAAAAGTTTGCATGAGGCAGTGATTAAGTTCTGCCAAAGGTTTGCATGAGGCAGTGATTAAGTTCTGCCAAAAGTTTGCATGAGGCAGTGATTAAGTTCTGCCAAAAGTTTGCATGAGGCAGTGATAAAGGTCTGCCGAAAGTTTGCATGAGGCAGTGATAAAGGTCTGCCAAAAGTTTGCATGAGGTAGTGATTAAGTTCTGCCAAAAGTTTGCATGAGGCAGTGATAAAGGTCTGCCAAAAGTTTGCATGAGGCAGTGATAAAGGTCTGCCAAAAGTTTGCATGAGGCAGTGATTAAGTTCTGCCAAAAGTTTGCATGAGGCAGTGATAAAGGTCTGCCAAAAGTTTGCATACGATAGTGACAAAGTTCTGCGAAAAGGTTACCCCAGACAATAGTAAGATTCTGCCGAAATACCACGTAAGACAAGGTGATTTTCTGCTCAAAATTTACGAGCATATGACGGTGAAATCGTTCCTGCGAAAGTCCGCAAGAGCTAGTCACAATCTTTTGTTCAAAGTTTACTTAAGGCGGATACAAGATTTTGCCGAAAGTCTATGCAAGACAATAAAAATCTTATACCAAAATTTTTGAGACGACAGTGATTAAGTTTTGCCAAAAGTTTAAGTGAGGTAGGAAAAATTGTACGGAAATTATACACGCAACAACGATAAAGTCCTGCTGAAAGTTTGCATACGGCAGTGATTAAAGTCTTTCCAAAGTTTACAAAAGATATGACCTAAAGTTATGTCGAAAGTTTACGCACGGCAGTATCAAAGCTCTGTCGAAAGTTTACACAGCTCCGTGATAACGTTTTGCCGAAAGTTTACCTTGGGCAGTGATAAAGTTACGCCGCCGGATATGTACAAAATTCTGCGATAAGGTTCTACCGAAAATTTTGCGTAAGCCAGTGATAAAATTCTGCCGAAAATTTCCATAAACCAGCGAAACTTTCGACCGACAGTTTACATAAGGCAATGATAACGTTGTAACGAGAGTTGCATGAGGCAGTGATAATTAGAAGTTCTGCTGAAAGTTTGCATAGTTTGCATACGGCAATGATAGAATTTGGCAGAATGTTTGCACAAGCCTGCGAGAAAATTCTGCCGAAAGCTGGCATGAACTAGTGAAAAAAATTTCCGCCTCAAGCCTGCCCAAAACAGGGATGAAAATTCCGCCGAAAGCTTACAGAATACAGTGACAAAGTTCAACCGAAAATTTGTGCAAGGAAGGAGGCGATACGGATTCGCCGAAAACTTCGCATAAATCCATGATTATAAAGTTCGGCCGAAAATGTGTAAAAACACAGTGATAGAGTTCTTCCGACAGTTTTGACATCCGACAACCTCAGCAATGACAAACGCCGCGGCGAATTCTCCCTGCTGACGCTGAAAGCAGACGTGTGGCCTGGCCAACACCAGCCTTGCAAGCCGGCCGACGATTGCATCAGCAGCCGCGGAGCTGAGGAGGAGGAGGGGACTGCGTGCACTGTTATGCCCTCTCTCTCTCTCTCTCTCTCTCTCTCTCTCTCTCTCTCTCTCTCTCTCTCCCACCGGGAGCATCTGTGGGATGTGGCGCCACACCTCCCGAAATGCCAGACCATCGTGACTTTCCCTGTTCACCCCTTCCCATCATCACCCTGCCCTACCCCCTGTCATAACCTTCACCCCCACCTGTCTCCCCCTACTCCATCTCCCCCCCCCCCCCCCAACCTTCCCAAAACGCAAGCCCTCTCGCCCTCCTTATCCTAACCGTCCTCCTCCCTCCATGTCTGGGTTGAGGCGGTGTTTTTGTTATTCGTCGTTAGGAGTAGATCTGTCCTTAAATGGTTCAAGAGGGGCCTGGAGTCGCATGGTTAGCTTTTGCCTGTGGAGCTGATCACGGTCTCGAGTTCAAAGTACTGGTTTGTAAACAGCGTTTGGGGGGTGTTAGATTAATGACACTTAATAAGATTAGGGTTTAATATCAGTATTCATAAAGTTAGGGGCTTGAATATTACATCGTCAGTGCAAGGCGATTTGGCGGCGTAAGTTTGGAGTTATGGGCGTGTTCTTACCTCATCTTGGGAGCAAGAGTTACCCGACTTGTTTGCTATTTATAACACCGTGGAGCTTTTACTTCTGTCATAATACTTGACATGAGACAAACTCATTAAAGTATACGGCCCAGCGCTGCCTGTTCAAGCCTATTAAACAACACACGTTAAGACAAACTCGGAACTTCTTATTTGGTGGGATATGTGACCCTCTGCAGTGCCCGTAGCCCTCCCTCCCTCCTTACCCCGCTTCCCCTCCTCTCCCCCTTTCAGCCTGCCACACAACACCCGAAGAATTCAGAGGAGATGTGCATATAGGCATGGTAGAGCTGAAGTTACATATTTTACATGGTATTTACTCAGAGCTGTTTGGCGAGGGCGTGGAATCCACGTGGTAGCCCCCAACCCCACCTTACCCCTACTCCATCTCCCCTCCTTATTCCCTTAACGCCCCCCGCCCCCACCCCCCACCCCCTCCCCTCCATCTCCCCTACAATTCCTTAGTTCTTGTACTTCAGCTCCCATGTCCTTAAATCAGAAACTTAAATCAGTATGAGTTCTCATCACTGTATGAAATTTCGGATCACGTAATTGCTCCCCACACGCATCCTGCACACCTTCTTGCACGGCCCTTCTCTCCCCCCCCCCCCCCCCTTCACCCCTCAACTCCAATCCCTCAATGAAAACAAGCCTATGGGTTTGTTTGGACTGGTTGTAACACATATGGGGTTTGTTTGGACTGGTTGTAACACATATGGGGTTTGTTTGGACTGGTTGTAACACATATGGGGTTTGTTTGGACTGGTTGTAACACATATGGGGTTTGTTTGGACTGGTTGTAACACATATGGGGTTTGTTTGGACTGGTTGTAACACATATGGGGTTTGTTTGGACTGGTTGTAACACATATGGGGTTTGTTTGGACTGGTTGTAACACATATGGGGTTTGTTTGGACTGGTTGTAACACTTGTAAACATATCTGCGAGCTGGGGACAACGCTGAGCGGCATGAGCGTCAGATTCTGTTAGTACCTTAGACAGGCAGACAGTCAGACAGACAAAGAGATAGACACATCGACAGACAGATACAGAGGAGGATAGAACCGGAGAGAGAGAGAGAGGGGAGAGAGAGGGGGAGAGGGAGTGACTTCTGAGAGAGTGGGAGTGACTTCTGCTCTCCTTTGGAAAAGTCCAGATTAACAGGACTCTTTGTTACATTTAGGCTAAAAGTCCAGATCCATCTAAACCCAAAAGCGGTATGACAAACGGATCAAGATATGCTGTAGGCTAATCATTGCAGGAAAGTGTCGGATGATGAGTGAGGAGGAGGGAGGGGGTAGGATAGGAAGAAGTGGGAAAGAGCAGGAGGTAGGGCGGAGGGGGAGGGGGATTGCAGCAATCTAACACTTCACTTAAACAACCAGAATGACAACACGTTAAAATGGGCAGCAAACCTGGCGCTTTCTTTTTTGTTTTTCTGTTGGACGACAGCGGATTCCATCCTGCATGAATGCTAACTTCGTGCTCCGCCACTGAAGAAACATCAACCAAAGCTAAACATAACATTGAGCAAGTCTTCACTCGATGCTCGTCAAACACTTTTCTTCCTTCATTGACGATATGACGAGGACTGGAGATAGGGACACAGCAGATTCTCTCTCTCCTCTCTCCTCTCTCTCTCTCTCTCTCTCTCTCTCTCTCTCTCTTCTCTCCTCACTCTCTCTCTCTCTCTCTCTCTGGTTGTCTGTCAGTCTGTCTGTCTGTCTCTCTGTCTCTCCCTCTGTCTCTATTTTTCTGTCTGTCTATGTATCTGTCTGTCTGTCTGTCTATCTGTCTGTCTATTCTCTGTCTGTCTGTCCATCTGTCTATCTCTGTCCGTCTGTTTGTCTGTCTGTCTGTCTGTCTGTCTGTCTGTCTGTCTCTCTCTCCTCTCTCTCTCTCTCTCCTCTCTCTCTCTCTGTCTCTCTCTCTATCATTCTCTCTTTCTCTCTGCCTCTCGACCTCTCCCCACCCCCACCCCCACCATCTCTGTCTCTTTCTCTCTCGATCTCCT
>CM065715.1:25899657-25902157 GCA_033310375.1 Conus canariensis
ATAAGCGCGAACGCACAAACACAAATGCAGATCATGTAAGTGAACGTGTGTGTGTGTGTGTGTGTGTGTGTGTGTGTGTGTGTGTGTGTGTGTGCGTGTGTGAGAGAGAGAGAGAGAGAGAGAGAGAGAGAGAGAGAGAGAGAGAGAGGCAATAGTGGGCAGCTGTAGGGTCTTTATCTATGAAAGTGATGAATCACTCTTCTTGTGCATGTCCCCCCGCCCGCCCCCCCCCCCCCCCCCCCCCCCCCCCCCCCCCCCCCCCCCCTTGTTGTTTCTCATTTGTTTCCTTCACATCACATTCTGCATTACAACTGCATGTGCTTTTTGTGTGTGCTCTTGTTTTTGTCCTCCATCCCCACTTCCTCCGACTCAAACGATACCTCCAGACACTCCCTTCTTACACTCCACCCCTCGCCCCTTCATGTATAAACAATGCTGTTTTTGTTTGTTTCCGTTTTTGTTTTGTTTTTTGTTTATGTAAGAAGTTTGCATGAATAAATGTCTTTATTCCTGTGTGTGTGTGGGGTGTGTGTGTGTGTGTGTGTGTGTGTGTGTGTGTGTGTGTGTGCACGTGTGTGTATGCGTTCGTGCGTGCGTGCGTGAGTGCATGCGTGCGTGTATGCCTGCTAGCGCGCAGTCGCGCGCGCGCGCGCGCGCGCGCGTGTGTGTGTGTGTGTGTGTGTGTGTGTGTGTGTGTATGTGTGTGTGTGTGTATGTGTGTGTGTGTGTGTGTGTGTGTGTGTGTGTGTGTGTGTGTGTGTGAGTGCGTGCGAGCGTGCGTACGTGTGTGCAAGCGTGCATGCGTGTGTGTGTGTGTGTGTGTGTGTGTGTGTGTGTGTGTGTGTGTGTGTGCGTGCGTGCGTGCGTGCGTGCGTGCGAGCGAGCGTACGTGCGAGCGTGCGTGCGCGCGAGCGTGCGTGCGTCTGTGTGCGTGCGTGTGTGTAGGAGTAGGCGGTGGAGTGGTCACAAGTTATTAAAAATGGCCAAACTGAGGAGGCTGTCTCTTCGCTGTGCAAGGTTCAGACCGTTTTCTTTTCTTTCTTTCTTCCTTTCTTCCTTTCTTTCTTTCTTTCTTTCTTTCATCTTTTCTTCTTGTTCTTCTTCTTCTTCTTGTTCTTCTCCTTCTTCTTCTTCTTGTTCTTCTCCTTCTTGTTCTTCTTGTTCTTCTTGTTCTTCTTCTTCTTCTTCTTCTTCTTCTTCTTCTTCTTCTCGTCGTTATCGTATTCATCGTCTTCTTTTCTCCCTCCTTGTTAATTGTAGAGACTTATTTCAGACTAATCAATCAACTTTCGTATACTGCCAATCAAATAAAAGTAGATTCGACAAAATGTCTCAGGAATTCAATAGCAAGGCTAAATTTCCTCACCAGTGCCTTTTCTTCTTCATCATCATCGTCATCATCGTCATCATCATCATCATCATCTTCTTCTTCTTCTTCTTCTTACTTTGTACCAACCTCCCCCCCCCCCCCCCCCCCCCCGCCCTTCTCTCTCTCTCTCTCTGTTTAGTCTTTTCTTTTTTTTTTTTAACTTTCTTTCCTCTTTGATTCATACTTTCCTTTCATTTCTTTCTTCCTTTCTTCCTTTCTTTTCTCCTTTTCCCTTTTCCTTTCTTTCTTTCTTTCTTTCTTGTATCCGTCCTTTCTTTCTTCCTCTCTTTCTTCCTTCCCTCCTTCTTTCCTTCTTTTTTTCTTCTTTCCTTCCTCTCTATCTTTCCTAGTTTCTCTGTAGGGACCAGCATGCAAGGCCTCATGGTTTAGTTTCAGTCCGTGATCAAGATTAAACATAATAAGGTATAGAAATACAAAAGACAAAATTTGTTCTAATATATCTTTGATTCTTCGTGCATTAAGTTGACAAGTCTTAACATGTAAAGCACAGTTTCTTGTTCAAGAGCCGAACAGTTGTCACTAACATGTGTCCACCACCACCAACGAAACGAGCACTGAATCTCAAGGCCTGCTACAGTCGATGGTAAAAGGGGGCATAACGAGAACTGTTGTGGAGTCTTTTAAAGGTTCTTGACCGAGTTGTCTCGCTTGGAACCGCTCTGCGCCATGTTTAGTTAAATGAATATCTTTCTCTTTCTTTTTTTTTTTTTTTTTGTTTGTTTGTTTTTGTGGCTGTTCATTCCTTTGTTGATTGACGGTTGGTTGATTAATTGCATACATTAGTCTTTACTTGGCTGTCGATTGGTTAAATCATTGATTGATTGATTGATTGATTCGATCATTACAATCAATTAAGAGAGAGTGGTGCTTTAACTCTGCCTGGCTCAGGGATTGAATGGAAGGACTGAGGAGGCATCTTGATCGAAGGACTCTGAATTGAGGACTGTAATGAACAGTGAACTGATGTTTCTTTTCTTAATCTTAGCTGGTTTTATTATTTCATCTTTTTAATGTATTTATTTATCTATTTATTAAAAAAAAAAAAAAAAAAAAAAAAAAACGAAACGAGAAGGTATTAGTGTGTCTGGGTGGGGTGGTGTGTGTGTGTGT
>CM065715.1:25907157-25917157 GCA_033310375.1 Conus canariensis
GCTGGACCTTTCCTTTGGAAATAGTGTAGCTGGACCTTTCCTTTGGAAATAGCATAGCTGGACCTTTCCTTTGGACATAGCATAACTGGACCTTTCCTTTGGACATAGCATAGCTGGACCTTTCCTTTGGAAATAGTATAGCTGACTTCCTTTGGACATAGTATAGCTGGCTTTCCTTTGGACATAGCATAGCTGGACCTTTCCTTTGGAAATAGTATAGCTGGACCTTTCCTTTGGAAATAGTATAGCTGGACCTTTCCTTTGGACATAGCATAGCTGGACCTTTCCTTTGGACATAGCATAGCTGGACCTTTCCTTTGGACATAGCATAGCTGGACCTTTCCTTTGGACATAGCATGATTTTGATTTGGAGGAACCTTTTCTCTGGGCTTAACATTACTAGTCAATATCCCTTCAGAGTTTATTTAAGTCAATATCCCCTTCAGATTTATTTAAGTCAATATCCCCTTCAGAGTTTATTTAAGTCAATATCCCCTTCAGAGTTTAAAAGACATTTGAAACAACTCCGCCAGTGAACAAGGACAAACGAATTACAAAACAAAATGCGACGCGTTTCGACCACTTAGGTCTTCTTCAGGCAAGATAAACAACACTCAGGACAACGAAGAAGAACGAGCAGTCACTTATCTTCTCATATTCTACGCGAGATGTTGTTGGATAAACTAGAGTTTACTGGAAAAAAAAATTCACTAACTGAGCGCAATGAACTCGCACTTCGCACAAAGGAGGTGGAAGGGTGGGGCTAGGGGATTGGAAATGAGAGGCGAGGGAGGGGGGGGGGGAGCGCTAAAAGGCAAGCACACGTTGCACAAGATGTTTCAGTTCCACAGTGTATCCTGACCCACAAACTTTGTGCACAATGACCTCAGTCGTTCTCTGTGGCAGATTTCTCTTCTCCCAATGCATTCACACTTGGGGATGCTGCGCGCATTTCAAGATCAAGTCGTTTCCATGACATCTGGAAGTTCTACGCTGGTAACTTTATCTCTTTCTGGCACTGTCTTTCTCCCTGCCTTTTTATTTGTCTTTCTGTCTGTCGCCTGCTGTCCTTCAGCTGCCTCTGTGGGACCATTCTCCTGTCTTTGTCGTAGAAACTTTTTGACACGTATTTCTGGTCACTATTGATGGCATGTGTTGTTGTTGTTGTTGTTGTTGTTGTGTTGCTGTAATCTCAGTTTTGACTAGATTGTGAACATTGTAACTGTCTAAAGTAGGCACTCGTTGTCCATTCTACAGTGTCTGTTTGACACGGCAAGGGTGACGCAGCGTCAAACCACTCCATCTTTCCGCGGCCTAAACTGTCAAAAGCCGTTATTGTGGTCACCGTCAAAAGCCGTTATTGTGGTCACCGTCAAAAGCCCTTATTGTGGTCACCGTCAAAAGCCGTTATTGTGGTCGCTGGCGGAAGGACAGGGAAAGGTGGTTGGCGTGTGGGGAGTGGGGAGGAAGGGTGGGAGCCGCGGGGAGGGGAGGAGGGGGGAAGGGTACCCACATAATTACACCAGGCCCGTACAAACACCAGCAGAACGATAATACGTTCAGACCAGCAACGAGAATGCCAGCAATTTGTACCTAACGTCAGCGGGACTCGAACCCTCAACCGTCTCAAATTCGATTTCGACACTCTTACCAAGGTGAGCTACTCGGACATCCCCCCCCCCCCCCCCCCCCCCCCCCCACTCCCCACTTCTGGCCCCTCCTCGTGAGCGGCGTAGGCATATGAATTCAGTGGTAGGTCAGCACAAGAAACGGAACAGCCGAAAATAACGGACTACATAAATAAACAGCCCACTAATCCCCTCCCCTCCTACATCACTCTCTCTCTCTGTGGCGGTATGCGTGACCTGAGCACCAAATAAAATGTCCCTCCCTTCACCGGATGAAGTTTTACGCCGTTCCAGGCGGTGGGGTCGGTCGCTCGCCCGAAGTGGTGAAGGCGACGGAGCGTCAAAGCACTCTATCTTTCCGCCGCGTTAGTCGGCACAAGCCGCTGTGGACGGTGACGGAGAAACAAATTAGTTCCGTCACACCGCATGCTGGGCACGGATACATCATGCTTTCCTGCTGTTCTGCCGGGTGTGTGTGTGTGTGTGTGTGTGTGTGTGTGTGTGTGTGTGTGTGTGTTGTGTTGGTGTGTGTTAGTGTTGTGTGTTGTGTGTGTGTGTGTGTGTGTGTGTGTGTGTTAGTGTGTGTGTGTGTGTGTGTGTTTTGTGTGTGTGTGTGTGTGTGTGTGTGTGTGTGTGTGTGTTAGCGTGTGTGTGGTGTGTGGTGTGTGTGTGTGTGTGTGTGTGTGTGTGTGTGTGTGTGTTGTGTGTGTGTGGGGGGGGGGGGGGGGGGGTTTCAGTCTCAGTTGTAGCCAAACGAGTTTTTGAGTAATAGTACGATTGAATCTACGAACAGACTTGTGCATAAGTATGTATGTAAGTAAGTAAGTAAATGAATGAATGAATGGATGAATTAATTAATCAATTAATGAAAGAAATGAATAAATAAGGAAATAACTAACTAAATACATGGGACATATAAACAAATGAATGGATGGATAAATGAATGAATGAATACAAAAATAAACAAATCCACGAGACATGAATGAATGAATGAATGAATGAATGAACAGATAAATAAATAAATGATTTAATAGATAAATAAGTAAATAAATAACTGCCATGGTACGGTGGCTAGGGTAGCAGCCTGGTACTGAAAGGCGACTGATGGGCGGGACATTTTGGTCTGATTTTCTATGATGAAGGGGAAATAAACCGAGCAAATGGCAGAGGAAAGCCTGAACCTACCAGGCCAGCGTGGTCTGGTGTCTGCCGTGCGTGCTAATCTTGTAGCTTGTCTGGCCTCCACTAACATACTATATCAGCACCAGCACAGTGCACGAGGAAATGGGTTGGTGCCCCAGCTGGTTTCGTTCATTGACGTTGAACTCTACAGCCGCCAAGCAAAGTTGAAGCTACCCGTGAAACCGCTCTTGGGTCCACGTTTGAGGATACCGGAAACGAGGTTTTTAGATCAATCCGGGCCCAGCTAAAGACCAGCAGAAAACAGGAAGTTCAGGAGGCAGTGGATATGTGGCAAAGGCACCCCTTAAGGTCCGAGAAATGAAAGGACGCAGGTCAACCAACAGCCAGGGACTGTGGGGTCAACAGAAAGGTCGTGGTGGTCAAAGCAAAAGGGAAAGCAAAGAGAGACATGGTGATGCAAGTGATGAAGAAAGAAGAAGTTGCCATGGGAATCCAGAGGGCAGTTCAGCAAGGCCAGCAGGGGCAGTGGACTACATGGGAAAGCGCACTTCAAAGAACTCACAGCTAGAACGACACATAGCACATGGCACCTCACATGATCAGCTTTATCCTCGGATCTATGTGGGACCTTTTGCCATCGAATTCAAACCTGGTGACATGAGGGAAGTCAGATGACCCTGTGTGTCCGCTCTGTCAGGGCAAATGCAGAGTGAAACATGTCCAAAGTTCATGCAGAGCAGCTCTAAGCTAGAGCATGTACACATAGCGACACAGCCAAGCGCTGAAAGAGATCGCAAATGTAGTTAGCACTGCCAGAGGAAACTCTACGCCACCAGAGGCCCCAGCGTCGATGTTCGACACGGCAAGGGGCCGCAAAGTATGGTCTGGAACAGCTAGGACATCAAGAGCATGGAAGCGGGATGTACTGGGGAGGAGAGGATGCAGGAAATGCACAGCAGACCTTCCAGAGGAGACAAACATCCGGAGATCTTCTGGAAAAAAAAATAGCATGACACCGGAAATTGTACTCGTCTCAAGTTAATAAAAATCTGATTCTGATAAAACTCACAGTGCCTTATGAAAGCAGAATGGAGCAAGCTCACATCTCAAAATACTCAGCCAAATTATTGTGGAGACCCGTCCGACGGTGGTGAAGAAGGACCCAGAAACATCTCAAAGACAGAAGCAGGGCAGTCTGGGCAATAGTTTGAGAGAACCTGGGCTTCATGCCAAAGTGCTCGCCGTGGAGGTTGGAGCACGGGGTTGGAGGTTCATCAGCCTATGATCTCGTTAAAACAGATCGCGATTTCTGGTTATCAAAAAAAAAAGAAAAAGAAAAGAAACGATAAAAGAGGGCCAGAAGTCCTACAGCCAAAGGCAGAGGCAGATGAAATGAGTTCCAGCTGGGTATGGTGGAGGAGGAGCAAAAGTGAATTTCATAAGGCTTCCATTTCAAAACATAGAGCACATGTCCCGTAGCGGTGTGAGTAGAACACACGTTTAAAAAAAAAAAGAAAAGCAGCCTCCTGAGACGCCCACTCATTTTAAAAGTTGCTGGTTCGAATCCCGGCAGCGCCAGGGGAAAGAATCTGACTGTAGGGAGGCATCTAGAAGTGACCTGGGTGCTTGCCTTTTCTTTTCTCATTTATATATATATATATTTTTTTTTTTTTTTTTTTTTGGGGGGGGGGGGGGGGGGGGGACAAATGCTAACTTGGAGATCTCTTAACCTTTGATGTATATTGTTTCAAGAACTTGAAATCAGATGGCTGGACTTTTTGATGGTAAATATTCTGTAGAGTTTGGTGTCATTGCCTTCCAGAAAATGTGTTGAAGTCCACTTTGATCTACCCGACTTCTTCTTTTTTTTTTTTTTTTAAACCAAGTGCGGGTCAGCGAGAAGGGGACGACAGACGGGGGGGGGGGGGGGGGGGGGGGGGGGATAAGACAGGACAGGAAAGGGCGGAGAAAGGACCGGCCTGTTTTGTGCCACGTGGCAAAACGCACACCAGCGTTTGTCAGTCAGTCGCACTATGGGTGTGACAGGTACAGGACCCGCGTTGTACACTGCGGTAAGACACATCGGCAATTAGTCACACCGCGCCAACAGCTTGCAACCCCGCCCCCACCAACAGAAAGGGGGATAACTGACAGAGCTCTGAGAACAAAGCCAGCCTACTGTATAGCAAAGACAATGGGATGACCCGAAGAAGAAAGGATGGAGGGAGGTGCAAGGGAAAGAAGGTGGGGGAGGGGTGGGGAGGAAAACTGGGGATATATCTTCGGGACCGGGAAAATAAATCATGGCAAACTAACACGACAAAGACAGAACTTTTATTTCAAAAACGTCATCGGGGATTCTTGAAAAGCAGTGCATTTAATATTGTTTCATCGAAACATTTGTGATAATGAAGTTAACCCACAAACTTTTACGGGGAAAGCATACTCAAGAGAAAGCAGACATAGTAACGTCAGGTGTGATGTGTCAATTTGAAAGTGTTTATGATCATTTATAGAAATATTGGTAATGTTGAAGGCTTACGTTTGCTTCTGGAAAGCACACGCACACCCACACACACGCACACGCGCACACACACACACACACACACACACACACACACGCACGCACGCACGCACGCACGCACGCACGCACGCACGCACGCACACACACACACACACACACACACACACACACACACACACTGAAAGTTATTTCATAGTTTGAGGGTATTTGTAGAAATATTGAGTCACAAATCTTGTTGTATGTGCTGGGAAGAAAAAACAAACAAACAAACAAAACGGGCACGTGAATACAAAATAACGAAACTTAACACCGAATCATTCGCCTTTGCACTCTTGACATAATCCGAGGTCCATCGCGAGCGAAGATGACGTCAGTGACGCCATAAGAGACATAATCTTTCATTAAGTGGTATACCTTTATTATATTCTTTCTCTCTAGATAAGCAAAGGGTGGTTCGAAGATCTAAAACGTATTAACGGAAAAGCAAGATGTTCAGGAGGTGTCTGAGGACAAGACTCCAACAAGAAAAGATCGAAGAGCCTTTACAGAGTCTATAGTAACAGAAAGCACAGCTAGAATCCATATCAGATGCCGTTCTCTATGACGATTGATTACTGAAAAGAAACACGGAAAGAACTGAGTGAAGGTGTGAGTGAAATAAAGAAAGATGAGAACTAATGGCTGACTGACTGAGTGATCGTCTGATGATAAGAGAAGAGTGCATAAATCATTGGACTGTTTGGCGAACCAAATATTATACATCTGATCAGCGAAGTTTGTGTTCAAAATGGAAGGAAGATGATCCTTGAAGTGCAATGAATCCAGTAACTAGCTGCGTCAGGATAACGGCAATAAAGGAGTGGACGTGGGGGACAAGAAAAGAAGATAACACAACGCCCCTCCCCCTCCCCCCTCCCGCATTCCATCTCCACGCCCCCTTTCACACACACACACACACACACACAAACACACACACACACACACACACACACACACACACACACACAAACACACACGCTCACACACACACACACACACACACACACACACACACACACACACACACACACACACACACACACACACACACACACACACACGAGAAGACGAAAACAAAGACAGAAAAGAACAAGAGCAAAAAAAATAAAATAAAAATACAGATCACGCATCGAAGAAAGGAACTAAATAAGAAATGCACGAAGAAAGAAAGAGAGAAAGAATAAAGCGACAGAACCACAAATGAGTGATAGAAAGAAAGAAAGAAACACAGAAGGAAAGAAAGATTGAAAGACAGTCAGCCAAACAGACAGAAGAGAAGCGTCAAAAAAAGAGGTGAAAAGGAAAAAAATAAACAACAACACATGGAAGATCTGATCAGGCAACGGAGATGCACAAAAACAAACAACCAAACATCCAAACACAAGAAATCTCTCTGTGTTTATCACTATTCACAGTTTTGCTTCAAATGGGCTGTGTACCTTCACAGTAGGAAACTCCGTTTTTTGTTCTCTCTCTCTCTCTCTCTCTCTCTCTCTCTCTCTCTCTCTCTCTCTCTCTCTTCTCTCTCTCTCTCTCTCCGGCAAACAGCAAGGTAAACAGTAAGACAAGGGTAAGACGCATTCATCTTTGGATCTTGGTCGGGTCAGGAGGACACAGGCTAACGCGATCTGAACAAATGTTTCAATAGATCGTTCAGACTACTGAAGTGGACGGTGTTAGCAAACAACTCGTCTTGATACGTAAAAAGAAAAGAAAAATAGGAGAGGAAAAACTAAAAGAATGGATGAAAACAGGAGAGAGTAATAGGTTGAGAAAAAAACAACCCAAGGAGAGAGAAATAGGTCTGGAAGAAAAACAAACAAACAAACAAACAAACAAACAACAACCGAGCGAAAGAAAGTCATTAAGGAAGACAGTGTGATAGTAAAGAAAAAAAAAAGAAAGGTAAAAAGAAGAAACGAAAGAAGTAAAGAAAACATGGAAATGGGAGGCTGGTAGCAACAACTTAAAGATCAACAACTTAAAGATCAACAACTTAAAGATCAACAACTTAAAGATCAACAACTTAAAGATCAACAACTTAAAGATCAACAACTTAAAGATCAACAACTTAAAGATGTTAAACGAAACAAATTGATAACATGTTAACAGGGAAAGGAGGAAGAAGGGAGTAATAAAAAAAAAAAGTCGAAGAGTAAATAGATAAACAAACAAGCAAGCAAACAAGCAAACAAACAAACAAGCGAACAAACAAGTAAATGTATAAGCAAATAGATAAATACATGAATAAATAAGCAAAGGATTCAAAGGATTACACGAAATGCACAGGTGCTGGATGAGTACAATACGAAGCTTCCCCGAAGATGGTGTATGGCTGCCTTGATGGCGGGATAAAGAACGGTCATGCATACAAAACTCCGCTGCCTGTCTATACAGGCCGTGTCAGCAGGAGTATCAGCCTGCGTACGCAGAAAGAAAGAAAGAATACGAAGCACATACCAAAACAGGAAATAAATGAGAAAAAGAAAAGCAAAAAAAAAATAAAAATAAGAAAACACGAAATGAAGAAGGTAAAAAAAAAAGAAAGAAACAGACAGACAAAAAGAGAAAGAAAAAAAGTCAACGAAAAGGAAGAATCATTCACCTCCGCTGTCCTCAAACTCTCCCTCCTCACCAACTCACCTACCCACTCTCACCCTCTTTGGGCCTCTCCCATCTTCCTTCTCTTCCCCCTCCCCTCCCCCTCCAATACAATGTGAATACATACATATTATCTATGTGCGTGTGTTGTTTCGTGTAGGCCAGCAGCTGTTCCTTCGCTATCAAAGGGTAGTATTGTGGACCACACGTAGGTGGAAGATTTCACAGGCTGCATCATGTGTGTGTGTGTGTGTGTGTGTGTGTGTGTGTGTGTGTGTGTGTGTGTGTGTGTGTGTGTGTGTGTGTGTGTGTGTTTAGCCATGGACAAACATGTCATTGTCCTACAAAAGCCCGTCAGAGACCTAACTACTCCCCACCCACGGCATAACCTGTGTGTCTGTCTGTCTGCCTCTCTCTCCCTCCCTCTCTCTCTGTGTGTGTGTGTGTGTGTGTGTGTGTGTGTGTGTGTGTGTGTGTGTGTGTGTGTGTGTGTGTGTGTGTGTGTGTGTGTGTGTGTGTGCGTGCGTTTGTGTGTGAGTGTGTGGGTGTGCATGTGCGTTGGCGCTAATTCGTTAAAGGTTTGGGTAAAAAGGGGGTGGGGGAGGGGGGAGAGAAAGGAGGTGGGGTTCTTGTCCACACCTTTGCTTTCCTTGTTCCTCTTCCACGCCACCTCTACATGTGTCTCACTGGACCTCTCTCTCTCTCTCCCCTCTCTCTCTCTCTCTCTCTCTCTCTCTGCGTTTGTATTGTTTCTATATCTCTCCAGCCTGGCTACAGTTCCTTGGAATCAAATCAGACGATACGTGAACAGTGTCGCCGTCTTACTATCTTTTATTGAATCAAATCAGAACATACGTGAACAGTGTCGCTGTCTTACTATCTTTCGTTATTAGTGTTTGAGAGTAGAATGTCTCTGGCCTGCTGTAGTTTGTGGAACAGAAGAAGAGAGAGAGAGAGAGAGAGAGAGAGAGAGAGAGAGAGAGAGAGAGAGAGAGAGAGAGAGAGAGAGAGAGAGAGAGAGAACACATGCACACCCACACACTCACACACAGACACACACATTTCAAATGTAATTAATAGCGCACCCGCCAAAAAACGTAGACAAACGAATCACAAGACAAAACACGACGCGTTTCGACCTCTTAGGTCTTCTTCAGGCAAAGATACAAAACACTCAGGACCTTTTGTGACAACTTCATGACTGTTACAAGTGTAATATTTACTACTATCATTAATATAATCATTATTCTCTACAATATTTCTGACATTCCAGTTCATCACTTTTCCAGCCTCCTGTAGCATCACTACCATTAGTATATGGTTACAGTTATGATTATTGTTAAAACTATTAATATACATATTAAGATCATTAATATACCTATCAGATTCCTTCCTTCCCATAACTAATACCTTCCTTCTCCTCTTTGCTCTTCCTGTCCTCCCCTCCCCCTCCTTTTTCCCCTTTTCTTCCTCCCTTCCCTTAGTATTAGTATTAGTACTATTATTATCATTACTACTATCAACATTATTGTTATTAATTCTTATCCTTTTTAAAAAAAATATATATTTCTGTATCATGCTTTTATTATCAGCACTATTATTACCATTACCGTTGCTATAGTTGTTAGCATCATCATCATTATCATTAATACGATTGTTATTATTGATATTGCCATCACTACCATTGGCATCACCATCGCCATCACGACTAAGACCGTTGTCACGGCAACCATGCTGTTTCAGAATCCTCTAACCCTCTCTCCTTTCTGCCATACTACAACTGCTATTGCCATATTATCAGCAAAAGGGGTAGTAATCCTGTCTTTATTAATTTAAAAAAAAATCATCATCATCATTACCATTATCATTATTCCTATCAGTAACATAATTATCATCATTACTACCTCGACTCACATTGTCTCCTTGACAACCTCGTTTTCATTCAAGGCCCATCTTGCACTGAAGTGAATGAAGATAAGTGATTGCTCATTCATTTTCGTTGTCCTGAGTATTTTGTATCTTGCCTGAAGAAGACCTAAGAGGTCGAAACGCGTCGTGTTTTGTC
>CM065715.1:25922157-25925171 GCA_033310375.1 Conus canariensis
CTCCTGAATCATCATGTCTCTTTTGGCTTTTCCTTTGGCCTTTGACCACCATTCAGTTTTGGTCACCCCCAGTCCTTGTCTGTTGGTCTGTGTGTGTCCTGTTATTTCTCTGATCTTGAGACTTTCTTTTGCAGAATCCATCGCCTCTTGAACTTTCCATTTTCTGCCTGTCTTCAGCTGGGGCTTGATTGCTTCTACCACCTTGTCTCCTGAGTCCTCCAGCATGCTTTGAAGTCTGATCTTCCCTGCTTTGTATTCCTCCAGGATGGATTTCAGTGGTAGTTTCAGCTTTGCTGGCGACAGTACAGCGCTATGTCAGTCAGACAGGGTGGGACACCAAGCCATTTCCTTGTGAACTTGTTGATTTTGGCTTCCATTGCCTCCACTATGCTGGTGCAGATGTCGTATATCATCAGAGGCCATAGGAGCTTTGGTATCAGCATGAACTGCAGACACCAGACCTTGTATTTGCCAGGGAGCCCACACTGGTCAATGGTCTCCAAGCCTTCCTCCGCCATCTGCTTGGTTTCTTTTGCTCTTTGTGTGTCTTTCAGCGTATCATCATACCATCTTCCAAGGCTCTTGACTGGTTCTTCTGTGACTGTTGGAATGGCCTGGTTGGCAACACTGAAGACCACAGATCCGGCCACTTTTCCTTTCCTCAGTGAGAGACTCCGTGATTTCTTTGGCTTGAACTTCATTCTGGCTGAGGCAACTATGTCGTCCAGCCTCTCCAGCACATGACGTGTCTCGTCATCTCTGGATGAAATCACTGTAGTGTCATCCATGAAGGCCTTGAGAGGAGGCATCTTGTATCCATCGCCAAGGTCTGTTTGTCTCGCGTTGTTTGTTGCTGCTTTCAAGATGAGTTCCATTGCCAGCACGAACAGTATTGGGGAAATTGCACAGCCCATTGCAATACCCACTTCCAAGTTGATCCAGTCTGTTGTGTACTCCTTGGTAGAGAACCGCATTGAGAAGCCATTGAAGTACTTCTTGAGCATGTCGCGGATGTTCTTTGGCACATGGTACATCTCAAGAGCCAACTGTATCATCTCATGGGGCACAGATCCATATGCGTTTGCCAGATCAAGCCACACTACGTCCAGGTCTCTCTTTTCTGTTTTTGCTTTTTGGATTGCGTCCCAGATCATTGTGGCGTGTTCTACACAGCCAGCCACGCCTGGGATGCCACCTTTCTGGACTGACACATCCAAGTACTTGTTTTCCATCAGGTACTTGGTCAGCCTTGCTGCCATGACAGAGAAGAAGATTTTCCCTTCGACGTTCAGTAGTGATATTGGCCTGAACTGGCTGATGTCACTTGAGTTTTGCTCTTTGGGGATGTACACACCATCTGCCATCATCCACTGGCCGCTGATCTTCTGGTTTCTCCAAGCCGATCGCAGCAGCCTGTGGAGCCACTCCAGCACCTTGGGACATTTCTTGTAAAGCTGGTAAGGTATTCCGTTTGGCCCTGGTGATGATTTGGCTCTGGCTTTGTCGACCACCTTCTTGATTTCCGCCAACGTTGGAGGCTTGCCATTGAACTGTTCCTCAGGGTTGGTTGGCCACACCAGACCTTGAATGTCGAGTGGTGCTTTGCTCTGTGGGTCAGAGTATGTTTTCCTCAGATGCTGCTCAAGAACTCTTTTGTCCACACTTAGGGTCCCAGATTTTGGCTGCTCAAACAGTGTTCTGGCAAACTGGAAGGGGTCTCTGAAGAAGCGCTCTTGTGTCTTCTTCTTTTTGCTCTTCCTCTTCCTCGCAGATTCCGCTTTGCTGAGGGCGCTGTGTTTTTCTTTCAGGTCTTTCCACAGCTTTTCCAAGCCTTGTTTTTCAGCTGGCAGTGCGGTCTTCATTTCCTTCTTGAGGTTTTTCTTTTGGACCCTGATCTTGTCCATCTTTTCTTGGCGTCTGGATTTCTTTGGAGGTGTTTTCTCTTTGGGTAGTTTTGCTCCATAGGCGTCTCTACATGTGGCATACACAATGTCCCCATATGTGGCTAGTTTGTGTTCCAGGGTGCTTTTCCCTATCAGTGCATCGAGTCTTTGGACGATTTTTGCATCCAGTTTCTCCCAATCTTCAGTTTCGTTTGCTCGTGGCAGGTTGAGTTTCAGGCGCCTGGCATCGAGGGCCTGTGCAAATTCCTCATCCGAACCAACAGCGTGGATGTCCTTGGCACTGTGGTTTAAATCCTGGCCTTGGTCTTCCGACGTCTTACCTGCTGATGCAGTGCGCTGCTGCTCATTCAGATGAGTCTTCACACATCCCATCTTTGTTCTGTGGATCTTCATGCCACGGGTGGTAGCGAAACGCTTTCCACAGACACATGGATATTCCATTTGGTCCATGTTCATAGTCCGTTTGGGATTTGCAGTCATGATTGGTTGAGCACCGATGGATTCATCATTCTCTCCCCCTTTCGGTGAATCCTGGGAGCATCTTTTCCTTTTATTCTTAGTAGCCACATGTTTAAGGCAAAGTGGGGAGCCAGCCCACAGAGCCCTTGGTTCTGGTCTTTCCCAGTGTCCTCCGGTCTTTCCCGGACGTCCTCCGGCCTATTCCCGGAAGTCAATGGTTTGTAGCATGTCATGATTTGTAGCCAGAAAAAGAAAAATCTAGAATAAAGGTAGGTTAATGGGCCACAAAATGTTAACAAAAAATTATAAGAGGTGTGTGTGTGTGTGTTGGGGGGTGGGGGTGGGGGGTAAAAACTCTGATCGAAATGGAAAACAAATGTGCGGACGATAGTATAGAAAGGAGAAAAAGGGGGCAGTGAAAAGAGTGATAGAGAAGAGGAGAATGCAAGCGCTGTAAGTAACGAACGCCCAGCCTCAAATAAACATCTATGACCATGCAGATTTGGTCATCTTTCCTGGTTGGACATACCCTCAACAAGCGATCGACTTCAAGGACGATATGAACGAGAGGTGAATGATGAACGGCTGAAATTCCTTGATTTGAATTGGTATAAAGGGTCGATAGTATCAAATGACTTTGTGATTCATTTT
>CM065715.1:25925271-25947771 GCA_033310375.1 Conus canariensis
AAAAATAAAAAATCCACGGCAGAAAATAAAATAAAATGAAAATAAAAAATAAATATTTAATAGTAAAAAAAAAATAAATAACTGCCGGGGTACTCTAACACCTTGCTAAAGGGGCGATGGGGGGGGACTTTTTGGGGTTGTTTTCTTTTAAAGGGGAAAAAAACACAAAGGGCCGGGGGAAAGCCAAAACCACCCCCGGGTTGGTTCTGCCGGGGTGCTAACTTGTACTTGGGGCTCCCTAACAATATATCGACCCCAGTGCACAAAGGGGTTTTGGGGCCCACGGTTTCTTTCTTGACGTTGTCTACACCCCCCAAAAAATTGAAGTACCCTGAAACCGCTTTTGGGGCCCTTTGGGTCCGGGAAACGGGGTTTTTAGATCAACCCCGGGCCCCTAAAGACCCCAGAAAAAGGGAATTTAGGGGGCATGGATATTGGAAAAAGGACCCTTAAAGGGCAGAAATAAAAAGGGCCGGTCAACCCCCGGGGTTTGGGGGGTCAAAGGGTCTGGGGGTCAAAGAAAAGGGAAACAAAGGAACGGGGATGCAAGTTAAGAAAAAAAAAGTTCCTAACCAGAGGGCATTTCCAAGGGCCCCGCAGGGGGAGGGGACTACAGGGGAAAGCGCATTTCAAAAACCCACAGCTAAACGACACTACCATGGGCCCCCACAAAACAGCTTTTCCTCGGATTATGGGGGCCCTTTTCCCGAATTTAACCCGGTCATGGGGGAATAAACCCGGGGTTTCCCCCCTTGGGAAAAAAAATGAAACTGTCCAAATTATGCAAACGTTTTAAACTGAATGTCACTAGCACACCCCAACGCTAAAGAGACCAAAAAATTTGTTCACTCCAAGGGGAAAACCAAACCCCCCAGGGCCCCGCGATTTTTACAGGGGGGGGCCCAAAAATTGGGCGGGCCCCCTGGCATCAAGGCTGGAAGCGGGGTTACGGGGGGGGGGAGCAAAAAACCAGCACCTTCCAAAAACAAACCCGGGGTTTCAAAAAAAAAAAAAGCATACCCGGGGTTGTTTTCATTTAAAAAAAATTTAAAAACCCCATCCCAAAAAAACAAATGGACAAGCTCAATCTCAAAATCCACCAAATTTTTAACCCCCCCCCTTAAAAGGCCCCCCAAAAATCTCAAAACGAACACTCCCAAATTTTTAAAACGGGTTACCAAAAACTCGCCTTTTGGGGGGGTTGGGGCAGGGGGGGGGTTAATATATCCTTAAAAAGATGCGATTTCTGGGGTTTAAAAAAAAAAAAAAAAAAAAAAGTAAAAAGGGGGCCAAAAATCCTCACAAAGGGAAGGGGTAAATGGTTTCCCCTGGGGATGGGGGGGGGAGCAAAAGGAATTTCTAAGGGTTCCATTTCAAAAAATCACAGCCCCTTTTTGGGGGGGAAAAACCCGTTTAAAAAAAAAAAAAACACCCCTAACGCCCCCATTTTTAAAAATTGCTGGCAAAACCCCCCCCGGGGGAAAAAAAATTTACTAGGGGGATCTAAAGTGACCTGGGGTTCCTTTTTTTTTCTTTTATTATAATTTTTTTTTTTTTTTTTTTTTTGGGGGGGGGGGGGGGGGGGGGGGACAAAATCAACCCCTTGGGTCTCTTAACCTTTGAGGATTTTTAAGAAATGAAACGATGGGGACTTTTGGGGGAAATTTCGTATTTTGGGGTCTCCCCCAAAAAAGGGGGAAAATCCATTTGAACCCCGGGTTTCTTTTTTTTTTTTTTTAAAACCCCGGGGGCACGAAGGGGGCCAACCGGGGGGGGGGGGGGGGGGGGGGGGGGAGGGGGGGGGGGGGGGGGGGGGGGGAAAAAAAAGGGGGTTTTACCTTTTTTGGGGGGGGGGGGTAGGCCGCTAAGCGGTTTTTAAAGGGCACATGGAATTAAAAGGGAAATTAACCCCCCCCAAAAAAAAGGGGGGTAACTACAACCTGAACAAAGCCCCTACGTAACAAAGCAAGGGAAACCCCCAAAAAAGAAAGGAGGGGGGGGGTAAGGGGAAAAGGGGGGAGGGGGGGGGAGGAAAACTGGGGTAATTTGGGGGGGGGGAAAAAAAATATGGAAAATAACAGACAAAACAGAACTTTTTTTTCAAAAAAGTCATGGGGGGTTTTTGAAAACGTGCTTTTTTTGTTCATCCTTTTGAAAAAGTTTAACCCCCAAAATTTTAGGGGGAAAACTACTCAAGGGAAACAAAAAGTAAAAGTCAGGGGGATGTGTCAATTTAAAGTGTTTTTTATTTATAAAAATTGGAAAAGTTAAGGTTACTTTTTTTCTGGAAAAGCACACCCACCCCACACACGCCCCCACACCCACACACACACCCCACACACACGCCGCACGCCGCACGCACCAGCACGCCACGCCCCACCCCCACACCACACCACAAAAAAAAAACACACATAATTTTTTTATTTGATATTTGTAAAATTTAGTCACAAATTTTTGTTGTCGGGGAAAAAAAAAAAAACCCCAAACAAAAAAAAGGGGCCCTAATACAAAAAAACGAAATTTAACCCAATCATTCCCTTTGCCCCCTTTGAATAACCATCCACGCGACGAAATATCAGTGCCCAAAAAGACATAATCTTTATTAATTTTCCCTTTTTTTATTTTTTCTCTCTAGATAAAAAGGGGTTTCAAGACAAAATTTACAAAAGAAAGTTTCGGGGTTCTGAGGAAAAACCCAACAAAAAAGATCGAGCCCCTTTACAGAGTCTTGAAAAAAGCAACTAAAAACCATATCTTCCTTCTCTTCGATTGTTACTGAAAAAAACCGGAAAGCGATAAATTTAGTAAAAAAAAAGATGAAAAAAATGGCTGACGCTGGATCGCTGATGTTTAAAAAAGGATAAATCATTGGCTTTTTGGGGGAACCAAATATTATACATCTGATCACGAAGTTTTTTTTCCCCAAAAAAGGAAGGCCCCTTAATGAAAGAAAAAAAAATCGCTCAGGATACCAATAAGGATCGGGGGGGACAAGGAAAAAAAAAAACCAACGCCCCTCCCCTCCCCCCCCTTTCCATCTCCCCCCCCCTTTCAAAAACCACAACACCAAAAAACCCCAAAAAACAAAACACCCCACAAACACACACCAAAAACCCCAACCTCACCCCACCACCACACACACACCACACACACACCCCCCCCCCCACACCACCCCACCCACCCCCCCCCGGAACAAAAAAAGACAAAAACAAACAAAAAAAATAAATAAAATAAATCACGCATCGAAAAAAACAAAATAAAAATGCACGAAGAAAAAAAGAAAAGAAAAAAGGACAAACCCAAATGATATAAAGAAAGAAAAAAACAAAGGGAAAAAAGTAAAAAAGTCGCCAAACAAAAAAAAGGGAAAGGGCAAAAAAGGGTGAAAAGGAAAAAATAAAAACAACACATGGGTTTGATACAACGGGGGTGCACAAAAAACAAACAACCAAACACCAAACCAAAATCTCCTGTTTATCACTTTCAATTTTGCTTCAAACTTGACCTTACATAGGGAAAATCCGTTTTTTTTCTTTTTCCCCTCTCTTCTCTTCTCCTCTCTTTTTTCCCCCCTCTTCCCCCCTCTCCTCTCCCCGGCAAAAGCAAGGGAAAAATAAGACAAGGGGGAAAACGCATTATTTTGGGTCTTTGGGCTCTAAAACCGGGTAAGCGATCTGAACAAATGTTTCTAGACGTCAACTCTAAGGGCGGTTTACAAAAACGCCTTTTGTAAAAAAAAAAAGAAAAAAGGAAGGAAAAAATAAAAAAGTGAAAACGGGGAAAATATGGTTGAAAAAACAAAACCAAGGGGGAGAAAAGGGTTTAGGAAAAAAAAACAAACAAACAAAAAAACAAACAAACAAGCGAAAAAACTTAAAACGGTGATGTAAAAAAAAAAAAAAAAAAAAAAAAAAGACGGGAAAAAAAGAGAAAAAAAAAAAAGGGTCAAAAAAAGGAAGAATCATTCACCCCCCTTTTTCCCAAATCTCCCTCCCACAACTCCCCCCTTTTACCCTTTTTTGGGCCTCTCCCTCTTCCTTTTTCCCCCCCTTTTCCCCCCCCATAAAATGTAAAATTTTACTATTTAAATGTGCGTTGTTGTTTCGTAAAGGCCAGCGCTGTTCCTTCGTAAAAAGGGGTTTGTATTGGGGCCCCCAACAGTGGGGGAAAAGATTTCACAGGTTTGCCCCATGTGTGTGTGTGTGTGTGGTGTGTGGTGTGTGTGTGTGTGTGTGTGTGTGTGTGTGTGTGTTTTCCCCCGGGGGAAAAAACCCCTGTCATTGCCCTTTAAAAAAACCCCGTCGGCCCTAACCCCCCCCCCAAACCCGGCAAAATTTTGTCGTCGCCCCCCCTTTCTCTCCTCCTCTGTGGTGTGTGTGTGTGTGTGTGTGTGTGTGTGTGTGTGTGGTGTTTTTGTGTGTGGGGTGTGGTGCGTGCTTTTTGTGTGTGGTGTGTGGGTGTGCGGGGGTTTTGGCCAAATTTTTTTTAAAGGTTTGGGAAAAAAGGGGGGGGGGAAAGGGGGGAGAGAAAGGAGGGGGGGTTTCGTCCACCTTTGCTTTCTTGTTCCTTTTCCCACGCCCCCTTTAATGTGTCTCACGGGGACCCCCTCTCTCCCCTTTCTCTTCTCTCTCTCTTCTCTCTCTTGCGTTTTTTTTTTTTCTATTCTCCCCACCCCTGGTACAGTTCTTGGGGAAATAAAAATCGACAAACCCGTGAATTTCCCCCCTTTCTTACTATTTTTATTAAATCAAATCAAAAACATATTAAAAAAAGGGTTTTTTTTCCCCCCGGGGCCTTTGGGTCTTACTTTTTTCGTTATTGTGTTTGAGAGTGAACCCCCTTTTTGGGCCTGCTGTGTTTGTGGAACAAAGAAGAAAAAGAAGAAGAGAGAGGAGAAAACGATAACGTCAAAAACGATAACGATAACAAAAATTTTTATTCAAAGGCCCCACCCCCTTTCCCGGGGGGTAAGTAATAAAAAAAACATGTTAAAACTTTTTTTCACCCAAAAAAATTTTTAACTTAAAAAACATATGAAAACCCCCTTTTTGTAAAAATCACTCCTTTTTTTAAATGATTGTCAGATATAAAGCAAGGTTTTTTGCAAGTTGTAATTTTTTGACGAAAAAAGACAGACTAATTGAACAGTGCTGGCGTCGATGTATTTTAAGGAAAAATAAGTTTTTGGTAGACTCCCAAAAAACAGGCATGAATACAAAATGAATTTCTTTTCCCCCCCCCGTTTCCCAAAAATGGACAAAAAAATTCATTTTTGTAGGGGATATTATTTTTTGCGTGTACGGGCAATATCCGATCCCCAAAAACCTGAATTTTGTTAATTCGCCCTGAAAATCTATTCAAGTTCGAGACAAATAAGCTTTTTTTTTTATAATAAACTTTTCAGCAGTCTAAAAAAAAAAAAAATCTTTCGCTGTTTTGATATGGCTATCCCAGTTTCCCATCTGCAACTTGTTGTTGCTTGAAAAAGCCAAAAAAAACTGTGACCCCCCAAAAACCCCTTTTTTAAAAACCCAAAAAAAACAAAAAACCCTTTAATTACTTTAACTTTTTAAAAAAGGGCCCGATGCCCATTTTTTTTTCCCCCTTAAAATTCCAGGAAAAATTTTTTAAAAAGCTTTGGTGGCGTCTTGTTCCCCCATCGAAAAACAGTTTAAGCCGTATTTAAAATTTTAAAATAAATTCAAATAAATAGGGAATCTTCCAAGTTCTCCAAAACCCAAAATTTTTTTTGGGGGGGTACGCCTTTTCGACATTCAAAAACCCTTTCATAGAAAAAAGTCAATTTCTTATGTTTGTGTCCCCTTTTTCCCCCAAACCCCCCAAAAATCGCCCCCTATTGAACTATAGGCGGGAAATGAGTACAAACTTTTGAAAATAGGGTTTTTCTGATCGTTTTTTCCCAAATTATACAAGCCTTTTTTTAAAAAGGCCATAACGCACGTTTCCCCCTTCCCCCCAAGTTTGGGAGGCAAAAAGGAAAAAAATTTGTTTTTTAGAAAAATATAAAACCCCCCTATTTGAGGGGTTTCATCGCAATTTTGAATTTCCCTAAAACCCTTTTTTTCCCCCCGACAATATCCACCTTTTGGGAAAAAAATAATGTTTGTTTTGTCAGTTTTCTTTGGGGAGTAATTTTTGCGCCGCTGAGCACAAATTGTTCAATGGTTTTGGGAAACCCCTTAAAATTTCAGAAGTAAAAAAAAAAATCTTTTGCAAAAAGTAGAATGAAAATTTCAATCAAAAACAAATGAAAAACCTGTTTTCCCCTTTTTGATATTTTTTTAAACTAAAATTTTTTTTAAAAAACAAAAAGAATAAAAAAAGGATACAAACATCCCTGCCTTAAAAACCTTTACATCAATGACCCCATATTTTGCCCCACCTTACATTAGCTTTAACATCATATAAAACAAATTTAACAAAATTTTAAAAGTTTTCTTTTTCCCCCAAAATTTTTTTTCCAGACTGGCCACAGAAGCTTTCTGAAATGAATCAAAGGCCTTTTTTTAAAGGCTATAAATGCAACATATAATTTTGATTATTTGAAAATGTTCTGAACAGGGAGCCCCTTTAGTGAACAAAGATCGATTGTACTAAAAACCTTCTTAAAAACCTGCTTTTGGGGGTTCCCGTTATGTTTTTTTTTCGATCCCTTTGATAATCTCTTGTTTTTTAGATCCAAAAAAATTTACTTTCATATCACACAAGGGATTCTTCTATAATTTTAGGATTTTTGCGTCCCCCCTTTTTAAAAAAAGGTAAGTGAAGTCGGGTCCAATTCTCGGGTAAAATTCCTTTTTCAAAAAGAACTTAAAAAATTTTTTCAAAAAAAACATTGAAAGTCCCTAAGTTTTTAAAAAATTCCAAAAGTCCATAGGCCCGTGTTTCCTTTTTTTTATTTTTCCTTTTAAAAATTTGTACTTATGCTTTTTAATTGGTCGATCGAAAAATTCAAAAAATTTTTATCTTTTTAAAATGTTTCATTTTCCCAGTGTCTTATAAACGTGGTACCCCTTTTCCAAAGTTTTTAAAATGGTAATTACCCTTGCTAGTGATTCTATTTGCTTCGGTTCGTTTTTTTTTAAACGCTTTTTGACACTTTTCCAAAAAAATTTTTTGGTTGTCCAATTAGTGACAATTTTTTTGAAATTTTTTTTTGGGACTTTTTTTCTATAAATAAATTTTTTCTCTGTCGTGATACACAGTAAAAAGGCGGTTATTTTTTCTAGGTTTTCTTCTCCCCCAAAAACCCCCTTTACTTCTTTTTGTTGAAAACTCAAAGTAAAACCCCGTCTTTGTCTTTTTGCCCTGTTCAAAACCACTCGTTTTTCCCCATTTACCAGCTTCTTTAACAGTATTGATAAACAAATCAAAGCTCTTTTAAATTTTTAAAATCTATCAAATTACGCAAAAAAAACTTTTTTTTCTTTCTCGGTGCACATATTAAGAATCCGTGGGCAATTATCATTCCAAACAAATTTCTTTATATACTCTTTTTTCTTTGTTTTATTTTCAAATTTTATTAAAAAAGATGCCCTCATGAAATTAAAAGGGGTGTGGTCCGATTCCATCCTTTCTTTTACATGAGGCTAAAAAAGATTGTTGAAAAAAAAGGCAGAAGAAGAAAAAAAAATAGTCGTTCCCTACTACCAATTCACTGATATAAGTAAACGAAATTGTCATCCCCGGGGCAAAAACCTTTTAAAATTTTTAAAACAGCGCGAAAACTGTTTGTAAAATTTTGCCTAAGCTTTTAAAACTGTATTTGGTGCGCCCTTTTTTAAAAAATACCACACTTTAAACCCCCTGAAAATGTTTTTGTTTGTTATCAATTGCGGTGAAACACGGCCTTCGGCCTTTTTAAAATCACCAACTAAAATTTTAATTTTGTTTGTAATACAAATTTTATTCACAATTTCGGATATCTTGTAACTTAAAACGAATAGTATGGGGGGCTTTCTGGGGAAATACGAAAATACTTGAATATCATTCCCCCAAAGAACAATTTTTTTTCAAAAACAAACAATTGACATTATCACGCTCGTATATTTTTTAACTATTTCATGGTTATTTTTATCGGCATATTCACCCCGTCTTTTCCCCCGGGTAAAATTTAATCGGGTTCAAATGTTATGATCAGAAAAAGGCACTGAAAAGTCAAAAAAGTTTCAAAGACAAATGAAACAAAGGAAAAAAAATATTAATAACTCGGGGCAGAGAGTTTAGAGGAAAACCCCCAAAAATTTCCCAAAAGTAGAAAAAATAGGTTCTTTTTTTTTCTACATTCTCTGATACAGAATGACAACCATTAATCACCAGAGAAGGCTTCTGTGCTTTCGAACACTGACACTGTCACACATTTCTTTATTTTCGTGCACGCATCCAGACACGCTTTTCACGCTTTCAGAAACACACAAGGGTGCATTGCGTACGACTGTCTTCGCTGTAAAACAAACTCCCTCTCCCTATCTGAACACGGACTCGCAATGTCAGATTTTCTATTTTGAATTCCCCGTGCCGTGTTCGCCTGCGCATTGGACCATCCCCTTGAAACCGGTGTTTTCCAAAATACTGCCACATTGTATTTACACCTAACCTACTAACAACAAAAACTAATCTAACTCATCAAGAACATTTGTTTTACTAGGCCGGCCGTATTCATATGGTTCACTCCACGATGCTTGTTTCATCACCAGACAAGAAGAATTTCTTCCCTTGTCTTACTGTTTACCTTGCTGTTTGCCGGAGAGTAGAGAGAGAGAGAGGAGAGAGAGAGAGAGAGAGAGAGGAGGAGAGAGAGAGGGAGAGAGAACACACATGCACACCCACACACTCCACACAGACACACACATTTCAAATGTAATTAATTAGCGCACCCGCCAAAAAACGTAGACAAACGAATCACAAGACAAAACACGACGCGTTTCGACCTCTTAGGTCTTCTTCAGGCAAAGATACAAAACACTCAGGACCTTTTGTGACAACTTCATGACTGTTACAAGTGTATATTTACTACTATCATTAATATAATCATTATTCTCTACAATATTTCTGACATTCCAGTTCATCACTTTTCCAGCCTCCTATAGCATCACTACCATTAGTATTGGTTACAGTTATGATTATTGTTAAAACTATTAATATACATATTAAGATCATTAATATACCTATCAGATTCCTTCCTTCCCATAACTAATACCTTCCTTCTCCTCTTTGCTCTTCCTGTCCCCCCTCCCCCTCCTTTTTTCCCCTTTTCTTCCTCCCTTTCCCTTAGTATTAGTATTAGTACTATTATATCATTACTACTATCAACATTATTGTTATTAATTCTTATCCTTTTTAAAAAAAAATATATATTTCTGTATCATGCTTTTATTATCAGCACTATTATTACCATTACGTTGCTATAGTTGTTAGCATCATCATCATTATCATTAATACGATTGTTATTATTGATATTGCCAATCACTACCATTGGCATCACCATCGCCATCACGACTAAGACCGTTGTCACGGCAACCATGCGGTTTCAGAATCCTCTAAAACCCTCTCTCCTTTCTGCCATACTACAACTGCTATTGCCATATTATCAGCAAAAAGGGGTAGTAATCCTGTCTTTATTAATTTAAAAAAAAAATCATCATTCATCATTACCATTATCATTATTCCTATCAGTAACATAATTATCATCATTACTACCTCGACTCACATTGTCTCCTTTGACAACCTCGTTTTCATTCAAGGCCCATCTTGCACTGAAGTGAATGAAGAAGTGATTGCTCATTCATTTTCGTTGTCCTGAGTATTTTGTATCTTGCCTGAAGAAGACCTAAGAGGTCGAAACGCGTCGTGTTTTGTCTTGTGATTCATTTGCCTACGTGTTTTTCTTTTTTTTTTTTTTCTTTTTGTGCAGTGCGCTATTACTTAGATTTTAAAATTTCCTATGATGAAATTAAGTACACGTCTGTCACTCTAAACGAATGGTGCTGACGACACCACATCGCCTGGCACAAATGCCAACACAGAACAACACAAGGAAGCATGAATGAAGGAAAACAAACAAATTCATACGTTAAGTTAGATAGAAAGAAAGGAACAAGGTTAAAAAAAAAGAACAGAAAGAATGAAAAAGAAAGACAAGACAAATCTCGAGAAACAAATAAATATGAATAATAACAAAAAACATATGGACAGAGAGAAGATTTTCTCAGTATAGCAAAACGAAGAAAAAGGAAAATCAGACGGAAAAAAAAACCCAGGACAAACAAAGGAAACAGCAAACAGGGAAACTTGACTTGAAAAAAATCAACGATGAATGAAACAGAGCTACGAGACAGAAAAGAAAAGACGACCAAGCAAGCAGCCAACCAAGCAACCAACCAAACAAACAAAAGCACTTGACGAACAGAGCAGAGAAACGGTGAGGTGATACGGAACCCGTACATGCAAACTGAGAGTACAACAAAATGTGAAACAGACCGAGTGGGCAAGCCAAGTTTGCGCAGGGGGTACACACCGGTCAGAAAGGGTACAGTACACCCTAGGGATGTTTCAACCCCAGGGGGTTAAAGTAGTCCAGGCTACTTTCTATCCGGGGTATTCACTGGCCAGAGGGTAGCACCGGGACATATCTTGTCATGTCGAAGTGCTTTTGTTGAAGATAGGTTGCTCACTTCCCTGCCACGCTAAGTACAAGTAATGGGAACATCGTTGTCACGAGTGTTGGACTGTTTCTCGTACCCTCCCTCTCCCTCCTTCTTCCTTTCCCCCTACCTCCCCCTTTTTGTCTGTCTGTCTGTCTGTCTGTCTGTCTGTCTGTCTGTCTGTCTGTCTGTCTCTCTCTCTCTCTCTCTCTCTCTCTCTCTCTATATATATATATATATATATATAGAACAAACTGAAAATTCATACACAATATGAGATGGAAAGCATTCTTTTTTCTGAATCCAAACGCAAAAAAAGAGGACAAAAACACCTATGACTTCAAATCATGGCGATCACCACCAGCCATAGACGAAATGAAACCGTTTGAGGATAAAATGAAAAGAATGATAGCCAACATTCAATTCAAAGAATTCTAACAACGATAATTCCAAACAACATTAAAAAACCTATTAACAAATGTTGCTCCCCAAGGGGTTGAGCACTCTCAAAATCGTTTAGGAATCCTAATCTTATTGATCTCTCTCTCTCTCTCTCTCTCTCTCTCTCTCTCTCTCTCTCTCTCTCTATATATATATATATATATATACGTGTGTGTGTGTGTGTGTGTGTGTGTGTGTGTGTGTGTGCGCGTGCGCGCGCGCGCGTGTTGAACAATTATGTATGTATATATATATATATATATATATACATATATTATATATATATATATATATATTATATTATTTTCTACTTCTCTGCATATTTCAAGCAGACGTGTAGTTTAGAAAATAAATGAAAAAAGCTAATTTCTTGAATTTGTGTTTTTGTGTGTGTGTGTATGTGTGTGTGTGTGTGTGTGTGTGGTGTGTGTGTGTGTGTGTGTGTGTGTGTGTGTGTGTGAGAGAGAGAGAGAGAGAGAGAGAGAGAGAGAGAGAGAGAACGATACGCCCTATGCAAAACAACATATGCATAAAACGTCAATCCCTTAGTGGGCATAGACTTGAAACAAAATTATATCCCAGGAAATTAAAGAACAGCAAATGACATCCTTGCTGGCACACACACACACACACACACACACACCACACACACACACACACACACACACACACATGCACACACACACATACACACATACATGCACACACATACACACACACACACACACACACACACCGCGCGCGCGCGACATGAAGATAAATGTTAACGAAGGTGCTTGTTGTCACCATCTTAAAATCCTCGACACGTGGGCCACTCGTAAAAAAAGGCCAGTGACTGACATTTGTTTCACTTACAGAGATGTGGACAAGTTTACGATGCCACCCAGCTGGAAGGCTTTCATTCGTCTCGAGACAGGAATGAGGAGGGAAGCAGACTGGAAGGCTATGGGGATGTGATATGATCTGCACCGTAAAGAATGGACGTCCTGATGAGATCGTGTGGACCTGAAACGCCCGGGTCTGGTGAAATATCAGAGCTCCCAGCAGTTCCAGACCTGTGACGGGCACCGCAGGATAGGTTTGACTGGCTCAGTCAGCAGGCGCTATCGTTTCTGAACGCACGGCTCCCTCCCCCCCCCCCCCTCCCCCCCCTTTTCCGGAGCATTTAACTGGTCGCTGTTGCAAACAGTTCCACTTCACTTACGATTATCATGGGTCGATTCAGATCCATATATCTTGGATTTCGCTTTCTACGTTGTAAGTTTGACGTATTGTTGGTTTACCAAATGGTGCATGCACCTATCGCATTATGATTCCGGATGTCTCTTTAAAATTGCCATACTAAGGCTAGACATGTTAGAATCTTCCAGGAATTATTCTGATTGGTTGTATCATGTGATAGTTCTTGATCCTTGTAGAAAGTTCCGTGCATTTTGATTGCCTGAGCTACATCAAATTCTCGAACATTAAAAAAAAACTCCGTGATATTTGATTGCCTAAGCAGCACAATGTTTCTCGAACTTTCTACTTGATTATGCATCAATATTTTAGAGGATGACAATTTGATGAGGATGTGATGTGAAGCACTGGAAAGTAAAATTGTTCAGGGAGGACAGGATCTTGTTTTGGAACCGTTTTTATGGTCATTGAGCATCGATGATTTAAGGCCATGAACTTGGTACTAGAGTCGATCTCCTCTGAATCTGGATCGGTTCAATCCTGCGAATTGTTAAAGTCAGAGTTAATGTCCACTCACGTATGCAGGAACAGGAACGCCCATCTTGCGCCGATTTTGAGAAGATTAATGATTACACGTTCTTCGTTTTCATTGTCCTGAATGTCGTTTGTCTTGCCTGAAGAAGACCAAAGAGGTCGGAACGCGTCGTGGTTTGTCTCGTAATCCGTTTGTCCATTTTAACTGGCGGATTTACTTTAACTTCCTTTGAAATAGTAGGAACAAAAGTTTGATTCTATTTCGTCATAATAGTCATCCACAACATTTCGCCCCAGCTCTCTGACCTGGGCTTTTTTTTCATATGTCTCCAGGGATATTGCATGTGTTTAAGGTCTGCTCCATAAGCCTGAAAAATCCACACTATACTATAAAAACAGTCAAAGAGTTCTACCCTTTTTTCTCCATGGAGAATCATCAGGGAGGTACACTGAAGAGCAGTTCACCAGGTTCCTCCAGTTCTGTTAGGTGCATGCAAAAAAAAAGGGCGGGGTCGAGCGGATGGCGCGGCCATTGTTGCGGTCATTGTTCACACGGCCTGCGACCGATCCTGTATGGTTTCTGGGTTTTCCTCTTTTAGGTGGCGTGTTACGGGCGAGTGGAACCTTGGGAGACGCCATCACAGAACTCACTCCGGTAGATTAACGCTCACCATGTTGTCGCCAGCATGAAATGAAACAAAACTACAAAATTAGCATGTCATGATTTGTAGCATGTCATGATTTGTAGCATGTCATGATTTGTAGCATGTCATGATTTGTAGCCAGAAAAAGAAAAATCTAGAATAAAGGTAGTTAATGGGCCACAAAATGTTAACAAAAAATTATAAGAGGTGTGTGTGTGTGTGTTGGGGGTGGGGGGTGGGGGGTATAAAACTCTGATCGAAATGGAAAACAAATGTGCGGACGATAGTATAGAAAGGAGAAAAAGGGGGCAGTGAAAAGAGTGATAGAGAAGAGGAGAATGCAAGCGCTGTAAGTAACGAACGCCCAGCCTCAAATAAACATCCTATGACCATGCAGATTTGGTCATCTTTCCTGGTTGGACATACCCTCAACAAGCGATCGACTTCAAGGACGATATGAACGAGAGGTGAATGATGAACGGCTGAAATGCTTGATTGATTGGTTAAAGGGTCGATAGGATCAAATGACTGTGTGATTCATTTTCTGAGTGAAAGGGGAGAGAGAGAGAGAGAGAGAGAGAGAGAGAGAGAGAGAGAGAGAGAGAGAGAAGAAGAGAGAGAGAGAGAGAGAGAGAGAGAGAGAGAAAGAAGAAGAAGAAGAAGAAGAAGAAGAAGGGAGGAAATAAAGCAAACAACAGCTCATCAGCACTGCTGTTGACTATCAAATCTGTTTAGATTCTCTCTCTCTCTCTCTCTCTCTCCTCTCTCTCCTCTCTCTTAAAAAGAAAGAACACACACACGCGCACGCACGCACGCACGCACGCACACACACACACACACACACACACACACACACACACACACACACACACACACACACACACACACACGCACGCACGCACGCACACACACATACACACATACACACACATAACATATACATATATATACATATAGATAGGTGCATAAACAGATATAGAATACACTCACACAATTGAGTATGCCCACATAGAAACATACATGTACATATTCACATTTACACGTGCGAGCGCGTACACACACACACACACACACACACACACACACACACACACACACACACACACACACACACACATTCACACCATTCTTATACATTTAAATAAAGTGTGACATGGACAGCTATCATCGATAGCCCTTGAGGACATATGAATAATGTATTCATATTTGTTTCTGGTGTCAGAGAGAGAGAGAGAGAGAGAGAGAGAGAGAGAGAGAGAGAGAGAGAGAGAGAGAGAGACAGACAGACAGACAGACAGACAGACAGACAGACAGACAGACAGACAGAGAGCATACAGACGCACACACATACACACGCGCGCGCGCGCGCGCACGCACAACACACACACACACACACACACACACACACACACACACACACACACACACACACACACACACACACACTCGTTTACCGCTCAGCATCTACCATCAACAGCGCCCTATCCAGTCCTACTGACAAATGAACTCCTCCTCCCCCTACTGTCTAGATCCCCGGATAAGAAGCTGACACTCGCTGCTATTGCCCTACCTGCTGCGCTTCAGACAGGGCAGTTCCCACATATATCTTCAGTTCTCCAACGCTTTTTAATGAGCAGAGATCCACTTTGGGGGCTGGGGCGCGGGTCCAGATAGGTTCTGGTGATTGTCTTCCCGATAAGACAGCGACGCGTACTGTTGTTGTTGTCCCCCTCTTGTGAAGGGGAGAAAACGGGCACCAACAGTGAGGGGGACTGACACAAGAAGAAGAAGAAGAAGAAGAAGAAGAAGAAGAAGAAGAAAGCATGACAAATTCTTCAAATCATAGATAAGCATGTACATGCTCCTCCTCCCTCCCTCCCTGCCTCTCCCCTCTCTCTGTCTGTCTGCTTGTCTGTCTGTCTGTCTGTCTGTCTCTCTCTTCTCTCTCCTCTCTCTCTCTCTCTCTCTCTCTCTCTCTCTGTGCCTTCATTACATGTCACCCACCCCTCTGGTTCAGTCCTCAAGCCCTACTTCGACACTCTCTCCTCCTTACCTCCCTTTGAAGAGGGAAGATGAGGAGAATGTCTTGTTTGTCAGTCTGTCTGATGATCATTTGGAGCAGGGAGTAAAATTCTTTAAATGGGGTCGTCATCATAGTCTGATGCGGGAGCATGTATCTGCACAACTGTGATGTGGAAAGGTTTCCCTTGTTTGCAAATTGTTCACGCATCTTCTTGTTGATGATGTGGCTGTTGCTTCCCCTCCGTTCCTCGCATTTCCATTTTGTTTTGTTGTGTTTGATTCTATTTTTCTTCTTCTGTTGTCTGTTTGATGTTCCGTTAAAAAGAAAATCCCAACTCTGAGGTGGAACGTGTAGTATACTGTAAAATGTTTTGTAACCGCCAATATATTGTCAATGTTATATTTGAGCACAGTATAAAACCTAGGGCTTGTTGTTGTTCATGACTGTGAATGTACTCTGTTTATTTGATTATTGAATAAAAGTTATTTACACCAGACATTTCGCGCTCAGGCAGAGACTCGTGATCCTGCTGGAAATAGGGTACGTCCCAGAACAATGTTCAATGTTCACAATAACTAAAAAAAACCCACTTCATGCTCATTTTTGTCTGTAGCACAGTACATGTCATTCTTCTGTTTGTACTTCTCATTCATTTTTGTCTGTAGCACAGGACATGTCATTCTTCTGTTTGTACTTCTCACCCATTTTTTCCATGCAACTTTGCAGAGGCTCAGTACAGGACAGGAGCATTTGTACAGTTCATAAGTCAGTTCGATCAGTTCTCCAGCCTGCCTGAACGTTTTTTATGTTCCAGGTGACAAACTTAACGGTGTTCTTTCCACATATGTTTAGTTGTCTTCTCCCAGTTGCACACCTTTTGAGTCTGCGCCGGTGGAGGTCGAAAGATGGTGTGGCCCTTGTTATTAACCCAGGCTGCATACAACCGATCTTTGTGCTGTCCTCTTCCACGTGACGCTCCTTCGGCAAATCCAACCTGCCAGAGTCTATCCCTCTACAGGTCAGAATTTCTTGTTGGGTTTGTTCCCCATACACTGGTGATAATCACTGAAATGCCAAGGATTCTGTTCAAGCCCAAGAAGACTGGTAGAATTTCTGCAGTCCCTACTGTAATGAAACACCACTGACAGGGGACCACACCGGCTACAATTCAGTCAGTGATCATGACCGCTAACAATACAAGATTCCTTGAATGAGGATGACTTTCCAACACTCTGTGAAGAAGCCATAGCTGCCGTGAAATGGCTGAAAAGTGGCAAGGCTGCAGGCATCGACAACTTCCCTGCAGAACTCTTCAGACAAGGTGCAGAAGTTGAAATTGATATCCTAACTGCCAGCGACAACAAAGTTTACGAGTGGCCCACACCGTGGACTCATCACTAATCGTGACCATGAACTTCTGCACCATCAGCTTGATCAGCCATGTGTGCAAAGTAATTCTCAAAACTGTTCTGAAGAGATTGCAGCTAAATGCACGTGCCTTTACCGCCAAAGAACATGCTAGATTCTGAAAAGGCAGACGTACCATCAGTCAGATCTTTAACCTGTTTACCTATTGTGAAAAGCATCTTCGACTCTAGAGTGAGTTCTGCATTGTCTTCATAGACTTCAAGAAGGCATTCAACAGTCTGGCAGGAGGCGTATGGACCACAATAAAGAAGTTTTACATCAGGCAAAAGTTAAAGAGTACAATCCAGCAACTCTACTCCAACAGAATAAATTCAGCACACACACACAGGGCGCTGTTGGAGAATGGTCCCACATGTCAGCTGAGTTTATCAGGGCTGCCTACTTTCTCCCATTTTCCCACATATTCCTGGAACGCATCATGACCAGTTCACATGAGGATCATTTCTGCACAGTCCGCATTGGAGGAAAAACCATCACAGACCTTTGCTTTGCAGGCGATACCGATGACCTGACGGGTAGTGAACAAGTCTTTGTCAAGCTTGTTGAAAGATTGATACATCCGCAATAAATGACATGTAAAATCAGCACTGAAAAGACCAAGTCGATGGCTAGCCGCAATACCACCATCAGAAACCACCTCACCACTAAACCACTTCCCCGGTAAACTGTTGAGGGACATTGTAGAATGGACAAGAAAAGCATTTGCAGACACCCCAGCCTTGGCTCACCAGCGACAGAACTGGAGGCACCTGGTGGAATATTCTTCAATGAGATGCCCCAGTCACTCACTCCCCACGGAAATAAAGGGAGAAAACCATAACACATATATAGGTTCAGAACCCATGCATCATCTCCCGGATGATTGGGTTGCATACTGTGGTTCCTTTGTGAACTCAAAAATACCAAGACATCTCAGCAGCGAATAATGAGTGGCAAGGTTTGTTGCGAGGCTGGTTGACACAGTGTACTCAAGCTGTCTCATGGCTGGGCGAGATGGTACGCTGCTTTATGGCGCCTTATTTTCCTCTTGGCTGAGCGCACGAGCTGCAACTCACAGTTTGTTTTTGTTTGGCGTCGGGATCGCGACCTTTGCCGTCTTTCTTTACAAGCTGAGAGTTCAAGAGATCAAGACAGGGGCGTCGCACCCTCTAAGATATTAGGGATTTTCGCTGGCATGCAACTGTAGGTTGGAAGGGGATACTTACACACATACGCGCGCACGCGCGCGCGCGCGCGCACACACACACACACACACACAACACACACACACACACACACACACACACACACACACATACTCATGCACGCACGCACTCACACACGCAGTATGCACGCACGCGGCACGCACGCAGGCACGTACGCACACACACACACACACACACACACACACACACACACACACACACACACACACCACACACACACGAAGAGGCAAAGATACATACGCACACGCACAACACATATACGCGCTCACACACACAGACACACACACACGCGCGCGCGCGCGGCGCGCACACACACACACACACACACACACACACAGCACACACACACACACACACACACACACACCACACGCACACACACACACACACGCGCGCGCGCGCGCACCCACGCACGCACACACGCACACACACGCACACACGCGCACACACGCACGCACACACACACACACACACACACACACACACACACATACGCACGCACGCACGCACGCACGCACGCACGCACACACACACACACACACACACACACACACACAACACACACAAGATGAACATTTAGGATAAAAACTGACAGAAACCAGGCTGTAGCTCTCCACTCAACATCGTACTTCAAGCCACACCCTGGGTAATTAAGGGAGACCAACCAAGCCTTTTGCGGTCTGATTTCAGCTTCCAGTGATGTGCCCATTGCCTCCGCATCGATTTCACTGACCGTGAATGCAGCCTGTAAAGCAGTCACAGCTTCCCTAACTTGGTGAACACATCATCGATTTCACTGACCGTGAATGCAGCCTGTAAAGCAGTCACAGCTTCCCTAACTTGGTGAACACATCATCGATTTCACTGACCGTGAATGCAGCCTGTAAAGCAGTCACAGCTTCCCTAACTTGGTGAACACATCATTGATTTCACTGACCGTGAATGCAGCCTGTAAAGCAGTCACAGCTTCCCTAACTTGGTGAACACATCATTGATTTCACTGACCGTGAATGCAGCCTGTAAAGCAGTCACAGCTTCCCTAACTTGGTGAACACATCATTGATTTCACTGACCGTGAATGCAGCCTGTAAAGCAATCACAGCTTCCCTAACTTGGTGAACACATCTTTGATTTCACTGACCGTGAATGCAGCCTGTAAAGCAACCACAGCTTCCCTAACTTGGTGAACACATCATTGATTTCACTGACCGTGAATGCAGCCTGTAAAGCAGTCACAGCTTCCCTAACTTGGTGAACACATCATTGATTTCACTGACCGTGAATGCAGCCTGTAAAGCAATCACAGCTTCCCTAACTTGGTGAACACGTCTTTGATTTCACTGACCGTGAATGCAGCCTGTAAAGCAACCACAGCTTCCCTAACTTGGTGAACACATCATTGATTTCACTGACCGTGAATGCAGCCTGTAAAGCAGTCACAGCTTCCCTAACTTGGTGAACACTCATTGATTTCACTGACCGTGAATGCAGCCTGTAAAGCAATCACAGCTTCCCTAACTTGGTGAACACATCTTTCTTGACACGCAGTTGAAACATTCAGTTGGTTTAAAGATGCCTCTGCACCTTGGCAAAGCATCGGTCTCTCTGCCTCGTTCTCCCGTCGCTTGGAAGGCACAAAGCTTCAGCTGACATGCCTGCCATTCGTCTGGTGCAAATCAACTTATTCATTAATTAATGCATCAATCAATCAATAAATCGATTGATTTTTTTTTCTATTTATTCATTGTTTTTGTGAAGAAGACTCCAAATGAAGGTTATATAGTGGATGACACTTTGTTCATTTTTTTCATATTAGAACAAATGGGGTGGTATCTGCACGAGCGCTTCGTGTCTTTATGGGCACCTCAATCCGGTACATGTTTGTGAGTGTGAAAATGCCAGACTCTTCTTTCCTATGCTGAGAAGACCCCAACAACGACGTTGGCCACTGTGTTGAGGTCCAGAGTGTCTGTCCTTGACCTGAGGTCATGCAACAGTATCCAGTTGTTCGGACGCCTCTCTGTACTCCTTGTTCGCAGATAGTTCGTGACCCGTCTCAGGTCATCGAATGCCAGTTCACTTACTGCGTTGGTAGCTGGTATGACAAAGACGAGCATCAAGGGAGACAACTTGTGACAACAGTGACAGCTTCGCCTTGGAAAAGCTCTTGAAGAACACAACATTATCAGAAAGACGATCAGACAGATTTTCCTTCGCCTTGAAATCAAAAGCAAGCGCTTGCAATTGTGAACGTGAAACAGAACATAGACGTCAGACTCGTAAAACGTGCACACATCTTTCACTTCTTCATCAACATCTAGACCTGTCCCACTGTTCAGAAGCTGTCCACATTTGCTGTACTGTTCGAGATCAGTTTGATGGAAGCGGGTCCGCAAGACAAATTGTCAGTGCCTTCAGTGCTTCAAAACAGGTACCTCTGTATGTGCCTCACGTTGACGCAGTCCAGCAAGGCCAGCAGAGGCAACGGACCACGTGGGAAAACACAGTCTTCGATGGAATGAAGAACGACATAGGGTTCCCCTTAGGATCAGCTTCATCCTCAGATCTGTGTATGACCTCCTGCTCTCGAATTTAAACCAGCTGAAACAGGAGAAATCTGATGATCTTTCATGTCCACTCTGGCCGGCAAACAAACAACGAAGCATGTCTTGAGTTCATACAAAGCAGCATTAACCCAGGAAAGGTACATTTGGAGACTTACACTTGCTTAGCACTGCCAGATGAAACACAAGGCCGCCAGAAGCTCCTGTAACACGCTTTTACATGGCGGGAGGCCACAAATGATGTCTGCAACAGTCGTGACATCAAGGGCATTTAAGCGGAGTTTTCTGAATAGAGTGGTGACTGGCTGTGCACACCAGAATGGGAAAACCTTCCAGAGATCATCAGGAAGGATGCTATGAGACGAGATATAGTGCTCCACTCAGGTTCATCAAAAAGAAAGGGTTCGTATTGAATACACTCTGCCATATGAAAGCAGAATGGGGGAAACTCACATCGACAAGACAGAGAGAAGAATGTCAGTCAAGCCAGAAGCTTTAAGGGAATCTGGCTTCCAACCCAAAGTCCTCGCCTATGACAATAAGAAGATTTGGAGGGTCATCAGCCTATGATCTCTATGAAAAAGCTCTCGATGTTGTGTAAGAAGAGGGCCACAGAACTTTGAAGGCAATGGCAGAGGCAGCGGAAGAGGTCCAGCTGGATCTGGTCGAGGGGGGGGGGGGGGGGGGGGGGGGGGGACAAAAGTAAATCTAACGGGGTTTAAATTTCCCAACTCTTACTCGGTGTTCGATAGCTCAGTGGGCAAGACATCCGTCAAAAACACAATACCATGAAGCGTCTATTCCTCTAGGAAGTGCAGGTTCGAATCTCGACGGAGCCAAAAACATTTCTAACAGCAGAAGGGCATCTTGAAGTCATGGCCTGTATGAACCAGGCCCTTAAGAGTGTAAGAAGTTCAGGGCGGAAATAGTTGTCTGAGGGGGGTCTCTCCGCCGAAGACCTTCTGACGTTTAGCTTCCCCCTGGAGTTTCTTCCTGCTGTAGTGATCCTGTGGGGGGTTTGGATATATAAACTATACATCATTCCCCTCCCTCTTTTCCTCCCCCCCCCTCACCCCCAATTCTTTTTTCATCTTTGCCATGTCATTGATGTCATGACGTAATAATTAACCTGCATTTGTTTTCCGCAACCGCTTTATTGTATACTATTTTTTGGTCAATAAGTGCGAGAGTGCATCTCATAGGAGATCCAAATATAGGCTGTTCTGCACAATGATTAGTTGATGTTGGCACTTCTGTGACTCACAGTGCGTTGTGAAACAGTAGAGCTGACCACTCAGACTATGGACACCTTTCGAGCTCTGTTGTATCCTTCAATGGATCCTCAAGCATAGGCTCAAAGATTTCCCTGTACATTTAACAGTCACATGTGATTTAGCTTTTCACAACTCATGTCCTAACGGCACTTTCTTTTCGCTTTACTTTTCTACCTTTTCCTGGCTGCTTTGCGGTGGTGCTGGACCTTGTTTTTGAACCCTGGGTGGTGAGAACACCACAGAATATGGACCGTGGTATATCTCCATTTGATGCCAAGGGAGCACAGACACAATCAGCCGTGTCTCCGCGACGAGTCCGAATCGGCGGACGAAAGGCCTGGGACCAGGCGATGTGAGTGGTTCTGTTTTCAAGATGGATTACGGTGGTCCCCAGTATGCTACTGCTGAAGAATTTATAACATATTGCCCTGATTTTTCGTTCCCATTTTTTTTTTCACACACACACCCCCTCCCCATCATTTCTTTTTGAATCTTTGCCAAGTCACTTCTGAATCTTTGTCAAGTCGTTAATATCGTGACTGAA
>CM065715.1:25952771-25958359 GCA_033310375.1 Conus canariensis
TCTTACCCCACTGCTTAACTGTTCTGAGTTGAGAAATTCAAGAAGTTCACTTTTGTTCCTCCTCGACCAGACCCAGCTGGAACTGTTTTCGGCTGCCTCTGCCATTGCCTTCAGGGTTCTGGTCCTCTTCTTACCTGAAATCCCGAGCTGCTTCATGAGGTCATAGGCTGCACTCTGCTCCCCACATGCAATACTTCCGCTATATAAAACAAAATAAACAACTGGATTTTAAGCTGTTTGGCACGTGGCACATAAATAGATAACACGGACTTCAGACTGAAGCTTAGGCAAGAAAAAAAACGCTTTGGCTTTAGGTGTAATGGCTTTGTAAACAAAGATAGCGTTCATTTAATCTTTACGTCCTCCTCCTTCAAGGCTGGCGGCCGCAGTCTGATGCCAGTTAGGCTACTCTCTGAGTGACCTGCTTCCCTTCAAGGCTTGTCAGAGGCTGAGAAAGGTTGGGTGACGATTGTCAACATTGATAATGGAAGATTCGTTTCCTTTTTCGTAGGCTTAGAAGGATCTTGCAAATTTTATTAATTAATTAATTAATTAATTAATTAATTTATCTAGCTAGCTATTCATTAAGTTGTTTATCTATCGATGTATTATCCATTCATTCATTTATTTATGTATTTATCTATCTAGGCTATTCATTCATTTCATCTATTTATTCATTTAGTTGTTTCTTTCTTTATTTGCTTCTTCCTGTACTTATTTATCTATTCATTTCTAGTTCTTTAATGCGAAGGAACGCTTTGGGTCATCTCTCTTGGAAAAGGACGGAAACAATTATGGCGGTGGTTCATGCTGTGATCTGTGAAAGGGAACCACATTTTCAGCACCGTAAGTTGACACTGGTGCGATCAGCATATCATAAAGGTGTAAAGCCATTACACCTGGTTTCATCTCTGTCCCTTTACCTGTCCTACCCAAGGTATGCAGTGCTTTGTTTGCAGGCTTTGGGACATGCTTTTGCGCATTTGTAAAGTTACCCATTTCATGGCAAATGGCTCCCAGATATTTGTGCTGATTTGTGATCGGAATGATATTGGAGTCACATCTAAATGCTATGAATACTTCATGATTTTTTTTTTACGATAATCTTTGTTTCCCTTTGATTGATCTTAAGTCTCCATTCGTTTCATACTTTTAAAGTTTATCTAAGTTATTGTGTTTGAATTAGGAGAATCATTCTTCCGAATTGAAGGGTCAATAATGGATGCATTGAATAGTGGAGGGCCTAGCGTGTTTCCTTGGAGAACACCTTTCAATAATAGTATATTACATGATAGCCGGTCTGTTATCTTTAACACATAGTGCACGTTTACACACACAAACACAACACACACAAACACACACACACACACAATCACACACAAGCACGCACACACGCACGCACGCACGCACACACACGCATGCACGCACGCGGGCGCGCGCGCGCACGCAGACAGACAGACAGACAGACAACACACACACACACACACACACACACACACACACACACACACACACACACACGCATGCACACACACACACACACACACACACACACACACACACACATGCACGCACGTGCGTGTGCGCGCACACACACTCACATGCACAGAGAATGTGTTCGTAAATGTTTGCGTGCGTGTATGTGTACATGTTTACTTTTATGTGCGTTTTAGAGAGAGAGAGAGAGAGAGAGAGAGAGAGAGAGAGAGAGAGAGAGAATGATTCTTTTTCTTATAAGGACAAAAGCATTTGGTGAGAGAGAGAGAGAGAGAGAGAGAGAGAGAGAGAGAGAGAGAAGAGAGGCGAATGACAGTCATTCTTTTTCTATAAGGACAAAAGTATTGGCTGAGAGAGAAGAAGAGAGAGAGAGAGAGAGAGAGAGAGAGAGAGAGAGAGAGAGAGATTTGTAATCAGTCCTGGAACACAGCTTTTCTTGCACTTCGTGAACTTCGCCCTTTTCAAATATACAAAGAAGACTCGAATCATGGTCTGTCCACTTTCTTAATAATCCCTCACCTCCATCACCACCACCACCACCACCCCTCTTCTCCCCCTTCACCCACCCTTTCCTCCCTTCGGCGACCAGACGTCGTCACGCGTTGACCGTTTTGTCACCAGCGTGTGGCCATCATTTCAACTGTCGTCATCTCACCACACTCGCGTGGCGGGGGCGGGGCCTTGGTTTCCAACCAACCAATCAACCTGCTCGAGAAGCTCACCACCACGAGCGAGAGAGAGAGAGAGAAAGAGAGAGAAGGAGACGAGAGAGGGGCAAGGTATAAACCTGAGAGTTCACAGGCGAATGTTGCGTGCGTGAGTGCGTGTGTGTATGTTGTGTCGCGAAGTGTGTGGGGAGGCACACAAAAACTTTGGTGTTTTTTTGCTGTGACATAACTTTAGGCCTTTTAGAGTGGGAGATTGAAAAAGTGGAAGCCGTATATTCTTTCGCACTTTCGCTCATCGCTCTTTTAAGGGAACGCGAATCAAAATCAGTAAAAACGACGTGGACTGAAATATTCTGAAATATCTTTCCCTTTTGTTTTTTAATTTTTGTTGAAACTCGAAAAGTGTCTCTCCAATTTTTTCCCCCGTTTAAAAAATTTTCTGTTATATGTGGTGTGACCATCGTTAACGACTGGGCGACTGCGACAACCCAAGTAAACAAAAAAACCCCAAGTGAGACAACAGAACCTTGTTTTTTGGTCGCCCTTGTTTTTCATTGTCAACCAGATTTTTTTTTCAGTGGGGGTGACATTACATTTGGGGGTTTTCCAGAAAACTCTTGAGTGATTTCCACCCTCCAAGAAAAGATGTGGTTTGGGCGACAAAATAAAACATTTTTTTCATTGTGTACAACAACATCATAGCCGTCTAGAACACAAGAAAAGGGGAAAATTTGTTGTTTTTTTGTTTAGACCACCGGTTTTTATTTTTATTTTTAGCATAATCCCTTGGGACGAGCTACTGATCCCCCTCCGGGGGGATTACGAAACTGCCGACTGGATTTAAGGGTTAACCGGGTTTTCTGGGGCGCTGCGGCTGGCGTGATGGGGGTGTGGCGCGTGGGGGTGGGCACCCGTGGGTGTTGGTTTCTGCTGTGGCAGATGAGGGGCCCGGGAGGGCTCAGGAATTCCCTTTCGCCGGTACCCGCAAACTGAAGGAAAGGGGGGGGGGGGGGCTGTCCCCTTTTAAAAATAAATTTGGCTGTCCCTTTTGAACTTAAAATAACTGGGTTCTGTATAACTAACTGGCTTTTCTGTATAACTAACTGGCTGTCGTGTAACAAAGGGTGCCCGTCAGTTTTCTACATTCCCTTTTGCTGTTCCCGGCCACTTCTTTTCCCTATCCACCTAAGCTCTTTATCATAGTCGTGGTCTTAACCCCCCCCCCCCCCCCCCCCCCCGCCTCCTTCCCCTCCCTCCGCGCATAAATCCAATTTTTTAATTTAAATTTTGGCGTGCGTGTGTTTTTGTGTGTGGGGTGGGGTGTGTGTGGGGGGGGTGGGGTGGTGGGGCGGGGTGTGTGGGATTGTGTCTGTTTCTCTCCCCTCTGTTTCTTCTTCCCGTCCCGTCTTCTCTCCCTCAAATTGTTTTATCAAATGTAAAAAAAATCAATGTAATAGTCCAAATTCTTAAAAAGGGTCTGTTGGTCCCGAGACCAACGCTTTAAAACCCGGAGGGTTTTAAAAAATAGGGGTTGGGGCTGGCTGACGGTGTGGGGGGTTCCCCTTATGTTGGCGCGGGCGGGGGCCGGCACCAAAACCCCCCAACCCAATTAAGGGGGGGAGGGGGGGGCCCCAAAAAAGGGTTTTTTGAACAACAAACCCCCAAACAACCCAAACAACGGGCAAAAACGCCCGCCCATTTTCCTTTTTTCCCCGGCACCCCCCCCCCCCGCCAAACAACGGGCAACCCCCCCCCCCCCCCCCCCCCGCCTCCCCCCCCCCCCGCGCAAAACCAGAAAACCCGGGGGGGTTTTTGGGGGGGGGGGCCCCCCCCCCCCCCCGGGCCCGGGGGCGCCCCCCCCCCCCCCCCCCCCAAAATTGTTTTAAAACAGAAAAAATTTTATTAAAATTTTGGGGTTTTGGTAGAGAAAACAAGCTCGTTTTAAAAAAACCGGGTTGCCCCTGATGTTACCTAAATTGAAAAGAACCTTTTTTTCTCCCTTTTTTAAAGTTCCCTACGAAGGTTTTTTAAAATGGTAAAAACCCGGGAAGGGAAAAAACCCTTTTGGGGCCCCGGGGCGTGGCCCCCCAAAACCCCAAACACCTGCCTTGGTTAAACCCACTATTTTTTTTGGGGGGTTTTTTTTGGGGGGTTTTTTTTGTTTTTTTTAAATTTTTCTTTTAAAGCTCAAAATTTTATAGTTTGGGGGGTTTTTTTTTTTTTTTTTGGGGGGTTTTTTTTTTCCCCTTTGCCCCTTTTCCCTTTTTTTTCCCCCCTTTTTTCCTTTTTGTTTTGACCCAAAGGTCTTTTGGTTTTTCGTTCTGTTTGACTGCCGTTTGGATCCGTTTCCGACCTTTTTTCCCCTTTCCCCTGTTTCCTTTTCCCCCCCCTTTTTCCTTTTTTCTTTTTCCCTTTTTTGGGGCTTTTTCCCCCCCCCTTCCCCCCCCTTTTTTTTTTCCCCCCGCCCCAAAACCCCCCCTTTTTCCCCCTTCTTTTTTTCTGGGGGTTTTTTTTTTTTTTCCCCTTTTTTTTTTTCCCCCTTTTTTTCCCCCAAAAAAAATTTTTTTTTTTTCCCCCCCCCCCCCCCCCCCTTTTTTTTCCCCCCCCCCCCCTTTTTTTTTTTTGGGGTTACCATTTTTTTTTCCCCAAAAAAAAAAAGGTTTTGGGGGGGGGCCCCCTTTTTAAGCAAAAAAAAAAAGGGGGGAAAAAACCCCCCCAAAAAAAAAAAAAATTTTAAAAAAAAAACCCCCCCAAAAAAATTTAAAAAAAAATTTTTTTTAATTGGGTTTTTGGGCCCACAAAAAATTCTTTTTAAAACCCCCCGCCAAAAAAAATAAAAATAAAAAAAAAAAAAAAAAAAAAAAAAAAAAAAGGGGAATTTTCCAAAAAAGGGTTTAAAAAAAAAAAATTTTTTTAAAAAAAAAACCCCCCAAAAAAAAACCCCCTTCCCAAAAAAAAAAAAAATTTTTTGGGGGGGGGGGGGGGGGGGGGGGGGGGGGGGGGGGGGGGGGGGGGGGGGGTTTTTTTTAAAAAGGAAAAAAATTTTTTTTTTTTTTTTGGGGGGGGGGGGGGTTTTTTTTTAAAAAAAAAAAAAAAAAAAAAAAAATTTTTTAAAATTAAATTTTTTTTTTTAAAAAAAAAATTTTTAAAAAAAAAAGGGGAAAAAAAAATGGTTGGGTTTTTAAAAAAAATTTTTTTTTTTTGGGGAAAAAAGGGGGGGGGGGTTTGGGGGGGGGGGGGGAAAAAAATTTTTTTTGGGGTTTTTTTTTTTTGGGGGGAAAAAAATTTTAAAAATTTTTTTTTTTTTTTTAAAAATTTTTTTTTTTTTTGGGTTTTTTTTTGGGGTTTTTTTTTTTTTGGGGGGGTTTTTTTTTTTTTTTTTTGGGGGGGGGGGGTTTTTTTTGGGGTTTTTTTTTTTTTTGG
>CM065715.1:25958459-25960959 GCA_033310375.1 Conus canariensis
CTGTTGGCTTGACACCCCGCTCCCCCCCCCCCTCCACTCCCCCTCCCCCCCCCTTCCCCTCTCAACCCTCCCCCCACCCCCCATCCAGCCCTGCTTCCCCTACACTCCTCCCTCTCTTCCACACCAGAGCCTGTTCTGGCCTGTCCAGGTTCTCTCCCCTGAGCGCCAACCACCACCACCACCACTACCACCACCACCGCGCCTGTCCCCTCAGTGGAAGCAGGGAAGAACAACAATCTGATAGACCAGAGACGAGTGTGTGTGTGTGTGTGTGTGTGTGTGGTGTGTGTGTGTGTGTGTGTGTGTGTGTGTGTGTATGTGTGTGTGTGTGTGTGTGTGTGTGTGTGTGTGTGTGTGTGTGTGTGTGTGTATGTACATACATGCACGTACGCGCGAAGTTTTGAGTATGAGTATCTATGCCTGTCTGTGCGTGTGTTACACACGACCGAGTGTGTATGTAGGTAAGTGCCCGTGCCTTCCTCTGCCCCCTTCCCCCCCCCCTCCCCCCCCCCCACACCTCTCTCTCTCTCTCTCTCTGACAATATGAAAGATGCTAATGCATTATTCATGTCCCCTCTAAACGCCATATGAGTCGAGAGTGATAACATCACATGCATAAATGCTGTCAAATATTGTGAGTGAGTGAGTGTGTGTGTGTGTGTGTGTGTGTGTGTGTGTGTGTGTGTGTGTGTGTGTGTTGTGTGGTGTGCGCGCGCGCGCGCGCGCGCGCGCGCGTGACTCGACCCTAGAGTCAGACATCAATTGTCACGAGAACCCTTAAGGATTGCAGACAGAACATGGTAATGATATTATGACAGATCGTAATTAATGTTTGGATTCGGGCCCGTACACGGAGCCGTTATTATCTTTTCATATTGATACAGTCGTGGACAGATTTTTCAAATATGGATTTGTAGCTCATCATTTCTGAGCATTTCATTTGGACCAAGGCTGAGTCTCTTATATTCTTTGACATTTATTTTGTTTTATTTCAGTCTTTAATACCTTGTATCTGGAGCAGCTGTCAAACAAGTGTTTGATGGCCGATCACGGACATCACATGCTGAGCACCTTCTGTCTTCACTTGAATCAGTTTCAGTGTCAGTTGGTTGTTTTTTTTTTGTCTGTCGTTTCCAGCAGTGTCTATGTCAGTTTAAATTCTTATTTCCTTCTGATAGTATGTTTTGTGACTGATTTTTTTCCAGATATGATCATTTCCCAATTCATGTTGAACACTTGGGAAAAATTCTATATTTTGAAGCATGCATGTTTGTTTTAGGAAGAACGTGATTAGTGATTTGATATTTATAGCCAGGAGCTCAGTGTATGGTGTATTGTTTGTAGGCTGATCAGGAAACAACTGAATTCCGCGTATGAACACATTTCCTCAAGAAACGTCAGCCCGGATTTTTTTTGACGGGTTTGACAACCATCCAGGCAATAATGTGCACATGTCTCTCTCTCTCGTTCTTTCTTCAAATCCCTGTTCCAACTCTTATTCTAATTTCTGTACACGAAAGTCAACTCTTGAGAGCATAAGCAGATGGTTCTGTTTAAAACACAAAACGCAATGATTTCCATAGCTGTCAGTGAAGAATTTCATATTTATAATTTTGTATCGTGTTTTTTTTTTTTTTTTAAACTGTTTTTCATCGATCCTTGCTTCTGGGAAAAAAAAATGAGTGTAAGAGAGAATGTAAAGTATCGTTAGGCCCAGTCTGTAACCCTGGACTTTGTCCTGAACTACTAACCTTAGGTCAAGTCATATGTCAGGTCTTAGAGCTGACCTGTGACCCTATCTTTGCACCATCTGGCATTCGCAAGACGACGTCGTTCCTTTTGTTTTAACTCTGTCTGCTTGGAGCTACCTAGTAAACATGTACATTGATGTCTGCTTGGAGCCACCTAGTATACATGTACATTGATGTCTGCTTGGAGCCACCTAGAATACATGTACATTGATGTCTGCTTGGAGCCACCTAGTATACATGTACATTGATGGGCATGTGGGGAAAAAAGAAGGGGAAGCAACTTTCCAATGCTCAGAACAATGTAACTGTGCCTGCACATAAATAGTCGATTCTCTAGTACAAAGCCTTGGCATATACATTCATACACTCAGTTCCCCATGAACAATACTTAAGTAAGGAAGAAACTCTAGGGAGAGCTTGACAGCAGAAAGTCTTCAGAGAAGAAACCTTCTTCAAACAACTCGATGGGGGCCAGGCCGCATCCAGATCATGAGTCCCAACGTGCCGCCCTACTTCCAACCTTTTATTTCTTTTTTTTTTTACCTGGCGCTGCTGGGATTTGAACCCTCAACTTTGGATGGGTGGGCGTCTCAAGGTGTGCTTTCTTAGACAGATGTCTTACCCCACTGCTTAACTGTTCTGAGTTGAGAAATTCAAGAAGTTCACTTTTGTTCCTCCTCGACCAGACCCAGCTGGAACTGTTTTCGGCTGCCTCTGCCATTGCCTTCAGGGTTCTGGTCCTCTTCTTA
>CM065715.1:25968459-25970959 GCA_033310375.1 Conus canariensis
TTCCCTCCCCTCCCACCATCTTTCCTCTCCCTCTCCTCCTCTTTCCCTCCCTCCCCCCCCCCCCCTCCTGCATCATTTTGAAACATATCCCTTTCCTTCTATGCCTTGTCTTATCCCATGATGTAAATGCGAGGCGAGAGTGTCCCGAACAGCCGGAGGTGTTGCCTGTCACGGGGTTTCCCTCTTCGGCTTATCTTTTACGTCCTATTTTTGCCTTGTTTTGCTTTGTTTTAAATGTACGCGCGCCAAAAAATCACGCGGATATGTATCATACAATTGTCGTTTCCTCAGGAAAAGCAAGCCTATGGAAAGAAAACCAGAAAATGGCTTGTAGTTCTTACGAAACGCACGTGCGCGCTGACACTCTCTCTCTCTCTCTCTCTCTCTCTCTCTCTCACACACACACACACACACACACACACACACACACACGCACGCACACACACATACACACACACACACTTCACGATTCGTTCAGTGATCATGTCATCTTGCTCGCGTTTAGTAATCGTTGGCTTATATATATTACCCTCTCATAGCTTGCCGAGGACACACACACACACACACACACACAGTGAACAGGTATTGACAGCAAGCATAATATGCTGACTCGCACAGTGTGCTTCAATTGAAGACTGTCCCCACGCTGTGACGTCATCGTGCACAATGACTCTTCCCTCTGTCGTGGAAGATTTACACCATTATCCACATGTGTTCACACCCACTTCAACATATGAAGCTGCCAAAACAAAAAAACAAAATAAAAGTATGTATATATGTATATTATGTTGAACAATTTAGTAATAGGAGAAAAACAAATGCAAGCTAACCATTCCTCCATCGTTCAATTAATGACGACAGAGTCGCAGGGGGAAAAGTGAGGGGAGGTGGGGGTGGGGGGGAGGTGGGGGGGGGGGAGAAAATGAGAATGAAAAGTCAGAGAAATATATTATAAATCAAAATATCCTTCGCTAGCAGCTTATGGGGACCATCATAACTATCATATATATAATATTTGTAATTTAGTCCCTTGCGGATTCATTCCAAGAACTGGCCCTCAGCACTTGTGTCTTAAGAGGTTATCTTTTTATATTTTCTACTTTTCACAAGAAAATGTAGCTTGTTTTGCTCTTTCATGATTTTCTTTTGCTTCTTAGGTGGCACCTTTGGTTAGTTTTTTGAAAACTCAACAAACATACTACGGTACTGCACACCAGCTTTTTCTGGGATAGCATTCTTCTTAAAACCGAAAAGGCAGAGGAGTCAAATAACCACTTTCCCGCGGTCACTGAGGAGAAACAATCAGGTTTCGAAATATTGGTATCTGACCAGGAGTTATAAGTTAGTGGGTTTCCTCCCAATGGAGATTGTTTTCTTCTTGAAGATTATAACTTGCTGAAGGCTCATTTTGAGAAGCATTTATTTATTTTATTTCTCCCCATTCACCCACTCATGCACATACTGTTAGTTAGGCAGAATGATCTACCACTGCAGATATGAATGCTTATCTCCCCCTATTTCTTCAATCTAAGACATAAGAGCAAGCTTTGTTTATAATTGAATATATATATATATGTGCGTGTGTGTGTACATACATGTTGGCACTCCGAAAAGCGCTGAAATCAACGCAAGTCTGCTTCGCATGCAAGGTCTTTTGCACGGTATAGCTTGTGAAGGAAATCAGAGCTGGCATGGCGACTGCAGGCTGCTTTCAAGAACTTGCGCCTTGTTTAGCTCATTACATCTGTCTTTTTCTCCTCTCTTCTTCTTCGTCTGGCTTTGTCTCCGTTTCCAGCCGTGTGGTTCTCATGAGAATTTTGGTCTTGTCTCTTTGCGTGTGTGTGAGCGCGCTGCTTATATGGTTTGAGAGTGCTGAGATGTGCCGGGTAAACCCACTTTAAAAACAAAGAGTGAGGTGTATATTGAGAAGCGTGCATTGTTTTGAAAGCGCATGCGTGCGTATATGTGTGTGTGTGTGTGTGCGCGCGCGTGTGGTGTGAGAGAGAGAGAGAATATGAATATAAATATGAACATGAATGCGAATGTTTAATTAGGTTAGTCCATAGCCTATGTCTGAACGGATAACAACGTTATGAAGAGAGAGAGAGAGGAGGGGGGGGGGGGGTTCAAGTGAAGTGAGCGTGTGGTTTGCTTTGGGAAAGGGTGAGGTTAATTGAACACTTTGTGTGTAGTGCACACGCCGTGGGTAGGGTGGGGAGATCGCAATGTACATGTACATGTGCGTGCGTGTGTGTGTGTGTGTGTGTGTGTGTGTGTGTGTCTGTGTGTGTGTGTGTGTGTGTCTGTGTGTGTGTGTGCTCTGGTACTAACTGAACTGATAGTGGAAATTTGGGGAAAGGGAGAGGAGAGGGGGATGGGGGGAGATGGTCTTGGAAATTGAGAGATAGTGTGTGTGTGTGTGTGTGTGTGCGTGCGCGCGCGCGTGCGAGCGTGCGTGTGTGCGTGCATGCGTCGGTGTGCGCGTGCGTGCGTGCGTATG
>CM065715.1:25980959-25993459 GCA_033310375.1 Conus canariensis
CGGTGGAGGGGAAGTGGAGGGGGGGGGGATTGGAATAGCCTGCCTGACAGAGGCATCAAGAAAGAGAGACAGAGAGAGAGAGGGAGGGAGGGAGAGGGGTGGAGGTGGGAGGGGGACGATCGGAAAGGGCGAAGGGCAAACGTTAGCGGGCCCCGCGAGTAAAGCAGAGAGAGGAAGGACACAAACTGCCACGCGTTTCAAGTGGGAGGAAACAATGGGGTGTTTGAAAAGGGGGTGAGAGGGGATGAGTGGAGGAGCAGTAGTGATTGTAAGAGAGAGATGGGGGGGGGGGAGGGACCAAACCTGTACTAAACATAGTGTGTGAGGGGGGCGGGAGGAGGGGGTTATGGGCGAGAGAGTGGGGGTGCTATTGGGCGATATGAGAAGTGTATGGGTTCTCTATCCAGCTAGCTGAGAGGTAACCACCACCACCACCACCCCCCCCCCCCCCACTCCACCAGAAGATAAGCGACAACAAATGGCTTGTGATTCAAGTGGGATTAAGGAACAATAATGTCACGTCATTGTGCCTGTTTCTTGACAGATGACTAGGGTGTGGTGTGTGTGTGTGTGTGTGTGTGTGTGTTTTGCTACCCTTTCCGAACGGCACCTTGCGTGTAGTTTGGTATTTCCTTACCTCAACTGTCCTACAGCCTAAGCTTTCCCCGCCTCACTGTGCCGTTAGCCTCTAACCTTTCCTTGTTTTACCTTGCCTTTATTTGCCTAGCCTTTCTTGCCTCGCCTTGTCTATATAGCCTAGCGTTTCTCTTGCCTCCCCTTGCCTGTAATCTAGTCTTTCCTTGCCTCCATTTAAGTGTGGCCCAACAGGAGTCCAATATTTCCTTGCCCCGACATGCATGAGGCCAAAACTTTCCTTGCCTCGACTTACCTGTAGCCTTACCTTTGTTCACCTCACGATGCCTATATTATATACCATTGTGACATCCAGTACTGGAATGGCATTCTGTGCCAGGATGACATTCTGTTCCGGAGTGAAAGTCGGTTCCATTGTGACAGTCTGTGCTGGAGTGACATTTTGTGCCAGGATGACATTCTGTTCCGGAGTGACATTCTGTGCCAGGATGACATTCTGTTCCGGAGTGACATTCTGTGCCAGGATGATATTCTGTTCCGGAGTGAAAGTCGGTTCCATTGTGACAGTCTGTGTAGAGTGACATTCTGTCGCAGGATGACGTTCTGTACTGAGATGACAGTATGTACTGAGTTGACAGTGTGTACTGAGGTGACAGTGTGTACTGAGGTGACAGTGTGTACTGAGGTAACATTCTGTTCTAGAGTGACGTACTGTACTGGGGTGGCATTCTGTACCAGACTGAGATTCTGTGCCAGAATGACTTTCTGTGACCAAGTGACATGCTATACTGTGTGACATTCTGCACCAGAATGACATTGTGCACCAGAGTGATATTCTGTACCTGGGTGACATTCTGCGCCAGAGTGACACTCGGCACCAGAATGACATTCTGCACCACAGTAACATTCTGTACCGCAAGAGATGCCACCACCAGTGACCCGCCTAGACCTCGGACATTGCATCGCTTAGACTTAAGGTCTTGAACAGTTGTGACATCCGGAGCATGGAAGCGGGATTTACTGGATGGGGTGGATGACTGGAAGTGCACAGGAAACCACCCTGGATGGAGAAAAGGCACTCATGAATCATCAACAAGAGTGGCATGAGGCTGGACATAGTACTCGTCTAAGCTTCATCAAAATGAATGATTCTGATCGAACCCGCTGAGGCATAATTATGAAAGCAGCAGAGAGAGGAAACAAACAATGGCAAGGCTGAGGAGTAAGCCAGTCTGCCCAGTAGCTTGAAGAAATCTGGTTTCCAAGCTGTAGTCCTCATCAGAGAGGTTGAAGTCAGAGGGCGTGTGGTCCTCATCAGAGTAGTTGAAGTCAGAGGGCTTGTAGTCCTCATCAGAGAGGTTGAAGTGAGGGGCTTATAGTCCTCATCAGAGAGGTTGAAGTGAGGGGGCTTGTAGTCCTCATCAGAGAGGTTGAAGTGAGGGGGCTTGTAGTCCTCATCGGAGAGGTTGAAGTGAGGGGGCTTGTAGTCCTCATCAGAGAGGTTGAAGTGAGGGGGCGGGTGGTCCTCATCGGAGAGGTTGAAGTGAGGGGGGGGGGGGGGTAGGCTCATCTGCCTATGATCTCATCGAAACAGCTCCCCCGATTTTGGGAGGAAGAAAAACACTACAGCTCCAACGACTGAAGGTAGTTCCAGGTTTGTCTGGTCGAGGAGGAACGAAAAGTGGGGCTCACATGGTTCGATGGATTAACCAGTCTGTAACAGATGCCCAGCGTCTAGGTGGTCAAGACAGCAGTCTCAGGCTGACTTGACCTTGGGGCGCCCGATCGTCCAGGGGGCACGGGTTCGCATTCAAAAGGCAGTGTCAAAAGGAAATGGGGAAAAAGATTAAGAATTAGAAATAGAAAGGAAAGTCAAGAGCGGGAGATTAAGTAGGAGTCATGATCTGTATGCGGCCTGGACCCTTTAGGAAGTGTAAGGGCTGAAACTCTAGAATGAAAAGGGAAGGGGAAAGCGGTGGGGGGGGGGGGGGGGGGAGGTAGGAAGGGGACTTCTTTTCTGAAGAGCTGCTGTTCAGCTTTTCGTTGGGTTTTTTTTCCTACTCGTCTTTCTTTCAGCTTCTCCCCACCACCCCCTCCCAACCTCTTCTCCTTTACCTTGCTTTTAACGTGCTTAATTCCTCCCCCCTCTCCTCACCCCCTCCCCCAACCTCTTCTCCTTTACCTTGCTTTTAACGTGCTTAATTCCTCCCCCCTCTCCTCACCCCCTCCCCCCAACCTCTTCTCCTTTACCTTGCTTTTAACGTGCTTAATTCTCCCCCTCCTCCCTCCCCCCCTCCCCCAACCTCTTCTCCTTTACCTTGCTTTTAACGTGCTTAATTCTCCCTCCCCTCTCCTCACCCCCATCCCCCAACCTCTTCTCCTTTACCTTGCTTTTAACGTGCTTAATTCTCCTCCCCTCTCCTCCCCCCTCCCCCCAACCTCTTCTCCTTTACCTTGCTTTTAACGTGCTTAATTCTCCCCTCCCTCTCCTCACCCCCATCCCCCAACCTCTTCTCCTTTACCTTGCTTTTAACGTGCTTAATTCTCCCCCCTCTCCTCCCCCCCTCCCCCCCCAACCTCTTCTCCTTTACCTTGCTTTTAACGTGCTTAATTCTCCCTCCCCTCTCCTCACCCCCATCCCCCAACCTCTTCTCCTTTACCTTGCTTTTAACGTGCTTAATTCTCCCCCTCTCCTCCCCCCCCTCCCCCAACCTCTTCTCCTTTACCTTGCTTTTAACGTGCTTAATTCTCCCTCCCCTCTCCTCACCCCCATCCCCCAACCTCTTCTCCTTTACCTTGCTTTTAACATGCTTAATTCTCCCCCCCCTCTCCTCACCCCCTCCCCCAACCTCTTCTCCTTTACCTTGCTTTTAACATGCTTAATTCTCCCCCCCTCCTCTCACCCCCTCCCCCAACCTCTTCTCCTTTACCTTGCTTTTAACATGCTTAATTCTCTCCCCCCTCCCTCTTCACCCACATCCCCCCCCCCCCCCCCCCCCCCCCCCCAGGGCAACGCACCCCACATCCTCCTTTTCCGCCCCTTCCCCCTTCTGCTTGTTTACCCCTTCCCCCTTACTGTCCTCTCCCTGTCTCCCTCTTCTCTCCCCTGCTATTCGTGGAGTTTAATTTTTTTTTTGTTTTGCCTTAACTATACGGTGCCCACTCTCTGTCTGTCTGTCTGTCTGTCTGTCTGTCAGAGACTCTGTCTCTTCATTCTGTTTCTCCACTCTCCCACCCCTCTCTCTGTGTGTGTCTCTCTCTGTCTCTCTGTCTGTCTCTCTCTTTCTCTCTCTGTCTCTGTCTGTCTGTCTGTCTGTCTCTCTCTCTTTCTCTTTCTCTCCCTCTCTCTCTCTCTCTCTCTCTCTCTCTCTGTCTCTCTCTCTCGCCATCGGTCTTGTCCATCAGTACCTTCCTCCCACCCTCCCACACTCTCTTCCTCTAATTATATATTGCATGATCAATTCTAAATGATTATGAATTCATCGTTGTATGACTGTGTTGATATGCAGTTCTGTGCGATGTTAGTTTGAGGGCAGGGTGAAGGAAAAAAACAGCCACTGACTTTGTGCTTATTCATTTCCCTCAATAAACTTCGTTCTCTCTCTCCTCTCTCTCTCTCTCTCTCTCTCTCTCTCTCTCTCTCTCTCTCTCTCTCTGTGCCGGCGATCGTACGATCAACTAGTTGCCAGCTATACTGGTCAACCTTGTGATGTCCAAAGTCACCGTATTAAAGTCGCGCGGGTTAATCTTGTGGCTGCCCCCTTCCGTTTGCTCAGCACGTGTGTGTCCTGGTCAAACATTGTCGCCCAGACAAACGAGTGTGTTGGAGGGATCCCCCCCACCCCCCCCCCCACCACCCCCCCCCCACCCCCCCTACTCCCGGTATCGCCTGGCGCGACGACGACGAAGACGTACCGGCGTTGGGGTGCTGGTAGCGAGAGCGGGGGCTGGGGGGGGGGGGGGGGGGGAGGGGGCAGGGGGAGGGGTTAAGGGTTTGTTGTTTGACCGTGTCCCGTCCTTCTTCCGTTGCTCTGGAGAGAAGATCACCTCCCTTCCGTTTTTTCCTTTTTTAAAAGTTGACCTTTGCAAGTGCCCCTCTCTTTGCAAGTACCGTCGGTCCGTCTCTCTCTCTCCCTCTCTCTCTCTCTCTCTCTCTCTCCCTCTCTCCCTCTCTCTGTCTCTCTCTCTCTCTCTCCCTCTCTCTCTCTCTCTCTCTCTCTCTCTCTGTCTGTCTGTCTGTCTCTCGCTCTCTCTTAGAAGTTGTTCTAATTTTGTCTTTTTTTTTTTTTAGAAGACAATTACATTTAGAGAGACAGCTACCACTTGATGTTTTAAGTTATCTGTGTTTGGAATGCGTTACAGTCACGAGTATTTGTCTCTGTTCATAGATTATGCTCACTCACCCCTTCATAAATGGCCAAGGCCATATGAACAAATCATCCGAATCTCTCTTTCTCTCTCTCTCTCTCTCTCTCTCTCTAAATCAATTCTATCAAAGTACTCACTCAAATTCTTTTTAACAAGTAGCACAACACCCCCAGACAGACGAGCTGTTGGTGCGTCATTGACCTTAACACCAGGAGCCATAAAAACCACATGATTTGGAAATAATAAAGACGGAAATGATGTGGAAAAAGTTTCAACAAGCAAACAAACATCAAAACTCTCAATATATGCACGTGTATCAAATTGGTATAAGCAACTTAGACCTTCAATGTTATAAGTCAATAAACTTACAGTCTGTGTAGACAAAAAGCCTCTGAATTTACCATTCAAAGCATGGGCCGGGCCGAAATCCTATTCTTTATTTAGGGGATCTGGGAGTGTCTTCTTTGCATTGTTCTGAGATGCACTATTCGAAACGGAGTCTTGCAGAGTTAACTGTCTCTTTTCCCTGACACTGTGCACTGAAGCGCTTCTCAGTCTTGACGAAGGGCCTTTTTTCGAAGTCCTGGGTCTGTTCTGCCTACTGTCTTTCTTGGGCGCTTCATCATCGGCAGGGGAGGCTTTGTCATTGCTGATGCTGGCGTCTGCAGACTGATCTTCAGAAGAACAGTTTGCTTCCGATTTTGCTTCTGTGATGGATTCCTTCCCAGTCATTTCTTGTGACGGAAAGACTTCCCCTCCAGTCCTGCTTACATCACCAGTAGCCTCTGTGCTGCGCGTGTGGTCAGGGTCTTGTTTGTCGCTGGATAACATTATTGCACTCAAAGTCTCTGGTGATTTCACAGGCACAGACACTCCATCTGTTTTGCTAGGCTGTTATGTCCCACCCATCCACTCCGTTTATTATAAAGATACAGAGATACAAAATGGTATATCTGTCATTGAGGAGTCTATTCTTGATATTATTGAATTAGTAGGTGATGTTCCTTTTATAATTATGGGTGATATGAATGCACGTACCGGAAGTGAAAATTTCAACGAAATTGATGTCGACGATCTTGTTCTAGATGTTTTCGCTGACGAATGCGAAACAATTAAGGACAACAAACGCTCATCTAAAGATCAAACAATTAATGAATACGGCAGATATTTATTGAACACTTGTGATCAGTTTAGTTTGGTCATTTTAAATGGAACAGGTGTCGATAGAACTAGCGGAAATTTTACTTATATTTCATCTACTGGCAACAGTGTCATTGACTACTTTATTGTGTCAAAAAATTTGATATCATTGCTACAGTCATTGAATGTTGCTCAAAAAATTGAATCGAAACATATGCCAGTGGAATTGTATGTTGGTATAGCAAGAGAAACAGTTCCGTGTTCACAAATCAGAGCAAAATCATTTACACTGGAAAAATACGTTTGGAATTCTGATATGAGGAATGAATTTCTCGCAGGTTTGGGAACAGAAGAGATACAGACTTGTTTTCGAGAAGCAGCTGATTTGATTGATCATGATATTCAACGCGTCTCTTAAAAGGTTTAATGAGGGTATTTTAAACGCCGGACAATGCATGAAGAAACGGGTAATTGTAGGAAAAGAAAGAAAGCAGATTTGGTTTGACCTAGAGTGCAAAGAAAGTAGACGAGTTACTCGGCAGTTTCTGAGAACATTTAATAGAACAAATGATATTGAGGACAGAGAGACATATGCTCAGAAACGCAGAGAATATAAAAATCTTCTAAAAATGAAAAGCACTGAGCATCGTAAAAATGTCATTGAATCCCTACATAAAACAATCAATGATCCAAAGGCATTTTGGGGCAAACTCAAATCGCATATAACAAAGCGTTCTCTACAAAATACAATAACCAAGGAGGAATGGTATAATCATTTCTCCAGAGTGTTCAGTTCACAAGAAGTCGAAGGTGATGATAACAGCGAAGGTGATAACTTAGACACTACTTCTAGTGAAGATATCAACTGTGATATGCTCGAAAAGGATATTACTGAATTGGAAATATACTCAGCACTGCGCAGTTTAAGAAATGGTAAAGCGGCGGGACCAGATGGAATTATCAATGAATTTCTTAAAAATTCAGCAACTACTATTGCTCCGTACTTGGTGAAATTCTTTAATAAATTATTTTCATCAGGTCGATATCCGGATGATTGGTCTGAGGCTGTTATACAACCTCTACATAAGAAAGGCGACCAAAATACCCCAGATAACTATAGAGGCATCTCTTTATTAAATGTGTGCAGCAAACTGTATAGCTTCATTTTAAACAAAAGACTAACCCAGTGGATTGTAAATAATAACATTTTAAATGACAGTCAGGCCGGTTTTCGAAAACAACATAGCACTATCGATCATTTATTCACTCTTTTTGGCATGGTCCAGAAACAGTTGTTGTACCATAAAAAGTTGTATATAGCCTTTATTGACTTCAGAAAAGCATTCGATTCGGTGAGTAGACTTAAGCTCTGGACCATATTAAAGAAACATGGTATAAATGGCAAAATGTACAGAGCCATACAAGGCATGTACAGGGTAGTGAAAGCTAAAGTTCGTTGTGGTAGTGAGCTGACAGACTCATTTCTATGCCCCAGGGGTCTGAAACAAGGAGAAATTTGTAGTCCTGTTTTGTTTTCTCTTCTTATAAACGAACTTGCAGAGGAAATCACAAAATTTGGCAGACACGGCATCCAGCTTATACCAGACCTTGCGGAAATCTTTATTCTTATGTTTGCAGATGATGTCGTATTGGCATCTGATTCTGTTTGTGGTCTACAAAACCAGTTAAATATTTTGCATGAGGTTGCTATGAAGCTAGACCTGGAAGTTAACCTCGACAAATCAAACATAATCATATTCAGAAATGGAGGACATGTTGCTGCACGAGAGCGGTGGTATTATGGTGATAATCGAATGGAATTGGTTAACATGTATAAGTACCTTGGTATCTATCTTTCTTCTCGCTTGTCGTTTTCGCATGCTTTGAATGATATTGCTAACCGTGCGAAAAAGGGAGTTATATGTATTTTCCGACTACTCTGGTCGCTAGGAGAAAGATCTCCTTCAATATTCTTTAAGCTTTTTGATACGCAAATCCACCCCATGCTCAGCTATGGTGCAGAGGTGTGGGGTATTGGATATGATCTAACAGCCATTGAGAGAGTTCACTTGTTTGCATTAAAAAGATTTTTGAATATTTCCATTAAAACACCAAATCTCATGGTCTACGGTGAGACAGGTCGTTACCCATTATACATTAACATATTCGTAAAGTATATTAGATACTGGTTACGTGTAATAAAAATGTCTCCCCACCGGTTGCCATTCAAAACTTACAAAATGCTTTTATATCTTCATGAACAAAACAGAAAAACATGGGCGTCATCTGTTTGTTACACATTGTATCAGTATGGCTTTGAAGAAGTTTGGGAAAATCAAGGAGTGGGCGATGAGAAAAAATTTTTAGCCGAGTTTAAGGACAGACTTGTTAGATCATATAGTCAAGAATGGTCAAGAAACATTAATTCAAGTGAACGATGTTCTTTCTATAGCACATTTAAATCTTCCTTATCTCTAGCGCCGTATCTGAATCACTTGAAACATCTCAGGGTTAGAACACTTTTCATTCGCTTTAGGTTAGGAGTTTCGCCTTTGAAGATCCACAGATTACGTTTTGGAGAGAACGCTTGTGAAAGAAGATTCGACTGTCCATTTTGTCGATTCCACGCTGAAACAGAGGTACACTTCATCCTCTCTTGTCCAAGATATCAGGAAATTAGAGAATCGTACATCGCAAAAAAGTACTTTAATAACCCTTCAAGCTTTAAACTTTCACTTCTTCTTGCAAATAATAACAAATCTATACAAATCAAACTTGCAACATATATTTATAAAGCCTTTGAGATTAGAAATGAACAATTGAAAAATTGATAATGTGTTATTGTTTATATGCCTCTGTCTGGTGTAAATCCCTGTTGATATGGGTCTATGGCCTAATCAATAAAAAAAGTGTCAGTGTCAGTGTGTGTGTGTCTCTCTCTCTCTCTCTCTCTCTCTCTCTCTCTCTCTCTGTCTGTCTGCCTGTCTTCCCCCTCTCTCTCCCTCTGTCTCTTTCTACCCCCTGTCTTCCCTGTCTTATGTGTTTACCGTATGCACGAGGGAAGTTTATTTGAAGTTTTGAAATTATTAGCTGTATATGCAAAGTGTACCTGAACTTCATGCATGAGACAACTCGGTTAAGTGCATTTGCTTCACTCAGAGTGTTTCCTCGTTATACGCACGCGCGCGCTCGCGTACACACACACACACACAACAACAACAACAACAACAACACACACACACAGAACACACACACACACACACACACACACACACACACACACACACACACACACACACATATACACCTACGCATGCACGCATACCCCCCCCCCCCCCCCAGCATTTGTACTGCTCAGAGGAATCCTTGTGCAGGGTAAGTGCATCTGCGCGCAGTGACAGTGACAACTATGCTGCCTTAGCAAAATGAACGCTGCCTAGACTGGCTGGCCCGAAACTGCATTAACAAGAAATCACTTCATTGTTAACAAATCCAAAAACATACTTACAATGACTCCACTGAACAACGTGGACAAACGAATCACAAGACATAACAGCGCGTTTCAACCTCTTAGGTCTTCTACAGGCAAGATGAACAACACTTAAGACAACGAAAATGAAGAACGAACAATCCCTCATCTTTGTCGAATTCGGCGCAAGATGGGCGTTGCTTGTTTGTTTCTTTTGTCTTGTGATTCGTTTGTCCACCTTGTTCGGTGGAGTCATTATGAATATTTTTGTTGAAATATGTTCAGATCTCCGCGTGCAGTCGCGTTAGTTTGCAACTAATTTTTGGTAGTCAAAGTGATAGCTTTGAAAGCATAAAGGTTAGCTAATGTTGCGTCCATCCGCCCACACCCACCCCCACCTCCACCCCCCCCCCCTTTTTTTGTTTGTTTGTTTGTTTGTTTTCTTTTGCTTTGTTTTTAAAGGCTGTCTCTGTTTCCACCTTCCCCGAGCCTTTCCCATCTATAATCTTCAGTCCATTCATAACTCATCCAAACAAGATTGAACATCACACAGTCCTTTAATGCAGACAGCGGATGTGTGGATTTGGATACAAACAAGCGATCATGACTCTCCAGTTCCAACGCCGGTGTTGGGAGGAGGGGAGGCTTTTATCAAAGCTTGACAACCTGCTTTCAAACCATGTCCCCCTTCAACAGTTCTCAAACCAAAGCTTGATAAAGCGCCGTAGGTCCAGTGTTGATAAACTACCTTCAGTCCTCGAAGCTGGCGATATACGGAGTCTCCGAGCAGTCTCACTGCCCCTTTGCTCACCCTCTCTGCCTTCGCCCCTGATTTCCAGAGGACGCTGTTACTAAGACTCTGTTTCCAGGGGGATTGTATCGGGCGAGAGCTGATTCGACCCGTATCAGCCACCCTGATCTTCAGCAGTTACATACGGACTGGGGTAGATTGACAGGGGCCTCATCAAACCCGCATTAGCACCCCCAGCCTTACACCCCCTATCTCCGATCCACGCTTAAACACGAGGCTCGATCCCTAACCCTCCAAACCCCTACCCCCACACCCACCCTCCCCCAGGCACACACACACAAAACACACACACACACACACACACACACACACACACACACACACACACACACACACACATCCTCATCGCCTGGCAACCATCGAGCTTTGCCCTCGACCTGTTACATGCTTGCTTTGTGGTCGCCCTTGGTTCTAAGGCCCCTGAACGCCAGCGAAATCCTGTTCCTCATCCCCTCTTAGGTCAGAAGAAAGCAGGGGGGCGCTTTCGAGACAGGAGGGAGCGAGGCCGGCGTTTCTTTGGAGAGGGGTCCGGGCGGAATTTCCTTGTGTCGCCTGAACGCCGGAATGGTGTTCTTGCTCAGGGCGATAAGGGGATCAAGTGAAATTAGCAGAAGAGGTGGGTGGGTGGGGAAGGAGGGTGGGGGTAGAGGTAGGGATGGGGAGGGGTGTGGGTGGGGGGACCTGTTGCCGAGAGTTCATGATTATTCCCTCACTGTGATTTGTGAACAGGGGATTCGGATTCCACCTTCGGTGCGTTCTGTTTTCAGACAGACAACAAGACAGAGAGAGCTCTGTCCTGTCGTCTGTCTGAAAACAGAATGCACCGAAAAGAGAAAAAAAAACTTAAATGATGAAATGGTCTTAAAATACATTCTAGGTACACAGAAGAACTATAAAAAGGAAAGAAAGGAATAGGCGTATTGTCCGTCTAGAAATCAGCGCAGAATCTCTTTGCCGTTTGGCGGAAATGATAAAACTAAGACATTTTTTTTTGTTTTTTTGTTTGTTTGTTTGTTTGTTTGTTTGTTTTTTTTTTTTGGGGGGGGGGTTACAAAAAGCGGCTGTTTTCTCAGGTACGTTTAGATCTTAATCACTTTGGTCCAACGTGCTAGATGCTTCAGAAGTGAGTGACGACTTCCATAATGCTTGATGACCCATTGAAATACGGACACAGCTATGCCGGTTATGTAATGCGTGTTCATCTTGATTGACGCTGCCCTCCGCATTTGTGTCTCCGCTGTTCTCCATTCAAGTAATAAAGATTTGATGGTTAACCGTCAATATTCGGCTGTTGAGAGTGTTAAGTGACAGGGCCGCAATAATTATGCAGATCAGGTGTGAAAGGAGTCTTCGCGCGGGGAAAAAAAAAAGGTTCTAACGGCTGTGAAGGCGTTTTAATGCACTCAGCGGAACATAGACGAATAAACATAGAATGAAAATAAACAATAAATTTGGAAAAAGAGGAAAGACAGTTACCCTAGTGGCTTTATCCTAGAACTGATCATGACTACCAAACTCCAAAGATCTGTGTACACTACTAGAGCCAGATCTCTCCCCTCTCTCTCTCTCTCTCTCTCTCTCTCTCTCTCTCTGTCTGTCTGTCTGTCTGTCTGTCTGTCTGTCTGTCTGTCTGTCTCTCTCTCTCTCTCTCTCTCTCTCTCTCTGATAGTAACACTTGGGTGGAAGAAATGCCTATGAAACCTTCCCACCGGACACTTTGTTTTAATCAGCAGCACCGTCCTCCATTTATCATCCAGCACGGCGTCGGACTACACACAGCATGGCAAACAGTGCAAGCCGAACACTTCAGAAATGTTGAAATGAGCCGGATTCTGATGTGTACCACTGAACTGTCTAGTCCTGAAGGAGAATCTCTCTCTCTCTCTCTCTCTCTCTCTCTTCTCTCTCTCTCTCTCTCTCTCTCTCTCTCTCTCTCTCTTCGCTCGCTCGCTAGCTCTCTTTCTCTCTCGCTCGCTTGCTCTCTCATACAGCCCGTCCGCACACGCACACACACACACACATACACACACTCTCTCTGTGTCTCTCTCTTTCTGTCTCGCTGTCTGTCTGTGTCTGTCTGTCTCTCTCTGTCTCTGTCTCCTTCTGTCTCTGTCTCTC
>CM065715.1:25998459-26000959 GCA_033310375.1 Conus canariensis
ACATAATGGAAACCTCGTCAACACCTACTCCACGTTGACACCACCTTCATCCAGACTGAAATGACAAAAGAAAATGTGTTCAAATAGGCATAGGCGACAACTGCTTCGTCGCTCTTGAGCCCATTGGCAAAAAGAGACGCTGTCTCAAAGTGAGGTGACTGCAGGCGGAAATTGAAGCAAGATTAAAAAAAACATCACTGTGCCACCAAGCGAAAGAACCAACAAATTGCAAAACACAACGCGTTTCGACCTCTTTGGTCTTCTTCAGGCGAGACAAACAACATTCAGGACAAGGAAAACGAAAGACGGAGCGGACAGTCACTTATTTCCACAAACTGAGCGCAAAATGGATATGGAATGGACCCATTAGCAACCCACGGCCCTTCTGCAGCAACAGTCCACGATGATTCTCATAGCCAGCATACAAAAAGTGGAACGTTAACGCATTTAATAGGAAAGTGGGGAGCTCTGCTGACGAGAAAGAAATGAACACATTGAAGAAACGAGATCGCCACTTCGGAAATGAAAGTCTTGACCATTCTGGGGTGACAGAAAAGGGGTATCTTTGGAAAAGATACAGATCATGACCATCTCGGGCTCAGGACAGAATCATTTCACAGTTCGCTGAGCAAGTAGACTCCGGGTGGTTAGAGCGCTGATTCAGGAACTTGCCCTAGAAGCGTTCAGTGTTCCTCGTCCGACCATCGTCCCGAAGAAAGGCCCTGGGGGCGGAGACAACTTTGGGGGTGGGGGTGGGGAAGGAGAGGGAGGGTAGGGCATGGGTTGGTAGATGATGTATGGAAGAAGTGGACGGGAGGATGGAGGAGAGGGCGGTTCTGCTCGATTGCTACGTTTGCTGCTGATGTTAGGACACACATGCACGCACTCGCGCGCGCCTGTAGACACACACACACACACACACACACACACCACACACACGCGCACACACACGCGCACACACACACACACACACACACACACACACACACACACACACAGCACGCACGCACGCACGCACTCACACACACACACGTCCATGGATAACGATAAGATGTTTTGAGTGGCCATCACAACAAAAGTTGGCAACGAAATGTCACATAATTTGAGACACTCCCCTCCCTTCCCGCCTGCCTCTTCTTTTTCCTCTTCCTCCTCCTCTTCCTCCTCTTCCTCCTCTTCCTCCTCCTCCTCCTCCTCTTCTTCTTTTTCCTCTTCGTCTTCTTCTTCTTGTGCTTCTTCTACTTGTTCTTATTGTTCTTGTTCTTCTTGTTCTCGTTCTCGCTCTTCTTGTTTTTCTCGTCGTCGTCGTCGTCGTCGTCCTCCTCCTCCTCTTCTTAACCTCTGCTGCTGCTACTACTACTACTACTACTACTAACTACTACGACTACGACGACGACTACAGTTACTATTCCTACAATTACTACTCCTACTCCTCCTCCTACTACAACTACTACTGCTACTACTACTACTACTACCACCACCACCATCACTTCTGCTGCTGCTGCTGCTGTTAATGTGTTTAAACAAATTCAAGTGTGGCTGTCGTTTAAATGAAGTTAATGTTTATAACTGTCATAGAAAGTAACTGTCAATACAAATCGTTAATAGCCCTATGGCTGGCTCCAAGATAAACAATATGCCAGCATTGAAGAAACGTAATTTTTTGTTTGTTTGGATGGTTGGTTGGGTTGTTTTTTTTAGAGTGGGGGGGGGGGGGGGGTCTCCTTGCTTCTTTTATGTTTGCTGTGTCGGCATTTCTACTGGGCGATTTGGTGTCGTAAGCAGCAGCATTCGTTCGGAGTTAAGGGCGTCGTATCTATGTCGTCAAGGGAGCAAGCGGTACATGACATCATCGTTATCTACTGCCTACTCTTCCCTGCTTCTTTCAGTATGTCCTTTGGCATTCAAGGCGTTTGGCAGCACATGCTGGCATCACTGATTTGCAACAGTTCAGGGTATTGCCACAGAGGCTAAACGGGGGTTTCTGAGCGGATCTATAGCAACCTGGTGGACTTGGTGCGTTTCTTTTCATGAACAGTGTACTAGTGAGAAGCATACCATGTATGATGTGTCAAATTTGTCGCATTGTACGTCACTTCTGCCGCCTACGCTTAAGAATTCAAAATGTCTGTCTGTCTGTATGTCTGTCTGTCTGTGTCTGTCTGTCTGTCTGTCTGTCTCTCTCTCTCTCTCTCTCTCTCTCTCTCTCTCTCTCTCTCTCTCTCCGCCCTCTCTCTTTTCTTTCTACCCCTCCCCCACACCTTCCCCCAGCGCCACCACTCTTTGTTCGTCTGTTTCTCCTCTTTTCCAGTTTACATGCTGTTGTCAGTGTTTTGTGAGTTCGTGTGGGGGGTTGAATTGAAATGTTTATCTCGCCAAGACTTTTCCCAGGTTTACGCTTGGTTGCTTGCAAATTGAATTGAGGTCGCGGGGGCTTAAAAAAAAGAGTAAAAAAAAAAAAAAAAAAGGAATGCCTGCCCACGTGAACAGGCCTGCCACT
>CM065715.1:26010959-26013459 GCA_033310375.1 Conus canariensis
TGTATGGGCATGCTCCCATGTTTGCTCCGTCTCTGTCTGTCTGTCTGTCTGCCTGCCTGTCTGTCTGTCTGTCTGCCCCTCTCTCTGTCTCTCTGTCTCTGTCTGTCTGTCTGTCTCTGTCTGTCTGTCTGTCTCTCTCTGTCTCTCTGTCTGTCTGTGTCTGTCTGTCTGTGTCTGTCTGTCTGTCTGTCTTCTCTCTCTCTCTCTCTCTCTCCCCCCCCCCCCCAAGCCTTTGCACTACAGATGTGTGTATGTGTGTGTGCGTGCGTGCGTGCGTATGTGTGCGCGCGCGCGTGTGTGTGGTGTGTGTGTGTGTGTGTGTGTGTGTGTGTGTTGTTTGAATTATATGCTCCATGATCCTGTGTGCTTACTATTGCATGATTCAGCTTAGTAAGGACAATTTGGAAGAATACGCTCTGCATCTGCCTAAAATCATAATCGTAATCCCTGGCCGGTCGTTGGTACCAGTTCCACTTTCATGGGACTGCGCTGCAAGCAGGTCGATTGTCGTCACATGTACAGACATCTGTTGGGGAGGAGAGACTGAAAAAGGATGATGAGACATCATTATGACCGTGGAATCAAAGACAGGAATGGATGTGCATTATGTCTCTGGTGCTAATGGACAGCAAAGGTGACATGTTAGAATAGTACGTCGATTTTTTTTTCTCTCCTTTTTCCTTCCCTTTTATTTATTTTCAAGCCGTTCCATCTTTCTCTGTGTCTTTCTTTTTGTCTTTCATTTTCTTCTCCCTTTTCTTCTTTTCTGTTCGTTCTTTCCGCCCCCCCCCCCCCCCCCCCCCCCCCCCCCCCCCCGCCCCCCCCCCCCCCCCCTTTTTTTTTTTTTTTTCGTTTTTGCTTTTTCTTTCTCGCTGTCTCAACTTTCATGCCTTCAGTGGCGTTACTTGCACGCCGCTCATTCCAAGGTCCCCGGTATGCGGCCATTCCCACTTCGTCGCCATGAGCCAACCTACCAGAGGAGACACTGCAACACACACTATCAATATTGTTCATATTATGTGCCTCCTCTGATCCAGTAACATATACCGGAGATCTCTACTCGATCCCCTACAATCGACAGTAGTTGCCCCACTCTCTTTCTCCTTCTTTTTCTTTCTTTCTTTCTTTCTTTCTTTCTTTTTTTTCGCCTTTTTCTTTCTTTCTTTTTTTTTTTATTCTTCTTCTTCATCAGTCTCCTCCTGCTCCTGTTCCACCTCCTACTTCTTCTTTCTCCCACTCCTTTGTTTTGTTTGTTCTTTCTTCCTGTCGTTCTTTTTTCTGCTTTCATGATGTTCTTTCTTTGTCTGCTCCTCCTTCTCTTCCTCCTTTTCCCCCTAATGTGTGTCTTTTCGCCTTCTTGTTTTCACCAGTCTTCTTTCTGTCTTTCTCTGTTTCCGTCTCTTTTTCCCTTTCTCCTCCTCTCCTCCTCCTCCTCCTCCTCCTCCTCCTCCTCTTCCTTTTCTCTTCTTCTTGTTCTTCTTGTTCTTGTTCTTCTTCTTCTTCTTCTTCTTCTTCTTCTTCTTCTTCTCCTCCTCCTCCTCCTCCTCCTCTTGTTTTTGTTCTTGTTCTTGTTCTTGTTCTTGTTCTTCTCTTCTTCTTCTTCTTCTTCTTCTTCTCCTCCTCTCTCCTCCTCTTGTTCTTGTTCTTGTTCTTGTTCTTCTTGTTCTTCTTCTTCTTCTTCTTCTTTTTTATTTCCCTCTTCTTCTTTTGTCTTTAGGAAGAGCAGCTCAGTTTCCACATCAATCTGTCTTGACAACTAAGTCAATAGGCCCTGCAACAACACACCTGTTAACCTGGTGCCACCTAGCGGCAGCTCTGACATTCTGGAATATTCAAATATTTTTCTTTCCTTTCTTTTTCTTTTTTGTTGTTGTTGAAATTTTGATTCCCTCCATCCTCCTACCCCCCCCCCCCGCCCCCTCGCCCCCTCCTCCTCCCCCCCCCCTCCCACCCCCCACCCAGCCGTCCACCTCTCAAAAGAACCACAGTTCAGACGAAAGAAATTCGAGGACGATAATCGTCGACAAGCCTCATGATCTGCAAATAACAGTATAGGGTGACGAAGCTGGATTTGGAGCGCTGCAGCTTCGGAAGGGTTTATCGGCAGAACGATAAGATCGGTGTAGTGGGTGACTCGTCCCAGTCTGTGCCTTGTTCGTGGGATAAGGTGTCGGCAAACTTACCTTGTGGATTGGCTTTCACCTGCTGTGTGCAACTGTTGAATTCTCTGCATATTTTCTTTATGCCTATGCTTTCCTTCACCTCCTTCTTCCTCCCCACCCCCTCTCCCCCGTTCCCTTTCTTCCTCTCTTCCCCTCCACCCCGCGTCTCTGTCCCCCTTCCCTTTCTGTGCCTCTGTCTGTCTGTCTGTCTGTCTGTCTGTCTGTCTATCAGTCTCTCTCTCTCTCTCTCTCTCTCGCTCTCTCTCTCTCTCGCTCTTCCCCTGTGGTGTGTGTGTGTGTGTGTGTGTGTGTGTGTGTGTGTGTGTGAGTAGGTGGAG
>CM065715.1:26018459-26023459 GCA_033310375.1 Conus canariensis
GTTTCGCCACAAGGGGATGTCACGTAACATTCAGCATTGATAGTGATCTCTTCAGTTTCAGTTTCGCCACAAGGGGATGTCACGTAACATTCAGCATTGATAGTGATCTCTTCAGTTTCAGTTTCGCCACAAGGGGATGTCACGTAACATTCAGCATTGATAGTGATCTCTTCAGTTTCAGTTTCGCCACAAGGGGATGTCACGTAACATTCAGCATTGATAGTGATCTCTTCAGTTTCAGTTTCGCCACAAGGGGATGTCACGTAACATTCAGCATTGATAGTGATCTCTTCAGTTTCAGTTTCGCCACAAGGGGATGTCACGTAACATTCAGCATTGATAGTGATCTCTTCAGTTTCAGTTTCGCCACAAGGGGATGTCACGTAACATTCAGCATTGATAGTGATCTCTTCAGTTTCAGTTTCGCCACAAGGGGATGTCACGTAACATTCAGCATTGATAGTGATCTGTTCGGTTTCAGTTTCGCCACAAGGGGATGTCACGTAACATTCAGCATTGATAGTGATCTGTTCGGTTTCAGTTTCGCCACAAGGGGATGTCACGTAACATTCAGCATTGATAGTGATCTCTTCAGTTTCAGTTTCGCCACAAGGGGATGTCACGTAACATTCAGCATTGATAGTGATCTCTTCAGTTTCAGTTTCGCCACAAGGGGATGTCACGTAACATTCAGCATTGATAGTGATCTCTTCAGTTTCAGTTTCGCCACAAGGGGATGTCACGTAACATTCAGCATTGATAGTGATCTCTTCAGTTTCAGTTTCGCCACAAGGGGATGTCACGTAACATTCAGCATTGATAGTGATCTCTTCAGTTTCAGTTTCGCCACAAGGGGATGTCACGTAACATTCAGCATTGATAGTGATCTGTTCGGTTTCAGTTTCGCCACAAGGGGATGTCACGTAACATTCAGCATTGATAGTGATCTCTTCAGTTTCAGTTTCGCCACAAGGGGATGTCACGTAACATTCAGCATTGATAGTGATCTGTTCGGTTTCAGTTTCGCCACAAGGGGATGTCACGTAACATTCAGCATTGATAGTGATCTCTTCAGTTTCAGTTTCGCCACAAGGGGATGTCACGTAACATTCAGCATTGATAGTGATCTCTTCAGTTTCAGTTTCGCCACAAGGGGATGTCACGTAACATTCAGCATTGATAGTGATCTCTTCAGTTTCAGTTTCGCCACAAGGGGATGTCACGTAACATTCAGCATTGATAGTGATCTGTTCGGTTTCAGTTTCGCCACAAGGGGATGTCACGTAACATTCAGCATTGATAGTGATCTCTTCAGTTTCAGTTTCGCCACAAGGGGATGTCACGTAACATTCAGCATTGATAGTGATCTGTTCGGTTTCAGTTTCGCCACAAGGGGATGTCACGTAACATTCAGCATTGATAGTGATCTCTTCAGTTTCAGTTTCGTCAAGGAAGCGTCAATCGTGCGGACAAGTCCCTGTACGCTTCATCACATCTGCTGAACCACCAGACCAGAGTGCACATGTGTTTGAAACAGGCAAAGAAATGAATGGTTAAACGAAGACGGTAGGGGTGGACTCCATGGAAGTTAAGGACGAAATCGACAGATGCCAGATGTACACATTCAACGTGTGTCCCGACACTGACTTTCGATGGGAAACTATCGCAAACATCTATGGCAACATACGAGCGTCGTAATCCGATGATAGGTTGTTTTTTTTTTTCATTCCAGGAAAACGGCCATCATGCTTCAGGAAAACGGGGTTAAGCTGTTTATCCATGAAGATCACAAGTACTTCTGTAATTGTCTGTTCTTCAAGAGAAAACAGTTATTATTAGTGTTATTCCTTAGCATCACAACTCTTTTCCCTAGGAATAGTGATTATCCTTAAGGCAAACAAAGGAAATAGGAAAACAGTCATGATCTTTGGGATCACAATCACTTTTCTTCTTTTGCAGGCCCTGTGTGCGCTAATCATGGAAACCGGCGATCATAATTGTTTTCAATCTTTAAGACTTTCTCCCCCGCAGAAATACCCGTTTTCCAAGGATAACTCTTCCCATCCTAAAGAAGATAGGCAAAACAACCGTGGTTCCTAAGCGAAACAGATGAAACACAATTATCATCCTCGGCAAACTGGAGAAACAGTAACGATCCATACGTAAATACTTGTGATGCCATTGTAATAACTGTTTTCCCTCTTCTTCGCTATTTTTCTCGAGGGTCATGGCTGTTTACCTCAGGAAAATCGATATCATTGCCTTTACACGCTAGTGTGCTCCCGTAAGCATCGCTTGCGGTTTTCCTTACTTGAGTGAGATGCGAGAGATCACTACAGTCCGTAATTATAGAAGCAGAAGAAGAAAAAGAATGATTCTAGATTTGCAGTACCTCCCATCCCTCGCTCCCCGCCCCCCCCCCCCCCTTTTTTTTTTTTTTTACCCCCTTACCCCATTCCCACACCATCCCAGCTTTCTAAACCTCTTTCTGTTCCACACACAAACTCTCTCTCTCTCTCTCTCTCTCTCTCTCTCTCTCTCTCTCTCTCTCTCTCTCTCTCTCTCTCCCCCGATGAAAAGCCTTTCAATGCAATATAACAGCGATTTCACAATCGGTAGCGTGATTTTGCGCAGTGCAGGCGCTGAGATGTTAAAAGACCGACAAAGTATTGTGCAAGTATCTCATGTGTATGTCAAAAGGCGCACATGTACACCTATACGCGTTATACAATTGTACGTGCGCGAACACACTGATACGCACAAGCATCACTCTCTCTCTCTTTCTCACTCCCTCTCTCTCTCTCTCTCTCTCTCTCTCTTCTGTCTCTCTCTCTCTCTAGATGGACAGACACACACACATGCACACACACGCGCAGGCTCGTGCGCGCATTATGCATGCATCACGCGAACACACAAACAAACATGCACATGCACGCTCGTATACTGATGGCTGACGAACACTCATACACGCGCAGTCGTGAGCGTATGCACGACCGCTCTATCTGTCTCTGTGTGTGTCTGTCTGTCTGTGTGTGTGTCAATCTGTCTGTCTCTCTGTCTCTGTCTCTGTCTGTCTGTCTGTCTCTCTTTCTCTCTGTCTCTGTCTCTGTCTGTCTGTCTGTCTGTCTCTCTCTCTCTCTCTCTCTCTCTCTCTCTCTCTCGCGCGCGCGCGCGCGCGCGCACGAGCATTCACTCACTCTCTGTCGGTCTCTCTCTGTCCGGCTATGTCTGTTTGTGTCTGTCTGTGTCTATACGTGTGTGTGGTGTGTGTGTGTTGTGTGTGTGTGTGTGTGTGTGTGTGTGTGTGTGTCATGCACACACAGATACGGACAGACAGACAGACAGACAGACAGACGGACAGTCAGACAGACAAACACAAAGACAGGGAGAAAGAGACACCAGCCTTGCAAAACGCGAGTGGAAAGGCCAACCCGTGTTTCATCATACACCCCTTAACAGTAATGCCCCCACCCACCACCCCACGGTGATATGGCAAACGTAGTGCATTGGTAGGGGACCAGCCTAATACTACACCCCCATACCACCAGAACGACAATACGTTCAGATGGGCAGCGGCAATGGCCGTTTTGCCTTTGTTTGTTGTTGTTGTTGTTGTTGTTGTTTTTGTGTGTTTGTTTGTTTGTTTGTAAACGTTTTAGCGCCGGCGAGGTTTGATCTCTCATCAACTATTGCGCCAGACCTCGGTGTTTTACCTCTGAGCCAAACAGGTACCCACGACAACAATTTTTTTTCTCCCAGAGCGGCTGTATGATTAAGATATGTTTTACATGTAGTTCTAGACCCGGCGTGCGGTATGCCTGCACAACAAGTCAAACCAGTGTGAGAATGACACATGGCAAGACTCTTGACGTCCCAGAACTGAACCCGGTTGCGCCACGATAGTATGGTGATCCGCTTGCTTCAAAAGCCCGGAAATCACCATTTCTTTTATTTGTGTGAGAAACAGTCGTTGTCTTCCTGGAAAACTAAACTCGTGATCGTTGTTGTTTTCACGAGATAACGGTAATTATCACAGATGTTGCTGCGTAAGTACTCGGTTTTGTTTATTGGTTCCGTTCTTTCTTTCTTTCCTTTCTTTCTATCTATCTTTCTTCTTTTTTTTTTAAACGTTCGGCCTAATGTTGCTCACCACGAAAACATTGACACTTTGACGCTTTCAAACAGATTACTCATGCCTCATGACGCGCATGCGCACTGGTGTCAGTGGTATCATCACACAGGACTGTACCTAGCTGGGCCTTTCCAAGACTCGTTTGCCGAAAGAATTAAAGAATTCTGGAACCAGCTGGAGATAGTTGCCATAACATAGACTGTGTTCAGCGCTGCCCACAAGGTGGTTTTTGCTTCTTTTGAATCAACATCTGAGGACTTGAAGGCTAAAAGAACCAGCAAACACACAACACCACACACACACACACACACACACACACACACTCACACACACACACACACACACACACCACACACACCACACCACCGCACGCACGACGTACGCACGCACGCACGCCGCACGCACACACAACCCATAAACACATCGACGCACACACACGCACGCACGCACGCACGCACCACCACACACACACACACACACACACACACACACACACACACACACACACACACCACAACACACCACAAAACAAAAAACAAAAAAATCTTAAATGTTTTTGTTTGTTTTCATGTGAGACTGCATGCTTTCACGCCGTCATTGCCATTTCCTTATTAACAGTGATAATGGTGCTTTCATAGCTCTTTTCTGGGTGATGATTAACGATTACCCCGTTTGCATGGTGTGAACAGCAGTTTTGATCTTTTGAAGACATTAAACTGCCATACCACTCGCCTCCTCCCCACCCCCACCCCCTTCCCGTGGAGACCCTGACTCATCAGCGATCAGCAGCGGGGGAAAAAGACACAATAACAAAACATGGAAATGACATTTCAGTGGAGGACGGGACGTTAGTCATATGCACGTGCTC
>CM065715.1:26028459-26033459 GCA_033310375.1 Conus canariensis
CACACACACACACACACACACACACACACACACACACACACACACACACACACACACACACACACACACACACATCACACACACACACAACAACACCACACACAACACACACACACACACACACACACACACACACACAACACACACACACACACACGCCGCGCGCGCGCGCGCGGCGCGAGCGCGAGAGAGAGAGAGAGAGAGAGAGAGAGAGAGAGAGGCAGAAGGTCCGCGAAAGGCGCTGCAGTGACACAAAGTGGTGGTCAGTAGGCCTGTTGGGTTTTCAAGGGGAGACTGCCGGTCCGTGAGTTCCGTTGAAATTTCTTGTGTGTGTGTGTGTGTGTGTGTGTGTGTGTGTGTGTGTGTGTGTGTGTGTACGCGCACGCGCACGCGCGCGCGTGCGAGCGCTTGCTATGACACTGACATGACCCTGAAGGTCGGCGGGCTGTAAAACAGCGCGGATTGGACGAAGTTCAGTATCTCCTTTCTAGCCTGCATGATTATCATCTCCTCATTAAAAGATATGACACTATTATTTCACCGATGCACCCTAATGAATTATGATTATCATCTCCTCATTAAAAGATATGACACTATTATTTCACCGATGCACCCTAATGAATTAAAATCCGTCCCATGTATGAAGAACACTTTAAACATTCATAAACCAAAAAAAAAAAAAAAAAGACATTGGCTAAACACTTTAAATTCAGAGGCAAGCTTACTTCAAAACAAAACAAAACACAACGAAACAAAGAAATAGACATAAAAACCAAAAACAAAGAAAGGGAGAAAACCTTTGTCATGCAGAGATTTTTCCCATCCCCCAACCCCACCCCACCCCCACCTCTCTCTCGCTCTCTCTCTCTCTCTCTCTCTCTCCTCTCTCTCTCTCTCTCTCTCTCTCTCTAACAGCTAATCTGACCTAGTGTTGTAACACACGTATGTCTTCTCTCTGTGGGCAGTGGCGGTGGGTAGAATCCTGCAGGCCCGGCAGCCGGAGGACGACCAGCAGGGCCTGACGCACATGGAGGTGGCCGTGGCGCAGCTCATCCACCAGAACTCGCCCATCTTCCGCCGCCAGAGGCGACAGGACCGCCACCTGCAGGGCGTCATCCACGCCCCCGCCCACTGCGGCATCCGCCCCGGCAAGGGAGGCTACTTGCTCTTCACGGGGCGCATGCGCCTGGGCAAGGCCAAGCTTCGCTGCGCGCCTTTCCTGGACGAGTGGGTCCGGGTGTCGCATCTGGCCGAGTGCGTCTATTGACTGAGCTTATTTAGGGGGAGGGTTGCTTGCCTCTGATGTTGGCTGGCTTCTGTGGTCGGCTGGGCTATAAGTAACTTGTCTACAGCGGTGTTGTTGACACGCTGACCATGCAGGTCAGCCTTTAAGAACGGGAGACAAGGGGAGAGTGTACACGACATGCCATTATTTAATTCGGGACCCCCCCCCCCCCCCCACCTCCCTTCCACCTCCTGCTCCACCCGTCGTCTCACACACTCAGATACACTTTTCGCTACTCTCGCCCTTGCCTCCTCCCCCCCCCCCCCCCCCCCCCCCCCTTGCGTCGGTTTTCAATACGAATGAGTGTTCTTGTTATTTGAACGATGATTTCGGCATTCGACCCTGGCTGAAGAATTACCGCGCAGTTTATTCAGGCACAGAATGTGGCAGCTGGTTAGGGCCATAGGCCAGAGTTCAGTGTGAACCTTACATGGACCGTGTCAGCGCTCGAGATGATGATGACGACATCCGGGTCTTCAGTGCGTACTTATATCAATGTGTGGTAAAGGGATTCAGCAACATTTGGAACATCTGTTACAGCGCTTGCAGAAAAAGAAATCGAGCATCTATATAGTGTTGAGAACTGTTGAACAGATTGACGGTAGAGCTGGCTAATTGTTGGTGCACATTCAGTTTGTCCGTATCCATTTGGTTTGTTGGCATCCATTTGGTTTGTTGGCATCCATTTGGTTTGTTTGCATCCATTTGGTTTCTTAGCACCTGGCTAGGAATTATCCCGGTTTCTGAATTCTACACAACGAGAACCACTTCTGTTTTACATTTAATTCAGACAAGAACCTTGCCGGTGCTTTACCATCATTCAATGGTTTCAAAAGGATCAGTCATTTTTTTTCGTTTTTTTTTCGCTCAATCATTCAACAAAATAAAAGACAACAGCGGGACAACAGACTGAGTTCTAAAAGTGGAACAGCTATTGAGGTTTGACGCAGTGCCTATCAGAAGGGCAAACCAGATGAATGTGATACTTACTTCTCGCAATATGGAACTGTGCATCTCACCACGAACTGACTCCCCGGTTGGGAGGGAGGGGGGGGGGAGGAGGGGGGGGGGGGGGTTGGTGACTGGACTGATCAACATATCACGTACTGAGAAACAGAGCAGCTTGGACATCGTGGTTATCTTCCTGTGTTCATCATATCTGATTGGATTGTGGCTGACGTCTTATCCGGAGGAGTGCTGAAACAAACGAAACAAACTTCAACGCTGTGAAGGGTTAGTAGTTTAAAGCTAGCCGACGTCGGCTGAGGAGGCTAGGGGGACTAGGTTCTCTCTCTCTCTCTGTCTCTCTGACAGCGTCATGTGTCTGTCTCCCGAGACTGAAGGGACTTGGTAGACAGACCTGATTGGGGAGCATCAAACATCACAGTGATAAAGGCAGCTACGCATGTAACGTTCGGTGTTGACGTGTGTGTGTGTGTGTGTGTGTGTGTGTGTGTGTGTGTGTGTGTGTGTGTGTGTGTGTGACGCGCGCGCGCGCGCGCGCGCGTGTGTGTCCGATCCTGAGAGTATCGAATAAGCAGATCTGTGTATGATTCTTTTTCTTTTTTTCTTTTTTTTTTCTTTTTAGTTTGCGGTCAGCACGAAATGTTTAGAGAATAATACCAAATAAGCGGACCCATATATGTGCACGATTTCGTGTGCTGGCTGGGAAAGACTGAGGGAAAGGATGAACACTGTTCAGGATGGTTAAAAAGACAGGAAGGAGTAACACATAAAGCTGATACGAATTATTCTCTGTCGTCTTTTGCCCTAGGCAGCAGACATGTAGAGAGAAAGCTGACAAGGGTCACGTATTTCTGTCTTCATGGTCACGAGCCGAAAAACCCTCACAAAGTGAACGCTTGCAATACATATGATTCCAGGAAACATATTACGTTCTGGATGGACACTGGATGGAAAAGGAAACAAAAATGTATGCAAAGTACTATGAAGACAGTTTCTGACAGTTTGATATGAATTTGCCTTTGACTTTTGGTGTAACAGTGAGGGTTGGGGGGAGGGGAACGGAAAAGGAAATGGGAGGGAAGGGACAGAGCGGGGAAGAGGGATGACGGAGGGGGAGTTGGAGAGGGGGTCAGGCTGTACAGGGTGCCAAAGCTGAGCTGTTTCCATGTCAGGGGTTGGTTGCAATGGCATGACATGACACTCTCATGAATGGTGAGGTTGTATACTGTTCACTTGCAGCAAATATGTTAGTGCGCTTGCCTTCCTCCTGTCCCATCCACACACACACACACACACACACACGCGCGCGCGCGCGCGCGCGCACACACACACACACACACACACACACACACACACACCACCCACCACCACCACCACCACTGCCACCAGGTGACTCCCTCCCAAGCACCTTCCCTCCCTTCCTCCCTCCTTCTCCCCCCTCCTCTCTCTCTCTCTCTCTCTCTCTCTCTCTCTCTCTCTCTCTCTCTCTCTCTCTCTCCCCCTTTCCAAATCCCCGCACTACGCTGTTGGTCTGTGCAAAACAAATGTTCATGTCTTGTAATGAGTTCAGACGATGGCAGCAGATGTGCGGACGGAATTTGTACAAAATTGATTTCTGCAAGACAATACACTTCATGAGTACGTTTATATGTTTCATCTTAAGATCAAAATGAATAAGTGAATTTAAAAAAGAAAAGAAAAAAAAAGAAAAAGAAAAATGGACAAAGAACACAGCTAAGAAAAAAAAAAAAAAAAAAAAGCAGTACATTAGGATGTGGGTGAGGAAGAGGCGGATGGATGGGGGATGAGGGTGTTTGGGTAACAGGTGCCATAACTTTTGTTGAGGGAGGGTGAAGGGGGGGGGGTGGTATCATAATGAATTGGCTGAAAGCGTTATTAAAGTCCGCGTGTGGGAATCTGTTGATTCCGAGCTTCTGCATGTACGGTGTGTGTGTGTGGTGTGTGTGTGTGTGTGTGTGTGTGTGTGTGAGTGTGTGTGTGTGTGTGTGTGTGTGTGTGTGTGTGTGTGTCCTATTCGTCCATCCTGAGTCTGTCGGCCTGTATTGGCACGTGCATTATCTATTTTCATGTTGACGTTGCCCACTCGTTTGTCTTCAAACCCTCCATCCTGTGCCCTTTTTTTCAGTGACGAATGTGTTCTGAACCGCATGATCTCATGAAATAGTTTATGCCTCTGTCTCTAGCTCCGTCTGTCTGTCTGTCTGTCTGTCTGTCTGTCTGTTCTGTCTCTCTCTCTCTCTCTCTCTCCTCTCTCTCTGCTCTCTTGTGGGTGTGTGTGTGTGTGTGTGTGTGTGTGCGCGCGCGCGCGCGCGCTTGTGTGTGCGCGACCACACGTGTGCTTGCGCGCATGTGTGTGTACTGTTCATACACTCGAGGATTCGTGCTGGTGTGTGTGTGGTGTGTGTGTGGTGTGTGTGTGTGTGTGTGCGCGCGCGCGCGCGCGGCGCTCGTGCGCTCGTATGTGTGCGCGCGCTAGTGTGTGTGTGGTGTGTGTGTGTGTGTGTGTGTGTGTGTGTGTGTGTGTGTGAGTGCTTTTGTTTCGATTTTGATTTTTGATGGCTGTACATTATGATGCACATCAATTGTATACCGGTAATTGTGTACGTCCTGATGTATAAACCGGCCCAATTACAAGATAATTTACATACAATACGTACGCTTTTGTGTTGCTTTATAGGGAGGGGGGGAGGGGGGGTGGCGGATAAAGGAAGAGAGGGACAGGAGCAAG
>CM065715.1:26038459-26050959 GCA_033310375.1 Conus canariensis
CGGACGACTTGTCAGGTGTTTTCTTTTTTACCAGACGGTAAAACAATAGACATTTTGTCTTTACCATGATTCGAAAGTCAAACAAATACATGCGTGTCATTCAGTTCCACACAAAACTGTTATCTTAATATTATGCAACATAATTTCTTATTTGTTTACTTTCTTCCTATTTCCTTCCCTCTTCCATCCTTGGCTGGTGGTAAATCACTTTGTTATGTATTCGATCTTTGTAATACTGAAAAATCAGTTCCCTTGCATCGCACAAAACAATGACAATTAAAGGAAAAGAAAACAGCACCAACAAAAATATGACAATAATTGCTATACCAACAAGAATATACATACTTTGTTGGCAAATTGATGCATGCTGTGCATACATACATTAGTTTATACATAGATACAGCTACATCTACCTCATGTGTATATTTGTCTGTATACACGTTTAAACAATATCATTCATCACTGCATTCGCTGGTGGCCTTGGCAAGACCTTGAATCGTGCATTTTCATGCCGTGGGGATGAGGAGGTCATTGAGCTATGGGTGGAATGTCTGCCAGACACGATATGCGAGATTGTTTCCATTGTACATCTTGATGGCGGTTCATCTTGAGAGAGAGTAAACTTTCCAACAAGTGATTCCTGCCGATGTGAGATGTTATCAGTTTGTGGTGGATGGGAGGAACAAAATCATGACTCAGCCTGATTACGTGAGGTTTCCTTTTGGACCTGTAACTCTGACAGATAACACTTAACTTATTTGTATCAAGGGTGAGGTAGATTTTGATGCATGCGTATCTGCAATGTTTGTGGCAAAAGAAGCAAGAGACATTTCTAGAGTAGGCAATGTCGCCGAAGCTCTCTGTAAGTCGCAGAGCACTGGCCAACCATAGCTGAAAACGTCATTCCAAAACGTACCCATCAAGAATGACAAACAGCATCGACAGCAACAACAAAAAGGACAAGATGAAAAATAACACTCACGATGACAGTGACGCCTAGTTTGCTATTAGTTTCAGTTTCTGCAAAAAGTTACCCAGCAATAAAACTTTGCCCCTAAAGCAAAGCAAAACAAAACAAACAACGACCCAAAGAACCTCCCCCGAAATCAAAACAAAACAAACAAACAACTACCCTTAAGAACCTCCCCCGAAATCAAAACAAAACAAACAACTACCCTTGAGAACCTCCCCCGAAATCAAAACAAAGCAAAAACAAACAAACACCGCCTCTAAACAGTTCAAGCGCGAGAAAGCCGACAGAGTTTGACGAATCTCGTAGCTGGCCAAATACTTTGAAATACAGATATGTGAATAAGGGAGATTTGGCAGAGAACTATTACACTATACAATCTGTCCGCTTCAACTTTTCCCCGTTTTTACTCGACTCACCATTTTCTATACACACAAGATGTGCGCCTTCTTTTCACTACCAGTGTACCATAGATAATAACGTTCTTCGAGAACTGCCAGCGGTTCTTTTCACCAATCTAAATCAATCTTTATTTCTGGTGCATGGGCGAAAAAATAGAACGTACAAGCCAAAGATTTCCTCTTTACCCTCTTGCCCTTTGAGACAGTTTTATGTCATTTATATTGAAGATTGAAGCAGATTTTAAACTGCTGAATAAGAAACGAGACTGATTAAACTTCGTTTTTCTTTCCCATACACTACAATCTCTAATAGGTGAAAACAACAAAAAGGTTTAAGCAGTCTGTTTTCTCCTTCAGCTTCTTTCCATGTTTGAAATCCACTCAGAAAGAAGTGATTTCATGACAATATTTTTGTCAGCAGCGAAGGCACTGTGGAGGAGGATTAAAATCCACTTAGTTGTCATTGCAAACAAGATCAATGGTGTCTCACGGGGCCAAAGGTCAGAGAAGATCTTTCACAATTCCGTTCAGCCATTATTTTTGTCCCCATGCACTAACAATAAAAACGTCACCTAACTGGCATAGCCACTCTCAATGGGCGAAACCCAAGGGCTTTCCCAACTAACTGCATGGAAGTTTGAAGATTTCGACCAAAATACATATAGATATTCATAAACAAAAGAGACAAACATGAAAAACACACACACAAAAGATTGTCGAATATGGTCAATATACAGGTTCTGCAGTTACTAATTCAGCTTAATTCCATTAAAAATCCATTTTTTCCCCAACATGAACAACAACAAAAAAAAGCTGCTGTTAGGGCTAAAATTAAAAAGTAAATCTGTTCTAAATCTGGTCAGCCTTACTTTTGACTCCACGCACCAAAAGTATAAAAGTCCTCTGATTGGTAGAAAAGAAAACACAAAACAAACAAACGAACAAAAAACCTCTCTCTCTCTCTCTCTCTCTCTCTCTCTCTCTCTCTCTCTCTCTCTCTCTCTCTCTCTCTCAGCGATGTGTTCACACTCGGCCTTCACCGTCTGCGGCCAACTATGTCTTCCTGTTCTCATTCGTCTTTCAACCGCAAACCACCGGAAGACCGCGCAGCCGCGATGTTTGTCTTGGCATCTTGTTTCCTCCAGGATTGATTTTTTCTGTCACGTCGGTGTCTTTCCGTCTGTCTCTGTCTCTGTCTTTCCGTCTCTGTCTGTCTGTATGTCTGACCTTGGAGCCAAGCCGTTGGTCTGCTGGACAAAGACAATTAGCCTTCACCTTTTCCGTTCTGTTTTTACCATTGCCTTGGCTTGCCATTTTTCTTTTCATGCCTTGGAAGCAGTGATTGCTGGCTTCGTTTCGCCGCGTGCGACGGAGCGCGATGGTGCGTGGACATGATGTATGGGCGACCGGTGGTTCGTCTCCCATTTCTGCTTTGTTTTCGTTTCTTAACAAGAACGGTCTAACAATGCCAGTATGTATACCTACCTACCTACACACACCCACACGCACGCGCGCGCACGCACACACACACACACACACACACACACACACACACACACACACACACACACACACAACATACATACATACAAGTACCACAGAGAGAGAGAGAAGAGAGAGAGAGAGAGAGAGAGAGAAAGAGAGAGAGAGAGCACGCGCACGCTCGCGCACACACACACACACACACAACACACACACACACACACACACACACACACACACACACGCACGCACGCACGCACGGACGCACGCACGCACGCACCAGCACGCACGCACCACGCACGCACACACACACACACACACACACACACACACACGCATGTACTTACTCGCACATTACCGCTCAAGAGAGACAGACAGAGGAAAAAGAGAGACGGAGAAAGACAGAAGGGGAACAGAGAAAGAGAGAGAGCCGGAGAGAGATCAAGTTCTGCTGCATACAACCCAGCCGACCGCGAGGGATCATATCAGGGCTGGAAGGAGAGAGAGAGTGAGGAGAGAGAGAGAGAGAGAGAGAGAGAGAGAGAAGAGAGAGAGAGAGAGATACAAACAGACAGACAGACAGACAGAGGAAAAAGAGAGACGGAGAAAGACAGAAGGGAAACAGAGAAGAGAGAGAGCCGGAGAGAGATCAAGTTCTGCTGCATACAGCCCAGCCGACCGCGAGGGATCATATCAGGGCTGGAAGAAGAAGAAGAAGAAGAAGAAGAAGAAGAGAAGAAGAAGAAGAAGAAGAAGAAGAAGAGAGAGAGAGAGAGAGAGAGAGAGAGAGAGAGAGAGAGACAGACAGACAGACAGACAGACAGACAGACAGACAGACAGAGACACAGACAGACAGAAGACAGACAAACAGACAGACAGAGATTCAGATTCAGATATTTCATTCATGATATAGGCCTTGGCCCCGTATGAAGGGGGTTCATGGTAACAACAGCAGAAAACAAACCTGTAGATCACAGACTAGGTCTGAATGCACCGTATTGTTTCTTCTATGACATAACTGCTTCTCTGTTTAAACACTTTATACAGAAATAAAGAGGTTTTGAACAACTTTTATGGAAGACGAAGACATAAGCAAGCACTATTTGAATAAAGAAGGCTGTTTGAAGCATTGAGAGAGAGAGAACGAACGAACGAACGAACGAACGAATCTTTTTAATGAGGGATAAAGAATAAGCACAATACAGGCTTTTTTACATCTTGCCCTCGATGAATCAGAAAAAATAATGACAATATGTGACTTCAAAATCAACGAACCATCTAGATAGTGAAAAGAATATTAGCCTGAAATACAAAAGGCAATCCAAAAATATGACAGTCAACTTTTCACACACACACACACACACACCACACACACACACACACACACACACACACACACACACACACACACACACACACACACACACACACAAGAGAAAGAGAAAACAACTTTGCAAATACATTCAACAAAAACAAAAACAAAAAAAACAAAAAAAAAAAGAAGAAGAAGAAAGAAGAAGGAGAGAAACGAAGGACGTCAATGAAAGGTGGACAGGTGAACAGTATGTCATGACAAGATATAGAGAAGGGGTAACGAAGGAACACAAATGAACATTCAAATCCATTTAAACATCATTTGTACTTGAATCCATACAATAATTTTGAAAACGTATAAAGAAGGTTACATGATGTTATCATTAGTCACACTGTTTAGGAAGCGTAGCATCAGTATGAGAAGTATTGTTTTTTGAAAACGTTTAAACTAGAAATTACATTAAATGAAGACTCTAGGTCATTCCACAAACAACCACCGGAGTAAATGAGGCTAGATTTTAAAAGATCAATCCTCGGTAGGGGTATCTGAATCTTTCTGACATTGCGAATCAGGTTCGTTTTAAATTTGTTTTTCAAGTTGGTGGTGCATGATTGGACATTATCTTAAACATGAAAATTGCTTTGTTATAAGTGAGTTTCCATTTTAGAGGCAAAATGTCTAAACGTTTATAATCAGAGGGAGTTACAGTTGTAGATTTGAGAAGAACGAGTTTCACAGCCCGTCTATGAAGACTGAAGAGTGGTTTTAATACGTTATAACTGGCCGAATCCCACAATGTAGAAGAGTAATTCAAATGAGATTCAATGTACGAAGTAAAACACAGCTTACGACAATGTTGGTCAAAGAAATATTTTAGTTTTGAAAGCTGGTGAATCTTTTGAGACAGAAGTTTGCAAAGCATTGTGACATGAGAAGACCATGACAAATTATTGTCTACAATGACACCAAGGACTTTATGATGATCAACTTCTTCAACTATTTCATTATTTATACTGAGAGATAGGGAATCATAAGAAATAGTTTGACGCTTTTGTCTGGTGGTTATTATCAAGTACTTCGTTTTCTGAGGATGGAGACACATATGATTGAGTTCAGACCATATGATTAATTTGTTTATACTTTCTTGTAAACTTGCAAATATATTTTCAATTTTTTTATGACTACAGTGTATTGTGGTGTCATCAGCGAACATTTCACAGAGACTATCAATGAATAGAGGTAAATCGTTTATATATATGGAAAATAAGATAGGTCCGAGTACTGACCCTTGAGGCACACCATCACTAATGGATAATGTAGGAGATACAGATTCATTTACTGAGACCATTTGCTTTCTATCGGAAAGAAATGAAGATAGGAGTTCTAACGAATTCTCTGATAAGTTGTATATCTTTAGCTTTTTAAGAAGAAGATTGCGGTCAATAACATCAAAGGCTTTCATAAAATCTACCATGAGAACACCTGTAATTTTGTCGTTAGAGAGAGAGAGAGAGAGAGAGAGAGAGAGAGAGAGAGAGAGAGAGAGAGAGAGAGAGAGAGAGGAGACCTCTTACCAGACATATTTGGAGGGAGTACCTCCCGTTTGGCAAAAAAAAAAAAAAAAAAAAAAAAAAAAAAAATCATCATCAGTTTCAAATTTAAAAGACAAAAAGCAGGATGTAATGAGGCAACAGAGTAAGAGACGTAAAGAAAGAAAGAAACAGCAAAAGAAGAACACCTGAGGCTCTCTTGCTTTTTTCTCTCCCCACCTCACCCCCAGTCCGTCCCCTTCCCCTCCGCCCCCTTACTATATCTCCCCTCCATCTTCACGACCCTAAACCTTCGAGAGGGATTACGATGGTTCCCTCATGCAGCTTGTGAAGAGTTTTCATATTTAAAATTATATTTTCTTAATTTCATGTTCCCATTTTCTTCATCTTCAACCCCCCCCCCCCCCCCCACCCCCCTTAAGTTAAAATCTTTGCCGAGTCATTACTGTGATGACGGAGGGGTTGTTGGCCTGCGCTTGTTTTACCCCACTATTAGATTGTTCGTCTTTGTATTTGTCTACTTTATTCAAGTTTAAAAGGCTGTGCCAGTCTTGAATAAAAGTTACTTAGTTAGGTTTTCTTATGGGAGCAAGAACTACTCTACGTGTTTATCCTAAACGGACAGCTAAGAAACAGTACAAACATACAGCCTACATTGGACGTACCAATTTCTTTACATTCAACTTGCTGACAAACTGATTCACGTCTGGCAGAATCAACCAGATTACCGCCAACTCCAGAATAACAGGATGATGCCGAACGGACACACACACACACGCGCGCGCGCGCGCGCGCGCGCGCGCGCAAGTGCGTACAAAGACAGACAGACAGACAGATAGACAGACAGACAGACAGACAGACAGACAGAGAGCTCATTTTTCAGAACTGAAAACGTCATGCAGAATACCTTGCTATCACCGGGGACCAAATTATGCCAGCATACCGGAAAATACGAGGTGCAGAAGCGAGAGACATATATCTTTCTCTCAGGAAGAGGTAGAACGGTGGGGGAGAAGAGAGAGAGAGAAGTGCAGAAGCAGCGGGTTAGGAGGAGAGAGAGAGAGGGGGGAGGGATGGGGGAGGTGGGTGGGGAAGAAGTAGCTTGGTAGCTGACGGTTTGAGCGACTACTGACTGACTAATGGCTTCGTTTAACCCTGAGATTCCTGGACCACTTAGAATGGACGACATGCCATCACCCCTCATCCCCACCCCCCACCCCCACTCTACCCCATCTCTCTCTCTCTCTCTCTCTCTCTCTCTCTCTCTCTCTCTCTCTCTCTCTCTCTCTCTCTCTCTTTGTGGTTTCCGAGAGGATGTCGGGAGATCTTTCGTTATAACTGTATCTCCACCTGTTGGAAATCTTGTGTCCGTAATTTTCTCTTTTCTTTCACTCTTTTATGATTTCCTCTTTGCCACCACTCTCTTCCATTGTGTCAGTTTTTATCATTCTCATTGACTCTATCCCCGTACCCATCCATCCCCTTCTCCCCCCGCCCCCCCTCCCCCCCCCCCCCCCTCTTTTTTTTTTTTTAACTTAAAAGTCATCTACTCTTTCTCTACGTGTGTGGTCCACTTATAGTTTGTGTTCACAACTAAAGATCTTCACCTGGCTTTCATTTGCCGCAGTTTAAAACATGCCGGTTTGTCTTACTCTTCTTCCTTTCTTTCTTTTTTTTTTTTTTCTTTCAGTGTGGCGACTAGACGTTAATTCAGTATACATGGTCAAGGCTAGAACTTAACTCTTCGTTCTAAAGTGTCTATGTTTTTTTTGTCCATTATGGCCTTTCTATGGAGTGTTTTTGGTTATTACACTGTCATGGTTATTAAGCGGAACTTAATGGCTAACATTGTCAGCACGACCTCGCTTGATTCGTTGTAAGAATGTTAACAGTTTGGCTGCTATGCTATGAATGGCTTCAGACATCTCGTGGATCGGTCTGTTGTAGTTTGTAAGAATGTTAACAGTTTGGCTGCTATGCTCTGAATGGCTCCAGACATTTTGTGGATCGGTCTGTTGCAGTTTGTGAGAATGTCAATAGTTTGGCTGCTATGCTATGAATTGCTCCAGACATCTTGTGGATCGGTCTGTTGCAGTTTTTGCTTTTTTCCTTTTCAGGATACGAGATTTTTTTTTCTCTGTGCTGACAATTCTGGTAAAGCGCTGTGTGGTCATCCGAGTTTGGACACAAACTGAAAGTCCATCAGAGAGAGAGAGAGAGAGAGAGAGAGAGAGAGAGAGAGAGAGAGAGAGAGAGAGAGAGGAAGTCAGACAGACAGAGACAGAGCGTGCGTGCGCGATCGAGCGCGCTTTCTCCTCTCTCTCTCTCTCTCTCTCTCTCTCTCTCTCTCTCTCTCTCTCTCCATTTATTACTTCACTGTTATTTTATTTAATATGTTATTAGATTCAGTATGATTCAATTCTTTGTGAAAATGTTGGGCTGGAAATCTCTCTCTCTCTCTCTCTCTCTCTCTCCTCCTCCTCTCTCTCTCTCTCTCTCTCTCTCTCTCTCTCTCTCTCTCTCTCTCTCTCTCTCCTCTGTTACTGGTTTCTAGAGGTGCCATGTAGTCTGTAGGCAGAGCGGCCGGCCCAGCGAAGGGGAACGAAACTCAATCTATCAGGGAAGAACAATCTGCTGGCTAGTTAGGAGAAGGTGTAGGTTTTGTTTTCGCGACCTGTCAAAGCGGGCCCGCACAGGAACCAGGGAGGCTCGTTTTTCAGTGACCGTTGGAATGTCCATTATGCCTCACAGTAATTTTCACCCCCTTCGCTTCCCCCGCCCCCCCCCCCTCCTCCCCCTTCCACCACCGCCTTCCTCTCCTCCCCCCCCCCCCCCCCACTCCTCTCCTCCTTCCCACCCCTCTAGTTCTTCTACTCATTTCCGTATCCCCTGCCACATTTTCCCCTTCTCGCCTTTCACGGCAATCAGTCCCTCCCTACCTTTCCCACTTCCAGCCTTTGTTTTGCCGCGGGTTGCCCCGACCCACGTTGGGACAGCGGATTGTTTATTTACCTCCCTTACCCTCCTGCAAATACCTATCCCCCCACCTCCTCCTCACTCAGTCCTCCCGAACCCTCACCACCTCCACGCTTCCCCCTCCCCACCCATCGACACACTTCCATTCAAGAGAGAGAGAGAGAGAGAGAGAGAGAGAGGAGAGAGAGAGAGAGGTGAAGGAGACGGAAAAATTATGCTTAATACAGAGAATCCCTTTGTTACATACATGAGTCAAAAATACGAGAGAGAGAGAGAGAGAGAGAGAGAGAGAGAGAGAGAGAGACAAGAGAGAGAGAGAGAGAGAGAGAGAGAGAGAGAGAGAGAGAGAATTCTTTATTTACGAGGATAAAAGATAAGCACTAATGTGTTCTTTAACATCCAGTCCTCACCTTGAGTAGGGTTAACAATGTGAAATAAGACAAGGCAACAAATGCAGAAGCATGCAAAAAGTGGCTAGAACTAAAATGACATACGGAATTTAAAAAAAAAGTAAAATGAGAGAGAGAGAGAGAGAGAGAGAGAGAGAGAGAGAGAGAGAGAGAGAGAGAGAGAGAGAGAGAGAGAACCGAAACATGCTGATAGGTATATAGAATCCCCTTGTTATACACGCAAGTCGAAAATACAAAAGAAACCAAGAGAAGGTAACTCTAGGCAGCAGGCCCTGTCAGTCCTGTCCTCAGACGGTAACTCAGATCCCGTATCACGTGAAGACAAAACAAGCTTCAAGTATATCGCATATCCGAAAACTGGCCACCTCTCACGAAAGATTTGAACGAACTGAGAGAGAGAGAGAGAGAGAGAGAGAGAGAGAGAGAGAGAGGGGGGGGGGGAGGGAGGGAGGAGGGAAGGACAACTACCGGAGACACAAGGGGAGTCATTGGATTATTGTTCTTGCTTCTCAAGTGGGGACGATTTTGCCACGAAGACAGCGCCAGAACATCGCTCATCTACAAACAGCGTGGTTCACGTTTGATAAACACAATACGGAGCGGAGAGCGGGAGGTGAGAAGAAGGTAAGGAAGGGTGATAGGGTAGTATGGGATGGGGGCTGAATGAGCGGAGGTATGCTTGGGGTCGTGGGGGTAAAGAGGGGGGAGGGGTAGGGGGGTTGGACAGAGTGGGCTAAGGAGGAGTGGGATTACCACTGAATATTTTTGCACCTTTTATGTAGAACAGACACAGACTCTCTCTCTCTCTCTCTCTCTCTCTCTCTCTCTCTCCTCTCTCTCTCTCTCTCTCTCTCTCTTGGTAACCAGCAAGAAAATTCGAAAGTGGGTGCATATTTTCACGTTGTCATGGGACTGCCATCTTGTTTGGAGTAGGCTTTGAAATGTTGAAATGTGTTTTAGCATCATTTAAAATCGTCGGCGGCGAAGACCAGCTTGTAGTGGTGCTTCAACTGAAGAGAGCGCGCCAATGCCATGTGATACAGAGCCAGACTGATATTGTCGTACACAAAAGAAAACGCCCTTCGCAAGTTACCAGAGAAGAGAGGAGGCGAGGCATACAGAGACTCGAAAGAGAAGAAGGCGTGTGTCTGTACATCCCCGTCTGGTCTTTTTCTACCATCAGCTCCACTTTATTTCACCACACAGAGAACTAGTGTGCTTTTCACACATCCCCTGGAAATACTACCAATGACAGTCCTGAACATGTAGGGACGACACCATCCGCCGACCACTGTCACAACACTGTGTGGAACTCTGACCAGGAGATAGTGATCATGAGTGAAACTGATCTGATTCTGGAAGATGGGTCTGGCAGAAACGATCATGCCACTGAGTCTTGTGATCAGTCGTTGACCCAGTCTGTATACAACACTGACAGGCCGCACAGAGGATATTTTGACTGTGTCAGACATACAGAACTCGTCGCAATTAAAACGGGGACAGTCTCAAAGTTCCAATGGATTGTTCAAAACAAGAAGCTTCCTGTCTGTCGTACGAGACATGCAGGGAAATATTCAACTGCTGACAAGAAACATCAGAAGAAGTGGATAGACTGCGACACGGCATCGGATCTGCAACACTCCCATCTGCATCTATCATGATAGACTGTAAAATCATTTCCGTGCATCCCCCCCCCTCCCCCAAGTGACCACAACGACAAACTGGTTGTCATATTTAGTCAACACAAATACCGTGATCTGGATTCCATGACGTGGATTATATCTTATCAAATGTTGTTCGTATTCATTTTAGTTTCCATATCCGCCCCTACCACCATACACCCTGCTGTGTCCATAGGCAAACGTCCTGACATAGTAAATCATTCGTCTTCGTATTCTTATTCTTATTCCAAGAAAACAGCTATTATCCTTCAAGAAAACGAGGTTATGTCGTTATACTTGAAGTTCATGGTTGTTGTCCGTAGGTAATAGTTGTTTTTCATATGGACCACAAGGGTTGTCCCTATTTTCACAAAATGAATGATTACTATCGGAGCGGGAGAGCAGGGTCACTCCCACAGTTAGTGACGTTCGCCGCTCATTAGTAGGAACAGCATGTGGAATTTTCACTCTCGCTATGCTGCAGTGCAGAAGAGAAGGACCACTTCAGCTGTTATGTCCGGAGACTTACTACCTTCGCCAGGTTAAATGACTTATCCTTCAGGTACACGAGGTTATGCTATTATTCCTAAGGATAGTAACTGTTTTTTGTTTTGTTTTGTTTTTATAGATAATACGTGTTTTCCACATGGATCACAAGTGTTGTCGCTAGTTTCCCGAGGATGACGATTATTATCGGTGTAAGAGCAGGACAGAAGGACCGTTCCAGCAGTTGGTACTGTCCACTCATTGGCAGGAAGAGCATTCGGAAGTTTCCACTCTTGCTATGAGAGCACAGGAGAGAAGAATCAATCGCGCGGTTATGCATGGAAGTATACTAGCTTCAAAAGCCGGTAATACCCGATTTTCTCAGGAAAACAGCTATTATTCTGCGGGAACACGAGGTATGTGGCTATCCCTGAGGATCATAACTATTTTACTTAGATGCCAGTTATTTTCCACATGGACCACAAATGTTGTCTCTATTTTCACAAAGTAAATGATTATTATCGCTGTTGGAGCGGGACGAAAGGATCATTTCCACAGTTATGTATGGGAGTATACTAGCTTCATAAGCCAAGAATGCCTGTTTTCCAAGGAAAAAGGTTATTATCCTTCAAGAGTACGAAGTTATGCTGTTACGTCTGATGATCATAACTGTTTTCTGTACATAATAGTTGGTTTTTGTATGGATCACAAGCGTTGTCCCTATTTTGCAAGGAAAACAATTATCATTGGCGTCATCCATAAGGATCACAACTGTCATCCCTGTTTTCGCGGCGAAAACGGTCATTTTTCTTGAAGAAAGCAACGAAAATAGGAAAACAGCTGTGATTCTTGGGAGCACGACTATTTTCCCTGTTTTGTCGACCCAGCCTCTAATAGCGATAATAGATGTTTTCCCCATGAATAAAAAAAAACCCAGCTGTAACTGAGTTTTACTCTCGCGATAATACCTGTTTCACTCTGGAAAACAAAGAGAATGATTATCATCTACAACAGAAAATATGGAAAATTAATGTCACCCTCAGGGAAAACAGTTCTTAACCTTTGAAAAATAGGGGAAATAGTTTTCATCCTCAGGAAAACAGGGAAATTAGTTTTTATCCTAAAAAAAAGGGAAAAGAGTGTTTATCATCACGAAAACAAGGAAATAGTTTTTTTTCCTCAAGAAAGCAAGGAGAATAGTTATCATCCTCTCGGAAACAGGGAAAATAGTTTTTATCCTCGAGAAAAC
>CM065715.1:26055959-26060959 GCA_033310375.1 Conus canariensis
TTTTTCTTCATCTTTTCCCTCTTTTTCCCAACCCCGCACGTCGGGTTGCGCCCTCATTGACAACTAGTAGCCGGTTGGGTCATTTCAATGGAATACCGAGTTCAAAAGTCAAACTGAGTGTAAGGTCAGTTGCTCGGGTACCCACCCCAAATCTTGGCATTTCCGCGGACCATTCTACTCTGCTGCATCCCGGTGGTAACAGTGCAGTGTTGCGCCTGCGTTGCATGATGATGATTGCAGTTGAGAGACGGTTTAGGTGCAAAAAAAAAATTTTTTTTTACAGCACTGATATGTATTTGGAAGGTACACCGTTTGAGCATGTGACAATGCAAAATGCCTGTAACAAAATGCCAAGTTCGAAGAATCTCATTGCTGTCGATGGCCCAACTGATGCACAAACTTAATTGTTTGAGAGTCAACCGCTTGGTTTTATGCTTCCTGTCGCTTTCAGCAGTATGTCACACAGAAAACACCTGTGTTGCACATTTATTTCGGCATGAAACATTGTTTTGGATGGTCCTAGGCCCTTCTGCCAACTCCCTTCACATGTAAAGGTGATGTAGTACGTCCGTCTTCCATAACACATGAGGTGGGTGGTCATGAAACTTCGCTGTCATTAAAGTCTGTTTACTCGACTGGGGACAGTTCTTTCTCTTAAGCACTTTGAACTCTCGGATCTCTGGCTTTGGTGGGCACATACACACGCGCGCGCGCGCGCGCACACACACACACACACACACACACACACACATACACACACGCGCGCATGCGCGCGCGCGTGCGCGCCGTGCGCGCGCACGCACGCACTCATGCACACACGCACGCACACACGCATGAACGCACACACACACACATACATACACACACACACGCACGCACACACGCACGCACGCACACACCACACCCCCACACACACACACACACACACACACTCACACACACAACACACACACACACACACATCCGTCATATGTTTTGTATGACGTCAGTTTGGAAAAGGGGAGTGTTGTGAAGGAAGAGGCACATTCTGAGAGCGTCCATCTGACTGTTTATCTTTAAAACATTCTTCCCCTCACCCCCCACCTCTCTCTCTACCCCCTCCCGCCATCCCTCTCTTTGTGTGTGCGTACGTACGAGCACGCGCGCGCGCGTGCTAGCGCACGTGCGTGTGTGTGCGCGCGCGCACGCGCGTGTGTGTGTGTGTGGTTGTGTGTGTGTGTGTGTGTGCGCGCGCGCGCGCGTTGTGTGTGCGTGTGTGTGGTGTGTGTTGTGTGTGTGTGTGTGTGTGTGTGTGTGTGGTGCGCGCGCGCGCGCACGCGCGCCTGTGTGTGTGTGTGTATGTGTGTGTGTGTGTGTGTGTGTGTGTGTGTGTGTGTGTGTGTGCTCGCGCGCGCGCAGTGAAGTTTTTTTCTCTCTTTCGGAGCAGTATTTATAATTTGTCCTCAAAATCGTGGTGGTTCTTGCGACATCTTTGATGAACGATACGGGCTGGTCATTTATTGTGATTGTTGATGCTAATACTTTGTCGCCCAGTTTTTCGGATTTCTTTCAGCAGCTCAGAGGCCAGAGTCACAGGCCTTCCCTGCTCGGCATGCCAGTTCCAGCAGGCATTACATGGATAACATGGAAAGGAACATTTCCTCTCATTTCCACATGTTGTGTACATGTGCATCAGCAACGTGTGTGTATGTGTGTGTGTGTGTGTGGGGGGGGGAGTGATAGAGAGAGAGAGAGAGAGAGACAGAGAGAGAGAGAGCGTGTGTGCATGGGGGGTGTGTGTGTGTGTGTGTGTGTGTGTGTGTGTGTGTGTGTTAGAGAGAGAGAGAGGGAGAGAGAGAAAGTGTTTAAGCAGGGGGGGTGTGTGTGTGTGTGTGTGTGTGTGTGTGATGTGAGAGGAGCAAAGGAGAGAAAGTGTTTGTGCAATGTGTGTGTGTGTGTGTGTAGAGAGAGAGAGACAGTTTGTGCATGTGTGTATGTGTGCGTGTGTGTGTGTGTGTGTGTGTGTGTGTGTGTGTGTGTGTGTGTGTGTGAAGAGAGAGAGGAGAGAGAGAGAGAGAGAGAGAGTTTGTGCATCTGTTTGTACGTGTGAAAGAGAGGAGAGAGAGAGAGAGGAGAGAGAGAGAGAGAGAAGAGAGAGAAGAGATTTGTGCATGTACGTGCATGTGTTTTTGTGTGTGTGTGTGTGTGTGTGTGTGTGGGGAGGAGAGAGAGAGAGAGAGAGAGAGAGAGAGGAGAGGAGATGAGAGAACAAAGAGAGAGATAGTGTGTGCATGTATATATGTGTGTGTGTTGTGCGTGTGTGTGTGTGTGTGTTGTGTGTGTGTGTGTGGTGTGTGTGAGTGAGAGAGAGAGAGAGAGAGTAGTAGAAGAGAGAGAGAGAGAGAGAGAGAGAGAGAGAAAAGAGAGAGGAGAGGAGTGAGAATGAGGCGAGGGAGGGAGAGATGAGAGGAGAGTGACAGAGAGTTATAAACGTACTTAGTGGCTAGGTGGCCCCAAAGAAATGTATGGCCGCCATTGTTCACTTTTTACCTTCCTTACTTTTCCCTACCTCCTCTTTCCCTCCTCCCCCCCCCCCCCCCCCCACCCCCCCCCCTCGCGCTTCCCTTCCCCAACCCCACCCCCACCCCTTCCACTCCATCTGTCCTCCTGCCCTCTCTCTCCTCTCTCTCTCTCTCTCTCTCTCTCTCTCTTCTTTCCCTCCTCTCACATACACCTACGAACCCGCACACGCCTTGGAGTAACCTGAAACACGTGCAAGACGCGGATTGCACACAACACTGGAGAATTATCAACTGATAATCTGGACTCTCGCACAGCAGCTTCCCCCCCCCCCCCCCCTTCCCCTCCCTCCCCCTCTGTCTCACATATGCAGCGCCAGTTTGATGTGATGATTCGCTGTTTATTGTTCCAGTGTGATCTCCCTTCTTCTTTATCTTTCCACACGTACGTGATGCCAATCGGTCACGTGACTGAGGTGGTTCTTTATTCCAGGATCTCTTTGTTCCGGAGTAGACAGCCAGGGTCACGTGATAGTTTGGTTCGAGGGAGAAATCCGCGAGAACGTGTTTTTTGGGGGGATATCCATCTTGCTGATTATCGTCACTCTCATACAGATATAGACAGACACACACGCACGCACGCACGCATGTGCGCACAGCGTGAGCGCATCACACACACACACACACACACACACACACACACACACACACACACACACACACACACACGACAAAGTCAAAGATAGTCATTGCACTGCAGTGAGAGGAACAATTTTACGTCATTTAAACTAAGACTCAACAATGTGACGTCAACTAGTTTTGCGTGATGCCCTGTAGGTCTCCACGACAAAGCTCAAGCATGACATTGTTCGTATAAAGAAAACGTTGCGATTGTTACGTCCACCAAGGACCAGCAACGACTGGTTTGTCTGTGTGTTCATCTATCAGCCGGATACCTCAAAATCTACAGGACTGAATTGAAGAAACCTGGTCACTGTGGACAGAAGCACGAATCAATGCACCTGTTCCGAATAAGAAGAGAAAAAAAAAAGAAAAAAAAAAGAAAGAAAAAAAACCCAGTGAGGGGAAGATAACGCCTGTATTTCGGCACTGCAAATAAAGTTACCTTTTCTCAGTTTATGGGTCAAGAAAACAAATCCAGAGAATCAAACGTTTGATTTGAAGCGTTCGCTGGAGTATCAAGTCGGAAGGTATCGACTGTTCGCATTCATGGCGCCCCGTTTTATTCTCTCTCTCTCTCTCTCTCTCTCTCTCTCTCTCTCTCTCTCTCTCTCTCTCTCTCTCTCTCTCTCTCTCTCTCAAAAGTCATTCCCATACCCAAATCAAGAGATCTCACTGATTTAAACAATTTTAGACCAATATCTCTTTTATCTGTTGTATCGAAACCTCTTGAGATGCATGTTCACAAACACCTAACTAAACATATGGAACATCACAAACTGTTCCACCCATTTCAGTCAGGCTTTCGTCGAAATCACTCATGCCACACGGCCTTAACACGCCTCTGTGATACATGGCTATCAGCCATCAACGAAAGAAAACTCACTGGAACTGTTTTCCTCGATTTTAAGAAAGCGTTTGATCTTGTAGACCACAACATATTATTAAAAAAATGACTGCATATGTTCAAAATCCGGCAGTAGTCACCTTCTTTCAGTCATATCTTGAAAACAGGACCCAGCGTGTTTACTTAAACGGTACTTATTCCTCTGAAGGAATAGTGAGCTGTGGCGTTCCACAAGGCTCTGTCCTTGGACCTCTTCTTTCTGTATTTTTATAAATGACCTACCGATGCACATATCTCACAATGATGTCATCTGTGATCTGTTCGCTGATGATAGTTCTCTTCACTGTAGTGATACAAACATCATGTGTATACAAATATCGTTACAACAAAGTATAACTGATGTCTTAGAATGGTGCAACCAAAACCGAATGGTGCTTAATCCGCACAAAACAAAATGTATGGTCCTAGCATCAAGACAGAAACATCAACGACAGCATCTTATGTTGAGCCTAAAAATGAGTGAAACCTTGATCGAGCAGTTACCGAACACCGTGTCTTAGGCGTGATCATTGATGAGAACTTTAAATGGCAATCACATATAAATCATGTTTGCAAACAGTTGGCTCGCAATTTGTTTTTACTCAATAAACTCAGTTATTATGTTGAACCACACATCCGGAAATTATTTTTTGAAGCCCATTGCCTCTCTCACATCAACTATGCGTCCACTGTCTGGAGTGGTGCCGGTGAAAATCACATAAAAAAGATCAACTCTATGCATAAACGGGGAATTAAGCTGATTCTTCCCGACAAGTCTCTATCAACCACGGGCAAATTCGCAAAACTAATGATGTTACCACTGCAGAGCCAACTGACCTATAATAAGGCAGTACTAATGTTTAAAGTCCATGCAAACATGGCGCCAACATATCTTGCTGAGTTTATCCACATGGCAACAACACGATATGATTCAA
>CM065715.1:26065959-26070959 GCA_033310375.1 Conus canariensis
TGCTCAACCAATCATGACTGCAAATCCCAAACGGACTATGAACATGGACCAAATGGAATATCCATGTGTCTGTGGAAAGCGTTTCGCTACCACCCGTGGCATGAAGATCCACAGAACAAAGATGGGATGTGTGAAGACTCATCTGAATGAGCAGCAGCGCACTGCATCAGCAGATAAGACGTCGGAAGACCAAGGCCAGGATTTAAACCACAGTGCCAAGGACATCCACGCTGTTGGTTCGGATGAGGAATTTGCACAGGCCCTCGATGCCAGGCGCCTGAAACTCAACCTGCCACGAGCAAACGAAACTGAAGATTGGGAGAAACTGGATGCAAAAATCGTCCAAAGACTCGATGCACTGATAGGGAAAAGCACCTGGAACACAAACTAGCCACATATGGGGACATTGTGTATGCCACATGTAGAGACGCCTATGGAGCAAAACTACCCAAAGAGAAAACACCTCCAAAGAAATCCAGACGCCAAGAAAAGATGGACAAGATCAGGGTCCAAAAGAAAAACCTCAAGATGCAAATGAAGACCGCACTGCCAGCTGAAAAACAAGGCTTGGAAAAACTGTGGAAAGACCTGAAAGAAAAACACAGTGCCCTCAGCAAAGCGGAATCTGCGAGGAAGAGGAAGAGCAAAAGAAGAAGACACAAGAGCGCTTCTTCAGAGACCCCTTCCAGTTTGCCAGAACACTGTTTGAGCAGCCAAAATCTGGGACCCTAAGTGTGGACAAAGGAGTTCTTGAGCAGCATCTGAGGAAAACATACTCTGACCCACAGAGCAAAGCACCACTCGACATTCAAGGTCTGGTGTGGCCAACCAACCCTGAGGAACAGTTCAATGGCAAGCCTCCAACGTTGGCGGAAATCAAGAAGGTGGTCGACAAAGCCAGAGCCAAATCATCACCAGGGCCAAACGGAATACCTTACCAGCTTTACAAGAAATGTCCCAAGGTGCTGGAGTGGCTCCACAGGCTGCTGCGATCGGCTTGGAGAAACCAGAAGATCAGCGGCCAGTGGATGACGGCAGATGGTGTGTACATCCCCAAAGAGCAAAACTCAAGTGACATTAGCCAGTTCAGGCCAATATCACTACTGAACGTCGAAGGAAAATCTTCTTCTCTGTCATGGCAGCAAGGCTGACCAAGTACCTGATGGAAAACAAGTACTTGGATGTGTCAGTCCAGAAAGGTGGCATCCCAGGCGTGGCGGGCTGTGTAGAACACGCCACAATGATCTGCGACGCAATCCAAAAAGCTAAAACAGAAAAGAGAGACCTGGACGTAGTGTGGCTTGATCTGGCAAACGCATATGGATCTGTGCCCCATGAGATGATACAGTTGGCTCTTGAGATGTACCATGTGCTAAAGAACATCCGCGACATGCTCAAGAAGTACTTCAATGGCTTCTCAATGCGGTTCTCTACCAAGGAGTACACAACAGACTGGATCAACTTGGAAGTGGGTATTGCAATGGGCTGTGCAATTTCCCCAATACTGTTCGTGCTGGCAATGGAACTCATCTTGAAAGCAGCAACAAACAACGCGAGACAAACAGACCTTGGCGATGGATACAAGATGCCTCCTCTCAAGGCCTTCATGGATGACACTACAGTGATTTCATCCAGAGAAGACGAGACACGTCATGTGCTGGAGAGGCTGGACGACATAGTTGCCTCATCCAGAATGAAGTTCAAGCCAAAGAAATCACGGAGTCTCTCACTGAGGAAAGGAAAAGTGGCCGGATCTGTGGTCTTCAGTGTTGCCAACCAGGCCATTCCAACAGTCACAGAAGAACCAGTCAAGAGCCTTGGAAGATGGTATGATGATACGCTGAAAGACACACAAAGAGCAAAAGAAACCAAGCAGATGGCGGAGGAAGGCTTGGAGACCATTGACCAGTGTGGGCTCCCTGGCAAATACAAGGTCTGGTGTCTGCAGTTCATGCTGATACCAAAGCTCCTATGGCCTCTGATGATATACGACATCTGCACCAGCATAGTGGAGGCAATGGAAGCCAAAATCAACAAGTTCACAAGGAAATGGCTTGGTGTCCCACCCTGTCTGACTGACATAGCGCTGTACTGTCGCCAAGCAAAGCTGAAACTACCCCTGAAATCCATCCTGGAGGAATACAAAGCAGGGAAGATCAGACTTCAAAGCATGCTGGAGGACTCAGGAGACAAGGTGATAGAAGCAATTAAGCCCCAGCTGAAGACAGGCAGAAAATGGAAAGTTCAAGAGGCGATGGATTCTGCAAAAGAAAGTCTCAAGATCAGAGAAATAACAGGACACACACAGACCAACAGACAGGGACTGGGGGTGACCAAAACTGAATGGTGGTCAAAGGCCAAAGGAAAAGCCAAAAGAGACATGATGATTCAGGAGATGAGAAAAGAAGAAGACCAAAAAAGACTCCAAAAAGCAGTCCAGCAGAGCCAGCAAGGGCAATGGACAACGTGGGAGAATGCACTCCAAAGAAGTCTCACTTGGAATGACATTTGGCGCATGGCCCTCTCAGGATCAGCTTCATTCTCAGATCTGCATATGACCTTCTGCCCTCAAATGCAAACCTGGTGAAGTGGGGGAAAACAGACGATCCTGCATGCCCCCTCTGCCATGAAAAACAAACAGTGGAGCATGTCCTAAGCTCATGTAAAGTAGCCCTGGCTCAAGGAAGGTACACATGGAGGCACAACCAAGTGCTCAAAGAAATTGTACAAGTAGTCTGGGCTAGTACCAACACCACAAAAGGGAAAATCAGGACTCCAAAAGCACCCGCAACATTCTTCACGGCAGGAGGCAGCAAATCATGGCCAAGAACAACAGTGCCACTCGAAACATGCAGGCAGAGTCTGCTGGACGGGGCAGATGACTGGGAGTGCGCTGCAGACCTCCCGGAATGGAAGAGTCACCCAGAGATCATCAGCAAGAGTGGCATGAGACCAGACATAGTAGTCCACTCTAAGTCAACCAAGCAGCTGATCATGATCGAGCTCACGGTGCCATATGAGAACAGAATGGAGGCAGCTCAAATCTACAAGACTGAAAAGTATGCTGATCTGGCAAACAGCCTGAGGAGAGAAGGCTATCAGGTCAAAGTCCTCACTGCAGAAATTGGAGCTAGAGGGTTTGTAGGAACGTCTGCATACAGCCTCATGAAACAGCTCTCAGTTGCAGGGAAGGAAAAAACCAGAGCCCTGAAAGCAATGGCAGAAGCGGCAGAGAGGTGTTCAAGCTGGATCTGGTCAAGGAGGAACAAAAGTGAACTTCATAAGGCTTAATTTCCCTACAAATATCAGGTGTCCCTGTGGCTCAGTGGTTAAAGCGCGAGTCATTAAGTGGAAAATGAGCATGTCCAGAGGGTCATGGGTTCGAATCCCAGCCATGGCTCGTCCCAAGATGGGAAAAAAAGGGGCAGCAGAGGGACATCCGGAGTCATGAACCGGGTGTGGCCCAACCCCCTAGAGTGTCAGGAGATAAGGGCCGAAACACTTGCTTGAAGGGGGCTTCTCTTCTGAGGACTCTCTGCTGCCACGCTCTCCACGAGTTTCTTTCTACTGTTGTCATGACAGACTGTGATGGTGCCTATAAGCTCTTCGCGAAGGTTTAATATTTACGTTCTTAGGACCTCCTTCTCATCCCTTTTTTCTTTCTCTCACCATTTGTTCTCTCTCCATACATCTTGGATATATACGTTATTGTATATATAATAACCGAGGCGTCGCTTGCTTGCACTTTATTCATCCTGCTATTCATTTGTTCAGTTAAGTTGATTTCAACCAGTCAATCAGCGCGCGCGCGCGTGTGTGTGTGTGTGCTCGCGCGCACGTGCTTGCGTGCCTACCTGAGCGCGTACATGCATGTGTGTGTGTGTGTGTGTGTGTGTGTGTGTGTGTGTGTGTGTGTGTGTGTGTGTGTGTGTGAGACAGAGAGAGAGAGAGAGAGAGAGAGAGAGAGAGAGAGGGAGGGAGACAGAGACAGACAGACAGAATAGCATGCGTGCATGCGCCCGCGCGCATGTGTGTGTATGTGAGGAAAAGTAAGTGCATTGTTGCCATCCAATAATTCATTGCACCAATAGCTTAGTGCAAGACGCCTGGTAGCTGGTGCCTTACTATCTCACTCTGTGCGAGACTTGTAACAATGATTGCGTGCGACTTCAAGAACGGCGCTTCTTCTTGGGTGGCAGGAGGCGCACACGGCGCTGTGACGTATGTGAAAGAAGTGAGGTGATGGCGGGGGGCGAGGACAGGAGGGGAAAGTTAGATGTTGGGGTGGGAGGGAAGGGGGCAGGGGGCAGAAAAGACAGCAGGACTGGGTGGGAGGTAGGGGGATGCGGGGCTGGTGCTAATCCTTGTGAATACTGTTAGATATAATCGTCAATTTGGATTCCTGACAGAGGAAATACGTGACAATGAGAATTCTCATCAGGATTTAGCTGAAAAAAGAAAATCCTATGGATTTAGGAGATGGGTACTGGATGGACATGAAAAAGTCTTGCTTCCAAACCCTAAATACATTTCACTCCCCTCCCTGCTGTTTTGCAGGTGTAAGACCTCAAAGTTTTTTTGTTTGTTTGTGGGTTTTTTTTTTCGGAGTGGGGAATGGGCCAGTTTACGTCATCAGAATGGAAACCGTGCTAAACTAGGTGACAGATTATAGCTCCCTATCGTAAATGTAAATTAAACAACAACAACAACAACAAATTTTTAAAGGAGGCAATGAGCAAGAAAGGGGTACTATTTTCAAATGAAGTGAAAGGCTATGTTAACGAAGTTTAAACAAACACAAAAATGCCAACTGCTGATTTAGAGCAGCAGCTCGTGTTCCATTGTGAGATCTCCAACATGATACTCCAGTCAACTCGGGTGCATGGTTTTGTGTTCTTGTTAATGAACTGAGAATCAGTTTTTTTTTACAAAGACAGTGTGTTATTTTCATGAACACAGCAACAAAGACTAACGGAAACGGAAACAAATGTAAAGATCTT
>CM065715.1:26075959-26083459 GCA_033310375.1 Conus canariensis
GCTAGTACTGAACTGACGCTTCGTCGACAAGAAGTACTAGTCACCACCCCTCGCTGGTCTGGTCACTACGGCCAGCAAATTGGAGGCGATCGTCCTCAGCATTCTTATCAAAAAGAGATCACGAACACCTGCACTTTTGGTGTTTCGCGTGCAGTGGTAACGCAGTTACTACAACAACAACAGTAACAACAACAACACAACAACAAGAACAACAACACATGACACACACACACACACACACACACACACACACACACACACGCACGCACGCACGCACGCACGCACGCACACACACATACACACACACACACACACGACACGCACACACACGCACGCACGCACGCACGCACGCACGCACGCACGCACCACACACAACACACACACACACACACACACACACACACACAACACACACACACGTGCGGTGCGTGGAGAGAGATACAAAGAAGAAAAAGGCAAAAGAAAAAATCCCTTTAATATTCCATAGTTTTATAATTGCAGGAATTTATTTGGAGAAAAAAAAAACACCCTAAAAGCCGCGGCGGTGGGCAAAGGGAATCGAGAGGTCAGGGGGTTGGGGTGTTCATTTTAAACGGAGCAAGCTGACTCCGTTAGTCCCCCTTTCTTCCATTTTCGTCTTTAAACGTGACGGGTGTCAATCTGGCCGGGTTTTTTTTTTTTAATTTCATGCACTCCCTGCCCAAGTCCTCCTTTGCCACCAACCTTTCTCTATTTCACCCCCCCCCCCTCACCAAGCCCCACTCCTCTTTCTCTCTCTCTCTCTCTCTCTCTTGTCTCTCTCTCTCTCTCTCTCTCCTCTCTCTTCTCTCTCTCTCTCTCATAATTAGGCAGTGCACACATTGTCCAAAGCGGACACTAGCTTCCATTCTGCTCTCTGTGTGCTGATTTGCCCATGCAGCGTTTTAATTTTTGTTGTTGTTTTATTTGTTTTGAAGCTTTGTTTTTAAGTTAACCTAAAGGCAGCAAATTAAGCGGAAGGCTGATGCCTAAATTTTCCCAGCCTTAAAGATGCAAACACTTTAACCGTCATGTCATTTATTAGAGACAGTCTTCTGTTGTTTATTTCTTTTTCAGAGTAAGACTACACCCTCCCCCCCCCCCTCACCCTAAATTGATGACAACCCTGAAAATGGCCCCCTGTGGTCGGCTAGGGGCATAGAATAAGAACTAGAGCTGGTCTTTCTGCGCAGAAAAACCGTGACTTATGAAACAAAAATGATTGAAGTATATTGTGTCTTGTCTTAGAAGAGTTTGAAGGTCTCGCTGAAGTGATAACGCTGACAACGTCAGCCTGGAAAAGACAAACATTGAAATATGACAATGAAATACACCCCAAAACGAGCAGAGGCCACGTGACTAAGTCTGACTGTTGAAACTGACCACAGCAGGACAGAGCTGAGAGAGGGAAGGGTGAGGCAGCAGAATGGAAGAGAGGAGACAGAGAGGTAAAACAGTAGTCAGGTCCCCCTTACCACCTTTTCCGTTTGAAACATGCCAGTCCCCTCACAAGACCGCTACAAGATAGTTCTTTACAAGGCAACTGCTTTCCGCCAAAAGGACCACAAGAGAGTCCCTTATAATGCACTGCGACTTTCCACCAAAGGATCACCAGACAGTCCTTTACAAGATAACTACTTTCCGCCAAAAAGACCACGAGAGAGAGAGAGAGAGAGAGAGAGAGAGAGAGAGAGAGAGAGAGAGAGAGAGAGAGAGAGAGAGAGAGAGAGAGAACAAGCACACACACAGATAGATAGATAGATAGATAGATAGATAGATAGATAGATAGATAGATAGACAGACAGACAGACAGACAAAATAGACAGATGTGTACGTCTCTTCATGCTTCTGCATGACTTCCACTGCAGATTACCCACACGTGGGTGACGTATGACCGTTTCACCGGTTAGATGGGACGCACTCGGTTTCCGGCAACCATTTCCGGTTTGAAAGCCGCGCACAGCGAGAAAGGTGCTGACTGTTCAGCGCCATGGCGGCATCAGCTGTGTCTGGAGATAGGCACCAACACTGACGCTCTCTCACCATGGTCATGTCAGCAGCTCGGTACACCGATAGGCCAGGAGCTGATGATGTCTGTGGTGAGTTTGTGCAGGAACTTGTTTCTTGGGGTAATTGTTCTTGGCAGTACTGCACTTTGGTGTGGAGAGCTTGGGGGAACGAGGGGTGGGAAGAAGTGCATGGTCATATCTTTACAGATTAGGCTCTCTCTTCTCTCTCTCTCTCTCTCTCTCTCTCTCTCTCTCTCTCTCTCTCTCTCTCTCTCTCTCTCTCTCTCTCTCTGGGCAAACGCCTGCGCTGGGAAGTGCAAGCGCCACGTGCGCGGTTTTGTGTGTGGTGTGGTGTGTGTGTGTGGTGTGTGTGGTGTGTGTGTGTGCGTGGTGTGTGGTGTGTGTGTGTGTGTGTGTGTGTGTGTGTGTGTGTTATAACCGAGATCATCTCAGTAGTTTTTTATGTTGTTTTTCCTTTTTTTAAGAAACTGTCTTGTAAATGGGTTGTTCATGACGATTTAAGTGGAAAGTAGCTGTGTTGTTAGGGACAATCTCGTAACGTTATGGTGAAAAGAAGCGGTGTTGTAAGGAACTGTCTCATGATGGCTTTGGTGGAAAGTAGTTGTTTTGTAAGGGCCTTTCTAATTATGGCTTTGGTGGAAAGTAGTTGTTTTGTAAGGGCCTTTCTAATTATGGCTTTGGTGGAAAGTAGTTGTTTTGTAAGGGCCTTTCTAATTATGGCTTTGGTGGAAAGTAGTCGTCTTGTAAGGCCTATCTAGTTATGGTTCTAATGGAAAGTAGTCGTCTTGTAAGGGCCTATCTAATTATGGTTTTGATGGATAGTAGTCGTCGTGTAAGGGACTGTCTCATGATGGCTTTAGCGGAAAGTAGTTGTTTTGTTAGGGCCTCTCTAATTATAGCTTTAGTGGAAAGTAATTGTCTTGTAAGGGACTATCTCATGATGGTTATAGTGGAAAGTAGAGTTGTCTTGTAGGAGAATATCTGATGATGGTTTTAGTGGAAAGTAGTTGTTTTGTAAGGACCTCTCTAATTATGGTTTTGGTGGAAAGTAGTTGTCTTGTAAGGGCCTCTCTAATAATGGCTTAGGTGGAAAGTAGTTGTCTTGTAAGGGATTATCTCATGATGGTTTTAGTGGAAAGTAATTGTCTTGTAAGAGACTATCTGATGATGGTTTTGGTGGAAAGTAGTTGTCTTATAAGAGACTATCTAATGAAAGTAGTTGTCTTGTAAGAGACTACCTAATCATGGTTTTGGTGGAAAGTAGTTGTCTTGTTAGAGACTGCCTAATGATGGTTTTGGTGGAAAGTAGTTGCCTTGTAAGGGACTATCTAATGATGGTTTTGGTGGAAAGTAGGGACTTTCTCATGCTGTAAAGTGCTTCACAATGCAACAAATGCTTCAGAATACATCAACACGCTTTAGAATGTAACACCGTACTTCTAACGTATCAAGATGCTTCAGAATGTAACATGTTTCACGATGTAGCAAGGTGCTTCAGAATGTAACAGAATGCTACATATTGTAACAAGCTCCTTCAGAATGCAACAACGTGCTCAATAATATAACAAGATACTTCAGAATGCAGCGAGGTGCTTCACAGTGTGATAAAAGCTTTAGAATATAGAACAATGCTTCAGAAAAAAAGCAAGTTCTTTATAATTTAACAATATGCTTCAGAATGTAACAAGGAGTTTCATGATGTAATAAGATGCTTTACGATGTAACAAGACGCTTCTCAATGTAACAAAGCCTCTGTGAATGTAACAACGTGCTTCTAAAGGTAACATCGTATTTACACGTAACGAGAGACTTACAAATGTAACTGCATGCTCCATAATGTCACAAGATGATCCAGAATGTAATAGGCTGCCTTGGAATGTAACAAGATTATTCCGAATGTAACAAGGCGTTTCAGAATGTAACAAGATGCTTCCTTCTGTAATAAGATGCTTCAGAACGTGACAAGTAATTTAAAACATAGCACGGTGCATCAGAATATAAGAAGACTCTTTACATTGTAATTATGTAGTTCAAAATGTAACAAGGTACTTCAGAACGTAACAAGGTGCTTCATAATGTAACAAGATGCTGCAGAATATAACAAGGTACGTACTTCAGAACGCTGCTGTACCGATTCTTCGTTCGATCTCACTGCCAACTGAAATCAGATCGATTTTGTTGTTGTTGTTGTTGTTGTTGTTGTTGTTGTTGTTGTTTGTTGTTGTTGTTGCAAGCTCCATGTACACTTTTAGTTTGGTATCAATGCCCTTTTTTCACAAATGTAGATATTACAGTTCGTCTGAATATCTGGAATGAGGTGTGTAGCCTGCTGTTGTTCCCCCACTTCTCAGGTTCCTAAAGTGTTGTCTGCTTGCTGCTCCCTCGATTATGTATGCCCACAAAACTCTCTATTTCACTTTCCGAGACTCAAAGAAGCAAAAGCAAGGGCCGTTACTTGGGAAGAGCGAATTAACGGTTTATCGAAAATTTCTCCAGCATCTAGAAAGTCGGCCAACTCTCTCTGTCTGTCATTTTTCCTGCTAGCCTGTCTTGAAGGGTTTACAAGATATCAGACGCAAGAAGAAAAAAAAGAAAAGAAATCCCATTGCGAAGAACATGTTCTTTCATACTGGCATACTAAAACAGACATGTCACGCAGCACGGGCCAGCTATGACCGAGGAAAGACGACCTTCTCTCTGGCGAGGACGAGAGAGAAGTCACAGAGGGCAAAGAACAAAGCTGGGAGGAGACAGGGGGAAAGGGTGGGTGGGTGGTGGGGGAAGGAACAAGAGAAAATGGTGTATGAGGCCGAAGGGGGAGGAGGGGGAGGACGGAGGTCAGGAAATGACGGGGGGAAGAGGGAGGGTGAGGTAAGGGTGGGGTGGGAGGAAGGTGGGAAGGGGGATGGGGAGCGAGGAGGCCACACGCGAGACAGCGTGTCACGCACGCGACAGTCTGTCTGTCCACACGAGTCGACCACACCCCTTTCCCCCCTGTGTGACATGCCAAAATTAATCCACCATGTTAGATCGTGTCACGGCTTTTTTTTTCTTCTTCTGATTCTTTCACTTTTCCCCCGCATAGAGCACATATGATAGTTTACGCAAATATATGCACGCACGCACGCGCGCACACGCAGACAAGCACGCACGCACGCGCGCACTCACGCACGCACGCATGCACGGACAGACACACACAGACACACACAGACACACACACACACACACACACACACACACACACACACACACTCACACACACACCACGCCACACACACACACACACACACACACACACACACACACACACACACACACACACACAACACGCACGCACGCGCGCGCGCGCGCCGCCCACACACACACACACACACACACACACAACACACACACACACACACACACACACACACACAGAGAGAGTCCGTCTATCGTTTAATTGCTTCACCCAGTCACACTAACACCTACGCACACGCACGAAACTAATGTAATTAAAGTGAAATCACGCTGTGTTGCATCCTCACATTTTTCATTTCTGAAATGAAAATGCCTTTTCTTGTCTCGCTCTTGTTTGTTTCTTTGTTTGTTTTTTGTTTTCATCGGGCATGGTGGTCATGTTCTTGCCAGCGTGTCTTCGTTAGCCTTCATTTATCTGTGTACCAGGTAACCCCCAAACTGTTCAACTGATTTCCACGAATTTTGACCAAAGAATTAAATGTGGTCAAGGGATGACATCAGTAAAAAATTTGAGGCGGGTCTGTGACGCAGATTAGGATCAGACGGATCTTTTATCAAGATATGCCATAAACATGGGGAGCAACTTCTTCAGTCTGGACTAGCTATTACCAACAATTACTTCCCCTAGTGAATGGTTTTCGTGTGGTGGAGGTCCTCGCTCTCCTGTGTGCCTTCCAGACATGTTTGGTTTTGTTCTATTGCGTTCTGCTATGTTACTACAATGCAGCACCGCAGCGTTATGCTGTACTGTAGCAATGACATCTCTGTACTCACGCGTCGCAATGACCCGCTCCAGAAGACTCATGTATACTCGTTCGCTCACCGAAGATAGTGATGTTTTCCCCCGTAGAGATGTTTTCCACTCTATAGAATATCAACTATGGCGTTGAGGAACCTGACGGATATGGTAGAATATGGTTCAGATACCAGTCTGTCAATCTGTGGGGTCGCAAGTTCGAGTCTCAGCTACGCCTGATTTCTTTTCTTCCCTGTCATTTTTTGTCTTTTCTTTTCTTTGTTTCTTTTCTTTCCTTCTTACATTTCTTCTTTTTGTTTTTCCTTTCGTCATTCAGACCGGGTCAGCTTGACAAACATACGGGGTTTTGTACCTAACACCAAGCTGCCTGTGTGCAGTGTGCACACACGCTGAAAAGATCACATATATGCACTGAAGACGCTTTTGTCTATTGTCTGCGTTTTGTAGATAATGGGATCTTCAAAAGATGCAGCATGCACCCTGAAAACTACTTTGAATAGGAGACTGGCACCGCCAGGCCGTTTCAGCTGCTCACTGAAATGGGGAAACGAACATTCGGGGAGCAAGATAGCTGTGGCGGTTTTACTGCCACTTGCTGGCAGTGGGATGGTATGATCTATTGCCTTTTTCTACTCTGTTGTGTGGCATTACGTTGCACGTATGGCAGGTGTAGCACTTTATTATGTTGCGCTGCAATGCATTTTTTTTACTTTAAGACTTTAAGGTAGTGATAATCCCTGGATCACTTCAAACACACACACACACACACACACACACACACACACACACACACACACACACACACACACACACACACACACAATTGACGGGCGGTAGATCTGTCATGGGGAACTATATTTGCACTACACCGGCGAGGAAACGCCTGTAAGCTTTACACTGTTATTCCTTCACATCTTTCCCCTCCCCCTCCCCCCCCCCCCCCCCCCCCCCCCCCCACCACCACACAACACCCCTTCACCCTCAACCCTTCTTTCCCTCCCCGGATAAAATATGGGCCCTCGTCTGTCATGTTATGAAACGCCTCGGTTTAATTACGCCTCCACTCTTCCTTTTACAAGCAGCGGTCCCCGTGCGTGCAAGTATTGCTCTGATTCTTTGCGGAGGGGTTCGGAAGAAAGGAGAAGGGATGTGGAGGGGGTGGCTGGAAGAGTGGGGTGAGGCTAAGGGGCAGGAAACTCTTCGTCTCTGAAGGTGAAAGAGTAATAACTGGCTAGGAAGGTAACTTTCCTCACAAACAACTGCTAAGGATGAAATCGCCATTTTCTACAATTTTGACGCCCCTCTTGCGCCGAAGTTGAGAAAGTAGGCCTAAGCGATTGCCCATTCATCGTTTTCATTGTCCTGAATGTTGTTTACCTCGCCTGAAGAAGACCTAAGAGGTCAAAATGTGTCATGTTTTGTCTTGTAATTTGTTTGTCCCCATGAACTGACGGATTT
>CM065715.1:26088459-26113459 GCA_033310375.1 Conus canariensis
GAAATAGGGGGAGATAAGCATTCATATCTGCAGTGGTACATAATTCTGCCTAACTAACAGTATGTGCTTAAGTGGGTGAATGGGGAAAAAAAAAATAAATGCTTGTCAAAATGAGCCTTCAGCAAGCTTATAATCTCCATGGGGGAGACATTCTCCAATGGGGAGGAAACTCACTAGCATATGACTCCTGGTCAGATACCGATATTTCGAAACCTGATTGTTTCTCCTCAGTGACCGCGGAAAGTGGTAATTTGACTCCTCTGCCTTTTCGGTTTTAAGAAGAATGCTATCCTAGAAAAGTCTGGTGTGCAATACCGTAGTATGTTTGTTGAGTTTTCAAAAAACCAACCAAAGGTGCCACCTAAGAAGCAAAAGGAAATTATGAAAGAGCAAAACAAGCTACATTTTCTTATGAAAAGTAGAAAATATAAAAAGATAGCCTCTTAAGACACAAGTGCTGAGGGCCAGTTCTTGGAATGAATCCGCAAGGGACTAAATTACAATAAACTAATAAATTCCAAGGATAAATACCGAGCACCATTCCAGCAACTTACAGAGCAGCTTGGTGTTGCAATGACTGCAAGAAATATTCAATTATAAACAAAGCTTGCTCTTATGTCTTAGATTGAAGAAATAGGGGAGATAAGCATTCATATCTGCAGTGGTACATAATTCTGCCTAACTAACAGTATGTGCTTAAGTATATATATATACTGCTCAAAACAATTTAAGAGCCACCTGCATTTTTCATATGGTTTAGATAACGCATCGTAGTGTATAGAATTCAAAGCTTTTGTCCAATTTTTGCACTGAAAGTGTGACAACTGCTTCAATGGAAAATTGGTTTTGGCATGTGTTCAGTTGAATCTGAGTCCAGTGGGTTGAATGAGTTCACAAAAGAAATACTGAAATCACGAAAACATGCTCGCGGTTTGCGAGCGGATAGCTGAGGCAGCAGAGTTGGGCTGACTGCAAACCGCATTGCACGTGCAAGTCGTGCATTTACGGAACACATGGCAACCAGTTTTGCTGACCAGTGGGTATAAAAAAGCCGCTTTTGAGGGTGTTTTTAACCATGGCACCAAGATGGAGATTAAATGACACTGACCGCGGAAGGGCTGTTGCTTGGCTTCAAGAAGGTGTAGGCGTCAGAGAAGTTGGTCGTTGACTTCAAGTGCATCATGCTGTAATCCAAAGACTTCGTGACCGCTTCAACGCCACCGGTAGTACTGCTGAACGAAGACGGTCTGGTCAGCCTAGGTCCACCACCAGATGGCAGGACAGACTGCTGGTTCTGACGGCGCTGAGACAAAGAACTGCTACTGCAAACAACCTCAGGCGACAACTGTGTGCTGCAGCGAACGTCAACATTTCTGACCAAACTGTTCGGAACTGCCTGAGAGAAGTTAACCTCCGAGCAAGACAGCCAGCGTTCGACCTGTGCTGACGGCGGCTCACCGTAGGGCGCGACTGACCTGGTGCCGAGCTCATGTGGCTTGGACGAGGCAGCATTGGGCCCGGGCGATGTTTTCTGACGAGTCGCGTTTTGCTCGGCTCTTCCACGATGGTCGCATACGTGTCTGGAGGCGGACGGGGGAACGCTACCAAGAACCCAACGTAATCGAACGGGACCGGTGTGGCGGGGGGTCTATCATGGTGTGGGGTGGCATAGGAAGGAACTTCAGAACCCCCCTGTACCGAGTTGAAGGCAACCTAACTGGTGTGGGGTACAGAGACAACATTCTTCAGCCCCTGGTCCTGCCTGCCCTGCAAGCCCTGGGCCCTGACGCCATCCTCCAGGATGACAACGCCCGTTCCCACCATGCCAGGGTGGTAAACGTCTTCTTGGAGGAGCAGCAGGTCAACCGCCTCAACTGGCCAGCGTCCTCGCCCGACCTTAACCCGATCGAGCACACCTGGGACGTCCTGGGGCGCCTGCTTCATGAGAACACCCTCCAGCGGTGAACCTGGGCCAGCTCTTCGACTTCTTGCAGCAGGAGTGGAACAACATCCCCCAGCTGACCCTTAGGAGGCTTGTGGACTCCATGAGACAGAGATGTCTAGCTTGTATCCGCGGTAATGGCGGCCATACTGAGTAGTGACATTGATTGTCATTTGATTTGACTGTTCTGATTTCTGAAATGAAGGTGTTCATCAACTAAGCCCATAAAGTTGTTTTTGAGCAGCTGTTATTCGATTATTTCTGATGTCATTGTATCGTTCCATAGATGAATTTTCAATTAAATTGTTTGAAGAAGTTATTTTGTGTTTCGGTTGAATTGTGTGTGAATGTTTTCGACTGGCTCTTGAATTGTTTTGAGCAGTATATAACCCGCTTTGCTCTGAATGCCATGTTTAGAAATAAAGACCCGTGAACCAAAGCCTCCCCCCCCCTCACCTTTCTTCCACCCCCTTGCTCCTCCCTCCCCACTCTTTACCCCCGCCCCCCTTCTCTGCTTCCCTCCCCCCTCCTTATTTTCCGTCCCCAACAACTTCCTCCTCTAAACTCAAGACGATGGTGATGCGTGGGGCTCTTTTAGCGTAAATTGTACCCCAGGCTTAAGGTAGACAGGCGCCATAGAACCGCAGCCTGGAGATAAGTTGATGGTATAAGACTGAAATGAGTTCCTCTTTTCTGCGACTCTTTTTGGATCCAGCTCTTTCTCAAATTTGATTTCTGTTTGTTTTCATTGTCGTCCACTGTTTGTCTTTGTTCTAAAGAATCTCTTTTTTTTTTCCTTACATCTTATATAACATGCTTAGTTGTTATGTGACGCAATAGATGGCGAGACTGTAAACTCTGGCTTGAGTGGACAATGTCACTTCTGCTATGGACATTTGTCCGTAAGGCTAAGAAAGTGTTAATGACGACGGTTTTTTTTTTCTTCATGCCTTCTTCTTTGATACTGTGTGTATTCTGAGGGTGGTAAATTAACGGGAATGGCCACCGTTCTCAACACGGCCTGTTTTTAGATGCCTTATAGATGTCAATAACATAACTACCGGGTTATCAACTGATGTATAATGTTGCAGATAATTGTATTTGTCGCTCGTTTCTTTTCCGGTAGAAAACTTTATTTTTCCGATCTGGTGACAGCTCTGAAAAGCCATGGGCTATGGTGAAATCATCAACGAAAGTTACCCCATCCACCCCTTTTCCCCTTCCTTTCTGGTCCTTATTTATTCCTCCACAAACATGGGCTATGAATAAACTTGAAACAGAAACTGCCCCCATCCCACCCCTTATCCCCTTAACCCCTTCCCTTCTGTTTCTTCCTCACTCCTCCACAACACCCCTACCGTCCCCTACCCCACTCCACACTCTACCAGTTCCCCTTGATCCTCTTCTTTGGCGGTTGCTGTTGCTGCTTAAAGTCCCTGCCACACTTCCTGTGTCTAGGGCCTAGTACTAAATTATTCAGTTCCCAAGGGAAGGGGGAGGGACAGTAGTTGAAGGGGGGGGGGAAGGAGAGGGCATTTGGCGAAGCTAGACCACCCGCCATCCGGAAGAGGGGTGGGTGGGTGAAGGGACAGAAGAAAGTATAACAACACGCCATTTAAACCGGTGAAAGACTATAATCTTTGATTTCCACATTTGGTAGAGCATACAAAAGAGTTAAAACTTTTCAAGGGGCACTTCTAGGAACTATCAACGAAGATGGCGGGGGGTAGGGGGGGGGGTAACAGATAAAAACGTTTACTAAAATCATGATGTTGTGGATAATTTTTAATTTCACTTTTGATAGAACATAAAAAAAAATTAAAACTTTTCAAGGGCCACTTCTAGGAACTGTCAACGAACACTTTAGGTAGAACATAAAAAAGAGTTAAAACTTTTCAAGGGCCACTTCTAGGAACTGTCAACGAACACTTTAGGTAGAACATAAAAAAGAGTTAAAACTTTTCAAGGGCCACTTCTAGGAACTGTCAACGACGGGGGATAACAGATAAAAACGTGTACTTAAATGATGATATACAATACATACGACTATTAATCCACGAAAAGGTATACAGAAGTGCGTTAAAAACAATTTAATGCTCCATGATTTCTGTAGTCTTTCGCCCTTTACTGGGACATGGTTACATTAAACAAACAACAACAACAGAAGTTACAGGTTGATGAACTGGCTTGCTGCCATTTGCCTACTATGCCCAAGCTGTCTTCTGGAAATAGCTGTGGGGGAGGGGGTAACCATGCCAAACGCTCGGTGTTCCCGTCTCCACCCCTACACTCCCACGCCCGTCCTCTTCCCACTCCCACCCTCTTCAATTGATTTATAGCTCCTACTTCCCACCCGTTCGCCACCCATGCACAGATTGAAGCGCTGGCTTCCTGGAGACCCAAAAAGAATTTTCTGTAAGTGCGCGTTTCCTCTGTTCCCCTAACGGTAAGAGAAGGTAGAGCCAGTTGCCGCCCCTTCAGGACGACTCGAGGCGCTCGAGGACTTGTGAAGAAGGTCTCAAGACTTCCTGAGATCCTCTGACGGCTAGCGAGGAACCGAATGATTTGTTATCATTCAGGGAGGCAAGCTGCAGACAAGGCTTCTTGTGTTAGTTTTCGAGCTGTCGAAGTCTTGTTTGAGGATTTACGTTCTTTCATCCTGCGTGTCAAGTTGTTCTTCTGGGGCGTGCAGGTGTTCTTTGCTGGCGTTGATGCTTGCTGGTGCTGTTGCTGGCGTCTGGTGTTCATGCTGGCGTTGATGCTTGCTGGTGCTCTTTCTGGCGTCTGGTGTTCATGCTGGCGTTGATGCTTGCTGGTGCTCTTTCTGGCGTCTGGTGTTCATGCTGGCGTTGATGCTTGCTGGTGCTCTTTCTGGCATCTGGTGTTCATGCTGGGGGTTTTCTTTTGCTGATTCCCTTGCAGTTTTTCTTTGCTGATGCTTTCGGAAATTTCGTTTGCTTTGTGTGTTCGCTCACACAAACAATAACTTCCGATAATTGAAGTCTAAAGAATCTCATGGGAGTTTATAGAATTTTCTTCAGACCGCGTACCTCCACAATCAATCACAGGTACCTCCACAATCAATCACAAGTACCTCCACAATCAATCACAAGTACCTCCACAATCAATCACAAGTACCTTATGAAACCTCTGAAAATTTGATACATCGTCTTACCTTTTTCATGATTTGTGTCCAGCTTTTACCTTCAAAGGGTACTATATCCCTATTTCCACCTGATGTAAGTCGCTGCTCCATACCCTGCTCTCACTACGAGTTTCGGTTTCCCCGTTCACACCCATGCTTACAATGGGTTCATGCCGCTCTTCACCTCTCTGCAATGCTGATTCATGGGGACGGTCGTTGGCTGGCCATAGTGAGCGTCTCCAGGAAGTCACAGGAAGGAGGTAGGTTGGAAGGCAGTTGAAGGAAGAGGGGAGTGGAGAGGGGAATAAGGGAGGTATGTGCGGGCGGGCGTTGAATTGGGGTGGAAATGGGAAAGGGGAGAGAAGGTGTGTGGAGGGTAGTGGGGGGGGGGGGGGGGGGATGGAAGGCGGTGTTGACATGATCAATCGGTTTGGCAGAAACAACTGTCAGTAAAGGAACTTAGAAAGTAACGTCCCTCTGTGCGATGAATCAAAACGAGTCTTACCGAGCACCACCAGAGTTGACTGTGGGACTGCCGCATGAAGATTCTAAAGGAGGAGAGAAGGTGGGAGGACGGGGTGGTCTTTTAAAGGAGGAGAGAAGGTGGGAGGACGGGGTGGTCTTTTAAAGGAGGAGAGAAGGTGGGAGGATGGGGTGGTGGGTAGGTGTCACGCGCCCGGGAAAAAAAAAGAAAATCTAATTTTCCCTTTTTGTGCACTTCGAACCGGCAGACCTGCTCTGCAGATACTTGATATGATTTTAGAACTTTCACTGGATTGCTTGAAAACTCACCTTTACAGGATGCTTGCTCCTCAGTGATCACTTTTTTTTCAAATAGTGATTTGCACTCTTGGGGAGGGGGTGGGGGGGGGGGGGGGGGGGGGGGGCGAAAGACGGCCTATCATTTTGGCGGAAGCAGCGGACTAGTTTCGGGGGGGGGGGGGGGGGGGGAGGAGAGAGAGAGAGATTAGTTAAAAGGAGAAGAAAAGAAAAAGAGGACGAAGAAGTATGAGACAGAGCTGAACTCTCAACTATATTCATTTATAGGCTCGTATGTCATTGATCCCAGGGGCGAGCACCCTGTACGTTGGAACTATTACTTGGACGTAGTCCCTCACAGCTCTTGAGATGCTTTGGAATGTCTACTGTCAAGAGAAATTTTGATTTGGAAATTTGATGAGATGGTTGTCCTCATGGGAAGAATGTATTGTTTTTGGTGGCTGGAAAGAAAGAGTTTTATTTCCATTGGAACATTTTTTTTAAATCGGGGCCTGTGAACCAGAGTGGTTTGTTGTTTTTGCAGGGCAAACTAGTCGTCTGTACGACCTAAAACAAAAGACGTTTGTGATAAGGACGAATGAATTGAGGTCAATGTGACCTAGATATATACCTTTTTGCGAGAAAAGGGGAAATATAACCCCCCCCCCTCCCCCTCCCCCGTACTAAAAAGTGAGGCGTGAATAGAAAGAAGAAAAATTTATTTTCACCAGGGGAGAAATTTGAACATTGTATTCTGGTTTATCATATTGAAAGAAAGGAGTCAGATGTGTTGTTGGGTGCTTGACGCATAATGGTCTCTGTGTGTATGTGAGTGTGTATCTGGGGAGCGTCGTGTGACTATAGGACACGTGCGGATTGGAGCAGAGTTAGTGACACAACAAGAATGCTACTAAAAAAAAAAAAAAAAAAAAAAAAACCAACAGAAGAATAGACAAAAATAGTGATTCAGTCGGGTAACATCTTCATTGCCTAAATCCAGAGTCTGAGAGTTTCCAAAGTTTTTTAGATACTAGCATGAGAAAGTGGCAAGCAGAATGCAGCTCACCATTGCCATCACCTATAAGCATGACAATGATCAAAAGGAAAAGCTAACCTGCCATCTTTATTTTAGTGTAGTGTAGTGTAGTGTAGTGTAGTGTAGTGTAGTGTAGTGGTGTGTAGTGGTGTGTAGTGTAGTGCAATGTAGTGTAGTGTACTGTAGTGCGTGTGCGTGTGTGTGTGTGTGTGTGTGTGTGTGTGTGTGTGTGTGTGTGTGTGTGTGTGTGTGTGTGTCTGTCTGTAGAGGAAGAAAAGATGTGCTAAAGCAGTTTCTAGACCTAGGAAATAATTTCATGAATCAAAACAGAAATTTATAAATGAAGCTATAACTGAATTTATAGTGGTACAAAGGGCTCAAAAGATGCTGCTAAAATTAGGTCAGGGAAAAGGAAAGAAGCCTTCAAACACACTCTTTTCAATAGAACAAACTCAGTAAGTTGAACCTCACTTTCACTTCCGATTGTACCCTCCATGGCCAAAAACAGTTCACAGTGGTTGTCACTATTCATTCACAGTGTTTGCTGCGTGTCAAATGAGAAATGTCTGAACTATTTCTATCACAATAGTTTGTTTGTTGTTATTGTGTTATACTTCTGTTTGGTTGGGCTCTGTTGTTGGTGGTTTTTTTTTTTTTTTTTGTGTTAAACTGATTATCATTATCATGTCTGATGTTGGTCGGTTGACGATCACGAGTGTCTTGAATTCGGGTCCTCGACATTGTTATGGAAAGTATACTGCGACTGGTATTTTTAAGTAATGATATGTAGTATTCTAGTCATGTACCGCCACGAAGTTTTGTTGTTGCTGTTGTTGTTGTTGTTTGTTTGCTTTTTGTTTAAACTAAACTCTTGTCCAGTGATTTTAAGCTTTCAGCGGACATTCTTAAAATTGGTTTTCCTCACAAGCCTGCTCCGCGTTCTGTGGTCTTTCTCGAGTTCTCCAATCAAACGGTCATCCTCGGGCCTTTCGTCTAGTCATCCATATCCTGATCTTTACGCTAAAGATCTTCGTGGACAGATTGTTTGACTCTAGTCCGATAGGAAGACGCTAGGACAACGAAGACAGACAATAGAGACCGAACACCTGCCTCTCTCACAATTCCCGTCAAGCTTTAAAACCTGAATGGGAACACAGGAGGCATAACAAAGTCAAGAAATACTCTCTCTCTCTCTCTCTCTCTCTCTCTCTCTCTCTCTCTCTCTCTCTCTCTCCATTAATATTGTTCAATCCAGAATCATAAAAAATCTTTATTACCGAAAAAAAGCGATAAATGTCAATAGCAAGGCAAAATAATAAATAATTACATTACAACGAAGTCTGGAAACTGTACACGTGCAAAATAATTACACCCTCATCACCGCCCTCTCTCTCTCTCTCTCTCTCTCTCTCTCTCTCTCTCTCTCTCTCTCTCTCTCTCTCTCTCTCAGAATTAGCGACAGATCCTTGGTCTCTGGCTTTCTTGGACTTTCATAGATATCTTGCATTGCCAAACGGTCTGTGCATACTAAACCAGTCATAAATGTTGCAGACGCTCCTGTGCAAATATCATGCATAATTTCAACTCTGTAATTCTGAATGAATATGCGTTTAAACTCGAAAGCACAATTTCAAATCGCAGGCGTATGCATTCACGTCACGCACGCGCGCCCGCACACACATACATACATATACACACAGACACACTTTGTGTCTCATACCCACACACTCTCTCTCTCTCTCTCTCTCTCTCTCTCTCTCTCTCTCTGTCTCCCTCACACACAACACACACACACACACACACACACACACACACACACACACACACACACACACATGCGCGCGCGTGTGCTCACACACACACACACACACACACACACACACACACACACACACACACACACACACACACACACATAGCAGTGCAGTGCAATGCACAGAATTTTGCACAAGGCATATTTCTGGGCTTAGAATTTGGAAGAACTGAAATATGAAAAGTCTATTTGTTCTCACGGACACGTCTAATGGAAAGGTCTTTGTACAAAACATGAAAACGGGTGGACGTAGGCAGCGCAGAATAACTGGAACGGACAGGGTCGTAGAAAGAATTTGAAAAAGAAAGTCTGTACACAAAATACGACAGAAAAAAAACGAACTATCAAGTAGAGATTTCTGGGGGAAAGCGGAGATGCGTACAATTGATACTGAAAGAAGCACCGGCATTCCCACGTTATCAACTGGAGACCATCAATAAACTCGGTAAACGAAGAGAAAAAAATAGCAGATGAACTGAATCTCTAGACAGATACCGCCAAAAGCCCTGAATGAAAAGTTACATTCGCGAAAGTGAAGTAACAGATCATTTCCGTGCTTCAAGAGAGAGAGAGAGAGAGAGAGAGAGAGAGAGAGAGAGAGAGAGAGAGAGAGAGACTTTGACCTGAACTGATGCAATCAGTTCAGTCAGCTTTGGGTTTTCTTTTCCAGCAACATCTGCACAACATCTTCACACAGCAGTACACCATTACACACGACAGACACCCCAGTGCAAATACAAAGGCAAAGACATCAAGCCCCAAGAACTGATACAACGGCATTTTCTGACCCGCATAGCGCATGTACTCGCCGCCATGCTCCATCACGTGATCCAACCATTTGGCGGCTTCCTGCATAGGGACTCCATACAGCTGACGAAACAGGCTGGACGCTTTGGAAATGGCGAGTTTATAGCGAGGTTCTTGGGCGACTGTCGTGATACGGTTAAACAGTTCTTCCTGGGTGATGGTGCGAATGTCCACAACTTCCCCAAAACCCTTCTTTCGGATCCTTTCACTGTTGTAGTACTGATCAGCAAACATAGGGTTGCAGAGGATAGGAACTGCATGGAAGAGAGCTTCGTACTGGCCGTTCTTGCCACAGTGGCTGAAGAAGAGTTTGGTGTTAGGATGACCCAGCAAGTCGTTCTGAGGCAACCACTTGGAGGTCCACACTTTGTCAGGGTCTGTGGAGGTCAGGTTGGATCGAAACACCACTTTCAATGGTAGCTTGTAGAATACCTGAAAGAGTTTTTCACTAAAGGCCTTCGGCAAGCCCAGCACAGAGCCACCGAAGGTGACTATGACCACCCCTTGTATGGCACTGTCCATGAAGTCCTGAAGCTTTGGGGGCAGAGGCTTGACGTGTTCTGCCACTGTTCCCCCGATCAGTTTGACGTTGGGAAGTGTGGGTCTTGGGTAATCTAAAATGTGGTCCATCTCCACTAGCCACAGTTCAGCCCGAGCCAACAAGTCGCTGTTGGAAATGAAGGGCATTTCTGGGGCGTAGATGGACACGACATCTCCGGGCAGAAAAGGACTGTATACAAAGAGCAATGCATGTATGAACATGCTCTTCACTCGCTCAAAGAATGTCATATCATCAGAAGACGCCATTCCAACCTGTAAGGGATTCGCTGCAGAGGAAAAAGGAACCCTCATGGTGTGGGCATCGTACACCGTTCCCACCATAGCAAAGGGCACGTGCAGTTTGTAAGGGAAAACCATCAGAGCGTAGAAAGGCGGCAGGTTGTCCAGCACCATCAAATCTGGCTGGACGTCACGGATCGTTTGCTCCAGATTTCTGTTCAGCAACATCTCATCACACATGTTCGTGGTTGTAGCGCCCGACAGAGCATGAGACTGTCCTGAAAAGTACATCTGGAGCCGCTGTAGCGTCGTGGTTTCTTCAAGGTTCTCGCTCGTTCTGAAAGGGATGACGGTGATGTTGGAGATGTCTAGAACTCCTTGCTCTAGCAGGTAGTCTGGCATGGCGAGCCACGCGTGGTGACCGAGAGTCTGCAGTGCCCGGGCGACTTTGATGTGGTAGATGACGTGGCTGGTCATGGGGGTGGGATCAGAACCACCCGTTTGGCGTCCAGTCCTAAGTCTTCGTGGGACAGCAGTACCACCCACAGGACAACGTACCACAGTGTTTTCCCCATTGTTTGTTCACAGGCGTGGCGAGGGTATCTGCACACAAACAAACAACACACACACACACACACACACACACACACACACACACACACACACACAACAGAGGAAATCTGAGTCAATTTAAAGGGCTGAAAACGTTGTACCGTTAGCGAACACACTTATTGTTTTAATTAAAAGACAATATGAAATGTCAAGCAATCGTTTGTTTTGCGTTTTGAATTGGGGCCTAAACGCTCCCATTGTTTCAACGGTCCAACAGTCGGCTGGGACACCTAGTACTGGTTGTTTCCACTGTGATTTTTTTTTTCAACGTTTAAAAACTTCATTACCGACTTTAAGGTGATTTCAGCCTATACTATAATGTCTCTCGCTAACATAGTAACAAATCGACGACATTAGAGCAGAAGACTTTGCATTGGAGATAATTGTCGTATTTTTTTGTTTTGTTTTAAATAAAGTTCACGCTGAAGTGAGGAATGGAGGTAGCTGGTTGCAAAGTCTTCTGTGACTCCCTCACGGTCCTCAAGACTCCGGAATAGGTGGTAGGTGATCACGTTGAAGAAAACAAGCGTTTCTTGCTAACGACGATTGTGGTTCACTTTATAGGAAGAAGATGATGAAGAAAGTCATTCACTGCGCAGCCAGAGATACGAGAATAAAGCTCTGTGAAGAAAAATATAGCACTTGCTTCCGGTTACCTCCTTTTTCTTCCTCTCAATTGATCGTGATCTCTTCCTAGTCAAAGGACACTTCCAGACTTTTTTTTTCCGATTTGCAGACCTATTTTAAATCTAACTTTCAGACTTTTATACAATTCACCACGGACTAAATATTACCATAATGCCAAGTGTGTCTGTCACTGCGATGTTACTGTTCTGCACATTATTTTTTATTACCCTTATTTAGAGACGCTTTCATTATACTGATAAAATTGTGCCACCCACAAACTCTAGAAGTTTTAATGTTTGAAATTTGTTAGAGTCGTTGTCAGTTGTCTCTCTTGTTACACTGACAACTTGCATTTCACAGAATCCGTTAAGTCACAATCTGTACTTGTACTTTAAATCACTTCAAATGTGTGCTTTTCACTCCCTGCATCCATCTGACCTGCCGGCTCCTTGTCACAATCTATTTCCCTTCTTTTCCTCTATCTACCTCACTCCCCCCGCCTTTTCTTTTTTCCCATTTGTTCCATGATTTTCTTTAATTCTAATTATCACAATCCAATGTGAAATAAATCATCTTACTTATATGTCTACAATCACATCTCTATATAACGAGACATAAAACAGTTTTCTCTTTTCATCTTCTCTTATTTACTTTACTGAGCTTCTTTGCATGAATGGCTTGTCTTTTTTAAACTGTAGTTAAGCAGCCATGGCCTCCCCCCCCCAAAAAAAAAAAAAAAAAAAAAAAACTGGGACATTTGCGATCTGATGGAGCCATACATGGGCAGGGAAGTTGCATATGTAGCTTACGTGTGTGTGTGTGTGTGTGTGTGTGTGTGTGTGTGTGTGTGTGTGTGTGTGTGTGTGTGTGTGCAAAATGTCTCATGAAACACTAAGCACCGTTCAGGCCGATTAACCGTGAACCATTTTCCCCAACAACAAATACATCTAAACATTCTGTCAAATGAACGACGCTTTATTGTGTTTCACATAAAACTATGCAATGATCTTAAATATGAAAAGGGCACTCTATGTGTGAGTGAGTGTATGTGTGTGTGAGTGTGTGTGTGTGTGTGTGTGTGTGTGTGTGTGTGAGAGAGAGAGAGAGAGAGAGAGAGAGAGAGAGAGAGAGAGACAGACAGACAGACAGACAGACAGACAGACAGACAGACAGACAGACAGACAAAGACAGTGGGGTTTTTTTTTTACTATTAACTTTTAAAATCAAATATTTTCAATATTTGTCCCTCACTTTCTTGATACACTCTTCCGAATACGACATACGTGTATTTTTATTTCTTTTCTTTTTTTTTTTCGTGCAGCGTACTACTTCAGTATTTATTACCGCTTGAATAGAGGAGTAAGAATAGTTTGGGCATTAACATGCTAGGCTGCCGGACAGACCTTCGCTCACCTACCCCTTACACCTCTCCCCTCGCATGCACCCTCTACCTCCCTCCTTCCCCTACCCTCATGACCCCCCCCCCCCCCCCCCCCCCCCCCCCCCCCCCCACACACACACAACACACACACACTTCCTCAGCCCCATCCAACAGCTGTCGACGCTTCTGTTTGCAGCCTGAAATTACTGTGACGTAAAAACCTTGATGGCCGCAGTATAACCTGCAAGTATTGATTTTTGTTTTCATTATTTGCGGCTCCACAAATTGCACAGTCACACACACTTACCAGGGTTGACTTCTTCTGTCTCCCCTCCCTATGGAAAACAAAACAAAACAAAAAACAAAAAACCGCCGCGGAAGTAGAAAAAAAAAAAAAACAGTATCAAATGAGAATGGTACACTCTATGCCTTGAAAAAGGAAACTAGGAACAGTTAATTAATGTGGGAGCGACTTGAAGCTTGGATCCTCAACTATACAAACGAAAACTTTAAACTAATTAATCAATCATTCATTTTTCACACAAAATACTATTCATAAACAGACAGCGTAAATCCAAAGCTGCTCACAAGCAACTCGTTTTCTTTCTTTCTTTCTTTCTTTTTTTATGGGGGGTTTCGCCTCTCTCTCTCTCTCTCTCTCTCTCTCTCTCTCTCTCTCTCTCTCTCTCTCAGTATATATCTACGTATATGTATATGTGTATATATACATATAAATAAATATATAAACACACACACACACACACACACACACACACACACACACACACACACACATACATGTGTGTGTGTGTGTGTGTGTGTGTGTGTGTGTGTGTGTGTGTGTGTGTGCGTGCGTGTGCGCGCGCGCGCGCGTGCGTGCGTGCGTGTGTGTGTGTGTGTGAGTGTGTGTGTGTGGTGTGTGGTGTGTGTGCGTGTGCGTGTGTGTGTGTGTGTGTGTGTGTGTTAGGGACTATGCCGTTCGCCGAATTCTAAACTTTCTCTGTTGATGATGCGCTCACTGTCTGTGTCGTCTGCTCGTGTCTGTGTCGTCTGCTCGTGTCTGTCGTCGTCTGCTCGTGTCTGTGTCGTCTGCTCGTGTCTGTGTCGTCTGCTCGTGTCTGTCGTCGTCTGCTCGTGTCTGTGTCGTCTGCTCGTGTCTGTGTCGTCTTCCGTAGTCAGTATTTATCTGCCCTTGGAAGATTGGGTTCATGTGTCGTCCGCTTGTGAACTGTGTCACGCTGGTTAAGATGGCCTAGTTTTCCAACACAGGTAACTTTGTTCATGTCATTTTCTGGACTCAGCAATGGCACAAAGGACAGAAACATTGCTTTTCACTCGCACCAGTTGTCTGCATGAGGTTGTTTTACCGCATGTGACACAAAAGATTAAGAATACGGAGAGTACGTAATTTAGAGAGAGAGAGAGAGAGAGAGAGAGAGAGAGAGAGAGAGAGAGAGAGAGAGAGAGAGAAGACTAGACAAGACAAGACAAGACAAAATTCTTTATTTACGAGGATAATAGATAAGCACTGACGCGCTTTTTTTTTTACATCTAATCCTCGCCCTGAGCAGGGACTACAACATGCAGAGAGAGAGAGAGAGAGAGAGAGAGAGAGAGAGAGAGAGAGACAAACAGATAGACAGACAGACAGACAGACAGACAGACAGAGAGGAGTTCACCATTCGAGAATGAATTGTGAAAATGGATTATGTATATATGAAAAAAAGAAGAATTGCCACTTACCAAGATCTATCTGTCAATGAAAGAAAGAATCAGGGGCACCGTTCCAATCGCCCACACAGTCCCCTGCTCCCACAAACTAATGTTCTGATTACACAGTTTGGCTGCCGCGGCCCCAACAGGCCATGAAGTCACTGACATATGACCTTTTAACGGCCAGCACATCCTGAATCGGCTATTCGCACTGACTTGTGTTACTGGTCTGTGCGGATGACACAGCGTTTACAGTCGTATTTTTCAGGTGTTTTCGACCACTTTACGAATATGAAAATCTTATTCCGATGTCGATGTTGCAGTTCTCTTGCATATCTGATTTAAGTGTTTTTCGTGAGTTTGAATTGCCATGCTGTCCACATTGCCAGTTTAGGCCAAAGAATCAAATATATTCGATAAAATCATGCACACATTGTACTACTTAGGCTTACTCTAATCTGAAATGAATTCAGCCCACGTATGGATTACTTTTTTTTCGTGCTTTCGTCGGTTTTGTTGTTGTTGTTGTTGGGGGGAGGGGAGGGGCTGGGGGCTGGGGAGTGTGTAGTTTAATCTTCCATGCTCCCCCAGCCCCCTCTTCCCACCTGTAGTATTGCTCCGGCGTCGCTCATTCAAACCATCCGTAAACAGCTGTCAGTATGGCTTTCTGTTGCAGTGCCAGTGTTAGCAGTCCATTGGAAACAATCAACATCAGGGTGTTAAGAGGCAACCAGCTAGAGGAGATACTGCCTGCTACAAAGTCTCTTCGATGGTGCTCAGAGACACCTTTTTATACATAAAAAAGATATGCAGGACATATCTTTTAAGCCCCCTACTGACACAAATAATTGCTTGCTTTTTAATCAGCATGACTAAGCTTACTCTTCCGCATTGGGAGGGCGCCACCATGTCCAGTGATAGTCCTCATAATTTGCCTGTACCGAACACTTTGGCTTGCACTGACGTTGTTCATAGATAGTAAGTAAACAGAGGTAAACACGTCAACAGGATACGAATGGCCAGAAAGTATGTGTCTATTTGTTTGTTAGTTTTTGTCACGAAGATTAGGATGATGAATAGTGCTACGGAGCTCCATTCTGTGTTAGAGACTAGATGACGTTTCTTTTCATCATATGTCCATGCAATTTTCACCGGGAGGTTTTTTATCGTAAGTATTCCCATAGACATCTATCAAGTTGATAAAACTCGACTGTGTGCACTGTTTATCTTTCCGTTTTAGGCAACCATTCTCTTAGCCTTGGTAGGGGCCATTTGAGGGGGGGGGGGGGGGGGGGTTATTGAAAAGGGTTTTTATGTGTGTGTTTTTTTTTAATGTTGTCACTGTATGGATTGCTGCGCCTAGTTAACCAAGCATGTAATACAGTCTTGTCGTTAGGTCGTGGTCGCTCCTACCTTTTTGTGTAGTGGCCACACCGCTGAATCTCTGGCACGAGCTAGTGCGAATAGCCTTATCCCACACTCTCTCCCACTACCCCCCCCCCCCCCCCCCCCCCCCCCCCCCCCACCCCCCCCCCCCCCCCCATTCTTCCCCCCAAACTACGATGAGTCAGACAGGTGGTGCTACGGTACACATTCTCACCTGAAGACTGACAGGCTCTGTTGGGATACGGTCAGCATTACGAGTCCATATCAGGTTCCATTTCTGACGGTCACTATGTGTCCTGGTTAGCTCACTTGGATGAACACAGGCGTCAACGTAGGAATTGGCGTCAAATGTTCTAAGACATCAGTTGCGTCACAGATGAGCTATCACAAACACACGCACACGCTCGCACGCTCGCGCGCTCGCGCGCGAGCGCACACACACTCACACACACACACACACACACATACCTTCTTTTGCCCACTATTGAGTCTCATGTTAAACTTAGGCAAACTGGGTTTCCCTATTTCTTGTGGATTTGGGGCTTCAAATGGATGACAAATAGATTGATGATTAGTATTGCTATAAATTCAGAGCAAACGGAACTTGTAATACCTTATGTGTGTCAGAGTCGACTCGTGTGAAATAATGGGTTTATTTGATACCAGTGGGTTCCATCTAATTTAAATATTATACACTCTGTCAAACTAAGGAGGAAAAATGGGTTTCACACTTAACTTGATTTCGTTACACTCTGTCTGACAAATGACGAAAACTGAGTGCATGTATGTGTAGACTTTGTATGTATATGCAGGATAACTGCAGCTACTATATAGATAATGTGATCCAACCCATGAGGTGTCTAATAAAAATGATAGCCATCTGACATTTAAATTCTGTAGTTGAGTCTGTGTTTCACATGTTTGTTCTGCGTGTTTTTGAATGTATATTTTAAATGTATAAATGGTTCTTATTATTGTATATTGTTTGTTTGTTTTTTTACATATACAATGGTACTTCTCGAATAAGATGCTTGCAATTGCGACTTCTCAAATAAAACTTGACATTGGACAAGGAAGAATGCGTCAGTGTTGTGGAGAGAGAGAGAGAGAGAGAGAGAGAGAGAGAGAGAGAGAGAAGAGAGGAGAGAGAGAGAGAGAGAGACAGAAGTGCCATTGCTTTAAATTAAGCGAGTGAAAAATTTAAATAAACCAATATCCCTTTTTCGAAAATCCTCACATCACCGTAGCTTGTGTATCTGTACATAGTGTTCAAGTGCCTCAGCGTTTGGGATGACCCTGCAGTTTTTATTAGCCAAGGTATCTCTTCCAAATGCTGACTCCTTGAATCTGACCGCTTATCTCTGTGTGACCTTTGCCTTATACTTTAAATATAATCAGCAGATGGATGTTTGTTGTGCAGTTTCAAAGCAAAAACCTTTGCAAAGGGTAAAGCAGAGATGTCCTACGTCTGAGTTGACAACAATCAGCAACCAGTGTCTTTTCACCCAAAGTTGGAGTGTGGCTGCCTATGTGGCGGGGTATTTTTTTTTTTTTTTTCGTGTTCTAGTATCTGGTAGCTTGTGAACTCGTTTTACCCTGTTGGGCCACCCATACTATACTTGAGAGTATTGTCAGTTTTACTCCAACTTTGTTGGGTGTTTATGCATGTCTGTATAGTTGTTTTCCTACGAAAGTGAAGTTTTCCAAATAATTTTGCCAGGGTCAACTTCCTTGTTGCTGTGGGATTTTTTACGTGCGCTAAACGCATGCTGCACACGGGACCTCAGTTTTTCGTCTGTATCTGAAAGACTAGCACCCAGCCCACTGCCAATGGTCTAAGGGTTGGGGAAAGAGTCCAGGCTCAGACGGGACACACCCGGCGGGGTAATAGACAACAACCACATTTGTAATGTTCTCATCCCTATCTTGTGCATCTGTACATAGTGTTCAAGTGCTTCAGCATTTGGGATGACCCTGCAGTCTTTATAAGCCAAGGTACAAGAACAGAAAGAGAAGGTCTCTTTAAGTGTCATCCCGAAATGAAACTGGAAACAAAATGAATAAAAAAAAAAGAAAAGAAAAAAAAAAGAAGAAATTTAAGTGAACGTTTACGAGAAAAACTGTTGTTTGTGTTAATGATGAAAGAAAGACAAGGATGGGCGTGCAGAAAAATGAAGAATGGAAGGTATGTGTCTGACGGCATGAAGAAGAATGAAACTAGACAACAATGTAAAATTGCAAACACACATAAAAAAGAGGAAGAAGCAAATACACTCGTCAACAAAAGTCACTGACCCTTTTATGAATTAGTGAAGTTTCTTATGCTTTTTCTTTAGTTTGAAGATTTTGTTGATTTCCAACTGCATCTTTTCAAAATCTAAAATCATTTCTTTCATTAATCCTTGTTTAATGCTTTTTTGTGTGATGTGCTCCTGAAAAAGTGGTCCATGATTTTTGTTAAGGAGTCTGTATACACAAGATAGCATTCAAATACTTAACAATCACTCTTTCACATAACGATGACCAGAACAAGAATTTTACTTTCAAAACTCACCGGCCTTTTTGCCGATAGACATTAATGTAAATGTAAGATTTCACCAGAGACATGTAAAGACATTTAACTAAAAGCATCTCTCTCTCTCTCTCTCTCTCTATATATATATATATATATATATGCTGAAAGAATTATATTTGAATAATTACACAATTATTTAAACCTAACCTATTCATCCTTTATCTTCACAAGATATTTTAATAAAAATATTTGAAATTTCTAAACAAATCTATAACAGGTCAATCATTGACAAAATAAACAAAAAATTAGCAGTCATTCTTAAAGAGAAATGAACAGAGGGCAATAATAATAATTAGTTCACAAGTGCAAATACACAGAAAAAAGAAAAAAAAAAAAGAGAAAAACTTTCATGAACCATAATTCCCAATTCAAGGCACTGATGCGAGCGTCTGAAGTCAATCTGAGAAAATACAACACAATGGGTGTTGCCGAAATTAAGCATTGACACTAGTGAAAAACTTCTTGGCATTGTGCATATCGACTTCAACATGTAATCCACCTTAATTAACAATTTTTCCATTGATACAGTCACAATGAACATTCAACATCACCAGTCCCCAGAGGCCACATTCATGAATGCAGACCAGTCAATCAGATCAGCGATCTGTATGCAAACTAGGGCAAAACCATACAAAAACTGGGTGATTCACTCAATTTGCACTGCAATCGCCAAAGGGAATATCCAACCTGCACCCACAATCATGGCCGCAGCTGCCAGCACAGGAAAAATGCGCGTAAGCAGCGACTGGTCTAAAGGTAAAACAAGTCGCTTACAGTTCAAATTGACAACATTAAATGTCACATAGTATGGGAAAACCTGGCTAAAGTCGATGAGAAACATTCTTAGCAATGAACAGAAAGAGATAAATTGATTATACTTGATTCTGTGTATCTTGTCAAATTAAAACAAAATGAAGCAAAGACTATACAGACAAATCATTTCTGTTTAGAGCTTTTCAGTCTGTAAAACTTCAAACTTTCAAATAATGTAGCTAGAACTGTGGTGTCCGAATGTAGCATTAATTTGAGCGTCACCCGCATTGGCTACCTCCCTTCATGATTTTCAGTTTTCAAGGTCATGAATATGTCAAGGTCATGACCTTGAACCCAAACGGCACATCCTCAATACATAACCTACATGCCCACCAAGTTTCCTCTTCCTATCTTTACTCCTTCATGGTGTTAAGCTGCAAACAAGCATACACACACACAGAGCTACTTACACAACAAAAAACACCGTCACTGCACAAACTCCGGGGTCATAAAAATGTTAAAATAATGATTTTGAACTTTCGCCTGGTTTTCCTGTACTTTGTCACAATTGTTTAAGAAGCTGGAATGTCTCTACTACAATGGAGTAAAGGGGGAGGCAAATTCAGATAGAATAAAGAATGCACGGATGAAGAATTCTAACCCACATATTAACACGGAAGCGCTCCGGCCTTTCAAACTTTAGACATATGTCATGCACTCATTATAATGACAAAAAGAACAAGGTATAAATGTATTAATAAACAATCAACCAGAATTAATTATTATTGTAAATATTTACCCATCAATGCGCAGACAAAACGAACAAGGTATAAATGGATCAATAAACAATCGACCAAAATTAATTATTATTGTAAATACTTACCTATCAATGCACATAACGAATAAGAAAAAAGTAACCTTTCACTGGCATACTTCTAGCAAGAACGTAGCTTTACTTTTCGGTTTCTGTCGTTGAAATGGGATCCATTCACATTCATACAGGTTAACGTACATAATGACACAACTGATCATGGCATTGCCCCCTTCGACTTACAGAGGAAGGGAGAAAAACACTAAGAAAGACCAAGTACAAAGAAGAAGGGGTACTACAAGCGAAAAGAATGAGAAAGAGAGGGAGAGAGGAGAGAGCGACAGGGAGGGGAGTGGCAGATATTCAGAGAAACCAACAGATAAACTGAGGCAGCCAAGCAAGAAACGTGAAAGAGTTACATCTGTCCATGTCGCATGAACATAACTGTATAAGCTTACAGGGCATATATATTTGAAAATTGTCATCCAGTCTTGTTTACACTCGGCCGTACAACAAATGATTTTGCATATAACCCGTCTATCATCACCATATTCAATTAGTGTCTATCCTTGAAGAGAGAGGAGATTGGGGGGAGGGGAGTAACAGTCTCACTGGATCTAATCTAATCCAATCAGACATTTTGATTCATTCTTTGTTTCTTCAGTAAGTTGTACACATAGTATTTCACGCATGTCCAACTTCTGCGGCGAAGATCTGGTTCTGAAGCTACAGCTTTCTGTGCATCATGCTTCTGGGGGACTCTGTTCATCGTAATGCAATGGGACAACTGTCTGTGCACAGCAGCTATCTCATATTTGCTCCATGGTCTCTTAGTCTGCTTTGGTGTCTTTGTCTGCGTTGGCGTCTTTGTCTGCTTTGGGGACTTGGATTTTGAAATGCACAAGTCAGGCTCTGAAGTACTCACGGTTGAGACAATTGCGGTGGATCCGGTGTGTTTTGGGGCATGACACACCGACATTCGTTCATCTGACATCTCAGCATTTTCCACCTCTACAATGTTGCTGGAGAAATCTTCATCATCTTCATCAGCGTCCTCAACATTATTTGCTTCTTTGTCAGGATCCAGCTCCTCTTTATCCAGGTCTTCACCATCTTCGTCTACGGTCAATCCCCGATTCACTCTGAAGAGAATGCTGGCCACTTTTGCTTTTTGCAAAATGTCAAGTGGTTGGCGATAAACTGACCTGTGGACACGAATGTCATGGCCAAGGAAGGACGCCAGTTGGTCTTGCTTTAACTTGGAGATCTCCATGGCTTGACTTAAGGTCGCCAGCTGTTTGCGAAGAGCCGTTGCAGTGAACAAGGATGGATTCGTAACACCAGCATTCAAAGCATATTGTTTCAGAACTTCAGGTCCCTATAAGGGTGTGTTCCTGTCGGGGTCATGAACATGTATTCACTTTCAATCCCTAAGATGCGGCGGAGGTCAAGCAGCTTTTCAATGCTTTGAACCATCTCAGGAGTCAAAAGAATGGGCACTGCTCTATTGAACTTGCCTCTGATTTCCACTCTGTGAAGCACATGAACTAATTTCTTTTCAGTGACTGTTAGGTCATCAAGAAGCATTTCTTCTGGTGGAGCAGCTTCTGTGGCTCTGCTCTGATGGTAGTCTGACCACTTCATTCGTTGCACTTCTCCACCACGTTTTCTGTTGAAAACTGTGATGGATGCTAGTGTAGCTTTTGCCAATGTTCCATAAGAGTCACTTTGGTTGTCTTTCTGAAGAAGGGAATTCACTTTCCGGACATCTTCCAGAGATGGGATCAGTTTTGGCTTGTTCATCTTTGCTCTCTGGACGGATTGTGAAGCGCAAGCTGACACACGGTCAAACCAGTCACTTTGATACAGTGTATCAAAACGTTCACATGTCTTGTTCAGGGCAGTGTCGTCCATCATAACAGCTTCTGCTTTGAGAATCTGGGATGCTTTTTTCAAGCTGTACCCCAACTTTAACACAAGTGATCCCTTTTTACACATGTTTGTGGAGTCACTGAATTCACCTAATTGTCTGGTGCAGCTGATCAGCAAGTCAAAATTGACAGGGTCAATAGCTTGAGCCAGAGATGAAACCTTCATGTTTGAATGTTTTCTCATTAACTGAGAAAGTCTGCCCAATTCTCGAAGGCGTGAGCGGATCTGACCTGGTGTATTTTCTTCAATGTCCCTGCGGTAAAATAATCTTTCGCCATATTTCAAGATCAGAGAATCGTTTCTTATGACAGAACTTATCTCATCATCTCTCATGTTTGAAATGACTTTCTGGAAGAAATTCCGTGAGACACTGCTTGACAAAGGCATCATCATTTCACCTTGCTTTACACATTGCCCTCTTCTAGGTTTAGGAGCAGTGTCAGGTTTTTGTGGACAGGTTATGTCATGTTTAACAAGAAGATATCTCAGGAAAAGTGCTTTGCAATACTGACACGCCACATACTCATTTTGCGTTGTACAGTGTTCCTTCTTTTGGTATTTGGGGATTAAGCTGCCTTCTTTGTTTTTGATGGCTTCATAATTATGTTTGAAATCACCTTCATCTTGCAGTTTTATGAACGCTTTTCTTCTTTCAGCACTCCCTTTTCTCATTTGAAGGATGGCTGCAACTTCTGGTTCTAGTCGATGCACTCGTGTCAAATGTGTCGACATTTTTGTGTTCATTTTTTGACAAAACTTGCAACAATGCTGTTTACTTTTGGAGCTTTTATTCCCACGAGCAGGCTTGCCAACTGTAGCATCACCACGTTTTCCACTTTCATTAGCTGAATCACTTTTTGTGAGTTTACTTTTTTCTCCCTGGAGCACTGGAAACACAATACTATCAGAAGAACTTTCATCAGTTTCTTTTATAATTTCCTTACAAGACATTTCATTGTCTGTGTCAGGTATTATGTCAGGGTCATAATGGGATGGAAGACTTGCATTACATTCACTGTCTGATTCAAAATCTGATTCAAAATCATTGTCTCCCGAACCTGGGGCCCAGTCTGATTCAGAATCAACGAAACTAAACAAAGATATGTCACTGTCCACTTCGCTTTCATAGCCCTCCTCAAAGGAACTGGAGAAGGGATCTGCTGGTTGAGGCTGGTCTGGCATTGAGGTAGCATTGCTGCAGAATCCAGGACCAGCTTCCATGACTCCCTCAGCACCCTTCACCAAGTTGTCCCCAGCTTCATCAGAACTGAAAACACATACACACACATTTATACTGAGTTGTTTTTGTATTTGTACGTGCAATACTTAGTTCCAAGAAGTACAATCAAACAATACAAAAAAATTATATGTATCTCTTCATGACTGTCAACCTGTGGATAAGGACAACGGGTGTATGGTCTGTCCGTTGTGTGGATGTAACTGCAAGCCTATGTGCGTCCATGTAAGACAAAAATGTTTCCCAGTCAACAATGCTAAAACAACTACCATAATTTGCAGACTACAATGCAATACATTTTTCCAAGACTAAAACTCTTCAGCATTATTTATTTACGTATTTATAGTCCTGTCGACAGCGACTGACCCTTTATGATTAACCCACCATGTGGGCAACCACACTCCACTTTGCATGGTGTTAATGCTATGCGAGACAATACCTGCATAAAGATGCAAAACATAACATACATGAAGCTTTACTGCTCTAGCCTATGTCAATATGTGTGACAGCCTTCAATAAAGGCCCACATGCTCTATATTCCACTTTTATTTACCCATCTTACAAAAACAAAAAATATCAAAATCTTAATTTTTTAAACACAATTTCAAGAACCCACGCCTCCTGGATACCAACTTTTCACAATTTCAAACGAATGCAAGCCCAGTGGTACAAACACTCATGCATCACTGAAAGCAACCAACCAATTGTTCTGCTTGTACCCTGGCCTGTGATTCATAATCAGTTTCTCCAGGTGCCCAGGCTGATTTTGAGTCAATACAAATGTCTGAAGACAGTTTACTGTATACTTCATTTTCATACCTCTCCTCGGTGGAGAAGAAGGGGTCTGCTGGTTGAGGCTGGTCTGGCATCGGGGTAGCATTGCTGCAGAGTCCAGGACCAGCTTCCATGACTCCCTCATCACCCTTCGCCAAGTTGTCCCCAGCTTCACACCGAACTCCACCAGAACTGAAAACAAAAACACACCTTTATACCGATTTTAAGGAAACCATACATGCATTTATTATTCCTTTGACAATCTTTTTGGTGCAGTGGTCAGCATCTCAGATTACAGACTGTGAGGTCTACAGTTTGAATCCCATCACCGTCAAGGGATTTTTTTTGTCCTGGTCCAACCCTGCCCAGAGTGGGTGGCTATGAGCTCATAGGGGAAGACTGAAACCAACAAATCGAGCTTCATCTACTTAACGGATGGATTCTGAGAGTGTTGTTTTAATTCCATGACCAACACTGTAGATATCTGTAGTTCTCGGGCCTGGTTAATGCCAGGATAACACCTAATTAATGCCGGGCTATTTGAAAGGAAGTGTAGAATATAAACCTGTCGCGTAGTCTCAGACCGAAAATAGAATTACACAACATAATTATTATGATCCGTTTCATTACCATCAATCATAAAAAATAAGAAACAGACTCAAATTCTGCGGCCTTGCATGCCCTGCTCTTGGTGACTTCAGTTTCAATTACCAATCCAGTTAATACCCTTGGTGTAGTCAGGTCAAAGTCATGGTGATCAGTGTGTTCTTGGGAGCTGTTGTTGGATGGTCATGGCGATTATTGTCGTCAGTAGGGCGATTAGTAGGTGGTGTCCTAGACTCCACCGAAACCCACAAATTTGTTTCAGCAACAGTGCAGTGTCTTCACGGTTGGTGGCCTCCTGATCATCCAACAAA
>CM065715.1:26118459-26140959 GCA_033310375.1 Conus canariensis
CTGTAGCAAGGGCTGTATCCGTGAGGCAGGAATTTCTGAAAGCCGAGCATCTTGTGGGGAAGGAGAGGTGTGGTGGTGGTGGTGGTGACCTGGGGAAAAAAAAGGGAGGGGGGGGGGGTGTCGACATTTGTAGAACATCAGTTTAGTGACGTCGTTTTTCCCACATTGATCCCGGACTTCCTGTTAGTGCAAGTGGCTATGATGTGGGGTGGGGAGGGGTTTGTGTGTGTGTGTGTGTGGTGTGTGTGTGTGTGTGTGTGGTTGGGAGTTTCTCTAACATAACGTAAAATGTCAATGAGAGAGAAAGGTTTTGTAGAGGATGGCAGGATGGTGGTGCAGCCGGCTAAATTTCGTCACAACGTCTGACTTATACTCAGGTGTTTTTTTGTTTTTGTTTTTGTTTGCTTTTTTTTTCTTCATTCATTAATCCTTTTAGTGATTCAGAATCCCCAACTTTCACTTGGTTTTGACGGAAATAGAAATACCAGTTTGCAGGTTTACCACCTTACTCCTGTTCCCTCTCATCCCCGTCCTCCGAAGCATGCATACCCGTGCTCATACGCGCGCGCGCGCACACGCACACATACACATGCCCGCGCACGCACGCACACACACACACACACACACACACACATACACACACACGCACGCACGCACGCACGCGCACACACACACACACACACACCCACACCCACACACACACACACACACACATACACTGAAGGTGTCTCCAAAGTCAAACAAAAATAAGGCAAACAAAAGAGCAAGCTTCCACAATATGAGCAGGATGTCATCCATGAAGTCGCCAAGACTATGATAAATGTGCAACAGGAAATGGTGGCTTCAGCAACATTCAGTCCACATAGAGAAAGGACGGATAATGGCTCATTTTCAGCAACATTCAATCCACACAGATAAAGGACGGATAATGACTCATTTTCAGCAACATTCAGTCCACAGGGAGAAAGGACGGATAATGGTTCATTTCCAGGGAAGAGCAGGTGGTGATTACAAAGCTGAGGTTTGGATACATGAGAAGGTAGTGAACAAATCTGTAATGTCGCTGTTCGCTCAACATGCCTTCACGCCCTGGTTCTCTAACATACAGCAGAGGATGAAACTCGTTGCACTTCTGGAGGACTTCATTCAGATGACTGGTGTTCCTGTCTGAACGAACGATCGACAAAGAAGAGATTCGCTAAAACAAGATGTGCTATATGTTGAAACCTTTATTTTACAGCAGTAAAGACATTGTAAGACAAAGCGGGGAGTACAATGTGTTGGCACCATGCCTTGCCAACCTGAATGCAGGCGTAACACTGTGGAGCAGGATAACATTTATGATCATGTCTGTTTGCTTGTCTGGCTGTCCCATAAAGCAACTCAAAAACAGTCCAACGGTTCTGCTTGGAATTATCAGAGATTTGAAGGGTCAGTATCTATAAAGTAGTAAATACTGAGATCTCTAGGTGCAATGTAGATAAAATACCTATAGAAAAAAATCGTTCGTAAGCGAGTGTTTTGCATTTCCGCTAGATTAACTTATTTCCATTTATGTAGTTACTGACAAATGGATAATGAGTGGGACAGGCCAGATTACTCATATGAGTCAGTCATTTGTACGAGTCTTAATCGTTTCCAGTCGTGACGAAAAACACACACATAGACACTGGTTTAGAACAGCTTTCTCTTCACAGTGACTGATGCAGTGGCCACACTCTTTGTAATGTGTAATGTTTACATTGAAATAAAATCTTATCAGGATAATTACATTTCATTTTCGAGCTTGTAAATTATTTTTCCTAGAGTGTTTCGTAGTTTGGTGTTTCCTTTCACTATGGGTGCCTCACTTTCCCGTCAACCATTTCAGTTAGTCTTGGGTTTTCTTTTGAAGCAGCATTTGCACATTTTCACTCAGCAGTACACCAGTACAAAACGACAGCGTCCAAACTGCATACGCAAAGGCAAAGACATCAAGCCCCAAGAACTGATACAACGGCATTTTCTGACCTGCATAGCGCATGTACTCGCCGCCACGTCCCATTACGGGATCCTACCATTTGGCGGCTTCCTGAATAGGGACTCCATACAGCTGACGAAACAGGCTGGATGCTTTGGAAATGGCGAGTTTATAGCGAGGTTCTTGGGCAACTGTCATGATACGGTTAAACAGTTCTTCCTGGATGATGGTGCGAATGTCCACAACTTCCCCAAAACCCTTCCTCTGGATCCTTTCACTGTTGTAGTACTGATCACCAAACATGGGGTTGCAGAGGATAGGAACTGCATGGAAGAGAGCTTCGTACTGGCCGCTATTGCCACAGTGGCTGAAGAAGAGTTTGGTGTTAGGATGACCCAGCAAGTCGTTCTGGGGCAACCACTTGGAGGTCCACACTTTGTCTGAGTGTGGAGAGGTTACGTTGGATCGAAACACTACTTTGAAGGGCAGGGTGTAAAACACCTCAAGTAGCTTGTCACTAAAAGTCTTTGGCAAACCCAGCACGGAGCCACCAAAGGTGACTATGACCACCCCTTGTTTGGCACTGTCCATGAAGTCCTGAAGCTTTGGGGGCAGGGGCTTGGCGTGTTCTGCCACTGTTCCCCCGATCAGTTTGACGTTGGGAAGTGTGGGTCTTGGGTAATCTAAAATGTGGTTCATCTCCACCAGCCACAGTTCAGCCCGAGCCAACAAGTCGCTTTTTGGGCATAGATGGACACAACATCCTTTTGCATGAAAGGGTTGTAAACGAAGAGCACTGCATGCATAAACATGCTCTTCAGTCGCTCAGAGAATGTCATGTCATGAGATAACGATCCAAACTGCATTAGGTTTGCAGCAGAAGAGTAGGGAATCCTCATAGAATGGACATCATAGATCGTTCCTACCATTGCAAAGGGAATCTGCGTTTTGTAAGGAAGAACTACCAGAGTGTAGATCATCGGCACATTATCAAGGACAATTAAATCTGGTCTGACATTACGAATGTCCTGTTCTAAATCTCTGTTGCGCATTATGTCGTCACACATCTTCCTAACTCTGGGCAATACAGTTGTTAGCATTATTTTATATAGAGGTGTTCCAGAAAAGTACAATGGTACTACATTATCCATTCCATTTTTTTTCATAGTTCTCGCGCAGTTTGTAAGGGATGACGGAAATGTTAGACATATCCAGAACTCCTTTCTCTAGCTGGTAGTTGGATTCGACAAGCCATGTTTGGTGACCGAGCTCTTGAAGTGCACGTGCAATCTGGATGTGGTACTTGAGATGGCTGGCGGTGGGAGCGGGAATAAGGACGACCCGCTTGCCCTCCAACCGTAGATTCTGGCATGCCAACATCAGCATCCACGACACGACCATGCAAACCGTCCTCTTCATGTTCTTTGTGATGGCTTCGTGTTGGTACCTGAGAACATACATGGACGCATGCACACACGCACGCACGTGTTTTCAAATGCAAGTGCGCGCGCACGCACACACACACACACACACACACACACACACACACACACACACACACACACACACAGACGCGAGCGCGTGTGCCACACACACACACACACACACACACACACACACACACACACACACAAACACACACACACACACACACACACACACACACACACACACACACACACACACACACACACACTCGCGTAAATTCAATCATTTAATCAAATAAACGAACCGGTATAGCAACAACAATAACATTTCTTTGTGTGTGTTTATACACAAATACACTCACTCATTCAAAAACGATTGTTCCTCAAGAATACAAACACTGTGCGGAAGTCCCAGTGACGGTGAGAAAAGACCCACTGACCACAGGGAACGTCCTGTTGACAGTGGAAAAGAATGCAACCCAGAATCCTCTTCAGAGGGCACCAAAGATTATTTGGTAAAAGCTTGGCAGTGTCTGGAGTTACGGTGTTTTCGCCTGTTAGTGAAACAGCAAGGAGCGTTCGACGGCGGCGTCTCTGCCCGGTGGGCTCTGCAGTCATGAAATATGGGTTGGTATACTCACGGGACCCTTCTGTGCAATAGTGAATGAGTATTTTATTCTCTAGGGAAGAAAGGCAGTTTGCGAGCAAACGAATGTTAAACTGATATCAAAGGAGAGCTATGTTCTGTGTGAAACCAAAGAAATGTTAGAAGAAACTCAACTTTAGTTTGAGGAAGTTTAAAGAGAAAGAGAAGCCCAGGATGTTGATGTAAATAAATGTGTAAACTGATTGCCAAAATGAAACAAATTAGAATCAGATGATTTAGAATGTGAAATTACAAAAAAGGAAGCCTCAGAGCCGCCAAATATATCTAGTTTTTGAAACAGGAGAAATTATGATCCGCTCCATCAACGAAGGTTTCTGCGGAGGAGAAATATCTACATTACAAAGAGAAGGCCTAATCATATGCTTTCCCAAGGAAGATGAGCCCAGAGAATACCCCAAAAGATTGGAATCCTTTTTCACTTTTGATTACAACTTACAAAATTTGGATCCACTTCCACAGCTCACAGAAATAAAACAGTGTTACCAAACTCATAAACGAGCACCAAACAGGGTTTATAGCAGGGAGGTACGCTAGACATAATCTTAGAATTTTGTACGATGTGATACAATCTTCAAAACAAAGATTTAACAGACATCTATAATCCACTGACTTGTAAAAAAAACAAAAAAACTTTGACCCTGTGAACTGGATTTGTATGAAAAAAGTTTTCCAGTATTTTGGTTTAGGTATATATGCAAATGGGTTTATTTATTTACTTATTTTATAGTGATATTATATCACAGATGATAGTTAATGGAGGAAACGTCTTCGAGCTTTCTGAAAAAAGAGGATGCTGTCAAGGAGACCCAGTACCTCCTTTTTTATTCGCCCTTAATGCAAAGTTATTTACGAGCAAAATCAGATACAACCCAGAAGTTAAAGGCATATAGAAGTCAGACGTGGATATTGAAATAAGCTGTTTGTACACAATGCATTTTATGTGCTAGAAGGAGACAGAAATTCTCATCGAAAACTTTTTGATACATTAAAAGATTTCGAGGACATTTCGTTTGAAATTAAATTTTGAAAACAAATTTCATGATGTATAGTTGAGGCAAAAAAAAACTCAAAAACTTTGAACTCAGCAGAAAGCCGGTTGTCCAGAAACGATTAAAAAAAATTACGTACCTGCACTGAGGTTCACAAATGATTTATAAAATATAACAGAAACACATATAGCAGATAAATTTATATGGATGAGGAACTCTGTTTCAGATTTGGTCAAAACGGCCGCGTTATCCTCTAGATAGGGTTGTGGTATTAAAATATGTTATATTGTCAAAATTGTGTGTTTGTGGTTCTTACCTCCGAATCCACCAGAAAAGGTTATAAAACAACGTAAAACACGTATTTTGAATTCGTTCCGGATAGAAAGCCAGATAAGACAATGTATGCCGTGCACTATACAGAGAATGAGGTACAGGATTACTAGATATACGAAGCTTTTACATAGGCAATAGTATCATCATGGCTCACGGAATTCATGCTAAAACATTCAAACGTTAAAACGATTTTAGCTACACTTTGTCCAGAGGTAAATAGCTTAGTAAATTCTGGTACAAAATTACTTTTAAGTTATACATGTGGTACTTTTACGTAGGATGTGTTCGACTCCCATGAGTCTGAACACTCATATCAATTTAAATAACCAAGTACCAGACAGCAGCTGAACCCATGATAAATTTTGGTTCAACGATTTCTATTTTCATTTTTATTGAAAACATGGATAGCAAAACGGATGTTTCATGCTGAAGTTGTGTTGGATGGAAACGGTGTTTTTCTGTCATAAAACTGCTTCAAGAAGCTTAGGAATAACTACGAATTATCTTAAGCACATAGGATGCATTCGCGCAGTAAAAGACTACATCAGGAAAGAAATCGTTTTAGAAAATGATTTGAAGAGTAAATACAGTTAAGCATTACAAATTGTAACAAATGTAAGTAAAGGGTCAAAGATTTATGACAACATATTCTTAAATAAAACTGAAATAGCTGACAGCCTGTCTTTCATCAAGTGCCAGAGATATCATGTACAATATTTTGGTGTGTGTGTGTGTGGTGTGTGTGTGCTGTGTTGTGTTGTTGTGTGTGTGTGTGTGTGTGTGTGTGTGTGTGTGTGTGTTTTTTCTGTGTTTCACTTTTATTTTCGCGTCTCCTTCGTCAATCTGTGAACGCTTCAAGCTTGTGGTGCGAAGTCCAGTAAAACTTGAGATATTCTAAAAAATAGTCTTCAATGTTCGTGGATTTTTAACCTGAGTTACTGGTGTCCACAGGTTGTGTCTTGTACATTTTACGCCATTAAATGTTAAGAGAAATTTTCAGTATATGTTTAGAGAAATTGTTACGGTTTTTTTTTATTTGTAGGTTTTAAGATAGTTTTAGTGCATCCAGGATTGGATCTGCGCTATTTTGAAGAGTTTCCTCGTGTTTATTTGTGTGTGTTTGTCATCAGCAGGCAACTACGATCCGGAGGAAGCTTAATGAGCTCTTCACAGAGCAAAACCATCGTTGCTTGTAAGTTCTTCTGGCCTCCGTTTTGGAGGAACAATAAAACTAACTGAGTACTCTCTAGAGGATTACTTCTCATGTCCTCTTTCCCCATAATTCTTACCAGTTCGGAGATTTTGGTGCTATTTTTTGTAACAAAAGTGGGTTATGAGAATTTACTGATCATGAAATAAAAAATGTGTGTGTGTGTGTGTGTGTGTGTGTGTGTGTGTGTGTGTGTGTGTGCGCGTGCGTGCGTGCGTGCGTGCGTGCGTGCGTGCGTGCGTGTGTGTGTGTGTGTGCGCGTGCGCGTGTGTGCGTGTGTGCGTCCGTGCGTGCGTGCGTGCGTGCGTGCGTGTGTGTGTGTAGTAAGTCTGTCCTTTAAAGTTATGTATTTTGACTGGGACGGATTCTGACGCTCGCTCCACTGTGTGCAAATCAAAGGCGTCTGGTTATTATCACACACACACACACACACACACACACACACACACACACACACACACACACACACACAACTGTCAACATTCATATAATGATAATTAGAACACATAGGAACTATGACAGCATGTCAAGTTCGTTTATTGTTTGTTGAAAAAACTTACATTTTTGAGTTAAAGTGTTCTTTAAAAAGAAGAACATTCGTGCCATGAATTTCAGAAGAGGGGATACAAGGAGGAGGTATCATTCGGAAAGAAAGAAAAAAAAACATTCGTGTGTGTGTGTGTGTGTGTGTGTGTGTGTGTGTGTGTGTGTGTGTGTGTCTGTCTGTCTGTCTGTCTGTCTGTGCAAGCGTGTGTGAGTGCGTGTGTGTGTGTGTGTGTGTGTGTGTGTGTGTGTGTGTGTGTGTGGTGTGTCTGTGCGTGCGTGCGTGTGTACGTGTGTGTGTGTGTGTGTGTGTGTGTGTGTGTGTGTGTGTGTGTGTGTGTGTCCTTCATTTAACGTCTATCCACTATTCGTGATATTAGACAAATGTGTGTGTGTGTGTGTGTGTGTGTGTGTGTGTGTGTGTGTGTGTGTGTGTGTGTGTGCGTGCGTGCGTGTGTACGCGTGTGTGGTGTGTGTGTGTGTGTGTGTGTGTGTTGTCTGTCTGTCTGTCTGTCTGTGCGTGCGTGCGTGTGTACGCGTGTGTGTGTGTGTGTGTGTGTGTGTGTGTGTGTGTGTGTGTGTGTGTGTGTGTGTGTGTACAATCAGCAACATTACTTTTAATCATGGAATGCTATACTAGTATTTTCTATTCCATGACACGGCTTTTTAAGAAACTTTTCGTAAGTTTTTCATGTACTGATACAGTATCATCAAACACACACACACACACACACACACACACACACACACACACACGCACGCACGCACGCACGCACGCACGCACACACACACACATACGCACGCACGCACTCTCGCAGACAAGCACGCACGCACGCATGTTCATACACACATACACACACGTTTGCCCTTGTAGTCAGACCTTGTAAATGAGCACATGTACATATGATATGCTTATTACATTACCTTAGGCAAGAGAAGGGCATTCACCCTCCCTAAGGTCTGAAGTGAAAAAGACAATCTCTAGTTAAAAAAAAACAACCTGCGATGAATACGATATGACCAATACATGTCTGCTAGGTTCCAACCATAACAAATTATAAAGTTTGCTCGAATAACGACAGAATCTCTAGGACAACAACCGCACAACAGAATATGAGACAGGCATACTTACATTCAGCAATTCTGCACTGAACAAAACATGATTTACAAAAGAGGGGGTGAGGGTGAGTCTGTTTCTGGGTAGGCTGCATTTTGCACAGCAGTATGAAAAAAAAATGTTCGGTTTTTTTTTTTTCTTCGTTTTTTTTTTATTATTTGATTTTCTTAAAAACGTACACTTTGTTTAACTTCCTGGTGTTCTGAGTTGACTTTCTGTTTGTTTTTCACTATTCCGTTACAGAAAAACTTCAATCCGGAACTTCGCAGTAAGTATATTTTGTTTTTGGTCATCTTTTCATCATAGTGGTATCCTGAGTCCTTGTTCATATTTCAATGGAAGTCGCCTGGTATCAGTGAGCAGTCTTTTGAATTCACATGATCATCATTCCACGAAAAAATACACATAACTGTTGCAAGGAAGCTGCCATGCCAGTGTAATCAGTTTTCTCCATGCAGCTTTTCTTTTACATTCTATGTTAGACACAATACAGAATGCTGCAGATGACCTTTTTGCTCTCAGTGCTATTGTTTTCTTAGCTCGCTAAGATTTTCTCTCTAGCAACAGTTATTTGCATCATCAATGATATTTCTTCAGTTTTTTAAAGGAAAACTGGTATCCATTTTTTTCAGTGCCCACACCTTTCAATACCATAGAGGTACCGGCCCTGCACTCATTACAGACAGAGACAGGGGTTAATTGACCATAAACCAAAGCCTGGCCTATCTACTATTACTGCTTCCACTAACAATGGCACCAGCCCACCTGGTGCATCAACTTCTTCCCCCTCTTCCTCATGTAATTGTTTCTCGTGTGATCTATCAGTCTCATGGAAGCAACAACAGCGGGCAGTGGTTTCATACTGACTGCACGAGTATTGGATCGTCATACGAAGACGTGAGTGACCCAGTATCAAATGGTACCGTCTTGTATGGCACAAATGACTGGTGTGACGACTCTCTCAACGAAAGAGATCTCCCTATTCAATTCACAATTATTTAGAAAGAACAGAAATATTGTTGGAGGAAGTGTGCTTATTGCCACTGCTGAAGACTTTGTGTGCATGCGTGTTGCCACGCTAGAAGTGGACTGCAAGACCCTTTGAGTTGGCGTCAAGACTAAAGATAAACGTAACCTCGAACAGCACATGTTATAAGCCTGATATCAGTGACACATCTAGCCATGACGCTCTCTAGGAGTCTTTAAAGACATCCGCTACCGCTTTGCTCGTCAGTGGCGACCTCAACTTCCCTATTTGAGACTGGGCCAAGATGACATTAACGCCAAGTGCAGTTTACCCCATCCCTCTATGGGAACTTCCTAAACGCCATCTGCAACAGTTGCTGGTGTTCAGCACAAGGGCAAAACAACATGCTGCATCTCCTGATTACAGATTTTCATGTCCCAAACGTAGAACGTGGGTTCTCAGACTGTGATGGAGTGTACCTGGAGCTGCAGACCAGTAAGTACAGAAGATATCGGGTACCAAGGCACATCCTTCTGTAGGGACAGTCACAAGCCCGGGAACTGAGCTCTTCGATCATCCCCAGCAGTGCTGTGCAGAATGACACCAAAGAAATGCGGAAACTCTTCACGTCTGACCTTCAACACGTTCCCCATTGCTCAGTCCCTTTACGAGGAGCATTTTCTAAGCAGGGTCTTTCATGGATAAAATTGAAACTAAAAATCTCACCCGACGCTGAAACCGCTTGTATAACAAGACGAAGAAGACACCTTTAGACAAAGCCCTAAAGACGGAAGCACGAGATACAGAGGTAGAAAGGCACTGGAAATACATGCAGAACCTTCTTCACTAACCCAGTTGACCAGTAATAGGTACCTCTGAAGGTGCTCTGGGTCCACGTTAACGAAGAGAAAAAATGAGGTCTCGCCACTAATGCGCAATGGGAAACTTGTCACTGTTACAGATCAATAAACATGCCTGCTAAACCGACCATTCCAGACGGCCTTCGGCTCAGGTGCCTTCTACACTCAAAGTGAATTCATCGTATTCAAACTGTCACGAAGAAGACGTCACACACATCTCTTGCCATCACCGTCAAGGGCGTGGAGAAGTTGATTCGCAATGTGAACCCTTACAAACCTTACGAACCAGACAAAATCAGCCCAAGTTTTAGTTCTCTGACCACTTGCTGCCGAGCTAGCACTCACCCCGACACCAATCTTCAACTCATTTCTCCAAGCCAAAATGGAGTTCTTCAGTACTGGGAAGCGGCACACATCACACTAGTGTTCAACAGGGGTGAACTCTAAAGTCCTGAGAACTACTGACGCGTTTCTCTAATGTTCATGACCTATACGGTCATAAAGTATATGATTGTCAGCTACATAATACGTGACCATGAAATTATTGTTTCACGGCTGTGAGACTTGGTCCACGAGCTGACCATGTGCTTCAGGCAGGGACTCAACTTGATCTAATAGTGACGGACTACCTAAAGGTTTTCATAAGGCTGACCGCCGGCCTCTGACACACAAGCTGTCAGACTATGGGATGAGGGGTGGGATAAACCTTTAAATCAAAAATCAAAGACTGACAGCAAGCAGACATCATCAACGGAATAAAGTCGAGTTTATCCATGTGTGTTAAGGAGTTCCTCAAGGCTCTGTTATTGGTCCAACATTGTTTCTCCTATATATCAACAACCTTCCCAGCCACACTGACATCAACACAAGGTGTTTTCCGGATGACGCCATTTGCCAACGCCCTGTTTTATTTGACAATGTCCAGCTCATGCTGCATGAAGATCTCCTGAAACTGGAGCGATAGGAACACAGCTGGAACATGAGTTTCAGCCACAAGGTGATCAGGATGTCACTAATGAAGACGCAAAGTCTATAATGAACACAGCAGAAGAAATGATGGCTTCAGCAACATTCAAACCACAGGGGAAAATATAGCCGATATCAGGTGATCATTATGAAGCTGAGATCTGGACGTTCAAGACTCAGACATCACCTGTCTTCCGACCTCCACACCAGTGACTCTGCTGCATGCCCCTTCTACATTTCCCCAATGGTGGTTGAGCCCCTCCGCCTGTCTTGTCCCATCCCCCAGAACCAAGGAGCAGGAACCAGAGCCAGCATTCATATTGAGCTGATAGCAGACTGGGACCTTCACAACTTCACAGAGCAGACGGTGAATACGTCCATAGAGTCACTATCCACTTATTATGGCTCCTGGTCCTGATGTGCAGACGCACTGCGGAGGCTGAAACTCTTTGGACCCATGAAAGAGCTCCAGCACACTGCAGTCTGCATTCAGAGGACTGGTATTCCTGTCTGAACAAAGGAACGACCACAAAGAAATATGCTAAACAAGACTGGCTAGATTGTGAAATCTCTAAAAGTCTTTTCTCGAGCTTGACAATAATTTGTCAGCTTGACGGGATGTAAATAGCAAACACTTAATTCTTGAATCGTTTCCGATCAAACTATAGTGATGCATAAAAGTGGGTACTGTCACCCGCAATCAAAGATAAAGGAAGTCATCTTGACATTGCTTAACTTCTCATGACTACATCAGAAGTATAATGGAACGAGCAGGCTGCTCAATGCGAGTCAGATCAATCCATCTAATGTAGCTCTCCACTCGATCTTGCAGTGATTATAAAGAACACATATTGACACCAGAAACCTTTGGGCTGAGTTGACGAGGAGATTTCGCCGAAGACAAAGCATTTGTTGATAGAGTCTTTCCACTCGGTAGAATAGGGAAGACTATCCCTCGTAATGGTCATGTTACGTCATGATTTCTCTGTTTTCCCTTTCTTTCAGCAACACACATTCTCATCGTCCCAAACAAAGGCAAACGCATTGATCTAAAGATAGTCGCCAGAGATCCTCTGTGTCTGGAATACCCTTGATGACACACTGAACAGCGATCAGATGCCTATCTTTAGTTTGAAATCTATCATTTTTGTTGACATTAGAAGAATACAGTCAGTCCCACAAATGACGTTTCCTGTCTAGAGCGCTGGGTTTGAACATCCTCGCAATAGCAATTTCTTTTGAATTTGTTGAATCAATACCGCAAACATTTTTCGCGAAGTGAATATCACACTGTCGTTGCACGACGTGCAGACCTGTTTTCAACAAATCATTGCCAGTCTCAAGCACAGACCTCTAATAAAGATAGTTGTGACATGTGTTCGCACCGTAATGTGTTGAGTTTTACACAGGCGTAACTGTGTGGAGTAGGGTAATGTCTTAAGGTAGTAATTGTTGATCTGGCCGTCCCATGAAACAACGTAAAACAGTTGACTGGATCTTCATGGAATTACTTGAATATGCTTTAAGGTCAAACTCTAGAAAGTGGAGTAAACACTAGGGACTCTAGATGCAAAATTGGTGAAATGCAAAAGAAAAATCGTGAACAGTTTCGTGCTGTGCGTTTATTCTTAAGTGGACAGGGTTCGCATTTCTTTCTTGGATTGTGTTTTATCTTGATTTTAATTATTTATCTAATTTCCAATCATTCATTTGTTCATCAATATATATGTAATAAATAAAAAGTCGGATTATCGGCATGATCATTATATCACCTTTATATGTTTTCATTTTTTGTAGTATTGAAATGAAGCATTCGTCAGGAAAATTTTTCTGTTCATCAATGGGTGTGCATGTAGGCATTTTGAACTAGCTGCCATTAAAAAAATTCATTGTTTGCTAAATTTTAATTGTGGTTTGGCACACTGTTTTAAAATGGAGAAACTTTGCCATGGTTTAACATTCTGATTAAAATGATATGTTTACTTTAATCCAATCACTGTCTTGCATTGTTTGCGTGTGTAAACAATTTTGAGTAGGTTTTAAAGGGGTTTCTTTTCAATATATTTAAACAATAGATGCCTCACACTTCTGTAAATCATTTCAATCAGTTTTGGGTTTTCGTTTCCAGCAACACCTACACAACATTTTCACACAGCAGTATACCATTACAGATGACAGTGTACCCAGTGCAAACACAAAGCCGAAGACATCAAGCCCCAAGAACTGATACAACGGCATTTTCTGACCCGCATAGCGCATGTACTCGCCGCCATGCTCCATCACGTGATCCAACCATTTGGCGGCTTCCTGCATAGGGACTCCATACAGCTGACGAAACAGGCTGGACGCTTTGGAAATGGAGAGTTTATAGCGAGGTTCTTGGGCAACTGTCATGATACGGTTAAACAGTTCTTCCTGGGTGATGATGCGAATGTCCACAACCTCCCCAAAACCCTTCCTCTGGATCCTTTCACTGTTGTAGTACTGATCACCAAACATGGGGTTGCAGAGGATAGGAACTGCATGGAAGAGAGCTTCGTACTGGCCGTTCTTGCCACAGTGGCTGAAGAAGAGTTTGGTGTTAGGATGACCCAGCAAGTCGTTCTGAGGCAACCACTTGGAGGTCCACACTTTGTCAGGGTCTGTGGAGGTCAGGTTGGATCGAAACACCACTTTGAAGGGCAGGGCGTAAAACACCTCAAGTAGCTTGTCACTAAAAGTCTTTGGCAGACCTAGCACAGAGCTACCAAAGGTGACAATGACCACCCCTTGTTTGGCACTGTCCATGAAGTCCTGAAGCTTTGGGGGCAGAGGCTTGGCGTGTTCTGTCACTGTGCCACCAATCAGTTTGACGTTGGGAAGTGTGGGTCTTGGGTAATCCAAAATATGGTCCATCTCCACCAGCCACAGTTCAGCCCGAGCCAACAAGTCGCTGTTGGAAATGAAGGGCATTTCTGGGGCATAGATGGACACGATATTACCGGGCAGAAAAGGACTGTAAACGTAGAGCAATGCATGCATAAACATATTCTTCACTCGGTCAGGGAATGTCATGTCATGAGACATCGATCCAAGCTGCATTATATTTGCAGCAGAAGAGTAAGGCATCCTCATAGAATGGACATCATAGACTGTTCCTATCATTGCAAAGGGTACTTGGAGTTTGTAAGGAAGAGCTGCAAAAGTGTAAATGAATGGCACGTTGTCAAGAATGATCAAATCCGGTCTGACGTCACGAAGCTCCTGCTCCAGTTCTTTGTTCCGCATTATATCATCACACATCTTCCTAACTACAGGGAACACTACAGTTCGCATTATTTCATCCCCTGAGGTGTTGGAAAAGTACGTGTGTGTTAAAACTTCTACTGTCTTTTCTTCATAGTTCGCGTTCATTTCGTAAGGGATGACAGTGATGTTGGACATGTCCAGAACCCCTTTTCGTAGCTGGTAGTGTGGTACGACAATCCACGTTTGATGACCATATTCGTGAAGTGCCCGTGCGACCTGGATGTGGTATTTGATGTGGCTGGTGGAAGGAGCGGGGATTTGGACAACCCGTTTGGCCTCCAACAGTTGGTGCTGACATGCCATAGTCAGCATCCATGACGTTACCACCCAGCTTGTCCACATCATGTTCTGTGTGATGACTTCACTTTGGTAACTGAAACCACACACACACACACACACACACACACACACACACACACACACACACACACACACACTTTTGTAACTTCACCTTGAGTTTGACCCTTTCGCCCCTTCTGGGCTATGGAGGATAACGAATGAACAACCCAATATGGAAACAAGAGACATTATTTTGTGTATGTTCAGTGCAGAAACATACTCATAATTTAAAGTCACAATTCCTTGAGAATACGAAAAGGAGAAAAAAATATACATGTATCTTTTTCAGGCATTTTGTAAGATTCAAATGTACTATTTTCTTCATGACATAATTTTATAAAAACGATAAACAACCTTCATATTCCAACATAGGTGAATAAATTCTGTTGTCGTGTCAAAGTATATTCGAACACTCAGTCATAAAACAATATACATCGTCAGTAACATTAGTATTGCAATCTTATATTAGTAGTTGTGGTCTTTCTGTTTCATGTTTTCTTCCTGTTTACATTCGGAGTTTGTGGTTACTACATCTAAAGTTGAAAATGGTTAGAGTGAGCGACTTTGATGCTAACAGCTCTGAATTCAAACCACCCGTGGGGCAGGATGTTTGCATTCAGTTCAGGGAAAGGTAAAGTGATGGCAGGACAGGGATGCATTCCGTTTCCCATATTGCCATGCCCTTGACACGTTAAATCCCAATCAGTGTACAGCCTCCATGGTTTTAGGGCTTAATCCTTGTGTAACCTCTAACATCAGGAAGATATCTATGTAAGGTTCTCTTGTAAGGTAACTTTTATGCTGTCTGTTATAGCAACATTTATGACGGTCCCGTGAAGCTTTCCACATAACCTTTTTCTATTATTCTGTAATGATTCTTGAAAATTCTTACTCCGCTTCCCAATGAATGAAAGGCTGAGTCAAAACTCAGGCACACCCATTTTCATTTAGTATCTGCTGTACAAACTAAATTCCAGATGAATGCCAAATGCCTATAGCAAGTAAATTATTCGAGAGGCAATACGTCTGAGCAAAGTACTTATCTGTAGATGTGGGTCGTCCAGGGTTAGACCTGACTCATGTCATCCAGCAGTTAATCAGAACAGAGTTCGAATGCAAACCAGTTTCTCCATAAATCAAGTGGGTCATGTTTTTTCTTCAAATTATTCGATCTGAATAAACATTTCTCAAAATTTCACTTGCTACTTTTCCAAAATCATATTTTCCTATCGCAAGATCTCATGGCGGCCTATCACTACTGTTAGCCAAGGCTTGGTTTCCGGTTTGCAGACTGATCGCAGTATTCAGCTGAATACCGGGTAAATTGCAGCGAAAGTGAGAAACTACCTGTCACGTGGGCCAAAGACAACTAATCCCTTTGATCACCTATTACTACACCATCTGGGCTGTGGATTATTAATCACCACAATTGAATACATCACCTGAGCTGGCATATTTAATTATCATCTGAATACAGAAGTCTGCAGGGAGGATACATCCACCGAAAAGGGAGATGAAGTCAACGTCACATTTTGCCAACTGATGTAGAAAGGAGTACGTCGGTTTGCTGACTAGTTTGTGAAAGTAGAAGGTAATATTCTAAGACTGACCTTTATGCTGGGTTCAAATGATGTGGGCTGCCTCAGAACATTTAAACCACACAAAAAAGATCGAAATGTCCACTTTACTGAGAAGGAATCCTCGTCAAGTTCACAATCAGGGTCGGAAGACACTGAGACATATGCAATTGAAAAGAGAAAGAAGCTTGTTAAAAAGGGAAACCCAAGCTACAAGCTCTTTTTTTTTCAATGCACAGAGAAACCACAACTAATTTCCAAGTGTGAATATGAAAGACACATTCCGAATAATGAAGCTGAGGAAAGGGGTGTACTCGCAAGAATTGTCTGATACTTCGTTACCTTCATCATGATGTGATGCTTTGTTTTGGGTATGTGTGGCTAAACCTGGGCGTTGAAGGATTAAATTCAGTTCTATATCAGCCTTAAAGAAAGACTGACACACCGTAGATGACAGGAGAATGGAATTTTCGTGTTAAGAACTATGATAGATTTAATATGCACAAGATTTTTTGCACAGTAGTTTATGATGAAAGGCATTTAAAGTTCAATATAGACAGGCATCGTTAAAATCAATACGACAAAATTAAGTATTTGTGTTTTGAAAATTGCTGTACTTCAGTTTCGGTACAAACAGAAAGCACCTCTTGATCTAAAGAACAAGTAGGGTAGCTTTTGCTCCCTTGATAAAATTTCATCAAGAGAGCAAGAGTTACCCTACTTGTTCTTTAATTATTGTTTACTGTTTCCTGCCTCGTTTAAGATTACCTCTTGATTTATTTTGCCCATTGAGTAGACAAATGAAAGAAGACGAGGAGCTTTTTATTTTGTGCTGTCCTGTACTGATAAGGGTAAGGTAAATACATTCAAAGAACTGTCAGCATCCAGGTCTTTGTCGACGTAGTTTATTTCTAGCAACAAATAATGAACAAAAACTAAATATCTGTCCATTGATCTCTATACAGCGTTCAAGTTTCGATGTTTGTTTCTGAAAGCATTACTCTTGATCAGTTATATAGTTAAAATGATTTTGAAATGATTGTTTAGCTGCACGCCTTACATGAGGGGCAATGGCCAATTAGTGAATGAAATGAGAGAGAGAGAGAGAGAGAGAGAGAGAGAGAGAGAGAGAGAGGGAGAGAGGAATAAAGGAAGGGACACACACACACACACACACACACACACACACACACACACACGTACGTACACACGCACGGACGCACGCACGCACGCACAAACGCGTACACACACACACACACACACACACACACACACACACACACACACACACGCACGCACACACACACACACACACACACACACACTATTATAAATATATATATATATATATATATATATATATATTGTGTGTGTGTGTGTGTGTGTGTGTGGGTGAGAGAGAGAGAGAGAGAGAGAGAGAGAGAGAGAGAGGAGAGAGAGAGAGGATAGAGAACGAACGAACGAACGAACGAAATTTAATCAGTGTAGGCGATGGCCCCTTCTGATGGGGGTACAATACAACAATACCAATAATGAACATCATACAGCAAGGTAGTATATCATAGTTGACAACATAAGCATACAAAATGTACACAACAAATACTAGAGTTAGATTCCTTTAACTGACCATAATTGTGTGCCTTTTAAAGGCCTTGTATAAGTAAACACATGCGTTCTTCAGTATTTTCTTCCTTTTGATTAGCCATGAGCAAAGCAGCTCAGAATAAGCAGGGGTTTCAAAGAATTTCCGAGGAATGTATTCATACCTTAAATCTTGCAGAACTGGACAACAAAGCAGAAAATGCACTTCCTCTTCATTCGCGCTTTTGCATAAAGGACATAGCATATCAATGTTTTAAGTATTTGCGTATCGGTACTGGTGCACTTTGATGTCTGTAATTCCTAATCTAAATCTTGTTAGGTAACTTCTGATATGCCTGTCAATATTAAGTGAGAGATATTTTTCACAACCAACAGATGTCTTAAAAGTTCTGTAAAACGAATATTGCTCACTGTTCTGGATATTTTCATGCCAGTTTTGCCAACGGTTATCATTTGCCAGAGTTGTTTCAGAAAAGCATTTACATTTCCAACCCCTTGACACATCCAGACACACCCAAATTCATTAAAAAACAGAAAATCCCGAACATCTGAAACCAACGACTTTTTACCACGCGATTCCAATCCAAGTAGCATATCATACGCTTTAAGTGGTAATCTGTTGTCATCCATTTGTACCACCCTCAGCCAGTATCTAATACACCGTACAGATGAATCGATATAGATAGGATAGCAGTGTGTTTCCCCATAAACACATTCATTCGGTGTTTTCATGTGAACCCCCAGAAATTTCTTAAGAGCAAATGAATGAACTTTTTCCACATGAATAGCAGATTTATCTAAGCCCCAAATTTCAGCACCATATTGAGCAACTGGTTGAACCTGGGCATCGAAGTTTTTTAGAAACACAGTCAAAGAGTTATCATTCAACATGTTTAATTTTTTTTTCAAAATACATAATAAGGCATTTTTTAGCTCTGCTTGCTAGATCCTGACAAGCAGCTGTAAAGCTCTCGCATGTAGAGAAATAGACGCCAAGGTATTCATAGCAGTGTACAACAGCCATCATCTGTCCATTAAAAAAAACATCTTTCGCTTGCTGCCAAGTGACCCCCTTTTCTAAAACCAACAACATCTCTTTTTCATATTTACCTTTAGCTGAAGTTTAGAGGCTGTTTGACACAAGTTGTTTAACTGGGTCTGGAGGCCAATTGGCGTCTCAGATAATGAAACAATATCATCAGCTAGTAACAAGATGAATAGTTCAATAACATCGGGAGAAAGTGTTGTACCATGTCTTCCGTTTGCTATATTTTTCTAAAGATAGTTCATTTATAAACAATGAGAAAAGAACAGGGCTACAAGCATCACCTTGTTTTACACCCTGTGTACATAAAATATAGTCAGTAAGTTCTCCACCTGATCTGACTCTTGCTTTAACGTTATAGTACATACTTTTAATACACTGATATAATTTGCCATTGATACCGTTCTTTTTCAGTATTGGCCAGAGTAATTTTCTAGAAACGGAGTCAAACGCTTTCTCGAAATCAATAAAAGCTACATATAGCTTACGATTACACGAAAACTGCTTTTTACCGAGAGCCAAACATATGATCTACAGTGGAATGATTTTTTTTTTTTTTAACCAGCTTGATACTCACCACCAATGTTATTTTGATCGATCCATTTTTTGTAATCTGTTATTAGTGATGGAGCTGTACAATTTGCTGCTTATATCAGACAATGAGATTCTTCCATAATTACCAGGATCATTTACGGCACCTTTTTCTTAAACAGTTGAATAATAACCGATTCAGTCTAGCTTTCTGGATATAGTCTTTTATCAAAAAGAGTATAGAAAATTTTAAGAAAGAAATCAATCACGTTATCCTCACCATTCTTGAATAACTCACCAATCAAACCGTTGGGATCAGCAGATTTTCCATTCTTTAAATGTCTTACCGAAAATAGAATCTCCTCTTTTGAAATGGGACTATCCAAGCAACTTGTTTCTTTAATTTCTTCTGTGTCTGCTTCACTGCAAACATCGTTCTCTAGCAAATTTTTGAAATGATGGTGCCACACTTCAGTAGAAATATTACTGCGTATAGGAGATGTCTTTACAGAAATGTTATGAACATTTTGCCAGAATTCCTTCTGGTCATGGGTTGATTTTATTAAATAATTCAGTAAAGATTTGTTGTGCTCTGTCTGCTTTCTCTGCAACATATTTTTGTATTCTCATCGAGACTTACAATATTTAACACGGTCTTGGCTATCACGGGTTCTGCAAAACACTCGTAGAAGTTTCCTCGTATTTGATTTTGTCATTTTACATTCTTGATCATACCACGATTCAGTCCTCTCACCTGAATTTATTCTTATCTTCTTTTTCATACATTCTGCTTTGGTCATAATACAATTATTAAACATACATAAAGCTACATTAATATCTTCATCTATGCAACAAATCGCTGTTTTCAGTACTTACAGGGTATCATCATCATTCATCAGACTACGAAAAATGTTTGCATATTCATCATTCCAAATCAATTTCTCGACATATTCAGCCTCATTGTACTTCTTTGCAACAGGACCAACAATTTGTGTAAAGCCAAAGTGCAGTTCCAAAGGAAGATGGTCAGACTCAATACGGTCTGTTACATACAAAATTAATGCGTTAATGATTCTAGATATAGATACAAGTCAATGGACATAAAAAGAAATAATCATTGACACTACTCCCTGTATCAGAGATGTATGTGAAACGACCTTGGGGGTCGCCATTACATACACCATTCATTATACATAATTCTAACGCTGTGCACATATTCAAAAGGAATTTTCCATACCTATTAAGCACACTGTCTTCAGAGCACCTGTTACCACAACATGAAGAGCTTTTGACTTGAGAATAACAAGCATACACATCACTAGATAGTTCTGGACCCAAATTTGCTGTTCTTCTATTGAAATCACCGTTTAGTAAAAGAAACACATCAGGAAATTCAAAAATGTTATCAGTAATAATATTTTCAAGCATACTGATGCCATTATCTATACCAAAGAAGGAATAAAAGGGTGAATTTTCCGGTGGTATATAAGTACAAATATGCAAGACATCTTTGGGCAGACCCAAAATACATTTTGAAATAAGAAACATCATCGTATTATTACACCCAGTACCTATTTTTGTACATATTTTGATAATTCATTTTTTATTAGACAAATTATTCCCCCTGATCTTCTCCATTGCGCTGTAAACCGAGTCGCTGGTTTGCAGAAAATTTTGTAGTTATTAAACACACTAGTCTGAAAGTTTTCAACAAAAGTTTCAACGAGACATATGAAATCAAATGACAAAGCATAATCGATACAACTGCGGTCCTTTAACTTCGACAACTAGCCATTCACGTTCCAGCGCAATAAAGACATGCCAGTTCTAGTATTATATACACCATTCGCTCGACAGTCACTCTCGCACACACGATGTACATTTTCCTGTTTTCTCATGGATCCATTGTTTCCATTCTCGCAACAAAAATGACCAGTCTGAAAAGTTCCTTTTGTATCATAGCGAACTGAGACAGAAAAATCAACATCTACATCTTTCTTATTAAACTTGTTGAGATCAATAGTGTAGCTGTTCTAAATTTCTTTAGAAAGTCCACTCTGTGATGAAGTCGACCCAGTGACCGACTGACGACAGCTGACAGGCGAGCTAACTCGGCCACCGTGAGTACTGCCGTTTGACAGCAGCGACAACACGGCAGCAGTGTCACCCGCCGTGTCACGATTCAGTGAATCGCCCTGTTCAGCACGCGTGAGCGAGGGGGTAGAATTTAAGCGATACGGTGACTTGAATTTATTTGTTCGTGTGAAGACATTGAAAAATTGTGGACAAAAGCTAGCCCCGGAGGACAGATAGGGCTTACTCTGTTGTCAATATCAGGCCGGCTGGATTGTTAAGCCATCGGTTTGAGCTTTTTATCTCCTTCTAGATAGAACCATTTCTCCGTCTATGATCAAATGATCAAAGACCATGGTGGCTCTTCTGTTCTCTTTCCTAGCATTCTTCAAATGCGGAACCAAGTTCCTTCGTATTTCCCTCACCGTTTGCGAAAAATCGTCACCAATGAAGATTTTACTGTCCCGTAATTTATATCTGGGATTTTGAATTTTTCCCCAACTTTTATCAAACGTACACTTTCCGATAATTGGGGAGTCAGGTTTTCGATTCAACCGATGAAGTCTGTCGAATTCGATGTCCTGGGGCAGCTCTAGTTTGTCTGTCAGCAAGTCTTTCACAAGTCCTTCACATTCATCTCTGGTTTCGTTGTCACGTCTTCGCATTCCATAGAAGATAATATTGTTTCTTTTCGAGCGTCCCTCTAAATCGTCATTTTTTTGTTCTAAAGCTGCCAACCGTTCACACAGAGTTTGATTCTGCTCTTTCAACTGCTGGTTTTCGTGCTTTAAATCCTTCACTTCCTCCCTCAAAGATGCAACATCTTCATGTAATCCCGCACACGTCTTTCACTTCTTTAACATCTTTCTTCAAGCCATCACATGTACAGTTCAAATCGTTGAGAGAGGCCAGAATGTCCTTCATCATCGGGTCACCAGACGACTTAGACGGGGTAGATGCGGATCCAGAAGAGCCACCACTTGCAGATGCCAGTCGGGTCTGTCTC
>CM065715.1:26143459-26178459 GCA_033310375.1 Conus canariensis
TGAGTAAGATGTACTCCAGTGAAACAAAGTCAGCCGCTTACCACTCTCAATCAGTGCGGATTGTCAAATGTCCTCATGGCAGGTCTATGCCTCCGTCCCAGCAAGCCCCGCATTGCGTCACAGTAACAAGAGTACTGTTCCACTGACCTCATTTGGTACAGACAATGGTATGAGTACATGAACTTTGAAACAACTTCACAGAAGCTTGCTTAAAAGTAACACATGCACTCTTGTACAAACCGTACCTTGTTTCAAGATAATTCAGGACACGGGTATACGAAAAATAATACCACGACTAGAAAGCTAAAAAAAACAAAAACAAAAACAAAAATAGAAAGAAGAAAAGAAAAAAAAAGTAGACATCAGTGTTGATTATGCTTAGTTGGCATTTTTTCTGAGATGCAAATGTAGGTTAGTTTGATGTCTCACCGTAAACACTATTATTTTAAAAGAATTTGACCACGTTTCTGTCAATATGCTTTCTATTGTTGCTCCCTGAATAATTTATGTTTAAGTTGCAAGGCGTGCACGCGCGCGCGCGTGTGTGGTGTGTGTGTGTGTGTGTGTGTGTGCGCGCGCGCGATGGAGTGTGTGTGTGTGTGTCTGTGTGTGTGTGTGTGTGAAAATTCACTGTATGTACAATAAGAAGCAGAACACTTCATTACACGAGGCAAAGCCGAATAGCTCCTTGGCTTTTCTTGTTTATTAATTTAACTGGGGGTTGTGTGGGTGGGGAGGCGCTATTAATACAAATGCAATCCATGATCACGAAAAATTAAGGCAAAACAATCCATCAACCAAAGGTAAGATGCATTCCATCAACACATCGAGCTGTTACAATAATCCATTCAAATTCACATAAGTACAACGATCTGCACACACACGTGCGCGCGCGTGCGCGCATGTGTGTGTGTGTGTGTGTGTGTGTGTGTGTGTGTGTTGTTGTTGTTGTTGTTGTTGTTGTCATCTTTAGTTTAACGTCTTTCCACATTAAGTGATTTTAGACGAAGAGAAAGGGTGTGGAAAGGGGGAGCATGAGGAGGAGGTGGGTGGGTGGGTTATCTTGCAATCATAAAAAGGGCATTGTCATGAGTCGGCCGAATGTTCTCGAGCATTTAGGCAAATTAAGGGTAGTTTTGCTGTTGTTGCGAGCAAGTTCCTTGGGTTCTTCAAGTGTGCGAACTCAGGCATCACCAGTGGGGAATACCCCAAGTCGTCTACTGAAGGAGGGACAATTGCTGGGAAGTGTTTCGTATGTCCGAGGCATAGTGACAAGTAGTTGCCGACCTGCCGGTCCTGGGTAGACGAGAGTGTCCACTTTGAGCACTGGCTATTCACTGGGTTCTCCAGTGGGCCTGCAGGGAAGGCGATCGTGTCAGGTGACCGTCACGGGTAGGTGACCGTCAGCCTGCAGGCAGAGTACAGCGACCAGTCACTCGTCCTTGTTCTGAGGAATGAATGGAAGGCTTCGGCCCATTGAGTGGTTTGCACCTTGTTGTCTATAGAGGTAGTATAGTAACTACTTGAAGCATCAGTCCTGGCTGGTAGAGAAGTCCAGGCTGTTAGTACAATGGGTAGCTCGGGGAATCGAACATGAGTTGAATAGGAGGTCAGGCATTAAGCACTTGGTGCCCAAGTCTTTGTTGGCGTTAGCAGCTGTTGTGCGTATGTGTAGGTGACTAGTGATTCCATTGGCGGAATAAAAATAACTTGGGGATTTATTGGTACAAATCGTGTGATATGTGTGTGCCAGTGATTCCATTGGTTGAGCCAGTTAAACTCGGGTTCTCTCTTTCTTTGAGAACGAATATAAGGAGCTTGGAAAACCAGGAAGTGTGTGACTCACTTAAGGGCAAGTGAACTCGCCTGTCTTGCTGAGGGCTCAAGAAAATACAGCGGGAAGCAGAGGTTTGCTGTCGCCTCGTTGTCTCCTGGGTGGGGACGCAAGACAGTGGAGGTTGCTGTAGCCTCGGAGCCGACGACGAGAAGAGTTGTCTCCTGTGTGGGGACGGTCGACAGCAAGACGTGTCAGCCTGTTGCAGCCTAGACAGGGAGCTGCCAGACAACGGTGGGGTGTTTGCAGCCAGAGAAGACCTGTGGGAGAGGCCGACAGGAGCCCTTTCCGTGGAGAGGGTGAAGTGCGGTGGAGTCCGGGAGACTCGGTCTGAGGGTGCGACTCAAGCTACGTTGCCAGTGTCCCCCAACTGGGATTTGGCCAATCGGGAGGACGCAACAGTGTGGCAGCTTCAGCTCGTAGTCGCACAGTGGGATGAGAGAAACTGACGTTCAACCAAGGAATGCTGGCAAGTTATGGACGTTTCATTTGTTCTTAAGTTTATGAGTGTGCAAACAGAATAGTGGAATATTGTCTTTCCTGGTTAAGTAAGAATAACTGAAGAACAGGGGATGCGATTCATGAAATTGTCTGTATGATGTTTACATTGTTGTATGATACAGATAGTTGTGTTGTGTAGTGACGGGTGGGGGCTCGGAGTCAAGTTAAATAAAAGTTGATTATTTTCTATGAAATGTTATTGGTTTCCCGTCACCTTTGTGCGGGCCCGATGTGAGTGACAGAGTGCGTGTGCCTATGCGAGAGGGCATTTTGGTTGTGAAAGCGTAAATACTTCTGTCTATAACCCCCTGCATCCCTGAATATGAAAATCATATTTTAATAACGAGGGGGAGCGTCGGAGACCCGTCACAGGCATTTTTTACGATCTTTACAGTACAACAACAATGTACTGGAAAATTTACGTTAAATAACTATTGTGAATCATAACACAAACTATAACGAATGTCCCATAGGGCTGCGTAGTAAACAGTGTGCAAAATCAAACAACAAAGTAAAGTTCTCAAAGATACTTTCAAGAGAACTTTCATAAAGAGCCGGTAAAATGGGTCTCAACCTCTGGCATTCCAGAAGAATATGTTGGTTTGAAATTTGTTCGCCACACAAACATTTAACATTCCTACTGAATTTCGTTTTGGAGGCATTAAGCTTTATTATAAAAGACAGCGAAGTAATGTGTCTAAATTTGAAAATGTTACTATAATTAACAACCATTTTGTTTGCTAAATCATCGGAATTCATTAAGGTACTAGAGAATTTCTCCTTCCTATGGATAGATTTTGAAACTTTGTTCCACGATGCTTGCTCCAGTAAATGATACCCCTCTGTAACGGATAGTGGAGTGTTTATTTCTATAGATTCTCCGACCTTTTTTTTTTGGCGGCTCTATCAACGCAGTCATGTGCGCGCGCGCGCATGTGTGTGTGTGTTGTGTGTGTGTGTGTGTGTGTGTATCTGTGTATGTACTAAGGGAGGGGGTGTAATTCTGGTCCCTACCCGATTTCATTCCCTGCAGAAGATACACAAATACACAGGCAAATTCAGCCGTTTTGAAATCATTCATCTAACCTCTTTTGTGTTGAAGACTACAAGGTCAGCATGGAAAACAACTGGTTTCTGCTTTTACTGTGTTGATTTTAAGGAGAAGAGAAACTCATAATCCTTCATCCTTTTTTCCAAAGAAATAAACAACCTGTGGCTCGATGGAGGCGGCTGAGGATTATTGCTTGACTGAATGAAGGTGCGACCCAATACGATAGCAGTTTTTTGTTGTTGCTTTTTCTGCGAGTGATTATGATCTTACTGTTCATTTAAATGTGGATCTTCATTAGTTCAGTCGTTTAGAGTACGAATCATGTACCTAGACGGTCGGGGCTTGCAATCCCAGGCGCTGATACAAAAAAGTGAATTTGCGATGCCCCTTTTGAAAGACTTTCTTCTGGCAGTATCAGTGTAGTGTTAACTGGGTGTCCTTCCTCCTGCTCCCGTTCCCTACACCCTTCCCCTCTTACTACTACCACCACCACACTCATCTCCACTCCAACTCCGCTGGGATGGTTATTCCCACTTGCTACATAACTTAAGGCTCATGTGGACGATGAACCTGAACTATAACTGTATAATTAAATTAGGTTTACGATAGGAAGGCGTAGTTTAGTTACAACTATTTCGCATCTATTGGAGGGAATAGAAATTATGCGTGATACAGCCGCGGAACTCGCGCGAAATGAGTCAGATTTTAATGTTGTTGTCCACTAGGCTTAAACAGAGACAGTGTATTCATTAGGACTATCTCAAATCACATGCGGCAGGGGGAGGCGGAGTGGCCCTTAATTTCTCTTCTCTCCAATAGGTATAGAATCAAAATAATCCTGTTTAAACTGCACATTTGTATCATAAGCTTAGTTTCATTATACCATTTTTTTTTTTTTACCTATTTCTCTAACAGAGAATTCACTCGAGATTTTAGAGAGCTAGTGGAATGAATAAATGAATGATTAAATCTTCTGTTTAACGTGTTTTCACCATAATTAGTGATCTTACACGCAGAACTAGTGGACAAATGACATATGTCATCCAAATGTAGTGCAGGCCTTGTAATAAACTGTAAAATCATTTCATGTCCAGTGACATATACAAAGCACAACAGCAAGATCGAAGACATGCAGACATCTACTTTTTCTAATAACACTGTTATAACCTTTGTTTTTTTTAAGCATGTCATCAGTTTAGTTAATACTTATCCTTTGTTTGATGTTAGTTTCATCATTTTTAAACTAATGAAATGCCTTTTTTTCAATTGAAAAAAAAATGTTCGTTTATTTTCTCACCCTTTGAGGCCCACCCAGCTCTCTATCTCAGTATTGTGCCCTCCATTTTCATATTTCTAACATGAGTTAATTTTTTCATTCATCATCATTGTTGTTATTCTCATTTTTGTACTCCCAGTTCTTATAGAACAGGGAGTACCTTACAATGGGAACGAAGAAATGCTGTCTGTGTGTGTGTCTGTCCATCCGTGGTCAAAATGTGTTCCACTCGCTCCACACAAAACTACTGGGCCGATCTTTCTGAAAATTTGTAGGTATGTTCATTATAGTGACGGATGATGCCCGATGTTTTATTTTACCGTTATAGCCGTTACTAACGGCTATAACGGCCCATAATGGTTTTTCTTCTTAATGGAATATCTCAGAAAGTACGAGGCCGATCTTTCTGAAAATTTGTAAGCATGTTCATTATGGGTCACAGATGATGCCCGATGTTTTCTTTTACCGTTATATCCGTTACTAACGGCTATAACGGCCCATAACGGTTTTATTCTTTATGTGATATCTCAGACAGTACTTAGCCGATCTTTCTGAAAATTTGTAGGTATGTTTATTATGGGTCACGGATGATGTCCGATGTTTTATTTGACCGTTGTATCTGTTCCTAATGGCTATAACTGCCCATAACGTTTTTTTTTTTTTTTTTTTTGGAATATCTCAGAAAGTACTTGGCCGATTTTTCTGAAAATTTGTAGGTATGTTCATTATGGGCCACGGATGATGGCTGACGTTTACCAGAAGAGCTGTTACTAACGGCTATAACGGCCTAAAATGGGTTTTCCTCTTTATGGAATATCTCACGTGTATTCCAGATAAACTGGGAGTACGTTTATATGCTTTGCATCTTGTTATTATTGTGATTATCATTTTTATTATCATTATCGTCATCATCATCGTTATAATTATTATTGTTGTTATTGTTGTTGTTATTATTATTATTATTATCGTTATTACTATCATTATTGTTATTATTACTGCTATTTCATAGTATTTATTGGACCATAATTATTATTTTGTTAAAATTCTTATCATTATTGTTATTGGTTTATTATCATTACTATTACAATCAATATCATTCTTATTGTAATTATTGTTACCATTAACATTATTATTATTATCATTAAAATTACCAGTCATCGTTTACACTATATGATTAACCTAATACCATACATATTTTCTAGATTTCTATGCATTAGTATATTTTCAGATCTTAGCTATCTTCCTCAACTCCTATACCATTATAATTGTGATCGTTTTGATGATTTTAGTGATTATGATACCATTATAATCATTGGCATACATTTTATATTCTATCTTTCTACCTTTCCCATTATGTATATCCTCCTCCTTCTTCTTCTCTTTCTTCTCCTTTCTCTCATCCTCTTGTGACGAAACGCTTGACAAAACCATCCGATCGGTCCCACTAAAACCCCAAGCCAATAAAATAGATTTCAGATCTATGCCCACTCTCCTCTCTCACCCCCCCCCCCCCCCCCCTGCCCACGCATTTCCCGTGACGCCTGTCTTTCTTATTGACGCCCCCCCCCCCCTCCCCTTCCCGGCACTAGCTTCACACACCCTCCCCCCTCTATCCCGTGAAACAAAGGTGCGACGCCACTGCCGTGCCCCCCCCCCCCCCCTCACGCCCCCTCCCCCCTTTCATATCTACAGTCCATGCACTGGCTGAACTGGTGAATTATGTCACTGGAGTTTCTCCGTGAGAGTCTGTGTCTATACGGACGCATAAATTAAACCGGCCACTGAAGTCCGTGAGCTGTGCCGAGTAGGTTCAAACGGTTTCCGAGGCGACTGGTAATAAGATTAGATCCCTCCCCCTCTCACCCCTGATGAGTGACTGACAGGTTGTCACAACTGAATTCCGCAGTTAGGATACATTTATACTAGCCGCACAGGGGTGCAATTTCACTGACCCCTCAAGACTGCCTGTAGACCAGACCAGAGGAAGACAAAAGAGACAACTAGAGAAGGCGTGGGACAATCCTGGTAACCTCGTTGATCTCCAGTCATTCACTGTTCATTCCCAGGAAAAGTGAGTTGGAACTCTATTTTACATTTTTGAAACTATGTATGGATTTTATGTATGCTGTGTGCGTTAACATTGTAACTTTGTACAAATGCTTAGCAACATGTATCAAACTGATGAATGATTATTCTGCGTAGGAGTTGGCTTGCCATCATATGGCAAAAGCTCTCTCCCAGGGGTTATGATTCTTTGTTAACAGTCTGACCACTATTCATTGTGTTCACACTGACTTTTGCCAGTAGGCAATTCTGTCTGTTAAGATAATAATTCAATGATTAATTTTGGTTAGGAAAACAGTATGCCTGTGCTAGGTTAAGAACTGCTACTCTGATTTATAAATACTGGTGATTGTTGGAATGATTTGTAGTGTATGACTTTAAGTCTACACCACATGTGTACTTGGACTAAGTGTAGCCCAAGTCAGTGTGATTTAATTCATAAGAAACATGGAAGAGTTGTTTACTGAAACTATGTAACCTAGTATTACTGTCTCCTACCCTTTTGTAAGCTTAACTTAGTCTTTAAACAAAAGTGGAGATTAATAGTTATAGCAGAAACTCTACCATAGAGGAAACTTTGCTGGCTGAGTCTCACACCTGTACTGAAAGTAAACAAGGGTAAATGTGTGCACTCGACAAACCAGCCATCAGATTCTCACCTACAGACCAAGTTCTTTTTATCGCAGAACTGGGATCCTGGTCACGCTATCCTGGTCACGCTACACATTGCGGCTGGACCAGAAGCTGGGACTTTCGCCCAACACCAGGGCGACACCAGACAACCAATCTACACCAGTGGGGCAGTCACCAACCACAGGAGAGATCAACTACCCTCTCCGAAGGAAAGCTAAGTAAGCTTACCACCTGGACTCAAATCCATCAGACCCTTGCCCTCACTTTATGATGAGACGGGGAGACCCTGTCTATGAGTACCTCTTTGGATACATTCAGTGTAACTTAGACAGACCCCCTGTATGCCAACTTAAGCTTGCTGCACTGAGTGCAAGCGAGTAAAGTAGGAGTGAGGGAGGGCCCCTCATTGTGGTAGTCCAATGAGAACTAAATCCTAGCCTATGAACTTGACATGCCCAAACTTACCTATGTGTAAGCAATAAAAGTTGATGTGTGAAATTGCACTTAACTTGTGTCAGTTCTCTGTTGTTCAATCAAATGTTGAATGTTTGAACTTCTCTCTTCAATTCTGTCTCTCGGAGCTACAAGTACTTATAAGAGTACAGGCCTAAGGAAAATTATCTCAGAGCCACTGTTCAGTATTTTACCCAGTCCCGGAAAAAAAATTAAAATTTCTTCGATGACTAGTACTGGAAAGTTGCTCCTTCCACCACTAGTAAGAGAGAGGGTGTAGGTGAAATGTTAAGATAATTCCCATTGAGAAATTATCCCCAGTCCTTCCCCTAGAGGACCCACCTAACACATACTCATCTCGTCGCACTCCTCCTCCTTCTCTTCTTTACTACTATCATCATCATCACTACTACTACTGTTACTACTACTACTGCTGCTGCTGCTGCGCCGCCGCCGCCGCCGATTTTCTGGCACGAAACTTCAAAAAGTGCTTAATCCTGCATAAGTGGTATATTCGTCTAAATATCATTTTGCATAATGTTTTGATGTTAGCAGTCGATGAAAGATTGTTGTCGATTATTATGCCTAAAACAAGATGATTCTTTGTTTCTTAAATTGTTGGTAAAAGCAGAAGGAAACTGTTTTACGTTTTGCCATCTTTGGCAGTTTGTTATATGAGCATTACTTTAGTCTTACTGAGAGTTAGGGACATAGAATTCACACAATTATCCACTTATCTTCAGACTTACGTAACGATGCTATCACGGAGTAAGGTAGAGCTGTTTGTGTGAATTGTGATATCACCACAAAAAAGTTCACAAAATTCTTCAATATGAAGAGGGATATTATTTACATATATGAAAAATAGGAGAGGACCCAAAACTGAGTGGGGTGCTCTATATCTGACAGGTAATTTATTGGATATTGAAGAATAAAGAAAGACAAGTTGTTGACTACTGTCTAGGAATGATGAAATCAGTCAGCGCGCATTTCCTGTTATGCCATGAAATGACAATTCTTTCCATAATAACGTGGACGTTATGACATCAAAAGCCTTCGCCAAAGTAACAAATAGTGCGACACAACGTGTAATTTAATTAATTTAAATATGCCAGTGATCTATTAAGTTTGTTAGAACAGTATGACATTAATCATTTCTCTTGACACCAAACTGACTATCATTGTATAACTCAAGATGATCGTAAATGTGTTGATCTATCTGTTTTTCTAAGGGTTTGAATAATACTGACTAAAAGATATTGGTCTCAAAATAACTGGTTTGGAATTGTCGCCAGATTTGTAAAAAGGAACTACTTTTGCGACTATGAACTGTGTTGGAAAGTTAAATTTTTCAACGCACAAGTTAAGATGCTTATAAGTGTTTCAGATATGACTGGAGCTAAAAGGCTCAGAATTTGTCATCAGTTCCATAAAATCCACGACTTCCTGTCTCCTAATGACATAAGGAATAGTGAACAGTTACTGACATTGAGGGTACCGACAGTCGGAAATTACTATTCTTGGAATTGCAGAGCTTGGTTATTTTATAAAGATAAGGTAAGTGAGTACAAATTTATGTAAAGATACTATCTGCCACATCTGTGAAATGTTTCTTGATATCGTTTCGGATGACGTTGCTTAAATGACATATTTAAGATCGGGAATCTGTTCGTAAATTTGTAATAGCTTTCTTTGTGGACTTTTGAGTTTTGTTTGGAAGAAACAAGATCCTGTTAATATTTGTTTCTGAGCAGCTCGTTTGAGTGAATTACTCTTCTTTTTTTTTAATTCATCTGACTTCCCTCCTATCTAAAAAAAAAAGAAAAAGAAAAAAGAAGAGGAAATATTGCGGCTTGTATTTCGTCGGCCATCCATTTAGTTTGAGGAGTGTGTCTCACTTTTTCGTGTTTTGTATACTTGTCTATCATAAATCGTATTCAATATTTGTAGCCGGTACTCTAGAGCGAGCGAGCGAGAGAGAGAGAGAGAGAGAGAGAAAGGGAGAGACAGACAGACAGACAAACAGACAGGCAGACCAGACCCACAGACAGATAGACAGAGGCAAAAACAAAGAGAGAGAGAGAGAGAGAGAGAGAGAGAGAGAGAGAGAGAGACGGTGGAGGGGAGGGACAGAGTTTAGTTCTAAGTCAAGGAAAAATATTTCCAGGGGAAAGAGAAACAATTAAACATACACACGCACATTGCACACACATATACACCCGACCGTGAGTGTGTGTGAGTGTGTGTGTGTGTGTGTGTGTTTGAAGTCGCGGGCGCGCGCGCGCGCACACACACACACACGCACGCATGCACGCACACACACACACACACACGCACGCACGCACGCACACACGCACACATATACATACACGCACACAGAGGCAGTAGGCGGGGTACAAAAGTGTTCTTTTTTAATCAGCCACACAATATCTTTAAAAACAAAACATAAAGCAATGTATTCAGAGAAAAAAAGCAGCACGAGTGAACTATCTTACAGTAAATGCAATGTGAACAGCTAGCTACTTCAAACCAGTGCACGAGTCAAATGTCCTTACAGCAAGTCTGTGCCTTCGTCCAGCATTCTTAAGACGTCACTTTCAGGTCACTGCTAATTGACTTCATACGGTGAGAGTGGGTATTATAAGGCCTTTACAACACACACACACACACACACACATACACACACGCGCGCGCGCGCGCACGCACGCACGCACACACAGAGAGGCGCCGGCTTCGCACACACTTTGCCAAGGGTAGTGCCCCCTGACCCCTGTTTGGTGAGAAGATAATAAGAAAACATGTACACTTGAAATAACACCGCATAGCTCGCTGCAGCAGTAACACAAGCACCCATATACAAACAGCACCTAGTTTCAAACTGGTTATACGTGTCTGTGACAAACAATACATCTGGAAAATCTAAAAACTATAAAGAAGAAGAAAGGGGACAGCATTCAGATTATCATGCTTTACTTTTGACATACTTCTCTAAGAGATGCGTGTATAGCATACTTTAGGGCTAAGTGGAAAAAGGAGTGTTTGGGACAGGAGGGGAGGTGAAGAGTGGGGAGAAGGAGGTGGAAAATGAGTGAGAGCAAAGTATTTCTAGGTCGTGATATAATGACTTAGCATAGATGTATATCACCCTTCACCTTTGACATCGTCTGTTGTCATCAGTGTTTTTATATAAGTCTATGATAAGATTTTTAAAAAACGCATACAGTGTTTATTAAGTGACCGTTATCACTTTGATGGTGGTAGAAGTAATAACAGTAGTAGTTGTGGTGGTAGTAGTAGTACTATTGATAGTATTAGTTCTCACAGTAGTAGCAAGGTGATGATGTTGAAGATGTCGATGGTGAAGATGATGATAATGATGATTATGATGATGATGATGTATATTTTGCTGTTGTTGTTATTGTCTTACTGCGATAAGTATGCGTTTTGCGTTTTGTATTCCTTACTTGTAATTTGTTCTTATGTTTTGTAATGAATATGTATTTAATTTTCTTTAAGTATATTTTGTTTTGGGTCATCTTTTCATCATAGTGGCATCCTGAGTCCTTGTTCATATTTCAATGGAAATCGCCTGGTGTCAGTGAGCAGTCTTCTGAACTCGCCCGATCATCATTCCACGAAAAAATAAATATAACTGTTCCAAGGAAGCTGCCATGCCAGTGTCATCAGTTTTCTCCATGCAGCTTTTCGTTTACATTCTGTGTTGGGCGACAGCCCTTTAGACCAAATGTGAACTGTACAGAGTGCTGCAGATGAACGTTTTGCTCTCGGTGCTGTTGTTTTCTTTGTTCACTAAGACTTTCTCTCTAGCAACAGTTACTCGTATCATCAGTGATATTTCTTCAGGTTTTTTTTTAAGGAAAACTGGTATCCATTTTTTCAGTGTTTGCTCACACCTTTCAACAGCATAAAGGCACTGGCCTCGCACTCATTACAGACAGATACAGGTGTTAATTGACCATGAAACTATTACCGCTCCTACTAACGATGGTACCAACCCACCTGGCACATCACCTTCCTCCCCCTCTTCCTCATGTAATTGTTTCTCCTATGATCTGTATCAGTCTCATGGAAGCATTGGAGGGTGCCTTCGCTACAACAGCGGGCAGTGGTTTCATACTGACTGCACGAGTATTGGATCGTCATACGAAGACGTGAGTGACCCAATATCAAATGGTATGGCCTTGTATATGGCCCAAACGACTGGTGTGACGACTCTCTCAATGGTAGAGGTCTCCCTACTCAATTCACAATTATTTAGAAAGAACAGAAATATTGTTGGAGGAAGTGTGCTTATCGCCACTGCTGGAGACTTTGTATGCAAGACTTTGTGTGCATACGTGTTGCCACGCTAGAAGTGGACTGCAAGACCCTTTGAGTTGGCGTCAAGACTAAAGATAAACGTAACCTCGTACAGCACATATTATAAGCCTGTCAGTGACACACTTAGCCATGACGCCCTCTACGAGTCGTTAAAGACATCCGCTACCGTGCGGAACGCCTCTTTGCTCACCAGTGGCGACTTCAACTTCCCTATTGTAGACTGGGCCAAGATGACACTAAAGCCGAATGCAATTTATTCCGTTCCTCTATGGGGATTTCCTAAATGCCATCTGAAGCAGTTAGTGGAGTTCAGCACAAAGGCAAAACAACGCGCTGCATCTCCTGATTACAGATTTTCATGTCCCAAACGTAGAACTTGGGTTCTCAGACTGTGATGGAGTGTACCTGGAGCCATAGGCCAGGAAGTAGAGGAAACGTCAAGTACCAAGACACTGCCTTCTGTAGGGCCAGCCACAAGCCCGGGAACTGAGTTCTTCGATCATCCCCAGCAGTACTGTGCAGAATGACATCAAAGAAATGTGGAAACTCTTCAAGTCTGACCTTCAACGCGTTGCTCATACTCAGTCCCTTTAAGAGGAACATTTCCTAAGCAGAGTTTTTCATGGATGCAATCGAAATAAAAAAATCTGACCCGACGTTTAAACAAGATGAAGAAGACCCCTTTAGACAAAGCCCTAAAGACTGAAGTGCGTAATATAAAGCACAAGATACAGAGGCAGACCAGAAAAGCGCACTGGAAACATATGCAGAATCTTTTCCTTGACCCAGTTGACCAGTAACAGGCACCATCAAAGAAGTCCTGGAACCACGTTAACGCTGAGGAAAATAGGATCTCGCCCCTGGTGCGTGATGGGAAACTTGTCACAAAACAGATCAGTCAGCATACCTGCTGATCAGACCATTCTAGTTCGCCTTCACCTCAGGTACCTTCTGCACCCAAGATGAATTCGTTATATTAAAACCATCACCAAGACAATACGCTACACTGATAATTATGTCATCAGAGTCAAGGGCGTGGAGATGTTGACATGCATTGAGAACCCTTACGAAGCTTATGGACCAGATAATATCAGCCCAAGTTTTAGTTCTCCGATCACTTGTTACCGAGTTAGCACTCGCACTGACACCAGTTTTCAACTCATTCTTGTAGCCAAAGTGGTGAGGTTCTTAAGGACCGGAAAGCGGCGCATGTCACGCCAGTGTTAAAGAGGGGTGCACTCTAATATTGTCCTGAGAACTACCGACGCATTTCTCTCATCTTCATTGCCTGTAAGGTCATGAAATATATCATTGTCGGTTATGTAATGCGTGACCATGAAGTTATTGTTTCACGGTTGTGAGGCTTGACCCACGAGCTGACCAACGAGCTTCAAGCAGTTAATCAACTTGATCTAATTGTGACGGACTTCCTAAAGGATTTCACAGGGTTGACCACAAAGACTGACAGCAAGCAGACATCATCAATGGAGTGAAGTCGAGTTTATCCAAGTGTGTTAAGAAGTTCCACAAGGCTCTGTTCTTTGTCCAACATTGTTTCTCCTCTATATCAACAACCTTCCCTGCCAGACTGACATCAACACAAGGCGTTTTGCGGATGACACCATTTGTCAACGCCCTGTTTTATTTGACGGATGTCCAGCCCATGCTGCACGAAGATCTCCTGAAACTGGAGCGATAGGAACACAGCTGGAACATGAGTTTCAGCCACAAGGTGATCAGGATGTCACTAATGAAGACGCAGGGTCCATAGTGAAAGCACAATGGAAAAAATGATGGCTTCAGCAACATTCAAACCACAGGGGAAAATATAGCTGATATCTGGTGATCATTATGAAGCTGAGGTCTGGACATTCAAGGCTCAGACATCATCTGTCTTCCGACTTCCACACTAGTGACTCTGCTGCATGCCCCTTCTAAATTTATCCAGTGATAGTGGAGCACCTGTGCCTATCTTGTCCCATGCCCCAGAAACCAGAGCCAGAATTCATATTGAGCTGATAGCAAACTGGGACCTTGACAACTTCACTGAGCAGATGGTGAATACGTCCGTAGAGTCACTATCCACTTATTATGACTCCTGGTCCCGATGTGCAGACGCACTGCATCATCCCAAACAAAGACAAGCGCATTGATCTAAGGTTTGTCGCCAGCGATCTTCTGTGTCTGGAATACCCTTGATGACACAACGAACAGCGATCAGATGCCTCCTGTCTTTAATTTGAAATCTATCATTTTTGTTGACATTAGAAGAACACAGTCAGCCCAACAAGTGACGTCACAGTTTCCCGTCGATAGCGCTGGTTTTGAACAGGCCCACAATAGCAATTTCTTTTAAATTTGTTCAATCAATACCGCAAACTTTTTTCGCAAAATGAACCTCACACTGTCGTTACACGACGTGCAGATCTGTTTTCAACAAACCATTGCCAGTCTCGAGCACAGACCTCTAATATAGATAGTTGTGACATGCGTTTGCACGGTAATGTGTTGAGTTTTACACAAGCATAACACTGTGGAGTAGGGTAACGTCTTAAGGTCGTGTTTGTTGATCTGACTGTCCCATGAAACAACCTAAAACAGTTGACTGGGTCTTCATGGAATTACCTGAATATGCTTTTTGGGTCAAACTCTAGAAAGTAGAGTAAAGACTAGGCACTCTATTCTCAAAATTGGTGAAATGCCAAAGAGAAATCGTTAACAAATGAGTGCTGTGCGTTTCTGCTAGGCATTCTTAATTGGACAGGGTTTGCATTTCTTTCTTGGATTGTGTCTTATCTTGATTTTAGTTACTTATCTAGTTTCCAATCATTCATTTGTTCACTGATATATGCGTACTAACTAGAAAGTCGGATGATTGGCATGATCATTATATCACCTTTATATGTTTTCATTTTTTGTAGTACTGAAATGAAGCATTAGGGTATATATTCGTCTGGAAAGCTTTTCTGTTCTTCAGTGACTGTGCATGTAGGCATTATAATCTAACTGCCATTAAGAAATTCATTGTTTTGCGAAATTGTAATTGTGGTTTGGCACACTGTTTCAAAATGGGGATACTTTCCCATGGTTCAATATTCTGATAAAAATGATGAGTTTACTTTAATTAGAATTTTATAAGGATCACTGTCTTGCATTATTTGCATGTGCAAACAATTTTTGAGTAGGGTTTAAAGGGTTTTCTACTCAATATATTTAAACAATACATGCCTTCACTTCTGTATATAAGTTCAATCAATTTTGGGTTTTCGTTTCCAGCAACGCCTACACAACATTTTCACACAGCAGTATACCATTATAGATGACAGTGTACCCAGTGCAAACACAAAGGCAAAGACATCAAGCCCCAAGAACTGATACAATGGCATTTTCTGACCGGAATAACGCATGTACTCGCCGCCATGCTCCATCACGTGATCCAACCATTTGGCGGCTTCCTGCATAGGGACTCCATACAGCTGACGAAACAGGCTGGACGCTTTGGAAATGGCGAGTTTGTAGCGAGGTTCTTGGGCGACTGTCATAATACGGTTAAACAGTTCTTCCTGGGTGATGATGCGAATGTCCACAACCTCCCCAAAACCCTTCTTCCGGATCCTTTCACTGTTGTAGTACTGATCACCAAATATGGGGTTGCAGAGGATAGGAACTGCATGGAAGAGAGCTTCGTACTGGCCGCTATTGCCACAGTGGCTGAAGAAGAGTTTGGTGTTAGGATGACTCAGCAAGTCGTTCTGGGGCAACCACTTGGAGGTCCACACTTTGCCTGAGTGTGGAGAGGTTACGTTGGATCGAAACACTACTTTGAACGGCAGGGTGTAAAACACATCAAGTAGCTTGTCACTAAAAGTCTTTGGTAGACCCAGCACAGAGCCACCAAAGGTTACTATGACCACCCCTTGTTTGGCACTCTCCATGAAGTCCTGAAGCTTTGGGGGCAGAGGCTTGGCATGTTGTGTCGCTGTCCCCCCAATCAGTTTGACGTTGGGAAGTGTGGGTCTTGGGTAATCTAAAATGTGGTCCATCTCCACCAGCCACAGTTCAGCCCGAGCCAACAAGTCACTGTTGGAAATGAAGGGCATTTCTGGGGCATAGATGGACACAACATCTCCGGATAGAAAAGGACTGTAAACGTAGAGCAACGCATGCAAAAACATATTCTTCACTCGGTCAGGAAATGGCATGTCATGAGACATCCATCCAATCTGCATTACATTTGCAGCAGAAGAATAAGGCATCCTCATGGAATGGGCATCATAGACCGCTCCTATCATTGCAAAGGGTACTTGGAGTTTGTAAGGAAGAGCTGCAAGAGTGTAAGTCAATGGCGCGTTGTCAAGAATGATCAAATCCGGTCTGACGTTACGAATCTCCTGCTCCAGTTCTTTGTTCCGCATTATATCATCACACATCTTCCTAACTGCAGGGAAAATTACAGTTCGCATGACTGTATCAACTGAGGTGTTGGAAAAGTACGCGTGTGTAAAAACTTCCACTGCCTTTTCTTCATGGTTCTCGCTTATTTCGTAAGGGATGACGGTGATATTGGACATGTCCAGAACCCCTTTCCGTAGCTGGTTGTGTGGCACGGCAATCCACGTTTGATGACCATATTCTTGAAGTGCCCGTGCGACCTGGATGTGGCATTTGACGTGGCTGGTGGAAGGAGAGGGGATGTGAACAACCCGTTTGGCCTCCAACAGTTGGTGCTGACATGCCATCGTCAGCATCCATGACGTCACCACCCAACTTGTCCACCTCATGTTCTGTGTGATGGCTTCATTTTGGTAACTGAAACAACACACACACACACACACACACACACACACACGCGCGCGCGCGCGCGCGCGCGCGCGCGCAAACACACACACACACAAACACACACTTTTTTTTAAAACTTGACCTTGAGTTTGACCCTTTCGCCCCTTCTGGGCTATGGAGGATTACAAATTAACTACCCAATATGGAAACAAGAAACATTATTTTGAGTATGTTCAGTGCAGAAACATATTCATAATTTAAAGTCACAATTCCTCGAGAATACGAAAAGGAGAAAAAACATACAATATGTATTTTTTCAGATATATTGTAAGATTCAAGTGTACTATTTTCTTCATGACATCATTTTATAGAAACGATAAACTAACCCCCCCCCCCCCCCCCCCCAAAAAAAAAAAAAAAAAAAAAGAAACATGCTTTATTCAACTAACAGGAGAAATACATATGCGCATAAAGTGGACAGTGCGCAGAGATTTTCACACATACATTAAACTCATAATGCATAAATATTTCTAGCTATTGTGAAAAATAGAACAAAAAACACAAACACGTATGAACATATACCTACACATGCACCCATGTTCATTTACACACACACACACACACACACACACACACACACACACGCATAACATTACTGTACATTGAGATTGAGCCTTGAGCAATGCTGCATGAAACTGAAAGGTTTTGATCTAAGCAGGTGTTACTATGGTTACCTTCATTAAATATGCACACTCGAAATGACACGTTTGTAAACAAGCATACACCCTTACATCGTTATTAATCACTGTACGTCATCAACAAGACTCTCGTAAGGGTACCATTTTAAAAGAAATCTGCAAGCCTCATTTCTTTTGAATAAACGTATTTTTTCAACTATATGATTGTGTTTCAAGTCTATCAGAAAGTGCGTTACATTGGGTTTGATCTTATTTATCCTGCATATGTAAATGAAGTATTTTGTCAGGAGATTAATCTGGTCAAAAGTGTTGTCTGCTTTTGTTTGGTCATCATTCCCAAACAAAACAAGTTCTACGTTAAATTTCAACTCAAACAGTGTTTGCACTTCTCTCTTAAAATCTTCTCCAAGTCCCTCCAAAAAGATTGTGAAAAATCACAGAACCATAAATAATGTGTGAAATGAATCTTTCTCATTTCTACAAAAAGTACATTTGTTACTATTCATAATCCTCATTTTCTTCAAATAAGCGTATTGTTGTTGAGTAAAATGTTATAACACAGTTTAATTTGGAACCACCTTAATCTGCTTTCCTTTTTTATTTGTTTTAGTGTTCTATCCCAGTCCACATTAATATTTAGTATTTGCTCCCACTTTGCGAAAGCATTTATATCATATATAATGACTGGCTCTAGTAAAACATCGTAGAAAGTTTTTGAACCTTTTTTAACCTTTGCTATTATTTGTTGTGCGTTTGTCCTTTCATTGCATTTGCTATGTTTTATTTTGATATTCTTTGTAGCAAGGAGGCTTTTAATTGATTGAGCACAACTCATGTATTCTAAATAGTTTACTTTGATAGTATACCTTTCACAGAAGGCTTTATAACTTAAAAAGCAAACCTTTTGATCAACCACATCTCTTACCAGGAATATGTTTTTTTGTGTCCACTTTAAAAAAAATGTATTATTATCAATTCTAAACTTGTCATTGTCAAACAAGGGTTCCATTAATACTTCTTGTGCTTCTTTTACAGGCACGTGTTTGCAAAACTTCACATAAGCTGCGAACACATCCTTCCAAAATTTGTTACAGTTACATGTATTTTTAAATTATCTCAAAGGCCCACACCGTTCCAACGATTCTATCTCAGGACAATCCATAGTGGGGTTTTTTCCCATTTGGATGTTCCCTTAAAGATCTTTTTCAACCATGACATTTTTAGGGCCTGTATAAACACTTGTATGTCAGGAATACCTAGGCCACCATTTTCAGTGTGATGAACTGAATATTTTCTTTTCATCTTATCTGGTTTATTATCCCATATGAATTTGAAACACATGTTTTGCAATCGTTTTATTATCTTTTCCGGAATGTTTGGAAGGAGAATCCATAAGTATATAAGTTTTCAGAGTATGAGAGACTTAAGTACAGCAATTCTACCAAGGGGTGTGCAAATTCGTTTAGACCAAATTTTGAACAGATTTTTTACTTCTGCTAATGTGTCCGTTGTATTAATTTCAGTCACTTTTGACAAGTCATTTGTGAACCATCTACCTAAGAGTTTATATTTGGGGGATTCAATTTCATTTTTTTTTTTTTTAAGTATTTGTTCTCTGAATATTTCTTTTGACCTAGCCACACATTAACAGCTTTTCCATAATGAAGTTTTAGTCCTGCAATTTCTTCGAACTCCTCAAGAGATCTGAAAAGATTTTCGTAGGATTCCCTGTCATCGTTTAGTGTAAATGACGTATCATCTGGGGATTGATTTATTTTGAAAATAGTGTCATGGATAGTAATACCTTTTATACTTTTATCTTCTCTTATTTTGTGAGTTAGAATTTCTGAAAACAAGACAAAAAGGTTGGGTGAAATAGGGTCTCCTTGACGACAGCCTCTCTGTACTTCAAAGCTTCCAGATACCTGTCCGTTTACTGTGATGTACGATTTTATATTTTTATAAAATGTGGTTATCCATTTACATATATCATCGCCCAAACCGAAAACATTCAGGACTTTATTCATGTATTTCCAGTTTATTGAATCAAACGCTTTCTCAAAATCTATTGATACTAATAAACCAGGAAGGTTATTTTTTTTCTAAGTAATGTATGATGTCGTATACTGTTCTTAAGTTGTCTCCTATATACCGTCCTGGAATAAATCCTGTCTGATCTTCATTTATTAATTTATGTAGGATGTACTTTATTCGTTTGGCTATACATGTTGATCCTATTTTGTACGACACGTTTAATAATGATATAGGTCTCCAGTTCTGTAGATATTCTTTTGGCTTTTCTCCTTTTGGTAGGCAAGTAATAATTCCTTCTATCTGAGTAATGGACAGCTCTCCTTTTGTAAAACCTTGGTTTAAAGATCGAACAACAAAGTCTCCTATGTCCTTTCAGAAAAATTTGAAAAAAAAAAATTACTGTTATCCCATCAGTACCAGGACTCTTGTCATTTTGCATTGCTTTCAGTGCTTCTAAAGCTTCTTACCTAGTTATTAGTCCCTCCAGTTGTTTGGATTCAGCTTCTTCAAGCTTTGGTAAATTTCCAACATATCTGCCAAAGTCTATGTCTTTCACACTTCTTTCTTTGTATAAGTTTTCATAATAGGCCTTAATTGCGTCTAATATTTCGTCTGTTTCTGTTATTATATTTCCTTGGTCTGTTACTAATTTTAACATTTGTTTGCTGACAAAATGACGTTTCTCAAGATTGCAGATATATTTAGATATCTTTTCCCCCTCTGATGCCCATCTTGCTTTGGATCGTATAACAGTCCCTCCCATTTTCCCCTTTCTTAACTGTAGGAGTTCGTCGTTTCTCTCTTGCGGTTCCCTTGATTTACTGTTAATTAGCAAATCTGTTTCAAGTGTTTGTATTTCTGATTCCAACTTTTCTTCTTTTTTCCCTTTGTTCTCTTTTTTCTGTATGCCAAAAGTTATAGTTTTTGCTCTTATTTTCATAATTAAAACATCTAAAAACAGTTGATCACTTATTGTGAACTGAATTTCATCCATCGGAATCTTGTTTATGTTTTCCAGTGAGTATGGGGATACTGCGTACTGAAGTTTTATGTTTTCAATTGTTTATTTAATTAGTTCTACATAATTTTTGTCCTTTAGTAAAGCTGAGTTAAATTTCCAAAATGTTTTCCTTTTATTTTCCACTATAAAGTTGAAGTGAATGGTTATTAGAGAATGGTCACTTCTATAGCCATAAAGGATATCTGCGTCTTTTATCTTACTAATAAGACTGTCAGTTAACAAGAAAAGAATCTAGTCGGCTCTGTTGTAAAGGGGTTGACGTTCTTCACGTGTATTTCAGAACTTCCGGATTGAATTCTCTGCAAATATCTACAAATTCGAGATCATTCATCATCTCAAGTACTGCTTCTTGTGCTTCCGGATTGTTTACCGTCTTATAGTTGTAAGAATCTAAGTTCGGATCTATTACCAAATTCCAGTTCCCGCCGACTATAACGTTAGCAATGTCTATGTCATTAATTTGTTTCTTGAATTCCTCAAAGAAGTCAGGCGTGTCTTTATTAGGTCCATATATATTAACCAACAGAATTTGTAGAGCTACAGTTTTTAATGCAAGAAGTATATAATTGCCATGGTTATCTTTTACAGTTTTCAGAATTTTAAATTCAAAGTTATTATTCAACAAGATGGCTACTCCTCTTGGTCTAGAATTATTTGACAAAAACACACATTCAAAGCCCCATTCAGCTCTTACTTGTCTTTCCATTTTTGCAGTGAAATGTGTGTCCTGTAAGAAATACATAGAGTGTCGTTTTTGTCTAAGGTGTTGAAAGACATCTCTTCTTTTTTGATACGAACCTAGTCCCTTGCAATGTAAAGAAAAGATGATTAGACTGTTCATATTTGTAACAAAGTTTTTAACGAAAATATATCACTGCATATTGAACAAGAATCGTAATGTCTATCCATGACAAATGTTCCATCCAAAATACAACTTCCTATTATCTTGAAAATAAATATTCACTGAATACCATTCCATTTCATCACAAACAAAAAGATCAGGAGTTAAAAAGGTCACAAAATGACATACCTTTACATTTCTCAAGTTCATCATAATTTTGGTGGTAACACACAAACCAAGCAAACAACAGTAAACATGCTTCACATCTGAAGCCCAGAGCTCAAGTTCTTTCAACAACAAAAAGTACAGAAGTACATACAATGAATATAAAACATTCAAACAGATTTTGAAGAACGTTTTAAGGTGTTGAATGAAACAATGTGTTTGAAGAACGTTTTAAGGTGTTGAATGAAACAAAGTATTGAAACAGGGGGCACAGGCATGGGAGGGGGAAGGAAATAGAGGAGGGACGGGGGAGGGGGTTGGTGTGGGACCAATTAAATGTTCGATAAGTCCACTATACATGGGGTAGGCAGTGCAGCTAAGTATCAGCGTTGGTGAACTATTGTATTATAATTCACTGTATAAGCATTCTATACATTTACAAATTGTCCCTCGTACCTGAGGGCAAAAGTGTGATACATACACACAATTTTATATAACGGAAGAAAAATCAACATCGTCCACACATCATTTTCTGTACAGCAAGAAAGACAGCAATGCGGGCAGGTGAAAATCACCAGTGCATATTCCAAATATACGGTGAAAGCTGATACTGAGTTCTACAGAGCATTGGCGCTTTAACCACCAGTGACCAGCACATGCCCCAGCTACATATCCAGCTCAATTTTTCTTTTTTTTTCTTTTTTTTCTCTCTGCCTTATGCTTATTGGTATTCTAATTACACAAGCATGTCGAAGCAGTTCACCACACAATGCCAGCACGAACGCACATGTATCAATATCCATACAAATGTTGTTGTTTTTTAAAGGAGCTACCTATGATGTTTTCTGAGTTTGCCGAATCTGTGGGAAATGGGGTGGGGGGAAAAATTAGACACTAAAACACAAGGGTATGACATCAAATGCAGAATGTTCACAATGTATGCGATGTTGACTCGGAAACAATCCCATTCGTAGGTCAACCTCACATTCTGTACCATAGTCACCATCATAATTTAACACATCTGACCCATCATCAAATCATATACTCAGTAAATGTCTTAATTTCTATCCTATTCTGAAAACATATGACAGATCATTTATCCTCTGAGGAAATAAAAGGCAGATTCTATCACAATACACAAAGGCCCAAAGCATATATACTTCTTACACAGGTGAAGGGTACAAAAGAGGGGATTAAAGGGAGGGGTGGACGTCTGCAAAAAACTTTCTTATCCGTATTAATGATGTGGCATCATCAGCAACTTGGAAAACCAGCATATTTTCACATATTTCAGCATATTTTCACAGATACATCCAACCGTGCGAACAAGAACATTAGTTATAGAGACTGACAAAGGTAGATGGATTTAAGTCATCATCGCTCTACAGCAGTATTTTAGCAACAATCTGATCCTAATACCTATCCACAGTGGCCTCTCCCAGCTTCAACCCCCACCCCACCCCCCACCCCCTTTTTTTTTTTTTTTTTTTTCATTAAAAGTTAAGGTTTAAAATTTTAAGTTAATCATCTAATGATGATTTCCTTCTGAACTGAGGCATCGCAGATAATGGCCAAAGATAATACAAATAAACAAATCCATAAAAACAAAACAAATTAATTGAAATCATAATAACAGCAATACAGTAATAACTAAAAAGATTATGGTAACAAAAATAACAACAACAATCATCATCATTATCAATGAAAGATTCCCACAGAAAAAGGAAAATAAAAAATGTATGTGGGGGAGGGGTAGCGGTAGCGGGAGGGTAATTGAGTCGTAAATAAGTAGATAGGGGGACGTACAGGTTTAAACAGGTTATGGAATCAGAAAAAAAAGAAAAAAAAGGGTTCATGAATAGTCACAGAATACTACTTTAACTGTAGTACTTACATACAGGAGAGAATCTAGGGTCAATATAGTAGCATCTATGCACTTGATGACCAATGTCTCACATTCCTCACTCTGCATTTACACACCATGGTCCATTTCCTCACTGGCATTGTGTCCCACCATCATCCGGCAAAAAGCCTGATCAACGTTGGTATGTATGTCTAATTTCAGTGTTCGTCCGTTTTTCAGTTTGGCAAATGTCCTACCATTGGATGTCCACGTACTAGCACATGCAGAATGTTACATAGCGTCACGATAAATCTTACAATTTGCTGCGGTCAAATCCTTTCCAATCACAACCCCTTCATTTTTTAGGTTTCGACGATTTGCTGGGATTTTGTCTCGTTTTCTTCTGTTGAAAAACCTCTTGGTGATCGGTCTGGGTCTGGAGCTGCTTGGCTGGCCGGTCCAATGGGCGATTTCTATATCGTTTTCTGTGGTCGGCACTTGCACTTTCGGATTGAAAATATTGACACATTTTTAATGCAGTCTTCCGCAGTCTCTCCTGTTGCTTCTGGGACATGATAGAGACGAATATTCCATCTCCTGGTGTTCTGTTATAGATCATTGCTTGCTTTCTGCACGGTTCGCACATTATTTTCCTGAGTCTTCGGCACATCTTTCAATATTTCACCTTCTCTTTTTAGGGCATCTACCTCTTGTTGCAGTTTTTCATTTTTTTTGTTTCAGAACCAAAAAGTTTGCCCTTGAGTTTTTCGATCTTTTCAGAAAAAGTCTTAGTCATCAGTTGCATTTCCGATTTCACAGCTAATATGTCTTCCTTCGTTGCAAGGTTTGCAATTTTCTCGCTGACGATTTTTTCTCTTTTGGTTAGCTCTTTTGAGTTTGGCACTGATGGTATTAAACATTTCCTGCACATCCATGTCGTTTTCCTCTCGCGGTTTCAATTCAACGTGCTTTTTTTCTTTTTTTTTTTTTTTTTGGGGGGGGGGGGGGGGGGGGGGGGGTTGGTGTGCAATAATGAGATATGTCCGGATCACTTTCCGATTAAGTGGATGATCTCGTTCTTTTCAAATTCGTAAAAAAAAGTTCTTGATATTGCTATTCATCACTTAATGACAGTTTTCCACAAAACTACGTTGGCTTGAACTCATTCTGTTTGCTTACACAGTTCTCGACATAGCCTTCTCCCACAAGCAGCCATGCACAGTTCACAACAGCGGATGTAGTTTCAAAATTTCTAAGCTCACCATTTTTGCACTGCCCACCGCCAAATTATGGATCGCACCTTCACAAAACCTACATATATGTGTTAAACAGTTTCAGGTGTACCTGATGCAGACCAACATAGGGTGTCCAAAGCAGTAATTAGCAATAGATTACTGAAAAATCGGCCGGAACACAAAAGGTGCGTGTTGACCTCGAACCAGACCGGAAGCCAAGTTGCCACGATAAACTAACTTCATATTCGAACAATAGTACATTCTGTTGTCGTGTCATATTATATTCGAACACTCAGTCATAAAAATATATATATCTCCAGTGACATTAGTATTGCGATCTTAAATTAGTCGTCGTCTTTCTGTTTCATGTTTTCTTCCTGTTCATATTCGGAGTTTGTGGTTACTACATCTAAAATTGAAAATGGTTTGAGTGTGCGACTTTGATGCTGACAGCTGTGAGTTCAAACCTCTCGTGAGGTAGCATGTTTGTATTCAGTTCAGGAAAAGGTAAGGCGGCGGCAGTACAGGGATGCACTCCGTTTGACATATTGCCATGCCCTTAACACGGTAAATCCCTGTAAGTGTACAGCCTCCAAGTTCATTTAGTTATAGGACTTTACCCTACTGAAACCTCTAACAAAAGGAAGATATCTATGTAAGGTTCATTTGTAAAAGAACGTCCATACTGTCTGTTATAGTAACAGTTACGACTGTTTCGTAAAGCTTTCCACGTAACCTTTTTTTTTATTTTTCTGTAATAATTCTTGAAAATATCTCCTTTGCTTCCCTATGAATAAGAGGCTGAGTCAAATTGCAGGCATACCCATATTCATTTAGTATCTGCTGTTTAAAGAAATCCAAGATGAACGGCAAATGCCTATGGCAAGTAAATTATACAAGAGGCGATACACCTGAGCAAAGTACTTGGCTGTAGATGTGGGTAGACCTAAATCAAGTCATTCTACAGTTAATCAGAACAGAGTTCGGATGCAAACCAATTTCTCCATAAATCAAGTTAGTCATTTTTTTCCCTAATTATTTGAACTGAATAAATATTTCTCAAAATTTCAGTTGCTTCTTTTCCAAAATCATATTTTCCTATCCCAAGATCTCATAACGACCTATCACAACTGTCAGATAAGACATGGTTTCCGGTTTGTAGACTGATTGTAGTATTCAGCTAGGTAAACTGCGGCGAAAGTGAGACACTACCTGTTATGTGTGCCAAAAACAACAAAACCCTTTGCTTACCTACTAACTACACCATCTGAGTTACAGATTATTAATTACCATAATTAAATACGCCACCTGAGTTGGGATATTGAATCTTCATCTGAATATGGAAGGCTGCAGAGACAACACAACATCCACAGAAAAGGGAGATGAAGTCAACGGCAGGCAGAGCCAAACTGATGCTGGAAAGAGTCGGTTTGCAGATCAGTTTGTGAAAGTGGAAGATGACCTCTATGCTGGGTTCAAATGATGTGGGCGCCGCGCGGCCTCAGAACATTTAGACCACAAAAAGGATCGAAATGCCCACTACACTCATAGGGAATCCTAGTCAAGGTCAGAATCAGGGTCGGAAGACACTGAGTCATAGGCATTTGAAAAGAGAAAGAGCTTGTCAAAAAGGGAAACCCAAGCTATGAGCTCTTTTTTTTTTTGAATGCACAGAGAAACCACAACTAATTTCCGAATAAATCTTAAATAGATGTTAGCGAACCGCCAAAAAAAAAACGTGGACAAACGAATCACAAGACAAAACACGACGCGTTTCGACCTCTTAGGTCTTCTTCAGGCAAGATACGAAACAATTAGGACAACAAAAATGAACAAGCAATCACTTATCTTCAATCACTTCAGCGCAAGATAGGCGTTGAATGAAAACGAGGCTGTCAGAAGGGAGATAAGGTGTGAGTCAAGGTAGTGACAATGATAATTATATTGCTGATAGGAATACTAATAATGGTAATGATGATGATCAAAATATTGAAAAAATGAACAGATAAATGACAGGATTATTATCACTTTTGATGATAATATGGCAATAGCAGTTGAAGTGTGAGAGAAAGGAGACTGGATTAGAGGAATCTTAAAGAGCATGGTTGCCGTGGCAACAATCTTAGTGGCGATGGCAATGGTGATGTTGATGACAGTGATGGTAATATCAATACTAACAATCGTATTAATGATGATAATGCTAACAACTATAGTGAAGGTAATGGTAATAATGGTACAGATAATAAAAGCATGATACAGAAATATATTTTAAAAGATTCATATAATAATAATAATGATAATAATACATAAATTCTAAAAAAAAAAATAATAAATAGATTAAAAACATATATATAAAATAATGACAGTAGCAAAAATGATAATGATAATAATTATGATATGTATATTAACAGTTTTGATAATAATTGTGATTGTAACCATATAGTAATGATAGTGGTGCTATAGGAGGCTGGAAAAGTGGTAAGCTAGAATGTCAGAAATAATTATTGTAAAGAATAATAATTATATTACAGATAGTAGCAAATATAACATTTTTGATAGTTATGAAGTTGTAACAAAAGGTATATTCATTAAAAAAAAAATAAAAAAAAACAAATAAACAGAAATGAAAATAAAAATAAACATATAAATAAATAAATCTCTCCTGTCTTCTCCAACATTTCAAACAACAAACCCATCATGCCCATAGCCACTGCTTCAAGACTCAGACAGCTTATCCATACACACAACCAACTCATTCACAATCACTGCAACCAGATCAAGCGAGAGAAATTATCGAAATTACAAAACAAATATATGGCAAACCTCCCAGATCAGTCGGATCCCCCTACACACAACACTGGTCCCCCTATCACCCATGAGCAACACCGCCACCTTGTTCTCTGCATCCCTGATAATCTTACTCTCACAAATGATGAAAGGTCAGTCCTGGCAAAAGGTCTCAAATTTATTCCCATTCAGCCTACAACCAATAAATATCAAAACCACGTTGATGTTCAAAGATTCTTTAGAAAATTAAGATGGATGGCTGCATTTGACAATGTACCTAAGACCCCACTACCAGAGAACTCAGACATTTTTACCCACCTTTTTCAAACTTCAGTATTACGCCAGCCACCTCTTGACAAATTCACTGAAGTTGAACTCTACATCAAAAAGTGCAGAAAAGAAATCGCTAAAGTGAATTCCAAACCTGCCCGCCATTCCAACCTCACAGGATGAACAGAAAGCCCTTGAATCACTGAGACAACGACAAGACATTGTCATCAAACCAGCAGACAAGGGTGGTGCAGTGGTAGTCTGAGACAAACAGATGTACATAAAAGAAGCACACAGACAACTGTCAGACACAAATTTCTATACACCACTCACAGCATCACCCCTCCCTCAACACCAGAAACTCATCACAACCACAGTTAAACAAGAAATCAAACATAACAACTTGCTCAAGACAGCCAAACTCCTCATAATCACAAACACCAAACAACCCACCTTCTATCTGCTCCCTAAAATACACAAAACCAATACACCCGGCAGATCCATTGTATCTGCATGCAGCTGCCTTACAGAACACATTTCACAGTGCTTAGACTTTCTCCTCCAACCCACAGTACAAGGCCTCCCCACATACCTCAAAGACACAACCCACCCACTCAACATGATTAATTCATACAACACAGATCCCACTTTCCAACCCAGCCTCCTCTTTACACACTTGATATTGTCTCTCTCTGCACTTCCATCCCTCATGTTGATGGACTGAAGGCCTTCACATTCTTTCTTAACAAACGGCCCCCTAACAAATAACACCCTCCCACAGCTACACTGTTCAGACTTGCAGAATTAGTCCTCACCCTCAACACCTTTGAATTTAACAACCATACATTCTCACAAATCAGTGGTAGTGCTATGGGAACCAAAATGGGACCATCCTACGCCTGCCTCTTCATGGGACACCTAGAACACTGTCTACTCTTACACACGCCCAACACCAGAGCGCTACAAAAGATACATAGATGATGGACTGGGAGCCATATCCATGCCAGAATATGACCTCCACAATTTCCTCAACTTTGCTTAGACCTTCCATCCGTCCATCAAATTGACCTACACCATTTCACAGTCAGTTAACTTCCTGGACATCACTATCTCCCTCAAAGGTGGACTGCTTAAAACCTCTATCTTCTATAAATCCACTGGTACGCACTCATACCTGGACTACACATCTTCCCACCACCAATCCACTAAAGACAGCATTCCTTATTCTGAATTCCTTCGCCTACACAGACTATGCTCCAGCGAAGAAGATTTCATTGCACAAGCAGTCAAAATGTCAGAGTTTTCACCAACCGTGGCGAACCCAGTGCCCTCATTAATGATGCTCTCAGCCGCACTGCAGCTAACTCCAGAACATCTACTCTGGAAACTAAGCCTCCCAAGAGAACAGACAGACCCACCGCCTGCCTTCTCTTTCATCCTCACACTCTGCCCATCTGCAGGATCCTGAAGTCTAACTGGCACATAGCAGAAAATCATAAAACTGCCTTTGAGACCAAACTGATGATCACTTTCAAACGTGAAACAAACCTCAAAGACCTACTGGTGCGCTCTAAACTGAACAAAATTTCCACACCTAAGCCACCAGGTACTTTCCCCTGGCCAAAACCCAACTGCAAAATCTGCCCTCACCAAACCCGACACCATGCTACATGGCCCCAAAGGCTCATTCACTATTAAACGCACTTCCTCCTGTCAGAGCCACAACATTGTGTACGGCATCCACTGCCAGCTGTGTGTTAAGATCTATGTAGGTGAGACATCTCGCACACTTGAGACGCACATCTCTGAACACCTGGCCGACATCCACCACCATCGGCCCAAATCAGTCGTTCTACACTTCAACTACGCCCAACACAACATCAACCATGTCAAAGTCCTGGCACTTAGGCAGTCACATAATAACAACTTGGAACGCCTTATGCAGGAATATCATCTTATTGCCAAACTGGGCACCCTCCATCCCCTTGGCATCAACATTCAAAAGTAGTATCTACCATTCCACCTCTGCAGCACCAACCTGCAATATCCTCCACCTACACATACGCATACTACCATACCTCCCACTGTTTACCTCACACATAAGTTACAGCCTATCATCCTTTTCCCTTTCCCTACACTGTCTGAGTCTCTCCACTTGCTACATCAATCTACTTACCCCCCCCCCCCCCCCTTCCCTAGTAATGATGGGTGTAGTGGTGTTGGTGGGGATGGCGGTGGCTGAGGATGGGGGTGGGGGCGACCAGTGAGTGAGGCCGACATTACAAATGGAACACACACACACACACACACACACACACACACACACACACACACACTAACACACACACACACATAATGAATAGAAATGGTAGCTCTTTTATTGTTGATTTTTTTCCCATCCCTTTCCGGACGCTGCTGTTTTCGCTAGTGTTTCTGCACTTATTGTTACTATCATTAATATCATCATCCAACAGTACTGTCTGATGTTATTCACTGAGCATTTCAATTCCTTTCACCTAATATTATCATTACCAATATTACTTAATACCAACGTTCATCACGTACTCGTGCGCAATGGCCATGACAGAGTTCCCACTGACACCCTCTTATTGACCTTCTGCTCTACTTCTCTCGTGGAGTCAATCACGGTGGGCTACCTGAGAGACTCAGTGTCGCTGTACATCCCGTCCCCTCTGCGCTGTTTCAAGTGCCAGAGGTTTGGCCGTGTGAGGGATAGATGCACGGAAGAAGAGGCGTGTGGTACCTGCTGCCAGCCAGTCCACCAGGGGGTGTGTGAGACAGTCCACCACTCTGTGCCAACTGTGGAGGCAAGCACCCATCATCATCAAAGACCTGCCCAAGCTGCTTTAAGGAAAAAGAAATTCAAAGAATCAAGACTGAAACACAGAATCCCGTTTTTTTTCCGGCAAAAAAGATTGCAATGAAGAGTCAACCAACTGCTGGGCTTCTCATTTGCAGCTGCAGTAAGGAAGCCAACAACAGTTAGCATTGGCGTGCAGACGGTCGAATCCTCATTTGCCGAGAGAGAGTCAGAAACAAAGTCTGTAGCCTTAAACAGAAACACTGTATGTGACGAGCCCCAGCAGTCCTCACCTTCAGATACGACTCAGTCTTCAAAGCCCACTCCCGCCCCCAGACCATCAGGGGCAAAAGACCTACAGGCCCTTCAGGGCGGCAGAAAGTGGAGGTTGCTGAGGTGCCAGATAAGACCACCCCCTCAAAATCCTCCAAAGGGCACTCTACAGCTGACAGCAAGGGAGCTGGCGGTTCTGGAGGAAAGGCAAAATCGCCGTCTAAAAAGAAAGCGCCAAATATTTTATCAGATCGAGAGAAAAAAAAGCGGAGAGAAACACCAACATATTTGCAGTTATCTCGGATCTAGAAGATGTCAACATGGAATGAAAGGAACGTGAAGATGAAGAGATACACGATTTATTTACCATCACCATATCACAACCATCTTCCATTTGAATATCCGAGGTCTCCATTCCAATTTTGAGGAGCTTCAACTTCTTTGCCGAAATTTTAAGCCAGCTGTAGTAGCTCTTCAGGAAACGCAGTTGCACAAAGAAAAGTCCTTTTCTGTTTTAGGTTTTAATGTACTGTCTAAATCAGCCCAAGCTACAGTTCTTGGAGTTTCGGGTGGGGTCTCGTTACTCATCCAAAAATCTTTGTTGTTCAGCCCTGTCAACCTTAAATCTTCTCTTGAAGCTTTAGCTGCCAGAATTTCCCTACATAAAAGGGTGACAGTTTGTTCCCTGTATATATACCTCCATCATCATCTGTCAGTCGTCAAGAGCTGGTTAGCCTCATGAAAGAACTCCCACGACCTTTCTTGCTTCTAGGGGACCTGAACAGCCACTCTCCTCTTTGGGGCAGTGCAGACTTCTCTCTCCCCGAGGTCTTCTTCTGGAGGATGTCTTCTCTGAGCTTGACCCGTGTTGTCTGAATGATGGCTCTCCAACATATCTACATTCGTCAAATGGCATTCTTTCTAGTATGCGATCCGTCATTGGTCTTTGACTTCGATTGGAGTGTTCATGATGATCTTCATGGAAGTGACCATTTTCCAATAGTCTTGAGACATAAATCGTCAGAACACATCATCTTACCAGAACGTCTTAACCTTAGAAAAGCCAACTGGGATCTTTTTGCTACGAATATACAAAAAGAATTAGTGGAGGATCAGGTTCTTCAAAGTCCTGACCCTGCTGAAACCTTGACGAACATCATCATCAGCTGTGCCAAGAACATCATTCCGGCTTCTACCACCAAACCTCAGATGCCGAAAACTCCCTGGTTTAATGCTGAGTGCCAACAAATCCACAATCAACGCCAGAAGGCTCAACGTGTTGTCTGTCGCAGGCCATCCATACCTTGCGCGAGGGCCCACCAAAATCTCAGTGCCAAATCTCGCTACATTTTCAAAAAGTGTAGACGTCAGTCTTGGAGAGACTTCTGCTCCAAGTTGACTTCAAAGACTTCCAAGAAGAAAGTATGGAAAGTGATCAGGAAAATTAGCGGAAAAAATACAAATCCTTCTGTCCATCACCTGAAACTTGCAGAAGCCCTGATCACAGATAAACAAGCTGTAGCTAATGTGCTGGCCTCAACTATTGAAAAGAACTCTTCCTCCACAAATAAAACGCCTGCTTTTTCTGAAAAAGAAACTTGTAAAAGAAAAATCTTGTAACTTCTCATCGGACGACACTGAAGCCTACAATCTGCCATTTTCGATCGATGAACTAAAATCAGCTCTGCAAACCTGCAACGATTCTGCTCCTGGCCTGGATGAGATCCACTATCAGCTCTTGAAACATCTCCCAGAAAGATGTCTCCAGACCCTACTGAAAGTCTTCAACAATATCTGGTCCACAGGGTGTTTTCCACCATCGTGGCGGAAAGCCCTCATCATACCTATACCCAAACCTGGAAAAGATCTTTCAAACCCATCCAATTACCGTCCGATAGCTTTGACCAGCTGTGTCTGCAAACTGATGGAAAAAATGGTCAATGTTCGACTCATGTGGAAACTTGAAACCGACGGCCTTCTGGCGAAAGAACAGTGTGGTTTTCGCAAACATCGAACTACAGTGGACCATTTTGATCCGTCTGGAATCTACGCTTCGGAACGCCTTTATTAACAAAAACATGCAGTGGCTATTTTCTTTGACTTGGAGAAAGCCTACGATACCACCTGGGAATCTGGGATACTTCATGATCTCCATGATCTTGGTTTTCGGGGTCATCTTCCACTTTTTATTCAAAATTTTTTGGCAGAACGACAGGTTCAGGTCCGGGTTGGCACCACTCTCTCTGATGTTCACGAGCAGGAGCTGGGTGTTCCACACGGGAACAACTTGTCTCCTGCCCTCTTTAGCATCAAGATCAACAACATTGTCAAGTCAGTTCAACAGGGTTCCCACTGCTCATTGTTTGTGGATGATTTTGCCGTCTATGCAACTGGAAGCCTGTACCTGAGTGTCCAGCGCAGGCTCCAGCTTTGTGTGGATAAAATTCATCAGTGGGCGGAAGAAAACGGCTTCACCTTTTCTGTTACTAAGACACAGTGCATTCACTTCCATAGTTTTCGTTAGTGTTTTGCAGATCCTGAAATCAAAATAGGGAAATCTCCCATTCCAGCTGTCAAAGAGGTCAAATTCCTAGGAGTTATTTTTGACCAAAAACTCAACTTTCTCAGTCACACTAAAAACCTCAAAACCTCTTGCCAGAAAGCTCTGAATATTCTGCGGGTCATAGCACACACTGACTGGGGCACTGATAAGAAAACTTTGCTGCACCTCTACAGAGCCTTGGTCCGTTCCAAACTGGACTATGGTTGTGCTGTGTACGGCTCTGCAAGACCGTTTTACCTAAACCTCTTGGACCCTATCCACCATCAAGGGCTTCGTCTCTGTTTTGGAGCATTCCGCACTACCCCTGTGTACAGCCTACATGCAGAGGAAGGTGAACCCTCACTGTCCAACCGCAGGCTGAAACTATCCTTGAATTACTATATCAGACTGTTCTCTGAACCGGAAAACCCTGCCTATGACTGTGTCTTTAATCCTCAGTTCCAAAGTAAATTCGAAAAAATCCCAACTGTATTCCTCCGTTTGATCTTCGTATGCAGCCTCATGTGCAGAATGCAGGTCTAGACCTAGGAGTTGTGTCTGATTTTTCCAAGTTTCCAGGTCAGCCTCCGTGGACCTTTTCCACACCAGAAGTTTGTTTTGACCTTACAGCTTTTCGCAAAGAGTCCACCAGCTCTCTGGCATACAAGGCATTGTTTGCCGATCTCTGTTCGAAATTACCATCCTGTCAGAAAATGTTCACTGAACGGTTCCAAGTCTGAAGATGGAGTGGCCTGTGCAGCCTATTGCCCTGGTGCTCCTTCTCAAATATTGTTGGCACATATTCCTTCAGATGCTTCTGTTTACTCTGCTGAACTTACAGCTCTGGTTCTGGCATTGAAGATAAGCTCTCAATCAGCAAAGAAAGCTTTCTTGTTTTGTCGGATTCGCTGTCAGCTTTGGAGGCCATAGCTGGTCGCAACCTCCAGCATCCTGAACTTTTAAACTTTTTTAAAAACTTTTTACCAAGCTGAAAACGGATGGTTACAACATTGTTCTGGCTTGGGTTCCTGGTCATGTTGGCATCGGAGGGAATGAAATGGCTGATCGTTTGGCCAAGAATACCACAACAGGGAAACTGTCAAACATATCTATCCCCTACACAGATCAAAAACCCAAAGTGAACGATTATGTCAGAGACCTCTGGCAGGAGGATTGGAATACACAGACGGATAACAAACTCTTTCAGATCTGTCCAAACCTAAAAGAGTTCCTCTCATCCACTTCAGGTGGTCGCAAAGAAGAAACGGTTCTATGCCGGCTGCACACCAGCCATTCGTTTTTTACTCATTCATACCTTTTAAAGAGTGAAGCTCCATGATGCATTCCATGTCATGTGCCACTCACAATGAAACATATTCTTTCAGAGTGTTGGGACTTGCATGATGTAAGACACAAACATTTTACAGCAGATTCCATGAAAACCTTGTTCCGAGATGTTCCGCCTGACACGATCTCTCAGTTCTTGAAAGAGATTAAGATATTTAATGGGATCTGAGATTTTACAGTGGAAAGTATTC
>CM065715.1:26183459-26195959 GCA_033310375.1 Conus canariensis
TAACCTCTTAAGACACAAGTGCTGAGGGCCAATTCTTGGAATGAATCCACAAGGGACTAAATTATAATAGACTAATAAATTCCAAGGATAAGTCACTGAGCACCATTCCAGCAACTTACAGAGCAGCTTGGTGTTGCAATCACTGCAAAAAATATTCAGTTATAAATAAAGCTTACTCTTATGTTTACATTGAAGAAATAGGGGGAGATAAGCATTCATATCTGCAGTGATAGATTATTCTGCCTAACTAACAGTATGTGCTTGAGAAGGTGAATGCGGAATAATAAATCCTTCTCAAAATGAGCCTTCAGCAAGCTTATAGTCTCCAAGGGGGTGACAATGTCCAATGGGCAGGAAACTCACTGACATACAACTCCAGGTCAGATACCGGTATTTCGAAACCTGATTGTTTCTCCTCAGTGACCGCGGAAAGTGGTAACTAGACTCCTCTGCCTTTTCGGTTTTAAGAAGAATGCTATCCCAGAAAAAGGCTGGTGTTCAATACCGTTGTATGTTTGTTGAGTTTTCAAAAATCCAACCAAAGGTGCAACCTAAGAAGCAAAAGAAAATCATGAAAGAGCAAAACAAGCTACATTTTCTTGTGAAAAGTAGAAAATATAAAAAGATAACCTCTTAAGACACAAGTGCTGAGGGCCAGTTCTTGGAATGAATCTGCAAGGGACTAAATTATAATAGACGGTAAACAAGTGGGGTAACATTTGCTCCCATAAGAAAACCTAACACAGAGTAACTTTTATTCAAGACTGGCACAGCCTTTTAAACTTGAATAACGTCAGACAAATACATAGACGAACAATCTAATAGTGGGGGAAAAAACAAGCGCAGGTCAACAACTCAATTGTCTTCGTAGTAATGACTTGGTAAAGATTTGGACTTAACGACAGGGGGGGGGGGGGGGGGGGGGGGGGGGGGGGGGGAGGGGTGGGTGAGGAGGGGGAAGTTTGAAGATGGAGAAACTGGGAACATGAAATTAAGAAAATATATTACAGATATGAAAACTCTTCACTAGCTGCATAAGGGAACCATCGTAATCCCTTTTGAAGGCAGATATATTTGTATTGCCTGCTCCGAGGCAATATAATGGACTAATAAATTCCAAGGATAAGTAACCGAGTACCATTCCAGCAACTCACAGAGCAGTTTGGTGTTGCAATGACTGCAAGAAATATTCAGTTATAAACAAAGCTTACTCTTATGTCTTAGTTTGAAGAAATAAGAAGAGATAACCATTCATATCTGCAGTGGTAGACAATTCTGCCTAACTAACAGTATGTGCTTGAGATGGTGAATGGGGAATAATAAATGCTTCTCAAAATGAACCTTCAGCAAGCTTATAGTCTCCAAGGGGGAGACAATCTCCAATGAGGAGGAAACTCAATAACATATAACTCCTGGTCAGATACCGGTATTTGAAACCTGATTGTTTCTCCTCAGTGACCGCGGGAAGTGGTAACTAGACTCCTCTGCCTTTTTCGGTTTTAAGAAGAATGCTATCCCAGAAAAAGACTGGTGTGCAATACCATAGTATGTTTGTTGAGTTTTCAAAAAAACCAACTAAAGGTGCCACCTAAGAAGCTAAAAGAAAATCATGAAAGAGCAAAACAAGCTACATTTTCTTGTGAAAAGTAGAAAATATAAAAAGATAACCTCTTAAGACACAAGTGCTGAGGGCCAATTCTTGGAATGAATCCACAAGGGACTAAATTATAATAGACTAATAAATTCCAAGGATAAGTCACTGAGCACCATTCCAGCAACTTACAGAGCAGCTTGGTGTTGCAATCACTGCAAAAAATATTCAGTTATAAATAAAGCTTACTCTTATGTTTACATTGAAGAAATAGGGGGAGGTAAGCATTCATATTTGCAGTGGTAGATTATTCTGCCTAACTAACAGTATGTGCTTGAGAGGGTGAATGCGGAATAATAAATCCTTCTCAAAATGAGCCTTCAGCAAGCTTATAGTCTCCAAGGGGGTGACAATGTCCAATGGGCAGGGAAACTCACTGACATATAACTCCAGGTCAGATACCGGTATTTGAAACCCGATTGTTTCTCCTCAGTGACCGCGGAAAGTGGTAACTAGACTCCTCTGCCTTTTCGGTTTTAAGAAGAATGCTATCCCAGAGAAAGACTGGTGTGCAATATCGTAGTATGTTTGTTGAGTTTTCAAAAAACCAACCAAAGGTGCAACCTAAGAAGCAAAAGAAAATCATGAAAGAGCAAAACAAGCTACATTTTCTTGTGAAAAGTAGAAAATATAAAAAGATAACCTCTTAAGACACAAGTGCTGAGGGCCAGTTCTTGGAATGAATCTGCAAGGGACTAAATTATAATAGACGGTAAACAAGTGGGGTAACATTTGCTCCCATAAGAAAACCTAACACAGAGTAACTTTTATTCAAGACTGGCACAGCCTTTTAAACTTGAATAACGTCAGACAAATACATAGACGAACAATCTAATAGTGGGGGAAAAAAACAAGCGCAGGTCAACAACTCAATTGTCTTCGTAGTAATGACTTGGCAAAGAATTTGGACTGTAAGGGGGGGGGGGGGGGGGGAGGGGAGGGGAGGAGGGGGAAGTTTGAAGATGAGAGAAACTGGGAACATGAAATTAAGAAAATATATTACAGATATGAAAACTCTTCACTAGCTGCATAAGGGAACCATCGTAATCCCTTTTGAAGGCAGATATATTTGTATTGCCTGCTCCGAGGCAATATAATGGACAATAAATTCCAAAAGGATAAGTTAAGATACCATTCCATGCAACTGCACGAGCAAGTTTGGTAGATGCATAGACTGCAAGAAATATTCAGTTTATAAACAAAGCTTACCTATGTTTAGTTTGAATAAATAAGAAGGATAACATTCATTCTGCAGTGTAGAAAATCTGGCCTAACTAACAGTATGTGCTTGAGATTGTGAATGGAATAATAAATGCTTTCAAAATGAACCTTCAGCAAGCTTATAGTCTCCAAGGGGGACAATCTCAAATAGAAGAAAACTCAATTACATATAACCTTCAGATACGGTATTTAAACCTATGTTTCTCAGTGACCGGGAATGTAACTAGACTCCCGCTTTGGTTTTAAGAAAAGTATCAGAGAAAGACTTGTCAATACAAGTATGTTGTGAGTTCAAAAAAACCAACTAAAGGTCACCTAGAGCAAGAAAATCAGAAGACAAAACAGCTAATTTTCTTGGAAAGTAGAATTAAAAGATAACCTTAAGCACAAGTGCTAGGGCAATTCTGGAATGAATCCAAGGGACTAAATTTATACTAATAATTCAAGGATAATCCTGCCATTCGCAATTACAGAGCAGCTTGGTGTGCAATCATGCAAAAAATATCAGTTATAAACAAAGATCTATGTTAAGAAGAAATAGGGGGGGTACATTCATATTTGATTAGATTATTCTGCCTAACTAACAGTTGTGCTTTAAGGGTGAAGCAATAATAATCCTTCTCAAATGACCTTCAGCAAGAAGCTCCAAGGGGGACATGTCCAATGGGCAGGAAATCACTGACATATAACTCAGGTCAGATACCGGTATTCGAAACCATTGTTTCTCCTCAGTGACGGAAAGGTATGACTTCTGCTTTTCGGTTAAGAAGATGCTACAGAGAAGATGGTGTGAATACGTTGATGTTTGTTGATTTCAAAAAACCACCAAGGTGCACTAAAGAAAGAAATCATGAAAGAGCAAAACAAGCTACATTTTCTTGTTTAAAGTAGAAAATATAAAAGATAACCTTTAAGACACAAGGCTGAGGGCAGTTCTGGAATGATTGCAGGACAAATTATTAGACGGTAAAAATGGGGTAACATTTTCCCATAAGAAAACCTAACACAGAGTAATTTTATTCAAGATGGCAAGCTTTTAAACTTGAATAACGTCAGCAAATAATAGACGAACAATCAATAGTGGGGGAAAAACAACAGTCAACACTCAATTTCTTGAGTAATGACTTGCAAAGTGGACTTAACGACAGGGAGGGGGGGGGGGGGGGGGGGGGGAGAGGGGGGAGGGGTGGGGAGGGGAGGGGGGGGAGGGGGAGTGGAGGGGGGAAGTTTGAAGGATGAGAAATGGGAACATGAAACTTACAGAGCAGCTTGGTGTTGCAATGACTGCAAAAAATATTCAGTTATAAACAAAGCTTACTCTTATGTTTACATTGAAGAAATAGGGGGAGGTAAGCATTCATATTTGCAGTGGTAGATTATTCTGCCTAACTAACAGTATGTGCTTGAGAGGGTGAATGCGGAATAATAAATCCTTCTCAAAATGAGCCTTCAGCAAGCTTATAGTCTCCAAGGGGGTGACAATGTCCAATGGGCAGGAAACTCACTGACATATAACTCCAGGTCAGATACCGGTATTTCGAAACCCGATTGTTTCTCCTCAGTGACCGCGGAAAGTGGTAACTAGACTCCTCTGCCTTTTCGGTTTTAAGAAGAATGCTATCCCAGAGAAAGACTGGTGTGCAATACTTACAGAGCAGCTTGGTGTTGCAATCACTGCAAAAATATTCAGTTATAAACAAAGCTTACTCTTATGTTTACATTGAAGAAATAGGGGGATAAGCATTCATATTCTGCAGTGGTAGATTATTCTGCCTAAGCTAACAGTATGTGCTTGAGAGGGTGAATGCGGGAATAATAAATCCTTCTCAAAATGAGCCTTCAGCAAGCTTATAGTCTCCAAGGGGGTGACAATGTCCAATGGGCAGAAAGTCAAAACATATAACTCCTGGTCAGATACCAGTATTTCGAAACCTGATTGTTTCCCTCAGTGACCGCGGAAAGTGGTAACTAGACTCCTCTGCCTTTTTCGGTTTTAAGAAGAATGCTCTCCCAGAAAAAGGCTTGTGTGCAATACCGTAGTATGTTTGTTGAGTTTTCAAAAAAACAAGTAAAGGTGCCACCTAAGAAGCAAAAGAAAATCATGAAAGAGCAAAACAAGCTACATTTTCTTGTGAAAAGTAGAAAACATAAAAAGATAACCTCTTAAGACACAAGTGCTGAGGGCCAGTTCTTGGAATGAATCCGCAAGGGACTGAATTATAATAAAGTTTCAAAATGGAGTGACTGATGGCAGAGAACGAAGCAAAATTTAGAAAGAGAGGGTGTTAGTTACCGCCAATGACATTGACAAACAAAGCACAGGACAAGACACAATGCATTTTGACCTCTTGGGTCTTCTTCAGGCAGAAAAACAGATCACATTTAACATTTAGGACAGTACAAACAAAGAACGAAGAGTGACTTATCTGTTGTCCATGTGGTAGGGAGAATGGCCGCCAGGTGGAAACGACAGAGGGGATTATGGGAGAGGAAAAGGAGGGGGGGGGGGTGCGTGGGGGGAGGGGTGTGATACGATGGGGTTGTGTGTCTAGTTTAGTGGAGTGGTGCGATATATTTGTGACTGTTGTGGTAAAGGTGGACTGATAATAATGATAAGTGTTGTGGTGTGTGTGGGGGGGGGGGGGGGGGGGGGGGGGGGGGGGGGGGGATTGGGAGGGAAAAAAAAGGCATATATATATATATATAGAAGGGATAGTGATGATAATAATGATAGTGGTAGTGATTATAATAAATAAGTAGATGAATAAAATGAAAGCAACTGTAATTTAAAAAAAAGAAAAGAAAAAAGTTAAGTGAATAAAATAAATGATTTCACTGGGTGATGAAAGAGGTGGTAGTAGTTATGCGTGGGTAGTTGTGAAAGGTGTGTGGGTAATGTTAATAAGGGAGGGAAGGGGATGGAAGATAAATGGGTGATAAGGTATAATTGGGGGGGGGGGGGGGGGGAAGGTTTTGAAAAAAAAAAGGAGGGGGTAGGGTGGGTGGGAGGAGGGTAATGTGTGGTGTGTGTGTGGGGGGGGGGGGGGGGGGCAAGAGAAGGAGAGCTCATATTCTTCATCCACTAAGGGGTGGGGGTGGGGGTGGGAGGTTGGGAGGTTCATATAAAGTGTTGTTGAAAAAGTAAACAAGGCTGTGGATGTTCATTGTAACAGGTGAAATAATGTGATGGCATCAATATGCTGATGTTGGTTGACAGAAGATAGCAATGCTCAATGAAAAACAGGGTATCATGTGTTGCACACACACACACACACAACACATACACACACACACACACACACACACACACACACACACACACACAGGCAAAAAAAAAAGGGGGTGGGTGGGTGGGGGACCACATGTAAACAATATTCTGGGTGAGTTATGATCATATGATCATAATGAGACTAACTGTGGGAAGTTTTCACACACACACACACACACACACACACGCGCACACACACACACACACACACACACACAACACACACACATATATATATATATATATATATATATATACATACATACATACACACACACTCATTCACAAAAAAAAAAAAAAAAAAAAAAAAAAATTTCATCAATCAGTCACTGATGGGTGATGATCATGTGAGATCAACGTACTATAGGAAGAGATTCTTCTCCGTTCACTTAGGCAGGAATCCTGGAGGTACTGGCAAAGGCTTCTGTATGGTGAAGGCCCTCCAGTGATCAATAAAGTTCTGCACTCATCGGGGTGTTGGCAGGCCAGGTTTCTACTTTTGGTGTTGTTGGGAATGTTTCCGCCGTCACTGGGGCTGCATGGATAAATTGAAGACTCGCCAGTGTGGAATATTGCAGGGATGTTGTGACGAAATGCTTGACAAAACCATCCGATCGGTCCCCTTAAAACCCCAAACCAAAAAAATAGATTTCAAATCTATGCCCCCTCCCCTCTCCTCTCCCCCCGCCCTCCCCCCCCCCTCCAGAATTCAGAGCAAATAGGCTGACTGAGTTGAGTCCAGGAGGGAAATCTTTTATGTTTGTTGTGTGAATGGTTAGCTTACATAACAAATAATAAGAGTGTGTGTGGTTGATGTTATAATCAATTCATTTTGATATTTACTTAGTGTGATTACTTGCTTTTGTGGTACTTAGTGGATCGCTGATTGCTAAGAATTGATCTTTGATTGTTAAGGACTGTATAACCGTTCATTATCATGGATGAATCAGCGAATCTTAGACTGGAGATCAAAGAGTGGGGAGAATCCATGGGCCTCTCTGGTCAAGAGTCAGACACCTTTGTCACTACCCAATTCGAAAAGGATATCAAATGGGCCGCAGAATGGGCCAGGAAAAGAAGAGAGAACAGGCAGAGCTTGAGAAAATACGAGAGTTCGAACAGGCCGAACGCAACAAAGCCCAAGAACATGAATTAGCTCTCCAAAAGATTGAAAAAGTCAGCCGAGACTGATAGCTATTCGGAGATGGCCAGCCAAAATTTTCAGCCTCCCCTCCAAACTTCAGCCATGCCGTTTTCGTTAGATCCTGTCAATGAAACAAACTCACACAAAAAGATGCGTGACAAGCCAAACCGGGATTCGAACCCTCCACCGTCACAGCAATCTCAAAACCAAAACCCACCACCAAGTGGGAAACCACCACAAAGTGAGAAACCACAAACTGGTAAACCACACAGTGGTAACTCAGTCCCTGTGAGTCAAAACAGTGCACAGAAGCGTTACTGCGCACATTGTAAAATGACTTCTCACAACACTGCAGAATGCAGAGAATTCTTTGGACCAAGACTCCAAACAATTGCTGCGTACCAGGTAGTGTCTACACCCAAAAGTGGTGACACACCATCTATGGTACACAACATCACTGCACCACCCATCAGTGAACAGGTGTTAGTAAATAAAAACCTGCCACCTGTTTGTATGACACAGGATTGTCATACGATGCAGTCGTAAGATCTTCCCTTGTGGAGCCAGCTGCTATCACCGAGGAGACAGTGCCTTTACAAGGGGCTGACCTGACTCTGCCACCCGCTACCTTACCTGTCGCCACAATTACGGTTGACAGTAGGTACGTCAAGGGACAGATCAAGGCAGCCGTCATGGACCATCCGATCCATGATCTCCTACTTGGAGGCCATTATGTCACGCTCGGGAACCCGTCTGAACCTGTCATTGTGTCCACACTGCAGGTGAAGACCCCAAAGCAATTCAAACCTCCTAAAAAGGTGATGAAAGCAGCTCAGCGAGCTGACCCAACATCAGCTGCATGCTTCAAGAGGCAGCGCCACTCCCGTCACCCCACTCGCAAGGGTGAATTCTTTCGGCGGAACTGTCTTTTGTATCGTAGGCTAAATAAAGATCATTCACAACTTGCGGTCCCGGCACCACACCGGACCCGAGTAATGGAAGTGGGACATGCACTCCGTTCGCCAGGACATATCAATGTAGGGCAGACAGTGCAATGGGTGATGAATCAGTACTATTGGCCAGGGATGGCTGAGGACATAAAGAAATATGTCGATTCCTGCCCCCTGTGCCAACACTGGTCATCCAGCCAAGGGGGCGATTTGTTCCCAGGCCAGCCTGACAATCCAGACACAGGCCAACTGGAGCCCAATAATGTATTACGAGGCTCCATCGGTGTCTTGGTGACTCCAGAGCTAGTGCCAAAAGCTTAATGGACCACGATCGGAATGGATTGTCAAGTAGGAGCTTCTCTCGAGAGAGAATCTTTTTTCGGGGGGCCTATGTGACGAAACGCTTGACAAAAACATCCGATCGGTCCCCCTAAAACCCCAAACCAAAAAAACAGATTTCAAATCTATGCCCACTCTCCCTCTCTCAACCCCCCCCCCCCCCCCCCCCCCTTCTCTCGCTTAGGATGGTGCGAACCGCCTGGCTGACACGATCTATGACAAAGGAAAAAATTGCGTCACAGTAAATGCGTGACGCCTTTCGTTCTTGTCGGCCTACCCCCCCCCCCCCCCCCCCCCCCTCTCAACTCTCCTTCCCCACTCTGAGTAGCTAAGACGCTGGAAAATATCAATCGCATTGTGGCAATGGCCCAGCTCACACCCCCTCCCCTCCCCCTCTATCCCATGGGAACAAAGGCACGACAAAGGTGCTCTCCACCACCCCCCCCCCCCCTCCTCCTCCAATTGAGCCACGTGCGGCCGTAGTTGACACAAAGGCAATCATAGTTGACACAAAGGTAATCGTCAAACCTCTCTCCTTCTCCAACACACACACACACACACACACACACCCCTCCTCACCTTCATATCTACAGTCCGTACGCTCGCGGACATCTGGTAAATTGTCATTGTGTTTCCCCGCGATGGTCTGAAGTAGTATTCGCCTATACAGACGCATAAATTAACCAGTGCCAATTAGGTTCAAACACTTTCCGAGGCGACTGGTGATAAGACTAGATCCCTCCCCCTCTCACGCCTGATGGGTGAATGACAGGTTGTCAGAAACCTGAATTCGGCAGTTAGAATACATTTATACCAGACACACAGGGGCGCAACTTCACTGACCCCTCAAGACTGCCTGTAGACCAGACCAGAGGAAGACAAAGAGACAACTAGAGAAGGCCTGGGAAACTCCTGGTAACCTCTTTGATCTCAAGTCATTCACTGTTCATTCCCAGGAAAAGTGAGTTGGAACTCTGTTTTACATTTTCGAATCTATGTATTGATTTTATGTATGCTGTGTGCGTTAACATTGTAACTTTGTACAAATGCTTAGCAACATTTATCAAACTGATGAATGATTATTCTGTGTAGGAGTTTGCTTGCCATCATATGGCAAAAACTCTCTCCCAGTGGTTATAATTCTTTGTAAACAATCTGACCACTGTTCTTTGTGTTCACCCTGACTTTTGCCAGTAGGCAATTCTGTCTGTTAAGATAATAATTCAATGATTAATTTTGGTCAGGAAAACAGTATGCCTGTGCTAGGTTAAAAACTGCTACTCTGATTTATGAAATACTGGTGATTGTTGGAATGATTTGTAGTATATGACTTTAAGTCTACACCACATGTGTACTTGGACTAAGTGTAGCCCAAGTCAGTGTGAGTTAATTCATAAGAAACATGGAAGAGTTGTTTGACTGAAACTATGTAACATTGTATTACTGTCTCCTACCCTTTTGTAAGCTTAACTTAGCCTTTAAACAAAAGTGGAGATTAACAGTTATAGCAGAAACTCTACCATAGAGAAAACTTTGCTGGCTGAGTCTCACACCTGTGCTGAAAGTAAACAAGGGTAAACGTGTGCACTCAACGAACCAGCCATCAGATTCTCACCTACAAACCAAGTTCTCTTTATCACAGAACTGGGATCCTGGTCACGCTACACATTGCGGCTCGACCAGAAGCTGGGACTTCGCCCAAAACCAGGGTGACACCAGACAACCAATCTACACCAATGGGGCAGTCACCAACCACAGGAGAGATCAACTACCCTCTCCGACACAAAGCTAAGTTAGCTTACCACCTGGACTCAAACCCATCAGACCCTTGCCCTCACTTTATGACGAAACAGTGAGAACCTGTCTATGAGTACCACTTTGGCTACAACACCGGGTGCTTGCAAGTGAAGTGGACGTATAATAACCATATACATTCAGTGCAACTTAGACAGACCCCCTGTATGCCAACTTAAGCTTGCTGCACTGAGTGCAAGTGAGTAAAGTAGGAGTGAGGGAGGACCCCTCATTGTGGTAGTCCAATGAGAATTAAACCCTAGCCTATGGAATTGACCCGCCAATACTTACCTGTGTGTAAGCAATAAAAGTTGATGTCTGAAAGTGCACTTAACTTGTGTCAGTTCTCTGTTGTTCAATCAAATGTTGAATGTTTGGACTTCTCTCTTCAATTCTGTCTCTATGAGCTATAAGTACTTGTAAGAGTACAGGCCTAAGGAAAATTATCTCAGAGCCACTGTTCAGTATTTTACCAAGTTCCAGAACAAAATAAAAATTTCTTTGATGACTAGTACCGGAAAGTTGCTGAAAAGTGTAGGTGAAATGTTAAGATAATTCTCATCGAGAAATTATCCCAAGTCCTTCCCCTAGAGGACCCACCTACCACTCATCCATCTTGTCACAGATGTGATGTCACAGTCTGGAGTGGCATCAATATGCTGATGTTGGTTGAGAGAAGATAGCAATGATCAATGAAAAACAGGGTATCATGTGTTGCACACACACACACACACACACACACACACACACACACACACACGCACACACATGCAAAAAAAAAAAAAAAAAAGGGGGCGGGTGGGGGACCACATGTAAACAATATTCTGGGTGAGTTATGATCATATGATCATAATGAGACTAACTGTGGAAAGTTTTCACACACATATATTCACACACACACACACATACATTCACAAAAAAAAAAAAAAAATTATCATCAATCAGTCACTGATGGGTGATGATCATGTGAGATCAACAGTACTATAGGAAGAGATTCTTCTTCGTTCACTTAGGCAGGAATCCTGGAGATACTGGCAAAGTCTTCTGTATGGTGAAGGCCCTCCAGTGGTCAATAAAGTTCTGCACTCATCGGAGTGTTGGCAGGCCAGGTTTCTACTTTTGGTGTTGTTGGGAATGTTCCGCCGTCACTGGGGCTGCATGGATAAATTGAAGACTCGCCAGTGTGGAATATTGCAGGGATGTGATGTCACAGTCTGGAGTGCCCAGTTCTCAGTGTCACAATGATGGTCTTCTTCTTCGTTTACTTAGGTAGGAATCCTGGAGGTACTGACGGAGGTTGCTGTATGGTGAAGACCCTCCAGTGGTCAGTAGGGTTTTGCACTCATTGGTGAGTTGGCAGGCCAGGTTTCCACTTTGGGCCTAGCTGGGAATGCTCCGCTGTCTCTGGGGCTGCACTGCATTGATAGTTTGAAGACTCACAGGTGTGGAGTATAGTGGACCTGTGATGTTAAAGTCTGGAGAGCCCTATCCTCAGTCACACAATGTTCACTTGGTCTGATCTGGGCATCCGGTAGTGTGCATCCCTCTTGTTGAAGTCTGGGTGCTGCTCAAGTCATCTTCCTATTTGTCTCCTTGGAAATATTTTTGATTATTCAAGGAGGCTACCTAGTTTTACAGTTGGGGCTGCTGTCCTCCTTCCTTTGTCAGTTGGTCAGCTTCTTCATTTCCATATAGTGCAGTATGAAGGTGTTCACTGGATGGGAGTATTTTCAGTGACTGATAAATGGTAATAATTTTAGATCAGTAGTACCACAGGATGATGGTCATTGTTATACAAGTGGAAAAATGCAGTGGTGATGGTGCAATGGTGCAAGTGGGGGGATAAAGGAAAATACCAATGACCTGTGGGTGATGCTCACTGGCATGGGTGAGATCAATAGTACTGTAGGATGATGGTCACTGAGGTAAGTGGAATAATAAGGTTGCATTGGTATAATATTGCAGGTTGAGAAAGTGGGTGGAGGGGGGTTGGGGTAGATGACTGATGGGTGATGATCATGGATCATTTGAGATAAACAGTACTGTAGGATGATGATAATTGTTGTATAAGTGGGATAATGTTGTGGCATGGTGTAAAATGCCGGTGGGGGAATGGGGCAGGTGTTCAATGAT
>CM065715.1:26203459-26223459 GCA_033310375.1 Conus canariensis
TCTTCCCTGTGACCCGACGTTTGCAATGTGTGATGCGAGTGTCTGCTTTGTGTGCGTTCGTGTCTGTGTGAGTGTGTGTTTGCGTGTATGCATGCTTGTGAGTTTGTGTCCTTGCTTTGGATTTTGATGCCTTTTTCTCATGTATGATTGTTATATATTGTGTGATTTGATGTCTGTTGTGATATTGTAAACGCCTAGGGCATTCAATTGATTAGGCGTCATAAATGTTCATAATAATAATAATAATAATCATCATTTTTGCACAATACTGTGTGTGTTGTCATTGTTCTAATACTGCCTGACCACTTGCGTACAAGCTTTCATGCCGCATCTATGTTATCTACAGGAAAATAAACCCAGTCGAGTTTGGTATTAAAAGAATTGTTGGGAATTCACCAATTCAGTCATCTCAATAGCGCAGATATATTACATTTTTCATGACAATAACTAATGATCAAACCTATAGCCCCATTCGTAATGGCCGCTCAACCTTGCCGAACACATTGCTGCCAGACCAGCTGTGCACAGATGACATTCAGTTGGCTGAATACAGTGCGGTTAGCTGGCTGGTGGGGAGCGGCCTGCAGAAAACACCCCTTTCCCTCACCTGCATTCACAGCTTGGCCTCCGCAGCTGTAAACTCCCCTGCAACTCAAAACTAAGTAACTTGCTCTGAACAGCCACATTATTTCACTTATGACAATGGCCACCCCCTATAGTACTGTAGATCTCATCACAGTGATCAACATCCATCAGTCATTGATCATTTCCTTTATTCCCCCACTGGCATTATCACACTTGCCAATACACTATCCTATTCCTTTCACAAAAAATGATCATCATCCTACACCACTGTGGATCATACCTACACCTTGACCATGATCATCATCCACCCATCTTTGAACACCTGCCCCATTCCCCCACCGGCATTTTACACCATGCCACAACATTATCCCACTTATACAACAATTATCATCATCCTACAGTACTGTTTATCTCAAATGATCCATGATCATCACCCATCAGTCATCTACCCCAACCCCCCTCCACCCACTTTCTCAACCTGCAATATTATACCAATGCAACCTTATTATTCCACTTACCTCAGTGACCATCATCCTACAGTACTATTGATCTCACCCATGCCAGTGAGCATCACCCACAGGTCATTGGTATTTTCCTTTATCCCCCCACCTTGCACCATTGCTCCATCACCACTGCATTTTTCCACTTGTATAACAATGACCATCATCCTGTGGTACTACTGATCTAAAATTATTACCATTTATCAGTCACTGAAAATACTCCCATCCAGTGAACACCTTCATACTGCACTATATGGAAATGAAGAAGCTGACCAACTGACAAAGGAAGGAGGACAGCAGCCCCAACTGTAAAACTAGGTAGCCTCCTTGAATAATCAAAAATATTTCCAAGGAGACAAATAGGAAGATGACTTGAGCAGCACCCAGACTTCAACAAGAGGGATGCACACTACCGGATGCCCAGATCAGACCAAGTGAACATTGTGTGACTGAGGATTGGGCTCTCCAGACTTTAACATCACAGGTCCACTATACTCCACACCTGTGAGTCTTCAAACTATCAATGCAGTGCAGCCCCAGAGACAGCGGAGCATTCCCAGCTAGGCCCAAAGTGGAAACCTGGCCTGCCAACTCACCAATGAGTGCAAAACCCTACTGACCACTGGAGGGTCTTCACCATACAGCAACCTCCGTCAGTACCTCCAGGATTCCTACCTAAGTAAACGAAGAAGAAGACCATCATTGTGACACTGAGAACTGGGCACTCCAGACTGTGACATCACATCCCTGCAATATTCCACACTGGCGAGTCTTCAATTATCCATGCAGCCCCAGTGACGGCGGAACATTCCCAACAACACCAAAAGTAGAAACCTGGCCTGCCAACACTCCGATGAGTGCAGAACTTTATTGACCACTGGAGGGCCTTCACCATACAGAAGACTTTGCCAGTATCTCCAGGATTCCTGCCTAAGTGAACGAAGAAGAATCTCTTCCTATAGTACTGTTGATCTCACATGATCATCACCCATCAGTGACTGATTGATGATAATTTTTTTTTTTTTTTTTTTTTTTTTTTTGTGAATGTATGTGTGTGTGTGTGTGAATATATGTGTGTGAAAACTTTCCACAGTTAGTCTCATTATGATCATATGATCATAACTCACCCAGAATATTGTTTACATGTGGTCCCCCACCCGCCCCCTTTTTTTTTCTTTTTTTTTTGCGTGTGTGTGTGTGTGTGTGTGTGTGTGTGTGTGTGTGTGCAACACATGATACCCTGTTTTTCATTGATCATTGCTATCTTCGCTCAACCAACATCAGCATATTGATGCCAACACATTATTTCACCTGTTACAATGAACATCATCCCACAGCATTGTTTACTTTTTCAACAGCACTATTCATATGAACCTCCCAACCTCCCACCCCCACCCCATAGTGGATGAAGAGATATGAGCTCTCCTTCTCTTGCCCCCCCTCCCCCCCCCACACACACATTACCCTCCTCCCCACCCACCCCTTTTTTCCCCCAAACCCTCCCCCCCCCCCCCCCCCAATTATACCTTATCACCTATTTATCTTCCATCCCCTTCCCTCCCTTATTAACATTACCCACACACCTTTCACAACTACCCACGCATAACTACTACCTCCTCTTTCATCATCCAGCGAAATCATTTATTTTAATCACTTATTATTATTATTGTTTTTAATTACAGTTTCTTTCATTTTATTCATCTACTTATTTATTATAATCACTACCACTATCATTATTATCATCACTATCCCTTCTATATATATATAAATGTTTATTTTCTCTACCACATGAACAACAGATAAGTCACTCTTCGTTCTTTATTTGTACTATCCTAAATGTTAAATGTGATCTGTTTTTCTGCCTGAAGAAGACCCAAGAGGACAAAATGCATTTGTGTCTTGTCCTGTGCTTTGTTTGTCAATGTCATTGACAGTAACTATCAACCTCTCTTTCTAAATATTGAATTATAACAGACTAATAAATTCCAAGGATACATAACTGAGCACCATTCCAGCAACTTACAGAGCAGCTTGGTGTTGCAATGACTGCAAGAAATATTCAGTTATAAACAAAGCTTAATCTTATGTCTTAGATTGAAGAAATAGAGGGAGATAAGCATTCATATCTGCAGTGGTAGATAATTCTGTCTAACTAACAGTATGTGCTTGAGAGGGTAAATGGGGAATAAGAAATGCTTCTCAAAATGAGCCTTCAGCAAGCTTATAGTCTCCAAGGGGGAGACAATCTCCAATGGGGAGGTAACTCACCAACATATAACTCCTGGTCAGATACAGGTATTTCGAAACCTCATTGTTTCTCCTCAGTGACTGCGGAAAGTGGTAACTTGACTCCTCTACCTTTTTTGGTTTTAAGATGAATGCTATCCCAGAAAAAGGCTGGTGTGCAATACAGTAGTATGTTTGTTGAGTTTTCAAAACACCAACCAAAAGGTGCCACCTAAGAAGCAAAAGAAAATCATGAAAGAGCAAAACAAGCTACATTTTCTTGTGAAAAGTAGAAAATATAAAAAGATAACCTCTTAAGACACAAGTGCTGAGGGCCAGTTCTTGGAATGAATCTGCAAGGGACTAGATTAAAATAGACTAATAAATTCCAAGGATAAGTAACCGAGCACCATTCTAGCAACTTACAGAGCAGTTTGGTGTTGCAATGACTGCAAGAAATATTCAGTTATAAACAAAGCTTACTCTTAAGTCTTAGATTAAAGAAATAGGGAGAGATAAGCATTCATATCTGCAGTGGTAGATAATTCTGCCAAACTAACAGTATGTGTTGGGGAGGGTGAATGGGGAATAAGAAATGCTTCTCAAAATGAGCCGTCAGCAAGCTTATAGTATCCAAGGGGGAGAAAATCTCCAATGGGGAGGAAACTCACCAACATATTTTTTTTTTTTTTTTTTTTTTTTTTTTTTTTTTTACATTGGCATCATTTCTGTAAGTTCTATAAACAGTTGTTTTTTTTTAACTCCCCTGATATATATCATACACATTTGACATACATTTTTCACATTACAGCAAGAGCATACGGATAATATATCAATACATAAAAAAAAGTATGTTGCTTCAAATGTACATTCAAAAACATGTCAATTCAAATATCATGAGAATTTAAAAAAAACAAAAAAAACAAAAACAAACAAAAAAAAAACCCACTTGAGAAATGGATACTGGGATTGCGGAGATGCGTGTTAGATTGAGATTTTGTTGTTGTTATCGATTTTTTTTTTAAAGTATTTGTGTAAAAAATCATCGGCATGTAATTGTACCATTCAGCATCAAACCTGTTTTGATCATTGTTGACTTTAGCATTATAGAGTTCGATTTTGAATCTGCTGCTCAGCTGGCTCTGAAAAACTGAAGCATTTGGCCTACGTCTTTCGATCTTACACTTGTAAATATAAGATTTAGCAACCATAATAATAAAGTCAAAAATTGTCTCTGTTTGCATATGTTTGTCGACTCCAAAGATAACAACATCGCGTGTTATTTTAATGGTAAACGAGTTTCGGCATTTTTCGTTAAATAAATTTTCAACCTCTTTCCAAAAAGTTTGAACGTAATTGCACATCCATAAAAAGTGTTGGATTGAATCTCTCTCTTCATTGCAGAATGTGCAGTTCGTCGTGTTTGTCAGGCCCATGGCATTTAAAACAATATTTGTGCCAATAATTCTGTGAATAATTCTAATTTGAAGCCATTTCAATTTTACATCTTTAATTTTGTGGACGTGGGTAAATACCTTATTCCAAGAAACTTCAGAATTAAGTTTTTGTAGCCATTGAGAGCAACAGTTTGGCTTACGCTCATCTTGAGTAAAAATTTCATAGTATCGTTTAGCTCCTTTTGCTTCTTTCATAATAATATTAAAAGCCCTCGGCATGTTCTGAATTGTGTTTGCATTGTTATTATCAGGTTTTATTCCAGTTTTCTTTATGAACTCTTTCAACTCTCAACTCACCAACATATAACTCCTGGTCAGATACTGGTATTTCGAAACCTGATTGTTTCTCCTCAGTGATTGCAGAAAGTGGTAACTTGACTCGAAAATAGTTGAGTTTTACGTCCTCATAGCGAAAGCTTTTAGGCACATCTCTTCCATTCATGGTAGTCTTTCGTGTCATTGGATTTAAGAGATGTTCGTGGTGCGGTTGGTCATTGTTGTTATTCGACTGTGGTAGTCGTTAATCTTAACTCCTCTGCCTTTTTTGGTTTTAAGATGAATGCTATCCCAGAAAAAGGCTGGTGTGCAATACCGTAGTATGTTTGTTGAGTTTTCAAAAAACCAACCAAAGGTGACACCTAAGAAGCAAAAGAAAATCATGAAAGAGCAAAACAAGCTACATTTTCTTGTGAAAAGTAGAAAATATAAAAAGATAACCTCTTAAGACACAAGTGCTGTGGGCCAGTTCTTGGAATCAATCCGCAAGGGACTAAATTATAATAGACTAAGAAATTCCAAGGATAAGTAGCCGAGCACCATTCCAGCAACTTACAGAGCAGCTTGGTGTTGCAATGACTGCAAGAAATATTCAGTTATAAACAAAGCTTAATCTTATGTCTTAGATTGAAGAAATAGGGACAGATAAGCATTCATATCTGCAGTGGTAGATAATTCTGTCTAACTAACAGTATGTGCTTGAGAGGGTGAATGGGGAATAAGAAATGCTTCTCAAAATGAGCCTTCAGCAAGCTTATAGTCTCCAAGGGGGAGACAATCTCCAATGGGGAGGAAACTCACTAACATATAACTCCTGGTCAGATACAGGTATTTTGAAACCTGATTGTTTCTCCTCAGTGACCACGGAAAGTGGTAACTTGACTCCTCTGCTTTTTCGGTTTTAAGAAGAATGCTATCCCAGAAAAAGGCTGGTGTGCAAGACCGTAGTATGTTTGTTGAGTTTTCAAAAAACCAACCAAAGGTGCCACCTGAGAAGCAAAAGAAAATCATGAAAGAGCAAAACAAGCTACATTTTCTTGTGAAAAGTAGAAAATATAGAGATAACCTCTTAAGACACAAGTGCTGAGGGCCAGTTCATGGAATCAATCCGCATGCGACAGAATTATAATAGACTAATAAATTCCAAGGATAAGTAGCCGAGCACCATTCCAGCAACTTACAGAGCAGCTTGGAGTTGTAATGACTGCAAGAAATATTCAGTTATAAACAAAGCTTAATCTTATGTCTTAGACTGAAGAAATAGAGGGAGATAAGCATTCATATCTGCAGTGGTAGATAATTCTGCCTAACTAACAGTATGTGCTTGGGAGGGTGAATGGGGAATAAGAAATGCTTCTCAAAATGAGCCTTCAGCAAGCTTATAGTCTCCAAGGGGGAGACAATCTCCAATGGGGAGGAAACTCACTAACATATAACTCCTGGTCAGATACAGGTATTTTGAAACCTGATTGTTTCTCCTCAGTGACCACGGAAAGTGGTAACTTGACTCCTCTGCTTTTTCGGTTTTAAGAAGAATGCTATCCCAGAAAAAGGCTGGTGTGCAAGACCGTAGTATGTTTGTTGAGTTTTCAAAAAACCAACCAAAGGTGCCACCTGAGAAGCAAAAGAAAATCATGAAAGAGCAAAACAAGCTACATTTTCTTGTGAAAAGTAGAAAATATAGAGATAACCTCTTAAGACACAAGTGCTGAGGGCCAGTTCATGGAATCAATCCGCATGCGACAGAATTATAATAGACTAATAAATTCCAAGGATAAGTAGCCGAGCACCATTCCAGCAACTTACAGAGCAGCTTGGAGTTGTAATGACTGCAAGAAATATTCAGTTATAAACAAAGCTTAACCTTATGTCTTAGACTGAAGAAATAGAGGGAGATAAGCATTCATATCTGCAGTGGTAGATAATTCTGCCTAACTAACAGTATGTGCTTGGGAGGGTGAATGGGGAATAAGAAATGCTTCTCAAAATGAGCCTTCAGCAAGCTTATAGTCTCCAAGGGGGAGACAATCTCCAATGGCGAGGAAACTCACTAACATATAACTCCTGGTCGGATACCATTATTTCGAAACCTCATTGTTTCTCCTCAGTGACTGCGGAAAGTGGTAACTTGACTCATCTGCCTGTTCGGTTTTAAGAAGAATGCTGTCCCAGAAAAAGGCTGCTGTGCAAGACCGTAGTATGTTTGTTGAGTTTTCAAAAAAACAACCAAAGGTGCCACCTAAGAAGCAAAAGAAAATCATGAAAGAGCAAAACAAGCTACATTTTCTTGTGAAAAGTAGAAAATATAGAAAGATAACCCCTTAAGACACAAGCGCCGAGGGCCAGTTCTTGGAATGAATCGACAAGGGACTAAATATAATAGACTAATAAATTCCAAGGATAAGTAGCCAAGCACCATTCCAGCAACTTACAGAGGAGCTTGGTGTTGCAATGACTGCAAGAAATATTCAGTTATAAACAAAGCTTAATCTTATGTCTTAGACTGAAGAAATAGAGGGAGATAAGCATTCATATCTGCAGTGGTAGATAATTCTGCCTAACTAACAGTATGTGCTTGGGAGGGTGAATGGGGAATAAGAAATGCTTCTCAAAATGAGCCTTCAGCAAGCTTATAGTCTCCAAGGGGGAGACAATCTCCAATGGGGAGGAAACTCACTAACATATAACTCCTGGTCAGATACAGGTATTTTGAAACCTGATTGTTTCTCCTCAGTGACCACGGAAAGTGGTAACTTGACTCCTCTGCTTTTTCGGTTTTAAGAAGAATGCTATCCCAGAAAAAGGCTGGTGTGCAAGACCGTAGTATGTTTGTTGAGTTTTCAAAAAACCAACCAAAGGTGCCACCTGAGAAGCAAAAGAAAATCATGAAAGAGCAAAACAAGCTACATTTTCTTGTGAAAAGTAGAAAATATAGAGATAACCTCTTAAGACACAAGTGCTGAGGGCCAGTTCATGGAATCAATCCGCATGCGACAGAATTATAATAGACTAATAAATTCCAAGGATAAGTAGCCGAGCACCATTCCAGCAACTTACAGAGCAGCTTGGAGTTGTAATGACTGCAAGAAATATTCAGTTATAAACAAAGCTTAACCTTATGTCTTAGACTGAAGAAATAGAGGGAGATAAGCATTCATATCTGCAGTGGTAGATAATTCTGCCTAACTAACAGTATGTGCTTGGGAGGGTGAATGGGGAATAAGAAATGCTTCTCAAAATGAGCCTTCAGCAAGCTTATAGTCTCCAAGGGGGAGACAATCTCCAATGGCGAGGAAACTCACTAACATATAACTCCTGGTCGGATACCATTATTTCGAAACCTCATTGTTTCTCCTCAGTGACTGCGGAAAGTGGTAACTTGACTCATCTGCCTGTTCGGTTTTAAGAAGAATGCTGTCCCAGAAAAAGGCTGCTGTGCAAGACCGTAGTATGTTTGTTGAGTTTTCAAAAAAACAACCAAAGGTGCCACCTAAGAAGCAAAAGAAAATCATGAAAGAGCAAAACAAGCTACATTTTCTTGTGAAAAGTAGAAAATATAGAAAGATAACCCCTTAAGACACAAGCGCCGAGGGCCAGTTCTTGGAATGAATCGACAAGGGACTAAATATAATAGACTAATAAATTCCAAGGATAAGTAGCCAAGCACCATTCCAGCAACTTACAGAGGAGCTTGGTGTTGCAATGACTGCAAGAAATATTCAGTTATAAACAAAGCTTACTCTTATGTCTTAGATTGAAGAAATATGGACAGATAAGCATTGATATCTGCAGTGGTAGATAATTCTGTCTAACTAACAGTATGTGCTTGAGAGGGTGAATAGGGAATAAGAAATGCTTCTCAAAATGAGCCTTCAGCAAGCTTATAGTCTCCAAGGGGGAGACAATCTCCAATGGCGAGGAAACTCACTAACATATAACTCCTGGTCAGATACTGGTATTTCAAAACCTGATTGTTTCTCCTCAGTGACCACGGAAAGTGGTAACTTGACTCCTCTGCTTTTTCGGTTTTAAGAAGAATGCTATCCCAGAAAAACGCTGGTGCGCAATACCGTAGTATGTTTGTTGAGTTTTCAAAAAAACAACAAAGGTGCCACCTAAGAAGCAAAAGAAAATCATGAAAGAGCAAAACAAGCTACATTTTCTTGTGAAAAGTAGAAAATATAAAAAGATAACCTCTTAAGACACTAGTGCTGAGGGCCAGTTCTTGGAATGACTCTGCAAGGGACTAGATTAAAATAGACTAATAAATTCCAAGGACAAGTAACCGAGCACCATTCTAGCAACTTACAGAGCAGTTTGGTGTTGCAATGACTGCAAGAAATATTCAGTTATAAACAAAGCTTACTCTTAAGTCTTAGATTAAAGAAATAGGGAGAGATAAGCATTCATATCTGCAGTGGTAGATAATTCTGCCAAACTAACAGTATGTGTTGGGGAGGGTGAATGGGGAATAAGAAATGCTTCTCAAAATGAGCCGTCAGCAAGCTTATAGTATCCATGGGGGAGACAATCTCCAATGGGGAGGAAACTCACCAACATATAACTCCTGGTCAGATACTGGTATTTCGAAACCTGATTGTTTCTCCTCAGTGATTGCAGAAAGTGGTAACTTGACTCAGAAAATAGTTGAGTTTTACGTCCTCATAGCGAAAGCTTTTAGGCACATCTCTTCCATTCATGGTAGTCTTTCGTGTCATTGGATTTAAGAGATGTTCGTGGTGCGGTTGGTCATTGTTGTTATTCGACTGTGGTAGTCGTTAATCTTAACTCCTCTGCCTTTTTTGGTTTTAAGATGAATGCTATCCCAGAAAAAGGCTGGTGTGCAATACCGTAGTATGTTTGTTGAGTTTTCAAAAAACCAACCAAAGGTGCCACCTAAGAAGCAAAAGAAAATCATGAAAGAGCAAAACAAGCTACATTTTCTTGTGAAAAGTAGAAAATATAAAAAGATAACCTCTTAAGACACAAGTGCTGTGGGCCAGTTCTTGGAATCAATCCGCAAGGGACTAAATTATAATAGACTAATAAATTCCAAGGATAAGTAACCGAGCACCATTCCAGCAACTTACAGAGCAGTTTGGTGTTGCAATGACTGCAAGAAATATTCAGTTATAAACAAAGCTTACTCTTAAGTCTTAGATTAAAGAAATAGGGAGAGATAAGCATTCCTATCTGCAGTGGTAGATAAATCTGCCTAACTAACAGTATGTGCTTGGGAGGGTGAATGGGGAATAAGAAATGCTTCTCAAAATGAGCCTTCAGCAAGCTTATAGTCTCCAAGGGGAGACAATCTCCAATGGCGAGGAAACTCACTAACATATAACTCCTGGTCAGACACAGGTATTTTGAAACCTGATTGTTTCTCCTCAGTGACCGCGGAAAGTGGTAACTTGACTCCTCTGCCTTTTCGGTTTTAAGATGAATGCTATCCCAGAAAAAGGCTGGTGTGCAATACCATAGCATGTTTGTTGAGTTTTCAAAAAACCAACCAAACGTGCCACCTGAGAAGCAAAAGAAAATCATGAAAGAGCAAAACAAGCTACATTTTCTTGTGAAAAGTAGAAAATATAAAAAGATAACCTCTTAAGACACTAGTGCTGAGGGCCAGTTCTTGGAATGAATCTACAAGGGACTAGATTAAAATAGACTAATAAATTCCAAGGATAAGTAACCGAGCACCATTCTAGCAACTTACAGAGCAGTTTGGTGTTGCAATGACTGCAAGAAATATTCAGTTATAAACAAAGCTTACTCTTAAGTCTTAGATTAAAGAAATAGGGAGAGATAAGCATTCCTATCTGCAGTGGTAGATAAATCTGCCTAACTAACAGTATGTGCTTGGGAGGGTGAATGGGGAATAAGAAATGCTTCTCAAAATGAGCCTTCAGCAAGCTTATAGTCTCCAAGGGGGAGACAATCTCCTATGGGAGGACACTCACCAACATATAACTCCTGGTCAGATACTGGTATTTCGAAACCTGATTGTTTCTCCTCAGTGATTGCAGAAAGTGGTAACTTGACTCAGAAAATAGTGGAGTTTTACGTCCTCATAGCGAAAGCTTTTAGACACATCTCTTTCATTCATGGTAGTCTTTCGTGTCATTGGATTTAAGAGATATTCGTGGTGCGGTTGGTCATTGTTGTTATTCAACTGTGGTAGTTGTTAATCTTGACTCCTCTGCCTTTTTTGGTTTTAAGATGAATGCTATCCCAGAAAAAGGCTGGTGTGCAATACCGTAGTATGTTTGTTGAGTTTTCGAAAAGCAACCAAAGGTGCCACCTAAGAAGCAAAAGAAAATCATGAAAGAGCAAAACAAGCTACATTTTCTTGTGAAAAGTAGAAAATATAAAAAGATAACCTCTTAAGACACAACATATAACTCCTGGCCGGATACCATTATTTCGAAACCTGACTGTTTCTTCTCAGTGACCGCGGAAAGTGGTAACTTAACTCCTCTGCCTTTTCGGTTTTAAGAAGAATGCTGTCCCAGAAAAAGGCTGGTGTGCAATACCGTAGTATGTTTGTTGAGTTTTCAAAAACCAACCAAAGGTGCCAGCTAAGAAGCAAAAGAAAATCATGAAAGAGCAATATATATATATATATATATATATATATATATATATAGATATATATAGATATATATAGATATAGATATATATAATTTAACAATACAACATGACATTCCCTGTTAAGCACAAAGTAAGGAATAAATGAGAACAATAATTTCATTACCATGCCATGATATCACAGAAAAGTATGATTATTTAAACAGTAAAAGAAGACAATCAAGTCATATATAATTCAGGGAGTAATAAAAAGAAGATTTATAACAAAGATAGCTAGGAAGGCGTGGTCCTTCACATTAGCAGAAAATAGCACACTTACTCACTAAAGCTTGGAAGCAGTCCTTCACATTAGCAGAAAATAGCACACTTACACACACACACACACACCACACACACACACACACACTCTCTCTCTCTCTCTCTCTCTCTCTCCTCTCTCACACACACACACACACAAAACACACACCACACACACACACACACACACACACACACACACACACACACACACACATTGTGTAAGCATTTGAACAGTAAAACATAACATTCCCTAATAGACATGTAGTAAGGAATAAATAAGAACAAAATTTCATGCCACGCAATGATATCACCAAATGTATGATTATTAAAACAGTAAAAGAAGACAATCAAAGTCAAATCATGTAATTCATATAATTAATGGATAAAAAAGTAAAAGATAGCTTAAAGGGGGTGGTCCATCAAATTTACACACACACACACACGCGCGCGCGCGCGTGCGCACGCGCGTATGTGCGCGTGCACACACACACACACACACACACACACACACACACACACACACACACTGCCACCTCATCACAAACACAGGCATATGAAAAAAGTCATCAGCATCTGCCATGATTCTAACAACTCTAATTACTCACTGTAAAACAGGACTTAAAATACTTAGTAGGAGGTGGGTGAGGGTGGGGGACAACATACACACCTACGCACACACGCATGCATACAGTGATACACACACATATCGCCATTCATTTGTCAAAATGAATCCAAAAAAAAAAAAAAATCCCAAACTGGGAGCTTTTTAAGGCAAAGTTTGATAATAACTATACACAATTGTCCAAATTTGATAACATCAATGTTCTTGCATATGAAGCTAGATCCCATATGAATGATTTTTATCCCAATCATCTAAAAATCTTCACTGATGGTTCTTTATTAGACAATCAGGCAGGCTGTGGTTCTGTCATCCCCACTTTAAAAATTGAGAAATCTTTTTATCTTGGTAAGGACTTCTCCATTTTCATGGCTGAATTAATAGCAATTTTAATGGCTGTTCAGTATGTCATTGATACACCATTCAATTTCTATGGTGCACTCTTTTGTGTAGACTCTAAATCCATTCTCCAAGCTTTAGAATCAACAAATCCGAAAAAGCGGGCTGAAATCATCACAGAAATTAAAGTACTTATTCATGTTCTTATATCAAGGGGTATCGCAGTTGATTTTTGTTGGATCCCATCTCATTGTTCAATATCTGGAAATGAATGGGCTGATCGGACTGCTCGGGCAGGTGCAAAAAAATCTTTTAAATCCAAGGATATTCCCATTCTTTCGAGTTTACAAGAAGGTTACTCTCTATTACAAAAAGCTTCTTTTGAAAATTTTGAAAAGATATATAAAGACTACATGCTTCCCAAAGTACACAAGCCTAATTCTTCAATAAAGTGTTGTTTAAACGCTCGATCACAATTTTTTTTAAAAAAAGAATTCATTAATAAATTATACATTTTATCAAAATAATGTCAATAAACACCCAAAGCACCGGAAAAAAAAAATTGTTTCACTGCTTTACAGACTTAGGTTAAACGCTTTCAAAACCAAGTTCATAAAAAACATCCAATGTGTATGCCGGGCTGTTGATAGTTGTACAACAACACATATTTTGTACTTTTGTCCTTATTTTGAATCAGCTCTATCAAAATTCAGAAAAGATGAATCTAAATGCATTTTCCAAGAACCTGTATTTCTTTTGAACTTTGTTCAGAACTTAATGATAAGTCCAGTCGGCTCGTTTTTATGATTTCTGCATATTTTAGACTGTTTTGTTTAGACTATTGCAGTCTGATTTGTTAATGTCCCTTTTTTCTAAGGATGTAGTATTTCCACTAATATTTAACACACACACAGGTGTGCACACACATGCGTGCACACACAAACTCGCGCGCCCACACACACATGCACGCACACACAGACACACACACACACACACGCACGCACACATGCAAGCACGCATGCATACTACACGCACATACACATATACGAGTAAACGCTCGCTTCCTGTCTAATATCACTTTAAAGTGAAAAGACGTTAAATCGAAGAACAACAACAACACACACGCACACACAGGCACACAGAGGCACACACGCAAGCACGTCACAGGGGTCAGTATTTAAACCAGAAAAATAAGACATGCATAAGACACACATTGAGAACAATGATAGATTTAATCTGTATAAGACTTTTTGCACAGTAGTTTATGACGAAATGCATTTTAAAGTTCATTCTAGTCAGGCATCTTAAAATCAACAAGACCAGATTAAGAAGTTTTTTTTTAATTGCTCTTCAGTTTCGGTACAAACAGAAAGCACCTCTTGATTTAAAGAACAAGTAGGGTAGCTTTTGCTCCCTTGATTAGATTTCATCGAGAGCATGAGTTACTCTACTTGTTCTTTAATTGCTGTTTACTGTTTCCTGCCTCGTTTAAGATTACCTATTGATTTAGTTTGCCTATTGTGTAGACAAATGAAAGAAGACAAGTAGCTTTTTGTTTCGTGCTGTCCTGTACTGATTTAAGGGTAAGGTAAATACATTGAAGGTACTGTGAGCATCCAGGTCTTAGTCGACGTAGCTTACATCTAGCAACAAATAATGAATAAACAACTACAAATCTGTTCATTGATGCTTACGTTTCAATGTTTGTATCTTAATGTTTTAATCTTGATCAGTTATATACTTAATATCATTTTGAAATGATTGTTTAGCTGCATCCCTCACTTGAGGGGCAATGGCCTATTAGTGAATGAAATGAGAGAGAGAGAGAGAGAGAGAGAGAGAGAGAGAGATAGACAGAGTAGGTACTCCAAAGTGATTTTTAACTCTCTCGTCACGAACAGACGCTATAGCGTTTCGCGATATTTTACGCTTTCGTACGAACAAACGCTATCATGGTTTCGGCATTCACCGATTTTTTATGCGGTGGCGGCGTGATCAGGACACGGCAACAAGATATAGATAGTGTCGTCAGCATTCCTTCCTTCGCCTGCACAGCGGTTTCGCAGCACACCATCACCCACTTCGGCTCAGTGGCTGATTGACCAGACCAACCCACATGACTTACTAATCTGCATAGAAACATGGCGTCTCAAACAAGTTTTTCTGCGAATGTGTCAGAGCAAAGTTGAGCCGTCGGCAACGTTTTAGCATTCCTGAAGTTGTTGAAATGCTACAAACGGAAGGTTCAGACATTGAAGAAGAGGATGACAAAGCTGATGAAAGTGATTCCAGTGAAGAATTTCGAGGAGAAGAGGAAATTGACACTGACTCGTCTGTGGAGCTCAGTGATGATAAAGGTGAGGGTGGGCCAATTCACCACGTGAGCAGAGCGTTTGCGTGCCGCGAAAGACTGGGGATTTGAGTGAGCCAGAGTTCATTGGCTTTCCTTGACGCGACTGGCGCGAAGACTCGAGTTTTTTTCGACAGCGACTCCTTTTTCTGGTACTTCTGCCCTTCGTGTGTCAGCTGAGTGCCACGCCCCCATTTTTGCATTATTCCAAGTTAGATTGTGCATAGCAGGCATGTGATTTATCTATCTTATTTAGTTTCCTGGAGTGTATCTACCTTTTGTTCAACTCATTTAGTGTATTTACTGACTTTTTCTGCTGAATGTGAAGCCATGGACCCACTGACTCTGTGCAAGAGTGTTGTGATGCACCTGAAAAAAAAAAACTGGACATTTTTTCAGCCTCAAGCATAAGAAATCGTATGAAAGTGGGAAGTTTATTCTTTTGTATTCGACTAATATAGTTTATGAATAACACTTACTGAAAATTTCGTTGAGTTATCTCTTGTTTTGTATTTTTGGTGATTTTTTTACTAACCATAACAAATGGCCCGTCCACAGGGAAAAACAAGGGACAGAACTGTCCGTCCTAAGTGAGTTAAAGTGTTTTTGACTGTTGTTTTCAATAGGTCAAGGTTATAGAACAACATAAAACTAAGAAAATTATGTAGAAATTATAGCTGCAGCTTAATTAGGAGCGAAGTTATGATTTTTTTAATATTTAATTTTCTTACGACAGTCGGAATTCCCCTTAAGGGCCATGTTTGGAGGCCTGTAACTCAGCCATTTGGCAAGTGACATGTCTGAAACTATGGGTGATTGATGTCAACTGCTTGTAATATACACTGAATTTTGTTCAGATCTGAGGCTCTTACAGAGTCCGACTACCACACTCTTAAACATGCCAAAATCTTCATTTTGACTCTTTTTTTTTCCATACTGGCAACCAAAACAAGTTATAAAATGACACATCTCTGCTTTCAATTGACATACAAGCATGTAACTTATATAAAAATGATCAGGATTACAAGATCTATCCAATCAGAAGACATTTAAGCATGTCAGCACAATTGTACACCCCATCCCACCTCCACCCCACCCCCACCCTTTGACCTAATTTCTTGTGTGCCATATAAACATTACGTATACAAATTAAATATCTCTGCTTGGCATGATCTTATGAAGACACATGATTGACATTTGTATCAAAAGTAATGCTCAGAAGATTAAAAAGCAAGAAACTTGGCCTCCCCCCATCCCCTCCTCGCTCCTCTCCCACCCCCTTTCCTCCACTCCACACTAATTCTCCAGTGCCTACACTTCGCACTCGAAACGTTGCGCGGATGACTCTTCTTCCTGTTCAGCATACTATTTTTAGAACTACTAACGGTGCCACCGTGCGCATAGCAGACGACCAAAGGCAGTGATCGGAGCGAGACGCGCGCATGGCGGCCGACGCTCGCGGCTACTCAGTAACAGCGCAAACTTTCAACACACGCTTACACACACTCACCACCAAAAATACAAAAGACAATGTATGGAAATGAAAGATAAATAACGGGTATTGTCAGGCGTACTTTTATTTCTTGATTTATTAATAAATATTTGTAGAAAATAACAGTTGAATGTGGGCCAACAGCACACTGCCTCTTAGTCATAGAAAGAAGGTTTGGAGTACCTAGACAGAGAGAGACAGCGAGAGGCGAGTAACGGAAGCGACACACACACACACACACGCTCGCGCGCGCGCGCGCACACACACACACACAAACATGCACACACACACACACACGCATATATATATAGGCCTGTGTGCGTGCGTGCGTGCGTGCGTGCGTGTGTGTGTGTGTGTGCGTGTGTGTGTGTGTGTGTGTGTGTGTGTGTGTGTGTGTGTGTGTACACAAACTCGGGAGATACAGAGAGAAAGAGACAGACAGAGCGACAGACAGACTGAGACAGACAGAGACAGAGACAGAGAGAGAGAGAGAGAGAGAGAGAGAGAGACTCAGTGAGAAGGAAGGGACACACACACAGACCCTCAGACACATAGACATACACGCGCGTGCACGCACACACACACACAGAGACGCGCGCACGCGTATGCACGCATCCCACCACCACCACCACCACCACCACATTACACCACACCACACCATACACAAGCATGCACGGCTAGTAGGGGCAAATAAGTACAGACGTTTTCTTCTTTTTCTTTTTTTTTTCTTTCCTTTTACAAATTAACTTCACATTTCAGAGCAAAATAAGAATTTGAACAATATGTTTTCGAAGAACAAGTAAAAAGGCGACAACTAACCTTGAGTAAGATGTACTTCAGTGAAACGAAGTCAGCCGCTTACCACTTTCAACGGGTGCGAATGTCTTGACAGTTCGTTGCCTCCATCCCAGCAAAGCGCGCATCGAGTTCCAGTGACCTTCACCAAACGTATTGCAGACGCCCTGTCTGAGCAGAGCGCATGCGCTTTAAAAAGAGCACTGTTCCACTGACCTCATTTCGTGCAGCCAACGGCATGAGTTCATGAGCACGTGAAACAACTTCACAAAAGCTTGCTATGAAAGTAACACGTGCATCCTTGCACTAAACGTACCTTGTTTCAAGATAATTCAGGACACGCATATACGAAAAGCAATACCTCTCCTAGAATGCTAAAAAGGAGGAAAGAAAGAAGGAAAGAATGAAGGAAGGAGGGCATTTGTGTTATCACAGATTAAGTATACACAGATAGTTCACTGCCTTCTTTCCCTTACTATCTCGTTGCAGGCCATAATTTCGATTACTTCCCTTTGCTCTGGGTGGTTCAAGTATTCAGGTTTAGTATTTGCTGTTGCATTCAAAGCAACATATTTCATGTTTAAAACACACTGATACATTCACATACAACTCACACACATGCATGCATGTACATAAACACGCACACACGCACGCACGCACGCACACACGCACGCACACAGTAACGTACACAAATGAGCACACACACAAACTGCACTCATTTAACCGAATGCATATGCATTCACACATGTGCGCACACACACACTGAAGCTCATGCATACACACACTAACACACGCATGTGTGTGCACGCATATACACATATGCATGCATGCATGTTATACACACATGCATTTGGATGCATACACAAATGCATACACACATGAGTGCGCACACACACACACAAGTACACTTATGCACACACACACACACACACACACACGCTTACATATGCACACACACGTGCACATACACATGCATGCACACGGTTACACACGTGCACACACGTATGCATTCAAGTACACAAATATACAAAGGTACACCCACACATACACACATGTGCATGCGCAGACATGTATGCACAATTGCAAGCACGGTTTTGGAGCAGGACAGTTCACCCCAAGACAGTTCACCCCAGGCAATTCGCCCATCGTAGACAATTCACTTCTGGACATTTACCCCTGACAACCCGCACTCCTGACAATCCGCTCCCATTGTGCATGTTGCAGGTCTACTTGCACAAACTCAAAGACGTGTATGTAGTAGATTCATTCAATATTCAACTCTACAAAAGCCGTTGCGCGCATGCAGTCATGTTTATTCTCTTGCAGTCCTCCCTTCTTCCAACAAGTCAATACGAATTACTTCCCGTTTCAGATACCACATTCCTTCCCTCCCAAGTTGAAAGCTTTCCCTTGAATAAAACAATTAATGCATGCATTTTTCTGAAACATAAAAGAAAAATATTAATAGAAACTGTAGAATTAACCTAATACTGTCCTTTCTTTATCAAACAGGGTTTTTTTTGTTTGTTTGTTTTTTTTTTTTTTTTTTTTTTTTTTTTTTTTTTTTTTTTTTTTCTTTCACCAGTTCATGATATAGTCTTTGAATCTGACTGGAGTTGATTTTGCTCTGCATGGTCGCTTTTCTTCTGCCACTTCAACCTGAGGCTGTGATGTGACTTCTTCTGCTGAATTTCTGTCAGGATCAGCATCAGCTTCTATAGTTGCACTGGGTGAGCTGATGGTCTTTTCCTGTTCTGGCTCCATTACTGAGACACTGTCTGGTAATGGCACTTCCAGATCTTCTGTATCCTGCCCTTCAGTCTCCTTCCTGTAGCGTGCCAACATGTGATCAACATGCCGCTTTTGTACACGTCCATCTGACAGTTTCACCACATAGGATAGTGGACCCGTGACTTCTGCGACAATTCCAGGCACCCATTTTGATCCAGTTCCGAAGTTCTTGATATAGACCAAACTGCCCACTACAAACTTACGACCAGCTGCTCGGTCATGATTGAGTTTTTGCTGAATTTGTTTCTGATCCACTCGTCGTTCCACACTGGGCTGTACCAGATCAAGACGGGTTCTCACCTTTCTGTTGAAGAGCATTTCTGAAGGAGACAGACCTGTGGTTGTATGAGGGGTGGTCCTATATGTGAGCAAGAATCGATATAGCTTAGTTTCCACAGAACCCATTTTCTGTTTTTTCAGTCCATCTTTCACCATGCCCACAGCTCTTTCAGCCAGTCCATTTGTTGATGGATGATAAGCAGCTGATTTGATGTGTTTGATGCCATTGGCTTTCAAAAACACTTCGAACTCTTCACTGATGAAACACGAACCATTGTCTGAAACCACCGTCTCTGGTAACCCGTGAACTGCAAAAGACTGCCTCAGTTTTTCAATGCTGGCATTTGATGTTGAAGTGTTCATGGGATAAGCATCAATCCATTTTGAGTGAGCGTCAATAATA
>CM065715.1:26228459-26270959 GCA_033310375.1 Conus canariensis
TGTGTGTGTGTGTGTGTGTGTGTGTGTGTCTGTGTGTGTCTGTGTGTGTCTGTGTGTATGTGTTATTGTTGTTTTTGTTGTCTTTACTTTAACGTCTTTGCACATGAGGTGATTTTAGACGAAGAGAAAGGGTATGGAGAGGGGAGCAACAGGAGGGGGTGGAGGGTGGGTAATCTTGCAATAATAAAAAAAAAAAAAGAAGTCATTTTTACAATCTTTACAATACAACAAAAATGTACTGGAAAACCAACGTTGAATAACTATTGTGAATCATAACATAAACTGTAACAAATGTCCCATAGGACTGCATAGTAAACAGTTTGCAAAATCAAACAACAAAGTAAAGTTCTCAAAGATACTTTCAAGAGAACTTTAAGAAATAGCCGGTAAAATAGGTCTCAACCTCTGGCATTCTAGAAGAATATGTTGGTTTAAAATTTGTTCACCACACAAACATTTAACATTCCTGCTGAGTTTTGTTTTGAAGGCATTAAGTTTTATCATAAAAGACAGCGAAGTAATGTGTCTAAATTTGAAAATGTTACTATAAATCACAGCTATTTTGTATGCCAAATCATCGGAGTTCATTAAGATTCTGGAGAATTTCTCCTTCCTATGTAAAGATTTTGAAACTCTTCCACGATGCTTGCTCCAGTAAATGATACCCCTCTGTAACGGATAATGGAATGTTTATTTCTATAGACTCTCTGTCTTACCTTGCACCTTTTTTTGCGGCTCTATCCGCATAGTCATGTGTGTGTGTGTGTGTGTGTGCGTGTGCGTGTGCGTGTGTGTGTGTGTGTGTGTGTGCTAAGGGAGGGGATGTAATTCTGGTCCCTACCCGATTTCACTCCCTGCAGAAGATACACAAATACACAGACAAATTCAGCCATTTTGAAATCATTCATCTAACCTCTTTGTGTTGAAGACTACAAGGTCAGCGTGGAAAACAACTGGTTTCTGCTTTTACTGTGTTGATTTTAAGGAGAAGAGAAACTCATAATCCTTCATCCTTTTTTTCCAAAGAAATAAACAACCTGTGGCTCGATGGAGGCGGCTGAGGATTATTGCTAGACTGACTGAAGGTGCGACCCAATACGATAGCAGTGTTTTGTTGTTGCTTTTTCTGCGAGTGATTATGATCTTACTGTTCATTTAAATGTGGATCTTCATTAGTTCAGTCGTTTAGAGTACGAATCATGTACCTAGACGGTCGGGGCTTGCAATCCCAGGCGCTGATACAAAAAAGTGAATTTGCGATGCCCCTTTTGAAAGACTTTCTTCTGGCAGTATCAGTGTAGTGTTAACTGGGTGTCCTTCCTCCTGCTCCTGTTCCCTACACCCTTCCCCTCTTACTACTACCACCACCACACTCACCTCCACTCCAACTCCTGCTGGGATGGCTATTCCCACTTGCTACATAACTTAAGGCTGATGTGGACGATGAACCTGAACTATAACTGTATAATTAAATTAGGTTTACGATAGGAAGGCGTAGTTTAGTTATTTCGAGTCTATTGGAGGGAAGAGGAATTATGTGCGATACAGCCGCGGAACTCGCGCGAAATGAGTGAGATTTTAGCGTTGTTGTCCACTAGGCTTACAACAGAGACAGTGTATTCATTAGGACTATCTCAAATCACATGCGGGAGGGGGAGGGGGAGTGGCGCTTAATTTCTCTTCTCTCGAATAGGTATAGAATCAAAACAATCCTATTTATTTAAACTGCACATTCGTATCATAAGCTTAGTTTCATTATACCATACTTTTTTTTTTTTTACCTGTTTCTCCTTCGGAGAATTCACTCGAGATTTTAGAGAGCTAGTGGAATGAATGAATGAATGAATGAATGTTCTGTTTCACGTGTTTTCATCATAATTAGTGATATTACACGCAGAGCTAGTGGACAAACGACATGTGTCATCCAAATGTAGCGCAGGCCTTGTAATAAACTGTAAAATCATTTGATGTCCAGTGACATATACACAGCACAACAGCAAGATCGAACACATGCAGACTTCTGCTTTTTCTGATAACACTGTTATAACCTTTGTTTCTTTAAGCATGTCATCAGTTTTAGTTAATACTTATCCTTTGTTTGATGTTAGTTTCATCATTTTTAAACTAATAAAATGCCTTTTTTTCAATTGAAAAAAACATGTTCGTTTATTTTCTCACCCTTTGAGGCCCACCCAGCTCTCTATCTCAGTATTGTGCCCTCCATTTTCATATTTCTAACATGAGTTAATTTTTTCATTCATCATCATTGTTGTTATTCTCATTTTTATTATCTTTTTTGGTTATTATTATCGTCATCATCATCATCACGATTATTATTATTATTATTTTCATTATTATTACCGTCATCATTATTATTATTATTGCTATTTCATATATTAATCGGACCATCATTATCATTTTGTTGAATTTCTTATCATTATTGTGATTGGTTTATAATTACTACTATTACAATCAATATCATTCTTACTGTAGTTATTGTTACCATTAATATTGTTATTATTATCATCTAAATTAACACTGTCATCGTTTACACCACATGATTAACTTGATACCATACGTATTTTCTAGATTTCTATGCGTTAGTATATTTTTAGATCTTAGCTATCTTTCTCATTTCCTATACGATTATCATCGTGATCGTTTTGATGATTTTCATGATTAGGATTATACTCATTGGCATACATTTTAGATTCTTTCTTACTATATTTCCCATTATGTATACTGAGCCACAAAAGAAACGCAAACGATGGGTCCATTCAATGTACTCTCATGTTGTTGACATTTAATTGCGACCATTGAAATGAATTGAATGCAACCATTGAGTTTCTGGCTTTAGTGTTCTTATTGTTGGCTGAAGCAAAAAGTGGTCACGTGTCATGAGTGTCACGGAGAGGGTCAGTAACGAGTGTGTCCCCCATGAGCGTTGATAACAGCCTGACATCTGACGGGCATGGAGTGGATCAGACGGTTGACGGTGGCCATGTTGACGTTGTTCCAGATCTACCTCAGTGCCTGCTCTAGCTGACGGGTTGTGGTTGGCCTCGGCTGAACAGCATTCAGCTCCCGTTTGAGATGGTCCCAGAAGTGTTCGATAGGGTTCAAATCAGGGCTCAGCGAGGGCTACTGCAGAGCTCTGATGCCCTGTTGCTGCAGGAAGTCTGTGGTGACTCTGGCAGTGTGTGGACGAGCATTGTCCTGCTGGAGAGTGAGGTGGCCGTGCTGCTGGAAGTGGGGCACAACAACGGGCCTCAACACCTGGTCAATGTATCGCTGCGCAGTAACGCCATTTCCGCGACCAGGGCCAATGTCTAGGAAAACAATAGGCCCAGCAAGCTGGTTGAGGCTGATTCCTCCCCATACCATAATGCTCGCACCTCCCCAAGCGTTGATCTCGTGGACGTTGTTGTTGGCATACCTCTGGTTGCGCCTCCTCCACACCCGGATTCGGCCATCACCATGATGAACACAGTATTGACTCTCATCCGTGATGAGGATGCCCCTCCATTGCCGCCAGTTCCAGTTCCGGTGCTGCTGGGCCCATTGCAGTCGTTGTTGCCTATGTCTTGGAGTAAGAACAGGTCGCCTTACGGGACGGCGGCAGTGCAGGTGATGTTCTGTTAATCGACGCCGCAGTTTCACCAGAAACTGGTGCACCATGCCTGCCAATGGTGTTTCTGGCCGTTTCCGTTGCATAAGTGAATGGCTCACGCAGGTGACGGCGGTGAATCGCCCGATCTTGTCGCGCAGTCGTTACACGGGGTCTGCCGCTTCGTGGGTTGTCCCGAGCGTCGCCATTTGCCTGGAACCTGGCCCACAAACGACAAATTGTAGAAACAGCCACGCCAAACGCAGCTGCGACTTGTGCAGCACGGTTTCCGGCTTGGAGTCGCCCTATGGCTCTTTCTCTGTCGACGGCGCTCAGTCTTGGCATTCTGGTCATGTGGAAGTGATTGCTTTGCCAGGGCGTAACAGCCTGGGTTTTTATTTCTAGTGATGTGTGAATACTGTACAGCGAAAAAAGATTGACATGACTGTTTGCATTCGCCTTGCACATGCAAAAATGCGCTTCCACGTTCATGGCGCCGGTGTCAGCTCATTTTTAGTGACACTGACCTGATTTGCACGTGCTGCACACTAGGTCTAATGCTGACTCATGACCGCACGGAATATATGGTCACAGCGCACCTACAGTGCCATTAATTATATTCACCCCTACCTATCCCTCCATTTGCGTTTCTTTTGTGGCTCAGTTTATATCGTCCTCCTTCTTCTCTTTCTCCTTTCTCTCCTCCTCCTCCTTCTCTTCTTTACTATCATCATCATCATCATCATCATCATCATTACTACTAGTGTTACTACTACTACTACTACTGCTGCTACTACTACTACTACGACGACAACGACTACTACTACTACTTCTGCTAGTACTAGTACTACTCACCACCACCATCATTTTTACTATGCTACTATAACCATATCATTGTAACTATCTCCAGCTCCCCACCTCCCATTTCTGTTAATATCGTTATCAGTAGTAGTACAAATATATACTAATCATCATTGCTGTTAGTATTATCATATCATGATTATTCTACCGTTATCATCATCAGTAGCAGTAGTGGGAGTAGCATTTCCTTGATTTTTATTATTATCATTACTATTGTTATTATTATTATTATTGTTGTTGTTGTTGTTGTTGCTGTTGTTATCATTGCTGTTGTTGTTGTTATTGTCGTTGTTGTTGTTGTTATCATAATCATTATTACTATTATGATCATTCTTCTTCTTGTTCTCCTTTTTTCTTCTTTTTCTTCTTCCTTTTCTACTACTTCTTCTTCTTCTTCTTAGCAGTAGTAGTAGTAGTGGTAGTATTGTCTTCCCTTAATTAAGCCTCGTTTCCATTCCACAGCCTTTTTGCACTCAGTTTCAAGAGATAGGTTATAGTCTGTACGTCTTTCATTTTCTATCGAATGTTACCTATCTTGTCTGAAGAAAACCAAAGAGATCAAAACACGTTGTATTTGTGTTCTGTAATATGTTTAATCTTTCGTTTGGCGGCGCAGTACTTCTGTCTTTGCTCTTGTTTCAGTCTCTGCCAGCAGTCGCTCCACTTAAAAAACAAAACTGTATCATCAACATAGCCTGAGGAAGAATGGACATGATTCACGAGGCAGCCATGTTCAAGTACACAAGCATAATTGGCTTTCAACGCAGTAAGGAGTAGGAGATCATGTTGTTGTTGAGAGAGAGAGAGAGAGAGAGAGAGAGAGAGAGAGAGAGAGAGAGAGAGAGAGAGAGATTTAAGTATACGTTGATAATACGGGCGAGAAGGAAAAAAACAACAAACAAGAAACTACAAAGCTAAACATAACAATTGAGGGGGAGGGGGTAACACCATTATCCTTTCCACCAACCCCATCTCTACCCCTCTGAAAAGTACATTTCATTATATGAGCAGTGCGCTGGCTCATGCATATAAGCTGCATGAGTACATCTTAACTTTCCCACATATTGACATTTGCATGCACTGACACAGCGTGTTCAATCTTTAATAGTAGCAAATTATTTGGAAACAGTAGTACTGAAATAAAACAATCACTTTGTGAAAGTAAGTAAAATGTATGCTGTTAATGAAAAAGTAGCAAACACATGTGGATAGGCATTGGTAATATGAATTATACTGCATTTCTACATTACTAGGGAGAGTGTGCAAAATATGTAAATAACTTTCTTCTGTAAGATTCTGAGCTTCGATGGTATTTGAGCTCAGGCGGACGTCAGTTCCAGAGAAGAGAACGAGAATAAGAAAGACTTGTATTTAACAGGTCAGTTTTGGTTTGGGAACCTGGAATTTTGTAGAATTTTTCTAAATGCATGCTGAATTTGGATTGTATAGTTTGTGGGGCTAATTCAAATACAAATTTTTAGCAAGAACATTCTTTTATTGATAATCAAGCATGTCCCTTAATGGAAGAACAACTCGCGATTTGTAAGGCTCGGGTACTTCAGGAGAACTGCTTTTATAAATGCACGTTTATAAATGCTGATTATTTTTTTCGATAATTGGCGCTGGCTGAGTCAAATAGTGTCGAACAGTAATCAATTGAGGAGAGTATGAATGCGTTCAAGAATAATTTTCTGGCACGAAAGTTCAAAAAGTGTTTAATCCTGCATAAGTGGTATATTCGTCTAAATATTATTTTGCATAATGTTTGGATGTTACCAGTCGATGAAAGATTGTTGCCGATTATTATGCCTAAGACACGATGATTCTTTGTTTCTTAAATTGTTGGTAAAAGTAGAAGGAAACTGTTTTATGTTTTGCCGTCTTTGGCGGTTTGTTATATGAGCATTACTTTAGTCTTACTGGGATTTAGGGACATAAAGTTCACACAACTATCCACTTAAGATCTCTTCAGACTTACATAACGATGCTATCACGGAGTAAGGTAGAGCTGTGTGTGTGAATCGTGATATTACTACAAAAAAGTTCACAAGATTCTTCAATATGAAGAGGGATATCATTTACATAGATGAAAAATTGGAGAGGACCTAATCCTGAATGGGATGCTCCATATCTGACAGGTGATATATTGGATATTGAAGAATAAAGAAAGACAAGTTGTTGACTACTGTCTAGGGATGATGAAATCAGTCCGCACGCATTTCCTGTTATGCCATGAAATGACAATTCTTTCAACAGTAACGTGGGCGTTATGACATCAAAAGCCTTTGCCAAATCAACAAATAATGCGACACAACGTGTATTTCAATTAACATAAATTTGCCAGTGGTCTAGTAAGTTTGTTAGAACAGTATAACATTAATTATTTTTCCTGACACCAAACTGACCATCATTTAATAGGTTATACAACTCAAGATGATCGTAAATGTGTTAATCTATCTGTTTTTCTAAGGATTTGAATTATTCTGGCTAAAAGATATTGGTCTCAAATTGACCGGAAAGTGACCTTTTTCAACGCACAAGTTAAGATGCTTATAAGTGTTTCAGATATGACTGGAGCTAAAAGGTTTAGAATTTGTCATCAGTTCCATAAAATCCACGACTTCCAACTAGTGCAGGAGTCAAATGTCCTTACATCAAGTCTGTGCCTTTGTCCAGCATTCTTAAGACGCCCCTTTGAGGTCACTGCCAATTGACTTCAAACGGTGAGAGTGTGTATTACAAGGCCTTTACATCACACACACACACACACACACACACACACACACACACACACACACACACACACACACACACAGGCGCCCGCTTTGTACATACTTTGCCAAGAGCAGTGCCCCCAGACCCCTGCTTGGTGAGAAGATAATAAGACATGAACACTTGAAATAACACTGCATAGCTCGCTAAAGCAGTAACACAAGCACCCATATACAAACAGTACCTTGTTTCAAATTGGTTACACAGGTCTGTGAAAAACAATACGTCTGGAAAATTTTAAAAAAACAAAAAGGAGAAGAAAGGGGGTGGCATTCAGATTAATCATGCTTTACTTTCGACATACTTTTTTTTAAGAGATGCGTATATATAGCATACTTTAGGGCTAAGTGGAAAAATGAGTGTTTGGGCAGGGGGGGGTGGGGGGGTGGGGAGGTGAAGAGTGGGAGGGGTAGGTGCAAAATGAGTCAAATGTCCTTACATCAAGTCTGTGCCTTCGTCCAGCATTCTTAAGACGTCCCTTTGAGGTCACTGCCAATTGACTTCATACGGTGAGAATGTGTATTATAAGGCCTTTACACACACACACACACACACACACACACACACACACACACACACACACACACACACATACAGGCGCCCGCTTTGTACATACTTTGCCAAGAGCAGTGCCCCCCAGACCCCTGCTTGGTGAGAAGATAATAAGAAGACATGAACACTTGAAATAACACTGCATAGCTCGCTGAAGCAGTAACACAAGCACCCATATACAAACAGTACTTATTTCAAATTGGTTACACAGGTCTGTGAAAAACAATACGTCTGGAAAATTTAAAAAACAAAAAGGAGAAGAAAGGGGGTGGCATTCAGATTAATCATGCTTTACTTTCGACATACTTTTTTTAAGAGATGCGTATATATAGCATACTTTAGGGCTAAGTGGAAAAATGAGTGTTTGGGCAGGGGTGGGGGTGGGGGTGAAGAGTGGGAGGGGTAGGTGCAAAATGGGTGAGGGCAAAGTATTTCTCGGTTGTGATAGATTAGAACGACTTAGCATAGATGTATATATAACCACGGGAAAAAAAGAAAACCAGAGGAAGAGTGAAATATGGAGAGGGCCGAGGGAGGTGGAATGGTGGTAGTGGAATGAATCGAAAAAAGCAGAGGAGTGAGTACGAAGAGGGGTAAGGGGGGAGGGGGGGGGGGGCAAGTGGCAGGGGATTGGTAGGGATGCATCAAATGAAGACGAAGGTGTTATAAAGGTAAAAATTAAACCCTTCACTGACAGTATATGATGATAAAGTGTATCCTATGAACCAAACCGACTTTATGAGAGTCGACTTCCGTTCCTTGCGCCAGACTGGTCAGTACAGACCAGCCTGTGTCTCTCGGTTCACATGGGAAGACCGAAACTGCGCAGTCGAGTATCGTCAACTGACTGAATGCGTCTTTGTTCAGACCAGAACTGTATGTGTCTGTATCTTTCAGGCCTGGTTGGCGCCAGGATATATTATGGAAGGAAGCGTACAGTGCAGCCTTGTCATGTAGTCTCTGACCAGAATGCAAGTCAACAGTTTCATCTTTACCATCTTCATCGTCATGGATCGGCACAGAAATAAGTCTCATATTCTGTAGCCCTCCATACCTTGCTCACGTGGTGACCTCAGTTTGGAGTAACTCGAAACGTCCATACCATTGGGGAGTTCGTCACGAGGTCTTCAGAGTATGTGTATGGGGACTGTCACTGAACGGCGACTTCAACCTCCTATTTGAGACTAGGCCGAGATGATATAAAGTCAAACCAAGTTTACTCCATCCCTCACCGAAACTTCCTACGTGCCACCAAGGCCTGGGATGCAACAGATGGTGGAGTTCAACACAAGACAAAAACGTACACTGGAATTCTTAATAACAACTGTTGATCACTTTGTCCCCAAAAGTAGAGCCGCTTGCTGGATTCTCAGACGAGAAAGCACTGTACTGGAGCTGCTGACCAGCAAGCACAAAAGACGCCAGGTCCCTGGAAACATCCCTCTGTGCCACAAAGCAGACTGGAACGATCTACTAGCCTCAGCCCAGAAACTTAGCTCTAAGATTATCTCCGGCATCACTCTGCAAAATGGAACTGAACAAATGTGGAAAGTCTTCAAATCTGACCTTCAGCACGCTGGCTAGCAACCAGTTCACTAAAAGCATGCATTTCCCAAACCAAGCCTTTGTGGATTTCAATCAAAATCACAAAGCTGATCCGACACCAAAAACCGCGTGTATAACAAGATGAAGGCAGAAACAACGGCCCCAGAGACGGACGTGCATAATATGAAACACGAGATACAGGGGCAGACCGAATCCCGCTACTGAAAGGGAAACATGACATAGAGGCAGACCAGTAGGCGTGCCTGCTACACCGACAATTCTAAACAACCATCAGATTACCGGCCACCAACACCCATGGCGAATTCATTGCATGCCAACTATCATCAAGACAAGGCGCCACACAGATTATCGTCACAGTCGGGGCATGGAGAAGCTGCTTTGCAGTTGGAATCTGACATGATCGACCGTACTTTGACTGTCGTTCACAGCGCGAGGGGACGTGGTTTGGAGAGCTCAAGTAACAGAATTCGTACTTATTTTCTTCAGATGTTGTCTTTGAATTTGTGGGAAGCTGTGTGCATCAGCACTGTGTCTTGTTTTCTTTTCATGTTGTTTAGAAAGCAATAATAAAAGAAAAATGATTCGTGAAAAGTGTTCTGAGACTCTCCATAAAACGGTGAACAGTGTGTACAGACTTGTGATATGAATTTTTTTCCTCTCAGCGACCAGCAACTAAAGTGAAAAAGGTGTACAAGGGTGTTGAAGAAAATTATGAACATTTACATGAAAGAAGACAAGTAGAAGAAACTGCAAAAGTCCTGACTTCGTCAATGTGCTAAGTTCTTTAAGTCCTACAATGAAGAGTTCACTCGAAGGCTAAATTGCTTTGGAGGAGGTTACCTTTTTACTTCGTAAAATGAAAAATGATAAAAGTCCTGGAATTGATGGATAAATCAGTTCAATCAGTTTTGGGTTTTCTTTTCCAGCAACACCTGCACAACATTTTTACACAGTAGTATACCATAACAGATGACAGTGTCCCCAGTGCAAACACAAAGGCAAAGACATCAAGTCCCAAGAACTGGTACAATGGCATTTTCTGACCGGAATAACGCATGTACTCGCCGCCATGCTCCATAACGTGATCCAACCATTTGACGGCTTCCTGCATAGGGACTCCATACAGCTGACGAAACAGGCTGGACGCTTTGGAAATGGCGAGTTTATAGCGAGGTTCCTGGGCAACTGTCGTGATACGGTTAAACAGTTCTTCCTGGGTGATGATGCGAATGTCCACAATCTCTCCGAAACCCTTCCTTCGGATCCTTTCACTGTTGTAGTACTGATCACTAAACATAGGGTTGCAGAGGATAGGAACTGCATGGAAGAGAGCTTCGTACTGGCCGTTCTTGCCACAGTGGCTGAAGAAGAGTTTGGTGTTAGGGTGACCCAGCAAGTCGTTCTGGGGCAACCACTTGGAGGTCCACACTTTGTCAGGGTCTGTGGAGGTCAGGTTGGATCGAAACACCACTTTGAAAGGTAGCTTGGCAAACACCTGGAACAGCTTGTTGCTGAAGGCCTTTGGCAGACCCAGCACGGAGCTACCAAAGGTGACTATGACCACCCCTTGTTTGGCACTGTCCATGAAGTCCTGAAGCTTTGGGGGCAGAGGCTTGGCGTGTTCTGTCACTGTCCCCCCGATCAGTTTGACGTTGGGAAGTGTGGGTCTTGGGTAATCTAAAATGTGGTCCATCTCCACCAGCCACAGTTCAGCCCGAGCCAACAAGTCGTTGTTGGAAATGAAGGGCATTTCCGGGGCGTAGATGGACACAATATCCTGTAGCATGTAAGGCCTGCGTATGAAGAGCAGTGTGTGCGTAAATGCGTTCCTCACTCGCTCTGAGAATGTCATTCCATCAGATAACGTTCCGTACTGCAACGCATTTGTAGCAGAAGAGTAGGGCATTCTCATGGCGTGGACATCATAGATCATTCCTATCATTACAAAGGGAACTTGGATTTTGTAAGGAATAACCAACAAAGTGTAGATCGATGGCGAATTGTCAATGACAATCAAATCAGGTCTGACACCTCGAATCTTCTGTTCTACTTCTTTGCTCCGCAGTACGTTGTCAAACGTCTCCTTTCTTACAGGGAAAAGTACGGCATCATATATTTCATCCGCAGGCATTCCAGAAAAGTACATGTGTATAATATTTTCCATTGTCTTTTCCTCTTGGTTCTTGCCTATTTTGTAAGGGATGACGTTAATGTTAGACAAGTTCAGATTCACTTTCTGCAGCTGGTACTCTGACACAACGAACCACGTTTGGTGACCAACATTCTGAAGCGCCCATGCAATCTTGATGTGGTCCCTAACATGACTGGTAGAGGGAGCAGGGATAATGACGATCCGCTTGGCCTCCAGCGTTTGGCACTGGCATGCTAGCATTACCAACCATGGCGTGACCGTCCAAAGCGTCCACCTCATCTTCTGTCTGACTCCTTGGTGTCGGTAACTGAAGAAACACACACACAACGCGTGCGCGCGCGCGCGCGCGCACACACACACACACACACACACACACACACACACACACACACACACACACACACACACACACACACTATTAAAAAAAATCAAGCCGCTTTTCGAAAAGGCTGCTCCACTACTGCAAATAGAAAACATCGGCATAAAAGATGTTGTGTACACTGACGGTTCCGTCACCAAAAGTAAGTCAGGCTAGAGGTTCACAGTGAAGCAGAATGACCGAACTGTCCAGGAAGACAATGGTGCATACAGTTTAACCACTTCAAGGCTAACAATGGAGGTAGAAGCAGTGACACAAGCACTTCACTGGCTCTCATCCACAGACCAGTTTAAAACTCAACAAGCCATGATACTGACTCCATGAATCTACTTCAAAGAAAAACAAAGTAAACTACGCACCATTCATTACCAAGACTGCAACACACAGGAGAAAGAAACCGACGAAAAGATATTCTGAGTATTGCTTGGAACTCTACAATAAACTGTGGAAAAATTGACTCAGGTCTGCTAGCAGAAAAGAATTCATAGACCGAGAATGACTTTCCAATGCTCCATGAAAAAAATCGTGGCAGCAGTGAAGTCACGGATACGTGGTAAGGCTGCAAGCATTGATATTAATAATAATAATAATAATGTATAATACTTATATAGCGCATTTCTTGTTACACAACTCAATGCGCTTACATCCACCATTTGCACTTATTCATCAACACTCGTTTACCACGTTATCCACGCAGAACTCTTGAAACATGGCAAGAGAGGCAGTAACTGATAAGAAAACTGTCATCTGCAACAAAGCAAAATCTGTTATAATGGCGAGTAGCCCTCTTTATGGACTCAATCGCTAATAGACACCCTCTGCAGTGAAGGAAAATTTCAACATTCCCAGAACTACTGCACTATCAGTTTGATCAGTCATGCCAGAAAAGTGATGTTCAAAATCATTCTGAATAGAATACAGCTACATACAAATACCATTATTACTGAAGGACAGGCTGGATTCTGCTTAGGCAGAAGTACCATCAAACACACCTTTAGCCTGTACCCTTTGCGAAGAGCATCTCCTACCTCAGAAGGACTTCTCCCACATCTCCACAGACTTCAAGAACACGTCCGACAAAATCTGACAGTGGGGTGCTGGAGGCCACAATGAAAAGGTTAAAACTGAAGAAAATCTTATCAACGTTATTCAACAACTGTACTCTAAGCAATCTATGCAGTATCCATACAAGGTGCTATTGGAAAGTGGTACCACCCTGGGTTGGAGTTCATTAGTGCTGCTTTCTATCTCTTACACTGATCAACATATTCCTGGAACACGTCATTACAGGTGCACTTGAAGATTATGTCGGCACAGTATGTACTAATGAAAGAACCATCACGAACGTTGGTTTGCACATGACAACGATGGCCTGATAGGCAATGGACAAGAACTCTACAAGCTTGTTAAAAGACGAAATGAACTTCTAGAAGTTACCAAAATTCTAGAATGTTCCATGCCTTTGTGGAAGTTTCTGTAATTTTCAGAGGTGGAATATTCCAGAATTTTTTCTGGAATATTATTTTTCAGTTGTGGAATATTCTATAAGCATTGCACTTATTCTAGAACTTATATGTTCCATAACCCGGTTCTAGAAATAAAACTGGATTCAGTACAAAGCATAAATCTGTGTAAAATATATATTTGCAACTTACATCTGTATAAAAAAATATATTTAATACTTATTTTTAGGCATGAGTTCTAGAATTTGTATATATATAGTGGAACTCTGTTTTAAGACCTTAAAATCATTCAAAATGTCAGGTCTAAATGGTCTTGTTCCCTAAGAGAGGTCATTTTAATCCTTGCAAAGAATAGTTTTTATGGCTCAAAGAAGTATGTCCAATGTGGGAGGAGGTCTTTCAATGCGAGTCTTATATTAGGGAGATTCCACTGTATATTTGAACACAAAGCTGAAGAATAAAGTTTGCAGAATAAAATTAGATTTTGAATTATTTATAATTGTTTTTCCCTTTAACAGTATATTTGTGTTTATTGTGATTACAGTGGTATCCCCCTTATAAGACTTCTTCCCTCGTAAGACCTATTTCTTTGTATCATGTATAAAATTATCACCCTTATAAGACCCCTCCCTTCTTAGACCTGATTTTGGTTGATTTTTGAAGGTCTTATAAGGTTGGTACCACTAGTAATTGCACTGTGCCCGTCTGAGGAGAAACAATCAGGTTTCGAAATATCGGTATCTGACCAGGAGTTATATGCTAGTGAGTTTCCTCCCTATTGGAGAATGTCTCCCCCTTGGAGACTATAAGCTTGCTGAAGGCTCATTTTGAGAAGCATTTATTTTATTTTTTCCCCACTCACCCACTCAAGCACATACTGTTAGTTAGGCAGAAGTATCTACCACTGCAGATATGAATGCTTATCTCCCCCTATTTCTTCAATCTAAGACATTAGAGCAAGCTTTGTTTATAATTCAATAATTAATATATATATATATATATATATATATATATATCATCATAACAGTATTAAAACGTCCTTAAAAAATCTGAAAGGGCTCAACCCCTTGGGGAGCAACATTTAAAAAATATTTAAAAAAATGGAGTGTTAAAATCAATCGACAAGCTTGTTTCAAGATATAAGATATATATCTCTCCTCAGGATGTCTTTTTTGTGGCACGCCAACGATCTTTTATGGCGTGCGAGACCTGATTTCATCTCAGTGTGTTCGTGCCGATCTCCTTTGCTGCACGCGAGGCCTGTGGTTTTTGTTAGGGCCTGTTCAGGGGGAATGTGCCAGCAAAGATTTCCACTTGTGCCTGCAATTATTCACTATTTCTACTTTTGTGTTCAGAGTTGCTAAGTATGGTTTGCATAATATTAACCATTTTTCTGTGGAGCATAGATTGCATTTTTTTGAAATATTGTTGTATGGTGTTGCTCTTTTTATGATTTTCCATGATATGCTGTAGTCTATTTTTTATCTTTGAGTTTCCAGATGTATTTACTCAGTTCTGTTTGATTTTTGTATTTTTCATTTTTGAATGATTGTTTATGGTTTGCGTATCTGGTTTTGAAAGTGTTTTCAGTAATCCCTATGTATGTTTCTTTTTCATTTTCTGATGTTACCATAGCTTGGTATACAATATTGCTGTGAAGACATTTGTTGCTTAGGGGGCACTGTTCTTTTTTGGTGCAATTGCAAGATGTCCTTTCAGCACCCTTCTCTTTTGTGTTGCTTTTCATTTTGTTAGATGAGTCAATTATGTTTTTGAGGTTGGGCATACATGAGTATGATAGTTTAATGGTGTTTTTGTTGAATATTTTGGACAGTTTGTGTTCTTTTGGAAATGATGTTGTCAAGATTTTAAAGAATTCTTTTCCTACATTTGTTTTTACTTGTCCATCATATGGTGGGTTGTACCATATGATCTTCCTTTTTCTGTTTTTCTTATTTCTGTTCGTGTTATTGTCTGGGCTGTATTGTAGTTTGTAATTGTAACCACTTTTTTGTAATGCTTCTTGGTATTCTGTTGCTGCATCATTGAATGCATTTTCATTGCATGATAGTCTCTTGTTTATCCCATTGGGTATTGTTTTTAGTATAGATGGTGGGTGGTTGCTTTTGATGTTTACATAGATTGGTGTGTCATTGGGTTTTTTGTATGGTTTGTACACATTGTCATTGAGGTCTAATGTTATATCTAGGTAATTCACTACTTTTTTATTTGCTTCTATTGTGATTTTTAAATTGTGGTTTTTGAAGATTTTACATAATTCTTTTTTCTTGTTTTCTATAGTTCTTGGATTATTGTTTAATGCAGCGAGGCCGTCATCTCTGTACAAACCGACCTGTTTTCCAAGTTGTTTTTGGATGTTGGATAGCATGAATAGTCCGACTAGTTCACATCTTCCAGATACCTTTTCTTGTCCCTCTTCACTGGACCTGGGCTGATGTGTTAAACAAAGAGCATTGTTACAAAGTGCATGTTGGTATAAAAACATATTTCTTAATAATGGTAACAGTGTAAGTTTATGAATATAATTCCTGTCACTGACTCAGTGACAGCCTCACCAAAGCAGTGCAAATTATTAAAAGGTTAGCCTGCGACTCTGAAAGTTTAATTTTAGACTCTACATTAATAGTAATACTATAAATTTGATAACAGTACATCAGTGGCTCAGGAAAATATTGCTTGCAAATGCCAGCAGACTGGGGAGAGGATTGGGGTCATAATTATACAACTAGCTTACAAACAACAGCATACATGTATGTGGATGAACTGATCTGTGACACCATCTTATTAATGTCTGCAGAAATATAATTCTTCAATTCAGTAACAATGAGATCAACCTGAAGAAAAGTAAACACAAAATAAAAAATAACAGAAAACTATATCTTGACAAGTCATTGATATTTGATCTACATGCAAAAATCAGGCACAGCAAGGACTGATCCTTGGGGTACTCCCGAACAAACATCAATGCAGGTGGATCTGATGCCACTGACAACAACCACCGGTCTTCTTTTGCTGAGGAATTTTCTATCCATTTGATGAGCTTTTTTCCTGAATACTATATAAAGAAGCTTACGCAGGAGCATGCTCTGATTTACCTTGTCAAATGCCTTTGTAAACTCCATCACTATGACACAATCAGTTAAGAGTCTTCACTGAACATTTTTCTACTGAGATTGGTCTTTCTCAAATTACAGCAAAATAGTTACATACAGGATAAGCCTATGCATCCCCCGCCCCCTCCCCTCTCTTAGTTCTTAAGTCAATTTCTCTTCTTTTTTTTTTTTTTTAGGTTTCATACAATATTATTTCAGACTTCTTCTTCTTCCGTATACACCCACGGTCAACGTTTTGACCATTATCGGCGTTTTTCGGGAGTGCGCAGAAGAAAAATAAATTAAGTTATTGTTAAAAAAAATAAATAAATAAAATAAAATAAATTAAAATAAAACAGAGGTGGGGGGGGGGGGGGGGGGGGGGTTGACGGAGGGGTTGACGGTCTATTGTGGACTTGACACCTTTGAAGAAAAGGTGCCAAGGCTGGGGGACAGGACGGCGTCTGCTGGCAGGCTGTTCCAGTTCCTGACTGTACGGGGGAAGAAGGCCATATTACGGTAGTCATTTTTGCCGGGGATCCTCTTCAGCTGTTTGCTGTGGCATCTTCTGGAACGGTTCACAGCGGGGGCCAGTTGGTTACAGCACATGCACACCAGTTTGTTGATGATTTTGTACATCATGCAGAGGCATGCTGTACATCGGCGCTGTACCAGGGGGGCCCATTTCAACTCATGCAGCATCTGTTCCACACTGGAAGTTTTCCTGTGGCGATTGAGGACAAAGCGGGCTGCGCGTCGTTGGACCTTCTCCAGAGAGTCACAGTCATTCTTATCGTGGGGAGCCCAGACACAGGCTGAGTATTCAAGTACTGGGTGGATCAGAGCTTTGTATGCTGTTTGTTTGATGCGCTTGGAGCCGATTTTTAGGTTTCGTCGGAGAAAACCCAGTGTGCGGTTTGACTTATTGACAATGCTGGTGATGTGCTGGTCCCAACGTCCATCACTCTGAATGGTGACCCCAAGGTACCTGGTGGAGGAGACATGTTCCAGCTGCTGACCATGGAGTGTGTAAGCCACCTCTGATGTCGGCTTCCGGCTTCGTTGAACGGTTAGGACGCTACACTTGTCGGGGTGGAACTCCATGTTCCACTGAGTCTCCCACTCACTCAGGGCGTCAAGATCCTCCTGCAGTATCCTGCGGTCAGTATCAGACCTGATAGGGCGGTCAATGGCAGTGTCATCTGCAAAGAGTCTGACATTGGACGAGACATGGCTTGGCAAGTCATTGATGTAAACCAGGAATAGGCAAGGGCCCAGGACTGAGCCCTGGGGAACCCCAGACTTCACTTGGACAAACTCGGACCTGCTCCCCTCTACGACCATGGCCTGCCTCCTGAAGTCAAGTACTGTCCTTTCTAATTTTGCCTTTCATTTGTTCTACCCCCAGTGAGTGCAACAGAATCTTCAAGATGAAGACTTTGGTTTCCCAAGTTCCTACATGGTAGACCGATTAGACAATGGTATGTGCCGTGGCAAAGAAAAAGACGAAACCTGCCAGGTTGACATCCAAATCGAATCAGATCAACACATTTCTTCTGCTTCTTCTTCCTTTGAGTAACCAACTTCAACACGCTGAAGATTCTGCTACAATTGATTCTGCAATAAGATGCATTAATAGCCACGAATCATTCAGGATAGAAAGATCCAATCGTTGTTTGTTTGACACACTTTACACACAATTCGTGAGAGCCCAAGATTTAATTCGTAAACAAAAAGCAAATCACCGTTTAATGATACTTACTGAGTTTATGAAAATGATGCAGATGATTGAAGACATTCTGCTTCGATGCAAAGGTCCTTGGGCACAACGAACACTGGAATGGTCGTGCGCTTTCGCTGTTTTTAATAAAACAATCGCTTTTACGTGGTAGGCCCGCCATCATACCAAGCTTAGCTTACTCGACCTTGACCCGACTGCCTGGTCAAGAGCAAATCAGGGGAGCTCACTTGTGAACCAGGTAAAACTTCAAAACAAAACAAACATCTCTGCTTTTTTTTTTTTAATGAAATAAACAATCTTGTTTATAAAGGGTAAAGTTTCTTGTCACCCTTATTTTTATTTTTGTAAGTCAAACACTGACATTTCATGTCTGTTTAGCGTTCGTTTACGAACATCACTGATGTCATCAGTAACATTGTACACCCTGGTAGACACATTTGGAACCGTCCAAGAGTCAAGATTGGTCAGTTACCGGTGCCAGAAAGCATGGTCTTTCTAACAGCGGTAGCGTTCCTCGACGGTCGTAGCCAAGGCCCAGCTCAGTTTTGCAAAGATTTTTTTTCGATTTTTCCAAGAATTTTCTGCAACAATGGCTTCTTTCGATCGTCACGTGGTATTGTTTTGGTATAAGGAGATGCTGTATTCCAATTCCAAAACAAATAGCATTGAGGTGCCCAGAAAAGAGGCTGATGGCTATGGTTTGGGAGACCAAGTACAGGCCAGATACCATGGCAAGCTATATCCCGCCATCATCGTTGGGATAGGAGGTAAGTTGGTTTTTCTTCTTCAACACTTTAGCGCCCCCCCTCCCCCCCCCCCCCCCCCCGGTGTGTGTGTGTGTGTGTGTGTGTGTGTGTGTGTGTGTGTGTGTGTGTGTTTGTGAGTGTGTCAGTGTGTGTGTGTGTGTGTGTGTGTGTGTGTGTGTGTGTGTGTGTGTGTGCACGTAGCTAAATTTGCATTTTATAGCACTTTTTTGCCCCCCCCCCCCCCCGACCCTCTTTGGATCAGAATCCCCCCTTTTTTCCAAGGGGGGTGGGGGGTGGGGGGGGCTGCCTCCACTTTTTTGAAATCCTAGATGCAACACTGTAGAAATCCAGTACCGGAATAAATGGAAATGTTGGTACTGACGACAGAGGAAGAGGGGATAGAAAAGAAGGCATTTGAATTAAAAAGTGCACCTAATACTAACACAGTCAAAAAATGGTCTCGATGAATTTACTAAATATGTACTTTTTTTAATAGATATTTTTAGAAGCTTTGATCAATAATTAGGAATTGAAAAATTTAAAGGTATAAAACTTGCATCAAAAAGAAAAAAACATTGACTGTTTAATGCTGGTCAATGCTTCATGTCATTGCAGGGACAAAAAAGGAACTGGAAGCAATTTCAGAAAGGATGCGGCACCTTGTGGCAACCAGTCACTCTGCTGACGAGGTGCTGCAAAAACTTGGCATCTCATTTGGGGCAAAAGGTGAAGAAGGTCAGTTTGCCAAACACACACATGCAGAGACACATATCAAAATGAGATCCAAAGCGCATGTGTATGCCCGCATACATGCATGCACGCACACACGCATGCATATCACACAAATAAGTTTAAAATGATAGGGCGGGGGGGAGGGGGGAGGGGAAGAGGGAGAGGAGAGACGGACATGAGTTTTTAGGCCCCGTGTCTCTATAATTTTTGGCCAGGTCATAATCACTTCTCTGAAAATTGGCTGTGACGCATTGCCATGGCCTCAAATTTTCGAAATCTGTCTGTGTGTGTGTGTGTGTCTGTCTGTCTGTATCCCTTATGTACGGCCACAGTTCTTACCGGATCAACACCAAATTTAGCATCAAGTATCCTTGGCACCCTCGGAAGGTCATGTCGTCCTTACTTTTCAGATAAACCTCTGCCAAGGGGTCGAAGCACAAAGCGCAAGTTCCCCTTAAAATCCAAATGAGTAGTTTCAAAGTCCAAAATGAGTTGGAGCAAAAATCTTTAGCCAATTTTTTAATCACTGATGATAAGTTTGTAAATGCGCGCATATATGTGTGTGTGTTTGTGTGTGTGGTCTATGGACAGCGCCAACTCAGTCAAAGCATTGAACACAAAGTGTGAGGTATCGAAGTTTGCAAGCGCTCGTGGTGGTAAATGTCTGGATGTTTTAGTGGTATATGTTTGTATGTTTTACAGCTGTCCCTATCCCAGCCAATCGCGGACCAGCTGGTCTGCGAGATAAGTCAGAAGGGGCAACTACCAAAGGTCCATCACGTTCTGCCAGGTTAGACTCTGGATATTTTTTTATATTTATTATTAGTGAAGTTTCACAGCATGAATTTTTTTCAATTTTGAAAAATAATGTTTGTTTGAATCAGATAATATGAACTATTTGTATTGTTTGTATAATGCACATGTCTTTGATGGTGGTAATGCTGTGTATGCGCTTGTGTATATGTGTTTGTGTGTGCCAGTTTGTGGGTGTGTGTGCACAAGTGCATATGTATGAGTGTTTTTTTTTATGTGTGTGTATGCATGTGGTCGTTTAGACCTACTTGCATGTATGTAAGGGTATATCTTTGTTAAGCGCATAGAGCTCCACATTGGATGGAGGAATGCACTATATAAATATTTCACTATTATTATTTATTATTATTACTATTATTGTTATTAAATTATATATCCATTTTTCACATTTATTTTCAGCGATCTGACGCCGCCCCAGCCAAAAAGGGTGCGAACTGAAGATGCGCACACTGAAGACGGAGTGCGCCCAAATGCTGCATTTACATTCGATTTCAGGTAGGAATTAAAACTTGAACTTTTCATTAATTAATTTGATGGAAGTATGAGGGTTTGGAATATTTTAAGACTGCTTGAAAAAATCCTTTCAAATTGAAAACTGTCGGCAAACTTTACATTTAGATGGTCTTGAGCAGCATCTTTACAAGACTTAGAATATTGTCTGTCACAGTGATAACATTTCCTGTCAAGTTAAACTATATTGCTTGAGTCTGACAGAAGATCTCTTTTAAATTTTGTACAGTGGTACCCCCCTTATTAGACCTCCCATGATAAGACTCCCTCCCTCATACGACCTGCTTTCCTGAGATTGCCCTTTTTTGTTTGCATTAAAATAACCCCCCCCCCCCCTCCTCCTCCCCCCTTTATAAGACCCATCCTTTTAAGACCTGATTTGGGTGATTTTTTAAGGTCTTTAAGGAGGTATCACTGTAATAAGAAAAGTTGCCGGCCTCTGTGGTGCAGTGGTTAGCGCCTCGGTCGTCTATGACGTACGGGTTACAGAATTTGATTCACCACTAATTTTGATGTGCATAAAACAGACAACAACGACAACAAAACCAGAGAGAGAGAAGCTGTCCTACCTACCCTATTTTTAAAACTGATGAAACAGAAACAGACCTTTTTAGCCTTAAATAATGCCATTTGCTTGTCAAGGTTGTTTCTTTAAACAATTCATCAAGATCTGTTACTGTAATTTTTAATCCCTCAGCCAAAAGTTCGGGAATTATTGTTTTTGTCTGGTCCATCCATCTATGAGCACATGTCTCCGTGCGTGCATGCTTCCATCCGTCCTTCTGTTTTCCTTAAAAACTGTTCAGTCTATCATCATAAATTAGATATGCTAGTTTTGCAAAATGCAAGCTATCCACCGATGTATTCAGTTTTACAGTAAGGTCAAAGTCACGTCAGATACGAGATTTAAACCCAAAACACATAATTGCTAATATTTTGCAAAGTTTGGCATGTATTTCAATGCAGTTTTCTTCACAATATTTTTTGATGAATGGTCTGTAGCACAGTGATCTTGATTTTTTCTATGCTTACGCGTGCATGCACGCAAATTATGGGTTTCATATCCCAAGCCTATATATTAAGAACTCTTACATGGACCCGCTTCAATTATACTGTGGTAGTATGTCAAAGAAAACAAAAGATCCCATACAAAAATAATGATCATCATTACCTTGACCTTGAAGTTTGATCTTGAAAACGTAAATTTCTTCGTGTGGTAATATCTTTCAATGTCAAATTTAATATACATATGCATTGGCTTATTGTAATTCTGAAGCACAATAATCTGTCAACCAACACATTACAATTGTCGAGGACCTCAGTGATGCTGCGAGGGGACTTTGCATCTGCTCAGTGATGCATCTGTTACAATTTATGTATGTGTATTGCAGTAGAAAGGACGATCGGCTATCAGGAACCAGTGGGCGGCCAACACCATCAACAAAAGGGTGCGTTTCCATTTCATTCAATTCCACTTAATACAGCTCTTTAAACTTAAGGAACTGCAGCTTATGTTCAATCTGAGCAATTTTTGCATTTTGATTTAAATAAGAATTTCCTGATTAGACTGGAGCACTCAATCACAATTAAAACTGTTGATTAGAAATAATATGATTACATATATATGCTTTTTTATTTAAGTGTCATCGAAATATATAAAAATGCTACATAGTTTAGTAGCAAAATAAGAAAAATGCACCACTGATTAGGATTGCTTAACCTTAATGGTTTTGATTTAATTTCTGCGTTGCCAATTCAGACTACTTTTTAAAATTTCATTTGCTTAACTTTAGAATGTATTTTTTGATGGATTAATTGGGAAACCCAACAGTGAATATTGTAAGAAAAAAAGCAAAATATGTTGCTTTTCTAGTGATTCTGTCTTGAAAACTACGGACAATAGTAGCAGGCTGAACTATAGGTGTAAGTAGCACAAAGAAATTGAGAGGAAGCGTGCTAGTATGGGTAATATAGGCCAATATCATAATTATAGCTTAAGTACTGACAGTCTATTATTGAGCAAGAAGAAATATGTAGGAATTGGTTTGTTTACAAATAAATGATATAAAAAGACTACTCAGGGGTATGAGAGGACCCAAAATAAAGCTTACTGGATTCATGGGCCACTTAGACCCAGTGTGCTTATAGGCCGTTTTTCAAAGTAGTGAAGTGCTATTATTGAGCAAGAAGAAACATGGAGTTGGTCTGTTTGCAAATTAACCGAAAGGACTATAGGTCGTTGTAAGATCAAGACAGTCACAATCCACATGACCAACTCCAGGTCAAAATTGAGAAGAAAAAAGTCTAGAGTAGTCTAATTCATTTCAAACTTAGACCATCGAAATATTACAAGCTTGTACAAATAACTACAGTGAAGTGTACCCTGACCTTTTCTAAGTAGTTCCACAAATTCACACTTGTCAAAACTTAGACTGAAGCCTAGTTTTACTTAGAAACTACTGGAAATGTAAAACATTAAATGCGCATTTGGTTATGAAAGGGCAGCTAGTGACACATGACAGTTGTGGACTGGGTCCACTTTATTGAAAGTAAAACAACTCCCACTGGAGACTCTTTAGTTTAGATAAGGCCCTAAGACATTTCTTTGACTTCCAATTTTTAAAAAAAATCACATTTTGTAAAAAAAATTATTGAGGTGTTGATCTGTACTTTTCAGAGTTGGCAAGAAGGAGGGCAAAGGAGTGTCTGCAGAGCTGAGGGAGGAAGTGAGGAGTTTGACAGAAGAGGTGCAGAGGCTGAAGGAAGAAGTGAGGGGGCTCAGGGATGTGCAGGAGATGACGGGACTGAAAGAGGAAGTGCTACAATTGAAAAAAGAACTGTGTGATATCATAAAAGACACAAAGACAGACATCAAACAGGCACTTAGAGACACAAAAGAAGACTTGCATAGGGCGATTAAAAAGAGGCGACCAGAGCAAACAGCAAACAACACGATCAGAACAGATAGCAAACACGCAACCAGAACAGATAGCAATCACATCAATGGATACTCTTGACACTGAGCCTGTACCATCATTTGCCATCAACACTCTCTGTGTCACACCCTGCAACAGTTCAGTATCGCACACACACACATCAGCAACTTCTACACTTCCACAGGTTTCCTCACCCCCGCAAACACCAGCACATGCACCTTCATCACACCACCTCTACAATGGCCTCACTGAAAACGATCTCCGTGGTTTTGTTGCATCATGCACTGATGGAAAAAAGACGGCAAGAACGCTTGCCCGCAAAATGTTCACAACAGAACAATTAATCAATTGCTCCTTCACAGGCAAACCAACTACACAAAACAACTTTTCACCCAAGCCTGCACTGGATGGAAGGTACAGGGACATGCTCTTGAAGCTGACCCAGGAAACTGTCCCAGGGACTCCATACAGTGTTGTGTATGCTGCTGTCTCAAATGTGCAGAAAGTCCTCAGACAGCAACAGAAAAAAAGCAGAATTAAAATAGGACCCTCTTCCGGAGTCAGAGTGTCGTGAGGTAATCAAAAACAATAACATGTAATTTTCTCAGCCCTTTTGAGCTGGTGCATTTGTATCATAGTGTTCTACTTGACTGTTGGCATGAACCTCTGTAAGCCAGGGTCAGATAACAACAAGAAAATAAGAACCTGGGAACAAGCAATGGAGTTCATTTTTTTTTAAAGAAATTAGGTCTGAAACATCTTCAATGCCTATCATTATTTGTTTGAACATTTCTTACCTTCAGAGGACAACATCCAAATATTCCATATCCATCACTGGTTAGTTTGTCTTTACATCCCTTCTTACATTTTAAAGTGTTTCATAATCATGTTTGACTGGCTTTTCCATCCACTGCAGGCTTAAAGTTCAGTAAAACTATTGTTTTGTAAGGTGTTCTTAAATTCAAATATTGTCTTTACCATCCGAACAAATCCTTTCTAATATTTTGGGGGTCATAAAATTTGGTGCCGTCTTGAATTCCCTCAGTGTCTGGACAAATTGTCATCTACATTTATGGTGTGTGTGTGTGTGTGTGTGTGTGTGTGTGTGTGTGTGTGTGTGTGTGTGTGTGTGTGTGTGTGTATGCCCTCCTGTGCCTTTGTATGCAAGGTAAAAAGCATCGATTTTACATTATTTTCTAATGATTTATTGCTAATTTTTTATTCTTGTTATCAATGTGAAGCACTGAGCTCATGTGTAAACTAAAGAAAGAAAGCTATACAATTCTCCATTATTATTGTTTATGCTGAATGTTGTATGAATCAAATACATCATCGAGTAGTATGTTTTTATTGTGTTTTTTGTTTTTGTTTTTGTTTTTTTTATGTTGATTTGAGTTCAATTAACTTTGGTTATTAGTTTGTTGTTTCAAAAATACCTGAGCCGATGATTAATCAGTCATTGCAGTTCTAAGTGCCTACAGATAAAACCTGATGTAAAAGCAGTGCCTGGAGTTTTACAACCGGAATTGTGCTGTCCCTTTCCCACCTTTCTTCAAGTGCATATGTATGTATGAATATAATTTGATTTTACGAAATAATTTTTCACATTAGGGATGTGTTAATTGTACAGTTTGAGTTTTTAAATTGTTCCTATAGTCAAACTTTTGTTCATGTGTCCATAACATGATTTTGAATTGGACATCAACTGGATATTATAAAGAGACATTATAAATCGGCAATCCTTTTTGTTTATATATGTAATATAAGATAACTTGCAATTTGTGTTGGAGTGTGCATTTCAAGACTCATTATGTTTACCTTTTATTTTTGCCTGTGCTACAAAGAATTAAATGTTAGATTAAACTGAAATTGAAACTGATTTTCTGGTGTTGATATTTGTGTGTTGCCTTGTCATGCCGTACAGTTGATTTATTTAAATCACTTTTCTAGCAAACTTAGTGAACTTGTGGACTTATTCCACAACTTTTCTATGAAATTATGAGCCAGGCAGTGCTATGTCAGGTTGTGGAATTATTCCACAAATTTGTGGAATTATATTCCACAAGTTTCTAGAATTATTTTGCAAGTTATGGAATTATGTTCTGTAAGTTTGTGGAATTTTCCTAGGGGGGTTGTAGAATTATCCCAGAAGTTTATAGAACTATATTCCAGGAGTTTGTGGAATTATTCCAGAAGTTTATGGAATTTTCCTAGGGGGTTTGTAGAATTATTCCAGAAAATTACAGAACCATATTCCAGGATCATGGCCAAGAACAACAGTGCCACTCGAAACATGCAGGCAGAGTCTGCTGGACGGGGCAGATGACTGGGAGTGCACTGCAGACCTCCCAGAATGGAAGAGTCACCCAGAGTCTCCAAAGAAGTCTCACTTGGAATGACATTTGGCACATGGCCCCTCTCAGGATCAGCTTCATTCTCAGATCTGCATATGACCTTCTGCCCTCAAATGCAAACCTGGTGAAGTGGGGGAAAACAGACGATCCTACATGCCCCCTCTGCCATGAAAAACAAACAGTGGAGCATGTCCTAAGCTCATGTAAAGTAGCCCTGGCTCAAGGAAGGTACACATGGAGGCACAACCAAGTGCTCAAAGAAATTGTACAAGTAGTCTGGGCTAGTACCAACACCACAAAAGGGAAAATCAGGACTCCAAAAGCACCCGCAACATTCTTCACGGCAGGAGGCAGCAAATCATGGCCAAGAACAACAGTGCCACTCGAAACATGCAGGCAGAGTCTGCTGGACGGGGCAGATGACTGGGAGTGCACTGCAGACCTCCCAGAATGGAAGAGTCACCCAGAGATCATCAGCAAGAGTGGCATGAGACCAGACATAGTAGTCCACTCTAAGTCAACCAAGCAGCTGATCATGATCGAGCTCACGGTGCCATATGAGAACAGAATGGAGGCAGCTCAAATCTACAAGACTGAAAAGTATGCTGATCTGGCAAACAGCCTGAGGAGAGAAGGCTATCAGGTCAAAGTCCTCACTGCAGAAATTGGAGCTAGGGGGTTTGTAGGAACGTCTGCATACAGCCTCATGAAACAGCTCTCAGTTGCAGGGAAGGAAAAAACCAGAGCCCTGAAAGCAATGGCAGAAGCGGCAGAGAGGTGTTCAAGCTGGATCTGGTCAAGGAGGAACAAAAGTGAACTTCATAAGGCTTAATTTCCCTACAAATATCAGGTGTCCCTGTGGCTCAGTGGTTAAAGCGCGAGTCATTAAGTGGAAAATGAGCATGTCCAGAGGGTCATGGGTTCGAATCCCAGCCATGGCTCGTCCCAAGATGGGAAAAAAAAAAAAAAAGGGCAGCAGAGGGACATCCGGAGTCATGAACCGGGTGTGGCCCAACCCCCCTAGAGTGTCAGGAGATAAGGGCCGAAACACTTGCTTGAAGGGGGCTTCTCTTCTGAGGACTCTCTGCTGCCACGCTCTCCACAAGTTTCTTTCTACAGGAGTTTGTGGAATTATTCCAGAAGTTTATGGAAATAAATTCCATAAGTTTTTGGAATTATTCCACAAGTTATAGAATTATTCTATAAGTTTGTGGAATTAATTCCATAAGTTTTTGGAATTATTCCACAAGTTATAGAATTATTCTATAACTTTGTGGAATTACTCCACAAATTTGTTCCAGAGTTTTGTGGAATGTTCCACAAATATTCCGTCATTCTCTTTTAATATACGTGAATTTTCTGGAATAACTTCCAGACATTCTATAACTGCATTTCCGGAAAATTATAGAATATTTCTATAACTTTTATGGAATTATTCCAGACCATTTCGCAGGGGAAAGTAAGGAATAAATGAGAACAATAATTTCATTACCATGCCATGATATCACAGAAAAGTATGATTATTTAAACAGTAAAAGAAGACAATCAAGTCATATATAATTCAGGGAGTAAAAAAAAGAAGATTTATAACAAAGATAGCTAGGAAGGAGTGGTCCTTCACATTAGCAGAAAATAGCACACTTACTCACTAAAGCTTGGAAGAAGTAAACAGTAAACAAGTGGGGTATTTTTTGCTCCCATAAGAAAACCTAACACAGAGTAACTTTTATTCAAGACTGGCACAGCTTTTTAAACTTGAATAAAGTCAGACATATATATAGACGAACAATCTAATAGTGGGGGAAAAACAAGCGCAGGCCAACAACTGAACTGTCTTCATAGTAATGACTTGGCAAAGATTTGGACTTAAGGAAGCTGCATAAGGGAACCATCGCAATCCCTTTTGAAGGCAGATATATTCGTATTGCCTGCTCCGAGGCCTTTCGTCCGCTGGGTCGGAACTCATCAGGGAGACACGGCTGGTTGTGTCTGCGCTCCTGGTGTCAAATAGAGACACACCACAATCCATAATACTGTGGTGTTCTCACCACCAAGGGTGCAAAAAAGAATCCAATGGCACCCCCAAAGCAGCCAGCGAAGAGTAGTAAATGAAACCAAACTAAGTGTGGGGAGGAAAAAAGTTGCTGAAAAACTAAAGACATTATGCAAATAGTATAAAATGTAGGGAACAGTCTTTGAGCCTACGCTTGAGGATCCACCCAAAGATGCAAGGGAGATCAAAAGACAAACACACAGACGGACAGAAACAAATACAAATAACCTCAATTTAATCAAAGCAAAATCGGAAATGAAATGAGGCAGGGAACAGTAAGCGATAAACAGTAAACAAGTGGGGTATTTTTTGCTCCCATAAGAAAACCTAACACAGAGTAACTTTTATTCAAGACTGGCACAGCCTTTTAAACTTGAATAAAGTCAGACAAATGCATAGACAAACAATCTAATAGTGGGGGAAAAAACAAGCGCAGGCCAACAACTGAACTGTCTTCATAGTAATGACTTGGCAAAGATTTGGACTTAAAGGGGGAGGGGGGGGGGGGGAGTTTGAAGATGGAGAAACTGGGAACATGAAATTAAGAAAATATGTTACAGATATGAAAACTCTTCACTAGCTGCATAAGGGAACCATCGCAATCCCTTTTGAAGGCAGATATATTTGTATTGCCTGCTCCAAGGCCTTTCATCCGCTGGGTCGGAACTCATCAGGGAGACACGGCTGGTTGTGTCTGCGCTCCTGGTGTCAAATAGAGACACACCATAGTCCATAATACTGTGGTGTTCTCACCACCAAGGGTGCAAAAAAGAATCCAATGGCACCCCCAAAGCAGCCAGCGAAGAGTAGTAAATGAAACCAAACGAAAGTGTGGGGAGGAAAAAAGCTGCTGAAAAACTAAAGACATTATGCAAATAGTATAAAATGTAGGGGACAATCTTTGAGCCTACGCTTGAGGATCCACCCAAAGATGCAAGGGAGATCAAAAGACAAACACACAGACGGACAGAAACAAATAGAAATAACCTCAATTTAATCAAAATTTTCTTAATTTCATGTTCACAGTTTCTCCATCTTCAAACTCCCCCCCCCCCCCCCCCCCCTCCTTAAGTCCAAATCTTTGCCAAGTCATTACTATGAAGACAGTTCAGTTGTTGGCCTGCGCTTGTTTTTTTCCCCCACTATTAGATTGTTCGTCTATGTATTTGTCTGACTTTATTCAAGTTTAAAAGGCTGTGCCAGTCTTAAATAAAAGTTACTCTGTGTTAGGTTTTCTTATGGGAGCAAAAAATACCCCACTTGTTTACTGTTTATCGTTTACTGTTCCCTGCCTCATTTCATTTCCGATTTTGTTTTGATTAAATTGAGGTTATTTGTATTTGTTTCTGTCCGTCTGTGTGTTTGTCTTTTGATCTCCTTTGCATCTTTGGGCGGATCCTCAAGCGTAGGCTCAAAGATTGTCCCCTACATTTTATACTATTTGCATATGTCTAGTTTTTCAGCAACTTTTTTCCTCCCCACACTTTCGTTTGGTTTCATTTACTACTCTTCGCTGGCTGCTTTGGGCGTGCTATTGGATTCTTTTTTGCACCCTTGGTGGTGAGAACACCACAGTATTATGGACTGTGGTGTGTCTCTATTTGACGCCAGGAGCGCAGACACAACCAGCCGTGTCTCCCTGATGAGTTCCGACCCAGCGGACGAAAGGCCTCGGAGCAGGCAATACAAATATATCTGCCTTCAAAAGGGATTGCGATGGTTCCCTTATGCAGCTAGTGAAGAGTTTTCATATCTGCAACATATTTTCTTAATAACATGTTCCCAGTTTCTCCATCTTCAAACTCCCCCCCCCCCTCCCCCCGTTAAGTCCAAATCTTTGCCAAGTCATTACTATGAAGACAGTTCAGTTGTTGGCCTGCGCTTGTTTTTTCCCCCACTATTAGATTGTTCGTCTATGTATTTGTCTGACTTTATTCAAGTTTAAAAGGGTGTGCCAGTCTTGAATAAAAGTTACTCTGTGTTAGGAATTCTTATGGGAGCAAAACATACCCCACTTGTTTACTGTTTATCGTTTACTGTTCCCTGCCTCATTTCATTTCCGATTTTGGAAGAAGTAGTCCTTCACATTAGCAGAAAATAGCACACTTACACACACACACACACACACACACACACACACACACACACTCTCTCTCTCTCTCTCTCTCTCTCTCTCTCTCACACACACACACACACACACACACACACACACACACACACACATTGTGTAAGCATTTGAACAGTAAAACATAACATTCCCTAATAGACATGTAGTAAGGAATAAATAAGAACAAAATTTCATGCCACGCAATGATATCACCAAATGCATGATTATTAAAACAGTAAAAGAAGACAATCAAAGTCAAATCATATAATTCATATAATTAATGGATAAAAAAAGTAAAAGATAGCTGGAACGGGGTGGTCCATCAAATTTACACACACACACACACACACACACACACACACACACACGCACACACACACGCGCGCGCGCGCGCACGCGTGCGTGCGCGTGCACACACACACACACACACACACACACACACACACACACACACTGCCACCTCATCACAAACACAGGCATATGAAAAAAATCATCAGCATCTGCCATGATTCTAACAACTCTAATTAATCACTGTAAAACAGGACTTAAAATACTTAGTAGGGGGTGGGTGAGGGTGGGGGACAACATACACACCTACGCACACACGCATGCATACACAGACATATCCCCCCCCCCCCACCTCCCCCAACACACACACACACAACACACAAAGTCGCACACACACACACACACGCAGAATATCAAAAAGCTGAGGCATTTGCTGACACCTTTGTAAAGAATAGCTCTTACAATAGTCTATCAGACAAATGCAGAACTTTGAGGGAAAATCAATCACAAAATGACATATATACAATGACCCTGAGAAAAATAATGATCACTACTTGAATGCTGAAATTACTTTTCAAGAATTACTGTCTGCTATCTGTTCATTGCCTAAGACCAAGAAAACTTCTGTTGCTCTGGATGCCATTTCCAATGAGTTGATAAAACATCTTCCAGAAAACGTTTTGTTATTTTTACACAGAATCATTAGTAAATGCTGGATTGAAGGTAACATCCCATCCATATGGAGAAATTCAATTATAGTCCCTATTTTAAAGCAGGGCAAACCAGTAAACGATGTAAATAGTTATAGACCTATCTCTCTGACATCTCACGTATGCAAATTAATGGAGCAAATCGTTTTAAATCGATTGTCTTATCATTGCGAAAAACGTGGGATTATCCCTGTAAACCAAGGAGGCTTTAGAAAAGGCAGATCAACCATTGATCATTTAGTGAAATTAACAACTCAAATCAAACATCAATTTGCCAAGAGACAAAATGTTCTTGCCACATTCTTTGATATAAATAAAGCATACAATCAGGTTTGGCATGAACGATTACTATACAAGTTAAAAACGGTTGGGCTTTCTGGTCATATCTATGACTATGTTAAAACATTCTTGGCCAACAGAAGTATCCAAACAAGAATTGGTCACATTTATTCCTCTAAAAGATTCCTTGATATGGGTATCCCTCAAGGCTCTGTAATTGCTCCTATTCTATTTAATATCCGAACTTACGATTTACAAATATTTATTTCCAAAAAAAGTAACTTTATTCAGTATGCCGATGTTATCTGTTTGTGGATGAATGTTACTTTAAAAAAGAAAAGATCAAAAAGGTCTATAAATTTTATAAAAAGAGCATATCAATATGATCTAGATAATATTGCCATGTTTATGTCTGAAAATGGTTTAAGCTTATCACCTCAAAAATCTCACATGATGCTATTTGATGCAAGTGGATCTGTTCACAATGCTCCAGAATTCAAAGTTAACAACATCACACTTAAATACGCTTCAAACATTAAATTTCTTGGTGTTTATATAACGTCTAAGCTCTCTTGGAACCTGCATTTAGAACATGCTGTAAATCAAGCAAGAAAGTCATTGAACCTTCTAAAAGTCATAAGCAAACAAAGCTGGGGTCAAGACACAAATACATTAATTCATTTGTCCTCTCCTTTAGTTAGATCTAAACTGTCGTATGCACAAGAGGTATTCTTTAGTGCTCCAAACTATCTATTGAAAAAACTGCAGAGCATAGACTGTAAAGCATATAGAATATCCCTTGGCGTTCCTTTTCATGGTTCCATCATAGGATCTTACCATGAAGCAGGTGTTTTGCCTCTTGATGATCAGCGAAAATTATCCTGTGCTAAATACATTTTAAGATGCTCTACCATTCAAAATTCAAACCAAATGGAACTTGAAATTAGGTCCGATATTCATTTTCCTAAGCGTGCAAAACGTATCCGATCTAATAAAACTATTCTTACTATTCTTTCTTCTAAACTATTGACAAAAATAAACACTAATCAAAAGAAATTAGCTGTGCGTTTTCCAATAAGTCCTATCCCAAACTGGGAGCTTTTTAAGGCAAAGTTTGATTATAACTATACACAATTGTCCAAATTTGATAACATCAATGTTCTTGCATATAAAACTAGATCCCATATGAATGATTTTTATCCCAATCATCTAAAAATCTTCACTGATGGTTCTTTATTAGACAATCAGGCAGGTTGTGGTTTTGTCATCCCCACTTTAAAAATTGAGAAATCTTTTTATCTTGGTAAGGACTTCTCCATTTTCACAGCTGAATTAATAGCAATTTTAATGGCTGTTCAGTATGTCATTGATACACCATTCAATTTCTATGGTGCACTCTTTTGTGTATACTCTAAATCCGTTCTCCAAGCCTTAGAATCAACAAATCCGAAAAACCAGGCTGAAATCATCACAGAAATTAAAGTACTTATTCATGTTCTTATATCAAGGGGTATCACAGTTGATTTTTGTTGGATCCCATTTCATTGTTCAATATCTGGAAATGAATGGGCTGATCGGACTGCTCGGGCAGGTGCAAAAAAATCTTTTAAATCCAAGGATATTCCCATTCTTTTGAGTTTACAAGAAGGTTACTCTCTATTACAAAAAGCTTCTTTTGAAAATTTTGAAAAGATATATAAAGACTACATGCTTCCCAAAGTACATAAGCCTAATTCTTCAATAAAGTGTTGTTTAAACGCTCGATCACAAATTAAAAAAAAAAAAGAATTCATTACTAAATTATACATTTTATCAAAATAATGTCAATAAACACCCAAAGCACCGAAAAAAAATTGTTTCACTGCTTTACAGACTTAGGTTAAACGCTTTCAAAACCAAGTTCATAAAAAACATCCAATGTGTATGCCGGGCTGTTGATAGTTGTACAACAACACATATTTTGTACTTTTGTCCTTATTTTGAATCAGCTCTATCAAAATTCAGGAAAGATGAATCTAAATGCATTTTCCAAGAACCTGTATTTCTTTTGAACTTTGTTCAGAACTTAATGATAAGTCCAGTCGGCTAGTTTTTATGATTTCTGCATATTTTAGACTGTTTTGTTTAGACTATTGCAGTTTGATTTGTTAATGTTGCTTTTTTCTAAGGATGTAGTATTTCCACTAATATTTAACACACACACACAGGCATGCGCACACACGCGCACACACACAAAACTCGCGTGCCCACACACACATGCACGCACACACACACACACACACACACACACACACACACACACACAAACATACACACACATTCACACGCACGCACACATGCAAGCACGCATGCATACTACACACACATACACATATACGAGTAAACGCTCTCTTCCTGTCTAATATCACTTTAATTAGTGAAAAGACGTTAAATCGAAGAACAACAACAACACACACGCACACACACGCACACAGAGGCACACACGCAAGCGCGCCACAGGGGTTAGTATTTAAACCAGAAAATTAAGACACACATAAGACAGACATTGAGAACAATGATAGATTTAATCTGTATAAGACTTTTTGCACAGTAGTTTATGACGAAATGCATTTTAAAGTTCATTCTAGTCAGGCATCTTAAAATCAACAAGACAAGATTAAGAAGTTTTTTTTTTTTTAAATGCTCTACTTCAGTTTCGGTACAAACAGAAAGCACCTCTTGATTTAAAGAACAAGTAGAGTAGCTTTTGCTCCCTTGATTAGATTTCATCAAGAGAGCAAGAGTTACCCTACTTGTTCTTTAATTGCTGTTTACTGTTTCCTGCCTCGTTTAAGATTACCTATTGATTTAGTTTGCCTATTGTGTAAACTAATGAAAGAAGACAAGTAGCTTTTTGTTTCGTGCTGTCCTGTACTGATTTAAGGGTAAGGTAAATACATTGAAGGTACTGTGAGCATCCAGGTCTTAGTCGACGTAGCTTACATCTAGCAACAAATAATGAACAAACAACTACAAATCTGTTCATTGATGCTTACGTTTCGATGTTTGTATCTTAATATTTTAATCTCGATCAGTTATATACTTAATATCATTTTGAAATGATTGTTTAGCTGCATCCCTCACTTGAGGGGCAATGGCCTATTAGTGAATGAAATGAGAGAGACAGACAGACAGAGCAGGTACTCCAAAGTGATTTTTAACTCTCTCGTCACGAACAGACGCTATAGCGTTTCGCGATGACTTTACGCTTTCGTACGAACGAACGCTATCACGGTTTCGGCATTCACCTATTTTGTATGCGGTGGCGGCGTGATCAGGACACGGCAACAAGATATAGATAGTATCGTCAGCATTCCTTCCTTCGCCTGCACAGCGGTTTCGCAGCACACCATCACCCACTTCGGCTCAGTGGCTGATTGACCAGACCAACCCACATGACTTACTAATCTGCATAGAAACATGGCGTCTCAAACAAGCTTTTCTGCGAATGTGTCGGAGCAAAGTCGAGCCCGTCGGCAACGTTTTAGCATTCCTGAAGTTGTTGAAATGCTACAAACGGAAGGTTCAGACATTGAAGAAGAGGATGACGAAGCTGATGAAAGTGATTCCAGTGAAGAATCTCGAGGAGAAGAGGAAATTGACACTGACTCGTCTGTGGAGCTCCGTGATGATGAAGGTGAGGGTGGGCCAATTCGCCACGCGAGCAGAGCGTTTGCGTGCCGTGAAAGACTGGGGATTTGAGTGAGCAAGAGTTCATTGGCTTTCCTTTACGCGACTGGTGCGAAGATTCAAGTTTTTTCCGACAGTGACTCCTTTTTCTGGTACTTCTGGCCTTCGTGTGTCAGCTGAGTGCCACGCCCCCATTTTTGCATTATTCCAAGTTAGCTTGTGCATAGCAGGCATGTGATTTATCTATCTTATTTAGTTTCCTAGAGTGTATCTACCTTTTGTTCAACTCATTTAGTGTATTTACTGACTTTTTCTGCTGAATGTGAAGCCATGGACCCACTGACTCTGTGCAAGAGTGTTGTGATGCACCTGAAAAAAAAACTGGACATTTTTTCAGCCTCAAGCATAAGAAATCATATGAAAGTGGGAAGTTTATTCTTTTGTATTCGACTAACACAGTTTATGAATAACACTTCCTGAAAATTTCGTTGAGTTATCTCTTGTTTTGTATTTTTGGTGATTTTTTTTACTAACCATAACAAATGGCCCGTCCACAGGGAAAAACAAGGGACAGAACTGTCCGTCCTAAGTGAGTTAAAAGTGTTTTTGACTGTTGTTTTCAATAGGTCAAGGTTATAGTACAACATAAAACTAAGAAAATTATGTAAAATTTATAGCTGTAGCTTAATTAGGAGTGAAGTTATGATTTTTTTAATATTTAATTTTCTTACGACAGTCGGAATTCCCCATAAGGGCCATGTTTGGAGGCCTGTAACTCAGCCATTTGGCAAGTGACATGTCTGAAACTATGGGTGATTGATGTCAACTACTTGTAATATACACTGAATTTTGTTCAGACCTGAGGCTCTTACAGAGTCTGACTACCACACTCTTAAACATGCCAAAATCTTCATTTTGACTTTTTTTTTTTCCATATTGGCAACCAAAACAAGTTATAAAATGACACATCTCTGCTTTCAATTGACATACAAGCATGTAACTTATATCAAAATGATCAGGATTACAAGATCTATCCAATCAGAAGACATTTAAGCATGTCAGCACAATTGTACACCCCCATCCCACCTCCACCCCACCCACTCCCTTTTACCTAACTTCTTGTGTTCCATATAAACATTACGTATACAAATTAAATATCTCTGCTTGGCATGATCTTATGAAGACATATGATTGACATTTGTATCAAAAGTAATGCTCAGAAGATTAAAAAGCAAGAAACTTGGCCTCCCCCCATCCCCTCCTCGCTCCTCTCCCACCCCCTTTCCTCCACTCCACCCTAATTCTCCAGTGCCTACACTTCGCACTCGAAACGTTGCGCGGATGACTCTTTTTCCTGTTTAGCATACTATTTTTAGAACTACTAACGGTGCCACCGAGCGCATAGCAGACGACCAAAGGCAGTGATCGGAGCGAGACGCGCGCACGGTGGCCGACGCTCGCGGCCACTCAGTAACAGCGCAAACTTTCAACACACGCTTACACACACTCACCACCAAAAATACAAAAGACAATGTATGGAAATGAAAGATAAATAACGGGTTTTGTCAGGCGTACTTTTATTTCTTGATTTATCAATAAATACTTGTAGAAAATAACAGCTGAATGTGGGCCAACAGCACACTGCCTCTTAGTCATAGAAAGAAGGTTTGGAGTACCTAGACAGAGAGAGACAGAGAGAGGGGAGTAATGGAAGCGACACACACGCACACGCACACACATACACACACACACGCGCGCGCAGCGCGCGCACACACACACACACACACAAAAAAACATGCACACACACACACGCATATATCTATAGGCCTGTGTGCGTGCGTGTGTGTGTGTGTGTGTGTGTGTGTGTGTGTGTGTGTGTGTGTGTATACACAAACTCAGGAGATACAGAGAGAGACAGACAGACAGAGCGACAGACAGACAGACTGAGACAGAGAGAGAGAGAGAGAGAAATGAAATGAAATGAAATGAAATTTATTCAGATAGGCCACAGCCCCTTCTGAAGGGGGATTACATTCAAAAACTCAGCATGATAAGTGTGACAACAACATCAACACAAAGTTTTACTAGAATGTATGGGGAAAAAAAGCAATAAAATGATACTCAAATGGATGAATTACAATCTACTACGCATGTGCATGAAGTCTACTCTACTGACACATACATTAATACCATACTAGGATATACATATCCATGTAATATTGGCGTGTCAATACATTTGTTAGCTAACCATAACAGCTCGCCTCTTAAAGGCTTTATATAAATACATGCATAAATTCCTCACAATAATTTTATTTTCATTCGTCATTAATAGAGTTACACAGAACTGACATGGATTTGCATAATATTTACATGGAATATATTCCTGCCGTAGGTCACTGAAAGCAGAGCAGACGAACAGAAAGTGTATTTCATTATCATTTGCCTTTCCACATAGCAGGCATGTCAGATTGCTGTCAGAAACTACATTATACCGTTTACGATGCATTGCTATATCTGAGACACCAAATCTGAACTTCGTCATATAATTTTTTATATGTCTGTCAATATCAAGTGAAAGATAAGTTTCGCAATTATTACATGATTTAAACGATCTGTACCATGTAAATCTATCGCTTTCCAGAACATGTTCATGCCAGTTTTGCCATCTGTTATCAATAAGCCTTTGACGAAACAATTGCAAAAAATATTTCACATTTTCCACACCCTGGTTTAGCCATACAAATCCAAAACCATTTAGAAATAGGGTCTTACGAACATTTGACGCCCATGTGGTTTTGCCTCGTGAATCCAACCAGAGTAACATGTTATAAGCTTTTAAAGGTAATCTGTTATCATTCATCCGTGATATCTTTAGCCAGTATCTGATACACTGTACACTTGAATTTATGTAAATAGGGTGACGTCCAGTATCTCCATACACAAGATCATTAGGTGTTTTAATGTGGACTCCTAAAAATTTCTTTAGAGCATACAAATGAACCTTTTCAACATGAACGGCGGCAGTATCCAGTCCCCACAGTTCAGCACCATAGAGAGCAATTGGCTGCACCCGAGTATCAAAAATTTTTAACAATACTTTCAGCGAATTATTATTAAGTACGAACAATCGTTGCAGAATTGATAACAAAGCATTTCTCGCTCTGCTTGCGAGATCTGTGCATGCAGCCACAAAACTAAGTCGGGTGGAAAAATGAATACCAAGATATTTATAACAGTTAACGACAGCCATTTGCTCACCATTAAAAAACCATCTCTCTCGTGCTGCAAGGTGCCCTCCTTTTCTGAATACCACGACATTGCTCTTTTTCATATTTACTTTAAGTTGGAGTCTAAAAGCTGCATTACATAAATTGTTCAACTGGGTCTGAAGGCCAACTGGTGTTTCTGCAAACAAAGCTATATCATCTGCAAGTAACAAAATAAACAATTCAGCTGTATCTGGAGACAGTGTTGCACCATGTCTTCCCTTCTCTATGATTTCTTGTGCTAATTCATTGATAAACAAAGAAAATAAAACAGGACTACATGCATCTCCTTGCTTTACACCTTTTGTACAAACTATGTAATCTGTAAATTCACCACCACACCTGACCCTTGCTTTTACACAATTGTACATGCTCTTGATACATTGGTACATTTTACCCTTTATTCCATTCTTTTGAAGCACTGGCCAAAGTAATTTTCTAGATATGGAATCAAATGCCTTTTCGAAGTCAATGAAGGCCACATATAATTTGCGATTCCATGAAAACTGTTTTTGTACAATAGCCAAAAGTGTAAACATCTGATCGATAGTTGAATAACCCTTCTTAAAACCCGCTTGCCACTCACCCGTGCTATTATTAAATTCCACCCACTTTTGCAGTCTACAGTTAATTATAGAGCTAAATAATTTACTACTTATATCACTAAGTGATATGCCCCTGTAATTACTTGGATCATTGACTTCACCTTTCTTAAATAATGGCAATATAATCGATTCACTCCAGTTATCAGGGAATATCCCTTTGTCAAAAAGTACATTGAAAAATCTGAGAAGAAATCAATTACGATATTTCCGGCATTTTTTAATAATTCTCCAACAATGCCATCAGGGCCTGCAGCTTTTTTGTTCTTGAGTTTTTTAATTGCAGAGATCACTTCTGTTCTAGTAATTATACTGTCAAGGAACCCTGCATCGCTATCAGAATTGAGAAAAGGCATCTCATCTTCTATTTCTTCTGCGTCTTCTTCAGCATCTTTTTCGAGAAGATCTCTGAAATGCCTATCCCAATCACTGACAGAGATATTGTTATGCGTACTACTTTTCTTAACTGATATTCTGCGCATGTGTTTCCAAAACTCTTGCTGATCTTCAACTGAGGTAACTAAATTGCATAACAAAGAAGAATTATACTCGTTCTCCTTCCTCTTTAAAAGATTCTTATACTCCCTTCGAGCTTTACAATAAACGTCTCTGTCTTTATCGTCCAATGTATTTCTAGATATTCTTAGAAGTTGTTTCACGTCTCTCTTGGTTTTATAACATTCATGATCAAACCAATCATCATTCTTCAGAGTGTCATTTATTCTTATTTGTTTCCTCATGCACTCCGCTTGATCTTTTATACAAGCATTAAATATATTCAAAGCGGCGTTAATGTCATCATCGATCAGAGTAACTGCATTCTCCAGCATTGACAAAGCATGTTGACTATTCATTAGATCACAGAAAGTATCAGCATATTCATCTTGCCATTTATACCTCTCTATAACTTGTATGTTTTTCTTGATACCTTTTCCATTTCTTACTTCAAAAAGTGAGTTTATATGGAATACTAGAGGCAGATGGTCAGACTCAATTCGTTCATTCACACAAAGACTGCACGATATATTAATAGCATTAAACATGTCATAGGAAGTTATAAAATAATCATTCACACTGTTCCCTGACTCTGAAATGTATGTGAAACGACCTTGACGGTCGCCGTCGCACACACCATTTAAAACGCATAGATCTAACACAGTACACATGTTTAACAAGAGCTTACCATACCTGTTTAATATCTTGTCTTCTGAACATCTGTTTATAAGGGTTTCGTTATGCAAACTAAAAGGACAATTTTGGGTTGGAAATTCCTGACAAATGTTAGAAATTCTGCTATTTAAGTCTCCAGCCAGAAGTACATACGTATCAGGCATACTGAGCATAACATCAGAGAGACAGTTTTCCAAATCACTTATGCCATTATCAATACCATAAAAAGCATAGTATTGTGAATTTTCTGGAGGTACATATGTGCATACATAAAGAACATTCTTTGTAAGACCAAAGACATCTTTAGAAATATTGAACATAATGGTATTGTTTAGATCAATCGGTAATGCCTGTACAAAAGGTACAAATTCCATTTTGATAAGACATACGACTCCTCCCGATCTTCGTCTGTGTTTCGTAAACTGAACGGCTGGTTTACAGAAGACTTTATAACTGCTGAATACATTTGAATGTAAATTTTCAACAAAAGTTTCTACTAAACAAACAAAATCAAAAGACGTTATATACGAAATAAACATTTTATCAGATAGCTTAGAAAGCAAGCCATTTACATTCCAATGCAAAAATGAGACATGATTTCCGTTCGTACCAGCCAAACTCGCACCACAGATGCTTTCTGTAAAATTATCTTGATCATTCAAAATTGCTCTTTCTCTTCTATTATCAGACACTGCATTAACCTCTTCATTTGATGAAGACAATGGGATAAAGCTTGGTATGTGAAAATCAATACAAGCAGAAGAACGATTGTTCCCCATGAGACATAAATCATTTCCGTCGTTTCTTAAACCACGTTCACAAACTTCGAAAGGAGCACTTTCATTCAGTGTTGGAGATAACAAATTCTCACTTTCGTTCCGATTATGTACAAACATTTTAGAGGAAAATCCCCCATTTGATGATGAAACAAAACCATTTTCATTCACATTTTCATTCTCTGCATTATTTTGTGTTCTAAGTTTAGAGGGAAATGATTCAACAGATGAGAAAGGTAAAGCATCTCTATGCATTCTTTCATTCATTCTTCCATTGCCTGTACCAGCATCTGAGGAATAATGATCATTTGTCAAAGAAGATAAAACATTTTCCACTAATCCATTTTGTGCGGGACCTTGACAAGATAAACATGTATTCAATGAACAGGATAGATTGTTTCCATCTGCTCTTTCATTATGCACACACAATTCAGAAGAAAAACATTTATCAAACACAAAAGGAAACACACTTTCATCCATTCTTTCATCATGTGCATGAATAACATTTGGTGTGTCATCAGGTACACGTTTATCACCCCCAGTAGAAACATCCGAATGTGTCCGGTTCAATGGCACATTGCACGAGCGATTTCTGTCGTGAGCTTTACAGTTGACGGGGAGCGTTGACACAGCCGTGTCACTGTTCCAAACCGAAGCTGCACGTGATGTGCCATCCTTACCTTCTCTTTTAAACGGTGACACAGTTTTTTCCCTCCCCTCTACGTTTAGATTTATGTAAATATTTGACGAATCATATTGTTTTGATGTTATTTTAACAGGCCGGCCATATCCCTAGGTTGAAATTGTCAGATTACTGTCTGGTCCAAGTAATACTTTTTCCCTTCGATAACCAGGTGATCAAAAATCATTGACACCTTTTTATTTTCTTTTTTTGCATCTTTCAGGTGAGGGACAAGTTTCTTGCGTATTTCTCTCACTCGCCGGGAGAAATCTTCACCGACAAATACCTTGGTACCCCTCAACCTATGCCTGGCACCTAGAATGGCCTCCTTGTCCTTAAAGAAAGTGCAACACCCAATAATCGGAGAGTCCGGTTTCCCGTTTAACCTGTGGAGCCTGTCAAATTGTATGTCTCTTGGCAGTTCTAATTTGTCAGTTAACAAATCATGCACAAGGCCCTCACAATCCTGTTTGGTTTCCCGATCTCTCCTTGGTATGCCATGAAATATAACATTGTTCCTCTTTGAACGACATTCTAAATCGTCCGTCTTTTGTTCCAGTTTCAACACTTCTCCAATCAGACTGTCATTCTGTGCCTTCAA
>CM065715.1:26278459-26284415 GCA_033310375.1 Conus canariensis
TGAACCTGATTTTGAGGGCACGCCCGGACACACAAGTGTATAGTTTGGAACGCAAAGTACATCGGATGACGTAAACTAGGTTGAAAGTGTCACTTTTGAAGAACTTTGTGAACTTCATCTGTGATCAGGCTCCCAATCAATAGCCATACAGATGAAGAGGCAGATCTTACCGTCACATTTGTGGCTTGGAGTGGTGCCTGTCGGGGGATTGTCTCTTTGTTGGTTTAGCCCAGAACGCACCAGCGATTCGCGAATGTCCTTGTCACGTTCATAGACAACCACAGGGAGTTCACTGAAAACCTCAGCGAAGTCGGCACGGGATTGGAAGATGTTTCAGTTCGAAAGGATGAATTGGGAGGTTGGGGGGTGGGGGGGTGGGGGGGAGGGAGGTGGTGAGGGGGGGGGCACTGTGCTTAGCAGGGTGAAAGAGCAAATTGAACACATGTCTGTTGTTTCAAGTTCTTTTTTGTTTAGGTTCGAGAGACTGTTGACGGGAGATACACAACCTTCTGGAGTGCTGGAGTGCTTGACGTTGAAGGAAGAACCGTTATATGTGTACAGTTTTGTTTTCGAAGTCCGACTTGTTGGAACAAAAGTCTGCGAAGCGCCAAGAACCCCTACCCCAACACCCGTTTTTTTTTTCATTATATATTCAATTTCCTCTGTGTAAACATCAGTCTCATCCTATAGCTGTCACACACCTACATCTGGCTATGTGACTGAACATTGTTCAGTATACATACATACATACATACATACATACATACATATATATATATATATATATATATATGTGTGTGTGTGTGTGTGTGTGTGTGTGTGTGTGTGTGTGTGTGTGTGTGTTGTTCACCTGTTTGTCACATATTTGTCTGTGTGCCATATACGTACACATCATTTGCTGCTACCTCACTTCCCCTCCTCCCCTTTTACACCTGTCCTTCTTAACACATACTCTCTCTCCCTCTCTTTCTCTCTCTCTGTCGTACTCTTTTCCTTTCTTCCTTTCTCTCTCTTTCTCTTGACACTACGCAGACAGACAGAGAAACAGATAGACAAGACAGACACACATACACACAGACACACAAACACACACAACGCAAAAACAAGACTCTCTCTCTCTCTCTCTCTCCGACGACGACGTGTTAGAGCAAGACGCAGCTTGTCAGTCTCTCTACGTTTATCCCTGTTAGTGACGGTTTCCGAACGTGTTGGAGATTGTGTTTGTGCATGCAAGTAGCAACTGAACCATGCCGTTGGATGCACTGTCTTTCAGATCAAGATGCGACTGCTTCTTTGGAGTATTTCTTCAGTTTATGTTGAAGAGAGCTGTGCAAAAAGCAAAGATGAAGATCTCCATTTTGACTCTGCGTCGACCGAGTGACGGTGTGTGGGCAGGTTTGCTCCTCGTCTTGTTGTTTTGGGGCGGACTGTTATTGCAGTGTGGAGACGTGGAGCGGAACCCCGGACCTACACCAGCAGTGAAGGCAGACAACGTGAAGCAGACCCGGCTCGGTTACGCTACGCGCGGTGCCAGTGCGGACAGGAGTGCTGCCTCCGCTGCTGACTCTCCTGTATCCAGACCAACGAGCGCCGAACCCACCATGGCCAACATAATGACCAAGCTTCTGGAGATGGACAGGACCAACAAGGCCATGGACAGTAAGTTGGATGACGTTAAAATGGATGTGAAGACCCTTGGTGAACAGTATGTTGCGTTGCAGAATGAAGTGAAGGGTCTCAGGGAGGAAGTGGCAGAATTACGTTCCCAGAACAATGATCTGCAGAGAGTGAACTCTGAACTTGGTGACAGACTTGAGTTTCTAGAAAAGAAGACAGATGACCTCGAAGGGCGCTCGAAACGTAATAATTTATTGTTTTATGGATTGAGCAGAAGTGAGAGTGAGAACAGTGATGACTGCGAACGAATGTTGAAGGACTTGACTGCTAAGAAACTGGGCGTGAATGGGATCGAGTTTGATAGAGCACATCGTTTGAATGCAAAGCATGACTCCCCCATCATTGCCAGGTGTTCCTCATATAAGGACAAAGTACACATTTTGAAAGCGAAGGCCAAGTTGAAAGGAACCAATGTCTTTGTCGGCGAAGACTTTACAAGTAGGGTCCGTGAACTAAGACGTAAGCTCACTCCACATCTGAAAGACGCAAGGAACAGTGGTAAGAGAGCTGCGATGGTCTTTGACCATCTCCTTGTTGATGGCAGGAGGTTCGGGCTTGATGCTTCTGGTCAGCTAAAAGAGTTGAAATAGGGTTTTGGCCGGTCCTCTTGCGATGATAAAGGTGTTAATTCAAGAGGGAGAAAAGATAACTTGACACCGGTGAAAAGATTGGCCGCTCCGGATCCTGTCACGCGTGGCAGTAGCCGCTTTGCACGTGTTCTTGACGACAGTGTTGTGGACGGTGTGAGCGATGGCACTGGTACACGCTTGAATTCGTATGACAGTTTCAATGATAGCCGTTTGAATGATGATTTTTCCAGCCGTTTGAATGATGATTTTTCCAAATATGATGATGTGGATAGCAAAATTAATGCATGTATGGAAAACAGTGCACTTGATAGTGATCATATTTATATTGACAACCGGGATCTGGATGCGCCTGTATGCCATAATAAAGTATTCAAGCTTCTTTGTTGGAATGTGAATGGTTTACTCTCAAAGGTTTTTGACAATGCATTTATTTCCTATGCCTGTGGTTTTGATTTTATATGCTTTGGAGAAACGTTCGTTGAAACATTTAGCATGGACATGTTTGTTGGGTATAAAGCCTTTATTAAACCTGCTGTAAAACTCTGTCATCAGGGGAGACGATCTGGAGGACTCGTTTGTTTGATAAAACAAGAATTGGTTCCCTTCATATCATATGTAGAAGTTGATAGCTCTAACGTGTGCATCTTTTTAATTGAAAAATCGTTTTTTGGTACACTGAAAAATATTGCTTTGGTTTGTACGTATATCCAGCCGGAAGGTTCTCCTTTCTATAATTCTTTTAATGTTGATAATGGTATTTCCATGTTGGAAGAATGTTTGGCTGACTGCTTGTGCTCACTTGGTGACATTGATATAGTATTGTGTGGCGATCTGAACAGCAGGACGGCAAATTTTTCTCCAGACTTGTCTGCTGAGGTTTTCGATTCCTGTTTGCAAACAAAAAGCCAGCCACCTTGCACAGATAGATGCTCTTATGATAATGTGTTGAATAACTACGGTAAGTTATTGTTAAATCTTTGCGTTGCTTTTGATTTGTACATTTTGAATGGTGTATGTCAGGGCGACCGCCATGGTTGCTATACATACGTTTCAGACAGTGGTAGCAGCGTTAATGATTATTTTCTCGTATCTAAAGATTTTTTCTCCACTTTTTGTGATTCATGTTATTTGTTTGTTTCGGAACGTATAGAATCCGATCATTTACCTATTGAATTTCACATTGACATTACAACAAAAAATAGTGATAGATCAATGGAGAATGTTGAGGCAACAGCATTCGATAAGTTTGTATGGAATGAAGATTATGCTTTGACTTACAGAGACAATTTGTGTAAAGCAGAAATGTGCTCAAAATTAAATGAGGCTTTAGAACTGATCAATGTTGATGTAGATAAAGCTTTAGATTTGTTTAATGATTGTATTAAAAACAGCGCTGAATGTATGATAAAACGTGTGCTAATAAGAAACGGTGCTAAAAAGGAAGATTGGTTTGACAGTGATTGTTTGGTAATGAAAAGAAAAACGCTAAAATTGTTGAGAATGTGGCTTCGTACTTTGGACGATGGTGACAGAAGTGAGTATGTTATTGCAAGAAGAGAATATAAAAACCTTCAAAAGCAGAAGAAGAAAATTTTCAATAAAAACCTGTTAGATAACATGATCAGATCTCTTCCGTCACAGCAGGAGTTTTGGAAAACATTAAAAAGAGCTTCATTTAAAAGAAAATATACTAAGAATAATATCTCCCTGGATACATGGTATGAGCACTTTAAACGTTTGCTAGGTAAAGATGATTTAAGTGATGATGAGCTTTCTGTTGTTACTGATGAGGGAGAAGACGAGCATTTCAATCGTCCATTTCTAAAGAAGAAATTCTATTTGCCATGCGGAAAATTAAGACTAACAAATCAGCAGGACCTGATTCTATTATTGGTGAATTATTGAAGTATGCTGGACCTCAAGTTGTTGACTTTTTACTAGCTCTTTTCAACAGAATTTTTGATGAGGGCATCTTCCCAGAAAACTGGACAGAGTCTGTAACTTTGCCCTTATTCAAGAAAGGTGACGTAGATAACCCTAATAATTACAGAGGTATCTCTTTGGTTGACGTTAGCTGTAAAGTGTATAGCACTGTTGTTAACAACAGATTGCAGGAATGGATTGAATGTAATAATATCACGGGGGAGCATCAGGCTGGGTTTAAAAAGGGTTACTCTACTATCGACCATATGTTTACTCTTCTTGCGTTTGTTCAGAAACAATTTTCATTAAATCGTAAATTTTATGTTGCGTTTATTGACTTTGAAAAAGCCTTTGACTCCATCAATAGAAAGCTTTTATGGACTGTATTATTAAAAAATGGTATTAAGGGGAAATTATTTGGCTGTATTAGAGCCATGTACAAAGTTGTTAAGACTAGGGTAAGAAGTGGTGCCAATCTGACAGAGTATATTAATTGTTTTGCTGGGGTAAAACAAGGTGATGTTTGTAGTCCTGTGCTATTTTCTATATTCATTAATGAGCTTACCAATGAGGTTATCAATAATGGCCTTCATGGTGGACGATTTCCAGAAGATGTCTTAGAATTGTTTATCCTACTATTAGCAGATGATGTTGTTTTAGTTTCAGAAACAATAGTTGGCTTACAGCGTCAGCTAAATAATCTGAGCAGGGCTGCCTCTTCATTAGAATTGAAAGTAAACATGATAAAAGCAACATCGTGGTGTTTCGAAAGGGAGGTTTTTGGCGGCGAGGGAAAGATGGATGTATAACGGACTTACTATACCCGTGCTGAATGTATATAAATATTTAGGGATCTATTTTTCTACACGCTAAGTTTTACCTTTGCCTGTAAAGATCTTGCATGTGGGCAAAGAATGTTTTGATATGTGTCATGAAAAGATTGATTGCTTTGAATAACAATTCGCTTGAGCTATTTCTAAAAATATTTGATTCCCAAATACAGCCCGTTTTGATGTATGGGGCTGAAATTTGGGGTTTGGATAGTGCTGTTGTTCATTGCGAGGCAGTACATTTATTTGCTTTGAAGAGGTTTCTAGGTTTTGACAGGCGTATTTCTAATGATTTGGTGTATGGGGAGACCAATAGATATCCACTGTTCATTTGTTCAGCCATTAGATGTGTTCAGTATTGGTTAAAGCTTTTACACATGGAGCATTATAGACTGCCTCGTAAGTCCTATGAAATGTTGTTCAAATTAGATATAAAGGGAAAAACAAACTGGGTTTCAAATGTGCGTGTGTTTCTTGTGTAAGCACAGATTTGGGGATGTCTGGCTGTCACAGGGTGTTGGAAATCAAACCCAGTTTATTCATGTTTTCAGACAAAGGTTGATTGACTGTAGATGGCAAATGTGGAACGATCATATACAAAGTAGTGGACGTTATGATTTGTACAGAAATTATTCCCGTTTTCGTTGTACTCAGCCTTATTTGAAATTTGATTTGGATATGCATCTGAAAAGATCCATTGCTAAATTCAGAGTTGGTGTTTCTGACATAAGGACTCATTACTTAAGATACAGACAACATAGACAAAATGATTTGGTATGTCCATTGTGTATGCAAGGTGAGGAAAATGAAAACACTTTATGTTCCTTTGTCCAGCTTTAGAAGATATTCGTCAAAAATTTATTCCACAGAAATATCATAGGGCGCCTTTTATGTTTCGTTTACAGTTACTACTTTTGCTTAACAGTTATAAGGTTA
>CM065715.1:26287015-26314515 GCA_033310375.1 Conus canariensis
GGCTAAAAACATTGAATACGGTTTATGATAGACAAGCATACAAAAGACGAAAAGTGAGACACACTCCTAAAACTAAATGGATGACCGACGAAATACAATCGCAATATTTCTTCTTCTTATTATTTTTAGATAGGAGGGAAGTCAGATGAAGAGAATGTCAATATCCCTGCTCTATCCCACCACATCTTATTTTGCACGAAACCCCCCCTTTTCACATACAAATCACGTCCTTTACATATTAGTTTTGGCCAAAATTAACACCTGTTTTCTAAACAAAATTAACACCCCAAAACCTCTAAAAATTGACGCAATCAGCACATTAAAATGGGGGGGGCTTCGTGCAAAATAAGCTGTGGTGATATAGAGCCGGGATATTGCCCTTCTCTCTCAGCTATCAACGTTCGGGGGACTTAGCCCTTACTACTTTTTAATACGTTCTTCTACTTCCAGCACCATTAATAAGTCAGAACAAACAACTAGACCTCCATCTTGATTAGTTATTTTTACATCTAATGAATTTATAGCTCCCTCAATTAATTCTTTAAAATTGACTGTTTCCATTAAACCTGTATAGCTGATAATCGCAAAACCCCGCCCTAATTGACGGCAAAACCTTTAGAACTGTAGATGGATTGCCATTAAACAAATTAGTATTTGTTTTTAACTGTTGTAAATGGACATACAGCATTGGATTCACAGAAAAATCAGTTTATTACCTTCAAACTGATAGATGCCTTCTCTTGTGCTAAATTTATAAGATTTGTCACTATTGTGGAAGCCCAAGATTTTAGCTAGGTCTTTAGGAAAAGTGTACTCTCTTCTTTCCTCTAGTGGAAAATTCATAGTAATTCTAAGGTTTGCTTCGTTAATTGTTAACAATATGCCAGATTCGAGAAGTGCTTCTTTTAAAGAACAAAAGTTGTAATAACCATCAGGTATTTGTATATGACTTATTTGATTGCCTTGTTCGTTATTAACATTAATCCAGTTATTTTGAGCTCCTTCAGATATGTTAACCCACATAACTTTAAAACCAATTTCTCTAAGGGCAATCCTACAACTTCCGCTCCAATTAGTAATTGGGTACGCTAAGAACACACGCTCGTTTTGCTTGGTTATATAGATGTACATCTTTTTTATAACTATTTTAAAAAAACTATTTAAAAATGGAACCTTTTAAATATAATGAAAGTGCTACCTACAATGTAGGGGCGTTTTATAACCCCAAATCTTTGGACTTCAGCAATTTAACAATTGCAGTAGATGGATCATACGGCTTCCAAGTTAGACTTGTAAACCCACTAACTAGATATTTAAATCCTCCAATAAAGAGTGACAGAGTGCCATCAGCATGGTCATCTCGCCCTATGGCTTTTTTCCAGAATCAGTTAAATTTTGCCATTTACTGCGCAACCACTGGCTGCGGTGTTTCATATGCAAACCATTTAAACCACCCCAATCTCTTAGTCGAACGCTCTTGTAAGAGCGCTCGACCTAATTGCCAGCCCTGTAAACTAGGCCGATCGCTCTTGTAAGACCGCTCTGTCTAGACCGCTGCTGTGTTCCTCTTTTTCAACCGGGCTTGCAGCTGGCTTTGGCAGAGTTACAGCAGTAACTGCTGTAGCCGAGCTTTTATGACGGCTTTAATTGCCAGTAGTAGTACATCCGTCATTGTATATTTGGAGCATTTATATATGGAGATAGTGCTGGCTACACACTACTCCTCTCCATACTGGTAGATGTACTAAGGCCTTGTTAAAATAACAACACAGCCAAACACAGTAGGAGCACGGCCTCTTGCACGACAGTCAGTGAGAGAATGACGAAATCTACCTCTGCGCATGCACGACTGAATTGCGCATTGCGACAATAGATTTTTCTGGTGCGATTGTGTGCCACATATGAGTCACGTTAAAACAGCCGTGGGCGGTCCAAGCACAAGCGTGCAGCGGCAGCACTCAATCAGCTACCTGTTATTGATTTCTCTTGCGCAAAACAAGAGGAGCGGCTAGTTAATTATTTTTTAATTGTCGTTTATATTCTGGAATAAAAATGAAGCCCAAAGTAGCTACAGAGCTTATTAATATATACAGAATTTGGGAGGAGGAGAGGGGTGGGGGCCGATAGAGAAGAGCTAGAGGACATGTTTGAAGAATTGATTAATGATCTTTTTGAACGTCTAACTATACGAGAAGGCGTAGTGGAAGCCGTTAGTAAAATACCAGATTCTTGGCCCCAACCAGTTGTAAAGTTGCTTGCTATTTTAGTTGATAATATGGCTCCTGAAAATGCTAATCTGACTGTTTCTACCAGCTCTGAAGGAGTAGCTATTCACTTTAATGAAGATCAGGCTTTACGATTAGAAAAGACTATGAATAATAAACAATAGCTGAATTTACATTTACAATTATTTTTTTATTTACATTTAAAAATGGCTGCCGAACTCAGTGAATCTGATTTAAAGAATTGTAATGAACTATTTGACGAAACAATGAAAGTATTAAACATCGATTTTAGTGAATTTGGGTTTGAGAATGATGTAAACAATATAATAAAAGATCATAGTGAACTATTTGACGAAGCAATTAAAGTGATGAACATTGACTGTAGTGATTCAGAAAAAGCTAAAGTATTGGCAGGCGTTCTTGTAAGGTTAACGTGTCTTGAAGTGTTGCAACGCTTGGGAGAAGAATAAAAAGCCCGTTTACTTACTTTTATTTACATTTATTTTTTTTATTTACGTAAATATTATGGGTTAAAAAATGAACCCCGCAAGTGAGTCCGAGTTTTGAAATACTACCTTCCAACAACGTACAGTTGGAAGGTAGTAACAAATCATTAAACAATAAGACCATTGATTTAGACATGGACATTATTAATCCTATAAATGTTTATGAAAGCGTGACACATGCTATCTCTAAAATCCCAGTCTCTCTTCAAATTAAACCCGCCAGTAAAAGCGATGTTAACTATTCTGATTAAATATATAACCCCTGCTGATAGTAGTATGCAAGTCTGGGTTTCAACTATACAGAAAAAAGTAATCAGCTATCACAACTTTACACCTAGCTGGGCTGATTACATGCTTACACAGTTTGACCATGCGGTTGAAGAAGCGAAAACGCGCGGCTCCGGTTGGACTAAAGGAACAGTCCTTAAAATTATATTGAGACAAGCAAAGTTCTATGATATGGTCGGCAATTCTTACATCCCTCTCCCGAGAGAGTTAGTTCTTAAACGAGCAGCCTTAAATATACATAATTCAGATAACTTATGTTTTATGTGGTGCGTTTTGGCACACTTACATCCTGTTAAAAAGCACCCAGACAGAGTATCTAATTATTGGCAGTATAAAGATAGTTTGAACTTTAATAACATAGACTTCCCAGTGGGCATAGAAAGTATTGACCAGTTTGAAGAACAAAACAAACCAATAACCGTGAGCGTATACACATGGTCTGTAGTAGACAATTTACAGCCTATAAGGGTCTCTCCCGAAGCCCCTACTTTAGGTGAGTCACTTGAAAATCATGTAGACTTGATTCTGTTTGCAGACGGTTCCAAGAGTCATTATGTATTAATTAGAACAATGAGCAGACTTATGGCTTATACTACAACGGATACTGCTAAACAAGAGCTTTGTAGGAGGTGTTTGGTTAGAATTCCATCTATAGAGGCGGCTGACAAACATAAGAAACATTGTAAAAGTTATGAAGACTGTAAAACCGAACTTCTTATGCCCAAACCGGGTCTAAAGTTAGTTTTAAGAATGTACGAAAAATGCAAATGAGTCCATACGTAGTTTATGCTGACTTCGAGTCAATCTTGCCACAGTACTACGGCCCTCAACAAGAACAAGAACAAAAAACAGCCTTATTATCTCGGCATCAGATCTGTTCTTATGCATTTGTTGCTGTTAGATCAGATGGTCGACACACACAGCCGGAGATTTACAGAGGCCCCAACGCAGCTAATCAATTTTTAGAGCAGATGAAACACCTTCGCAATCAATTCTCTAATCAGCTGAACCTTTCAGACATTAAGATGACCCCTGAAGATGAAGAACGTTATAGATCAGCTACCCACTGCTGGATATGCAACAGAGAATTATCAGGCGATGCTGTAAGGGACCATGATCACATTACTGGAAAATTCAGAGGGGCTGCGCACAACGGCTGTAATCTTCAACTTAAGGTTGATCCCAAGACATGGAAACTGCCTATCTTCTTTCATAACTTACGAGGCTACGATTCTCACTTTATCATGCAAGCAGTGACTTCTAAATATAAGAGGGTTACCTGCATTGCACAGTCTTCAGAAAAGTACATGACTTTTACTCTTGACTGTTTATCTTTTTATGACTCTGCCCAACATCTGATGGGGAGTTTAGATAAGTTAGCAGGATCTCTGCAAGACTATCCAATCACTAAAAAATACTTTAATCCATCTTTAGTTCGTAAAGGAGTTTATCCTTACGAATACATGGACTCGTGGGACAAGTTTGACGAGCCAGCGCTGCCAGCAAAGGAAGACTTTTACAGCCGTCTTAAAGGCAAAGGCATATCTGATGCTGACTATGAATACGCTCAGAAAGCCTGGACAGAATTACACTGCAAAACGATGGGTGATTATCACGATCAATACTTGATGGCCGACGTGTGTTTATTGGCAGACGTCTTTCAGAATTACAGATCCACATGCATGAAACATTACAGCTTAGATTCATCACATTACATCTCTGCGCCTGGCCTTTCTTGGGATGCATTCTTAAAGTCTACAAACATCCAGATTGACTTAATTTCTGATCTTGATACACACCAGATGATTGAGGGCGGGCTGAGGGGAGGCATTAGCATGGCCTGTCATCCTTACCGCAAAGCCAACAACAAATATTTAGACGGCTATGATCCAACTAAACCATCCAACTATCTAATGTACTTAGACGCCAACAATCTGTATGGGTGGGCCATGAGCCAGGCGCTGCCATTAAGAAACTTTAAAATGATGAACGGACCTCATGATGTCAATACTGTGTTGAGTATGCTATCACAGCTTACGCCTGATAATCCAATAGGGCTAATCTTGGAAGTAGACTTAGATTATCCTAAAGAATTACATGACCTTCATAACGATTTCCCCCTAGCCGCAGAAAGATTAAAGATGAATCCCGCAGAACCTCCTAAACTCGTGCCTAACCTCTTTAACAAAACTAAATATGTCTGTCATTACCGGCTGTTACAATTTTACTTAAGGCATGGGCTAAAGCTGACAGCCGTTCACAGAATAATTACCTTCGATCAAGCGCCTTTCATGAGACCGTACATCATGAAGAACACTAATCTTAGAACTAAAGCCACAGACGCTTCAGAAAAAGACTTCTTTAAGTTGATGAACAACAGTTGTTTTGGCAAAACCATGGAAAACGTACACAATCGTAAAGATGTAAGATTAGTTACAAATGAAAAACAAGCAATTAAGCTGACCTCTAAACCTAACTACCAAGACTTTAGAATATTTAGCGACAGCCTGGTTGGCATTATGATGAAGAAACTAAGTGCTAAGTTGGATAAGCCGGTGTTTATCGGCTTCACCGTATTAGAGTTGTCAAAGTTATTAATGCTAGAATTTCTATACGACTACTTTAAACCCCTGTACCCAGAATCAAATGTTCTTTACACAGACACTGATAGTTTTATTCTGGACATCCCAACTGAAGACTTCTATAAGGATTTAGAAACAGAAGTAGCTAAAGGAGCTGATGGGTGGTACGACACATGTGACTACCCAAAAGATTCGCCTTTACATTCAACTGTGAACAAGAAAGTGATTGGAAAGATGAAGGATGAACTTAATGGGACGGTTATACAAGAATACGTTGGCTTACGATCGAAGATGTATAGCGTTGCCAGCCAGACTTCTGTAATGAAGAAGGCTAAGGGGATAAGTAAAGAAGTTGTCAAAAAAAATATAACTCACGACAACTACAAGCAAGCTCTCTTTGAAAACAAAGTATTTCATCACACAAATGTTAATCTGCGCTCTACTCTTCATCAAGTAAACACAACTGCAGTTAATAAGAAATCACTAGTCTCTAACAATAACAAGAGAACTTACGTTAGCCCTGAGTTTTCATATGCTGTAGGACATTGGAGAACCGACTTGAAAGATTAACTTGACTGACTTGGCTTGTACTTACCTTAAGAACTTAACTAGTACTTACTTAAGAACTTAACAAGAACTTACTTAAGAACCTAACTAGTACTTAACAAGAACTTATATTTTTTTTTGCACTTAACTTGTAATTTACTTGTAATTTACTTGCTCTTAACTTAAAAAGTACTTTCTATAACTAACTTAACTTGTACTTATCTAGTTCTTAATTTGTACTTTATCTAGTTCTTTAAAACTATTCCATAGAAAATGGGTCTACAGCAGGAGGTTGTACTTTTTTTGCAGAAGCTGGTTCTTCTTCTTTTACTGTGGGGGTTTGTGACTTTGCTGCTGCTAGGTATGGCGTTAGACATTTGTATGCTAAAAAAACCCACCAACAACAACCGCAGCAAATACATAATAATACATCTTATCGTTTGATTGTGATTGTGTTGTTGTTAATTGTGTTGTTGTTGACGGCGGCAATGTTGTATTACTATCTAATAATTTTTGTTTTGCTGCTTGGTTTGCTTTTTGCAGTCTGTTCCATTCAGCTAGTTTACGACCAGCCTCAACACGCCCAGCACTTTTAGACTTAGTAACACTACTCACTTGTGGCACACTCGCCTGTAGATTCACTTGTGGGACACTCTCTTGTGAGGCACTCACTTGTGGGGCATTCTGCTCCTGCAGAGTCTTCTTCTCCTGATCGCTCATTTTTTTTATTGCGATTAAAATTAATATGATTAAAATTAATATGATTAAAAGTAATTAATCCCATGATGAATGGACATAACATCGTTCCAAATCTATAATACATGTCACATCCTAGAGACTCTAATGACTTGGTTAAAACCGGATCTTGTGATAAGTCATATTTTAAATCTTCTTCTGAATCAACCGGCGCCATCTTACTTACTAACTTAGCATATAAACTAATCATTGTCTGTCCCACTGATCTAACCATTTTTGATCCTAGCTGTGCCTCGTACCTGGCGTAATACTTCTCAACGTCTGATGTAGACAATTGCTGAATCTGCTCGATACTTAGTTCAACGCCTAAATACTGTTTAGTTTTTCCACACACGGCCAGAGAGTATAATCTTTCTTTATGGCAGAGGTCTACGGAGTAGCCTGCCTGCTCCTCACACTTTAATAGTTCGTCACAATCCATTTTTAAAAGCAATAAAAAATAATATAATACTTTTAAAACCATGAGTTTAACGCTGGTTAATTATGCAGTGCCTATCGTTGGTGTTATAGTCTATTCAACCCTCGCAAAATGTTTGCTAGGAATAAAACCGCCCAACATGGGAAAGATAGAAGATTCGCCAAGGCTAGTTGCGGCCTTATTTTTAGCTTTAACAACAAAAGATTATTTGATTAAAAGGCACATAGACAGCCTTTCGTATTATGATTATTTTAATTATTTTTTTAGTTAATAAAAAGATGAGTGAAAAAAAGATTATCAATACGATTTACCATTCTGCTGTAATTAGCGGCCTTAGTATTGGTTATAGCGTGCTAGCAAAAAACATGTTTAAAATGAAGCCGGCGGATCTAGGAAGGTTAGACATTGAGGATGTTGTTAAGGTTATAGTTGTAATTACTGCAGGGATTGCCTCAAAAGACTTTCTTGTTGCACAGGGGATTATCCCAGAAAATATTAATGCATAGAAAGATTAATGCATAGGCAGAGTAATGCATAGACAGATTAATGCATAGGCAGATTAATGCATAGGCAGATTAATCTAGAAAATATTGATTTATAAAAAGATGTCTGGATTGGTTCTGATGGTGGGAGGAGCTATTGTTAATGCATTGGCTTTCTCTGGCAGCAATTATATGTTTAGTAAATTGCGGTCTGATGAAGAGAGAGAACGTCATAACAAGGCAATGGAAGATTTAGCTAAGGCAAGAGACGCTTACGAGAAAAGGAGAATTGCTCACTTAGACTTTATTAATAAAAAGTTAAGAGAACAGGGTCATGCAGAGCACACATTTACAGACGTTGATGAAGCAATGAATGAGTATTACTTAGTGACAGGAAAGAAGTTTCTAACATCGCCGCCGCCAGAACTGTCTGACTTTTATGAACCGTCTGAAGATCAGAAAATGGTAGAAATAGGCTTTATTATAGGTGCTATGGGAGCAATCTTTCTTCTCGCATATTCAATCTAAAAACATAGTTAAAATGTAATAAAAAACAGTCCCTTATGGACAATACGAAGTACAAAATATATTATTCTCCTGGAGGGTATTGGAAAGGAAAGGCTGCTATTGATAAACTGAGTAAAGCTGCTAGGGTGTCTGAATCAGAAGCGAAAGACTGGCTTTCAAAACAAGCGATCTGGCAAATATATCTGCCTGCCCCAAAAAGAATAATAAGACCTAAATTTGTTAATTCAGTTCCTAATGACACCCACCAGATGGACTTGCTGTATCTTCCGCATGACAAAGTTAGACGAAAAAAGTTTAAGTATGCTCTTACGATTGTTGACATGGCTTCAAGGTATAAAGATGCTGAGCCTTTAACGGATAAAAGCTCAACTGCCGTGGCTGTGGCTTTACAACAAATATACATGCGAGGTCCATTAAAGTATCCTAGGATGATTCAAGTTGATGATGGGAAAGAGTTTAAAGGAGCTGTAAACCAGTTGTTTTTAAGACACCGGGTTACAGTTAAGAGAGGAATTCCAGGCAACCATCGATCACAAGCTCTAGTAGAAAACTTTAATAAGAATCTGGCTGAGCGCCTGTTTACCTATCAATATCATAGAGACCTTATGGACAGAGAACGCAACACAGAATGGGTTAGGAGATTGCCAGCAGTCTTACGTGCCATGAACAATGAAGAATTTAAAGCAACAGGTCTTAAACCAGTAAACGCGATCAAATTAAAAAAAATTAGCATTACTGAAAATGTGCAGGGGACTCAAAAACTCTTGCCGTTTGGACTAAAAGTAAGATACTTGTATGCGCCAGGAGAAGCAGAAGGTGATGTTAGAATTAGAGCCACAGACCCTATATGGAGCGTAGATGTATATGAAGTTGAAAGAATTATGAAAACAGCCCCTCCCGTGTATTATTTAAGAGAAACTCTCTCTTCTGCGGTGCTACTGCGTCTAAAAGGCCTGCCCCTAAAAGATCCTTTGTTCGTGAAGAGTTGCAAGTTGTCCCGCCAAACACAGTGCCGATTAGTTAAAAAAAAAATAGTATTTGCTAAACTTATAATTTATTTTTTTTGCTAAACTTATGATTTATTTTTTTTGCTAAACTTATGATTTATTTTTTTAGTTCACATCTTTTTTTTTTTAACCTATTTTGGGTTTAACCAGTCATGTGTTTGCTTTTCAATGTTCTGTTTGATTGTCTCAGTGTCTACCTGTCGCGAAGTAAAAGTCTTTCTCCACTCCTTTTGAAGTTCAATTTTTTGTCGCCTGTAATCCTCGCCGTCAGCCATAAGCTTCTGAAATTCTTCGTCTGTAATGTTTTCATCCTGTATTGATTTGCTTATTCTTAATTTTAATGAAGAAAGTTTTGCTGATGCTAGGGCTACAATGGCGGTGTGCTTTTGTAGTTTAGGCGTTAATTTTTTTTAAAACAGCACTCACAATCATAGACATGGACGCCTAAACCTAGTCCAAGGCTCCCTAATGCTAAAGAGGCTGGCGCCCCAGCCCCAGTAGCTAAAAGAGCAACACTAGACCCGGCACTTACGCTAGCTACAGCTGATGAGCCAGTAATTACATGAGAAAGAGTACTTAAAGCTTTAGCATATTTCTTTCTAGTAACCCTATACTTATCTAAGTCACTTTCTATTTCCTTTCGAAGTTCAGTTATTTGCTCTAACCTAAACTTTTGAGCCTCCATTTTTAATTAAGATTAATTTTTTTAATTAAGATTAATCTTATACATATCTACTTATTAATCCTTCTGGCAGCACTTCATCAACAGAGTAAAACGCAATAAAATCAACATACTTAATGAAAATAAAGTCAAGTACTGTTAGTTTGTCTTTGTCAACCATCACAGTAACCTTGTCAGATGATACAAGGGTGTTTATTTCATCTCCGTTTTTAGTAATAACAATAGCGAGCTTCAGAGGAGCATCCAAGTTTTCAGCCTTTATTTGTATGCCTCTAATTAACGTATGTTCTGGCAAACTAGAATCAGCCTCCCTTGGAGTAATAAATAAGCGAAAAAGCATCGTCATTTGCCTAGGTAGTGACTGTAGCGTTGGAGTAAACTCTAAGCCAACGGTGTCATCCCCCACTTCAGCTAAGGGTCTCTTTCTCTTTAGCATATATTCAGAGCCCTGCCTAGTTATTTCAATCTGTTTTTTCTGTTGTGTTCCTGGGACCAGGCTAACAAGAAAGGGGCCTGCATTCAAAGCTTTTCTAAAATTGTTTTTCTTATCAAAGTATACATTAGGGCTTCGTAGTTCAAACTTTAAATTCCAAGCAATTTCAGGAAGCAACGCCCAAACATTCTCTCGTTTATGAAGTTTGTATTCGTGTTTGCCAAAATCGTTTGCCCTTAGATTTCTTATCTCTTCCAGGTTAGGATACTGCTGTCGTTTTTTATCTTCAATTTCTGTTCGTTTGTAAACACCATCGTCAGTGTACTCAAATCCATAAACATTTCCTGGAACTCCTATTAGATCAAACTCAGTTGTGTCTGCTAGGTCTTTTAGCTCTACTGCAGTGCATTTAGGAGCTAGCTGCGCTTTTGATTCTGGCCCTCGAGACATTCTTTTTAATATTAAAATTATAATAAACAATTTGTTATAAACAGTCTATAATAAACAATCTATAATAAACAATCTATAATAAACAATCTACAATAAACAAACGTATTGAACTGGGGGGTCAGTCCGTAAGCATAACTTAGCGTGCTTAGATTTTTCTAACTGCTCTTTTATTTTTTTTAGCTCATCTTTGTCCCTTATTATATAATTTTCACTTAAACATTCTTCAAAACTATCCCTGTCCTTAGTGTAAAATAAGATGACTGATTTTAACTGCGATCTAAAGTCTTTTAAGACAGCATTGTATTTTTGAGTTAAGAGCCACACAGAAACTAAGGCGTGGCGACCACTAAAGGCTAGCTTAGACAAAGCCCTTCTTTTTTTAACAATGTCTTGTTCGGCTGAACAGTCATCAATAATAAACAGCGTTTCAGTTCCCTCAAATAGTCTATAGTAGTGTTCTAAACAGTCGCTCAGTTTGTCGCTAGGATCAACTAAAAATATATTATCGTCTGTCCAAATAAACTTCCTTTCTTTGTAAGACTTGTTGTGCTTAATGGTTGTGCAGAATATAACAATGTGCTCGTAATGAAACCTGTAGACTGTTTGTAACAAATCAAGTACAAAGACAGTTTTCCCACACCCAGTAATCCCGCAGATAAGAGAACAGTGCGGATCTTTTGGCAGAAACTTCAAACTATCCATCTGTTTTTATTAGAATATTTCTTCTGCATTTTAATAAGCCACATCTTTTAGCCTGTTTTCTTCAATGTTTAGCTGAGCATCACAAACCATAAAAATATGAATTTGTATTGGTGCGGTTCCGTCTGCTTTCTTGTGAATATTTATTTTTATGCCATCTTGCCCCACCCTTTCTCCACTTCCAAGCAATCTGTTGTCAAATGTGGATCTAAAATCCAGCCACAGCCCATATTTGGTTATTAAGTAGTCTTCGAGTCTTACATCATAAAGACGAAGTTTTTTACATACACGACCAACTGCGGGATCTCTTTGCCTACCTCCAGCAAATAACTTTCTTATTTCATCAAAGTGTTGGTGAGGTAAAAGTCCGCGGCCCGAATACAACTGATCAGACTTACCATTTATTGCACAGTCAACCTTCTCAATTTTTGGATTATAAAACGCTTCTGATTCTCTATGAAAAGGAGTTGTTCCTTCAGTAAACAAAAACAAAATTCCTTTTAAAGACTTCAGAGACTGATTTAGATGTATGTTCCAGAGAGTGTCTCGCTTGTTTCTATTTTCTGTAGTGGAGTGTATAACTCTTTCATAATAAATAACTGTTTTATTTTTATACTGAGTTAAGATTGTTCTGGCCAGTTCAGGGTTAGTAACAACATCAAACTCAAGAGAAATGTCGCTGACTGTGTATTTAGCTTCAGGGTCTTCAGACAAAACAACAGAACTGCTAGGATTAAATGTCAGTTCATAAGTAAGTTTTTCTTTTAGTGCGCCTTGGTAATATGGCATATGCGTCTTTAACAGCTCAAAATCTAGAGGGATGCAGAATCTGTTGCCACATGCTTCTGCTACTGCTTCATCTTTAACATCATCCTTTGCATCCTCCGCTCCAACTCTGTGCTTGAGACCGTTTGGACTTTGTATTCCCTGATAAACTTTCTCTTTTCTTTCTTTTTTAGGCAGCCATAGGTCAGAATAGAGGGCAAAAATGTCTGCCTCGCTTAGTACAAAGACTTCTCTGCCCTCCAGTTTGATTGCTATATGATTAACGATTGCCCTGCCCAAATTAGCAACAACAGTAGCATTAGGATCTTCCGATGCAATATTATTTTAAATGATAGTTTAGCAGTGCCTGGCATTATAACATCGCCAGCGCCAAGATCAGGGAACTTAACTATTAAAGTTTGTCCTGGCTGAACTGTTGATGGAGTATTTACACTAATTACAGTCTGCCTTATACCTTTTACGCCGTGAGGTTCTTTCTCTTTTCTGTATGGATCAAGGTCACAACCGTATGAGTTCATTTTTTATAAAACAAAAAAGAATATAAATAAAAATATGGATGAAGATTTTGACGCGATTGATCCTATTGAAGAAGAAGATGATGAAACAGAATCTGGCCCTTCATTAGAAGATGAACTTGAAGAAGCACGTTCTTTAACCCCTTCAGTAGAAGAAACGCCCCCTGGAGTTATTACAGCTCGTGCAGAACTATTAACAAATAAAATTAACTCATTCTATAGAAGCATAGGACTAGAGCCGCCAGAAGGCCACAGTGCTTTTGATTTTAAGATGGATAAAAATAATCATCTGTATGTAAGGACTAGTAAAGGCCTTGTACAACTTACTACAAAGCCAGACCCGGGCAAGTTTTTAAGCATGAGCACAATTCTTAGAAAACTCTCTGTTGCCGACCGAAGGCGGTTAGCCCTTATTAAAGATTTAAGGCCTGAGGCTGTTAGTGCTTTACAGAACTTGGAGCGGAGGTTGCTAACACGATCTGAAATAGAAGTGTTCTCTTTTCAAGAATTAAGTCAAAGAACAAATGAAGCAATAGCAGAAATTGAGACGAGTTTTAATGAGGAGACGCAGTTAAAAACAATTGTCGGCTCGCCTAGTCAAAGAGAACGTGAGCTGAGCCCTGAAGAAGAGGCAGCTTTACAAACAATTGATGACCCTCCATTGCCTGAGAGTGTACACAGGAATCTTAAAGCCGCTATACGTGAACTCAGGGGCCTTGATGAAACTCTGCAGAGAATAAATGGCGAGCTAAAAAACAACTTGTCAAAACTTGGTGAGCTAGAGAGAGAGATAAGAGAAGAAAAAAATAAACTGGCTGATGCAGATGATAACAATTTAGGGCGAGAAGAAAAGGCTAGAATACAGGCAAAAATACAGGAGTTAATGTTACTAAGGGCAGCCAGGTTAGAAACGCTGTCTACTAACAGAGAACAAATAGCATCACAAACAAGCAGAATTAAAGAAACTATAAACAGAATACTTTATGAAAACACTACGCTAGCTGAAAGAATAAGGACTCTGTTCAGAGAGCAGGGGATTACAATAGTTAGTATATTGACGGCTGTTGGGTTTGCTATCTCTACACTGGTTTATGCATTAACTGGCAGTGCGCCAACAGGGCCAGTAGCTCCTCCAACGCCTCAGCCTGGTAAAAGTTGGATTAGAAAACAATTGCATCATCTAGCAAACTTATTAAAGAAGTTAGCGGCTAAAGCGCTTGATGCTCTGCCCGGCATAATTGGCAGTGTTGTTAGTTGGGTTTTGTCTACCATAGGCAAAGTGGCTGGTTATATGGCTGACCATCTGTGGACGTTAGGAGTGCTAGCTGCCGGTTTAATTTTTAGTGAAATAAAGTATGGCTAATCCAGTAAAAGTTAAAAACACAACGAGGGCCGTCTTTTCGCTAGTATGGCTGTTGGGGTAAGGCAGATCAACAGGTGGCGTGCTTTCTGGCTGTGGGGCGCTTATAACTGGTGGCGGATCGCTTTCTGGCTGTGGGGTGCTTATAACTGGATCGCTTTCTTTAAGGATAGGTACTTTTTTTTAAAATGGATGGAGCAGGCCTTGTGTTTAAGCCTTGATTGTGCCCTAAGTTTTGATCGTCTCCAGCTATAAGGATTTCATTGTTATAATTCTGTATCATGCCAATCTGTAGTCTAAGGTCAGAAGGCAGCATGTATAATCCATGGCCAACAACAAAGTCAACCTTTGACCGAGCATGTGAAAGAACGTTTTGATACCTTTGTATGCTGGCAGGCAAATCAACGGCAGAGTTAATAGCATCTTCTAAATTGGCTAGAAATTGTTTTCTAGCATCAAAGCCTGTAGATTGATCCACTATGCTAGATTTAGTCTGTGCTTGTGCTCCTAATAGGCACCAAACGTATGTTCTTATGGAGGCATTAAGCCTTTGCACTCCTGGCATTGTTAGACCTTTACTTTCATCTAAGATAAATGTTGCCCAAGCATTAGGATGTTTTTGTTCTATGGATCCTAATCGAACTTGTTTGTTTGGTTGAAAAGAGGTGTGGCCTGGCCAGTAGTCATAAGTATATTCTCTTTTTGTACCCCACAAATACAATGTGCCTAGCCCATGATTGCGGTCTAACTTTTGTCTAAAGTCAGTTGAAGAATTAATGTTAAATTCGTTGCAGATTCTTTCATATGCATTATTGTCCATTGGACTGAGAAATGGATTAAACGCGTTGTCATTGGGGAGGCGTACTTGTAGTTCAGTTAGTATGCGTCTATACTGATAATAAACATGAAAGTTATATACTGACCTTACTAAAAGATTGGGGTGGTTTAAATGGTTTGCATATGAAACACCGCAGCCAGTGGTTGCGCAGTAAATGGCAAAATTTAACTGATTCTGGAAAAAAGCCATAGGGCGAGATGACCATGCTGATGGCACTCTGTCACTCTTTATTGGAGGATTTAAATATCTAGTTAGTGGGTTTACAAGTCTAACTTGGAAGCCGTATGATCCATCTACTGCAATTGTTAAATTGCTGAAGTCCAAAGATTTGGGGTTATAAAACGCCCCTACATTGTAGGTAGCACTTTCATTATATTTAAAAGGTTCCATTTTTAAATAGTTTTTTAAAATAGTTATAAAAAAGATGTACATCTATATAACCAAGCAAAACGAGCATGTGTTCTTAGCGTACCCAATTACTAATTGGAGCGGAAGTTGTAGGATTGCCCTTAGAGAAATTGGTTTTAAAGTTATGTGGGTTAACATATCTGAAGGAGCTCAAAATAACTGGATTAATGTTAATAACGAACAAGGCAATCAAATAAGTCATATACAAATACCTGATGGTTATTACAACTTTTGTTCTTTAAAAGAAGCACTTCTCGAATCTGGCATATTGTTAACAATTAACGAAGCAAACCTTAGAATTACTATGAATTTTCCACTAGAGGAAAGAAGAGAGTACACTTTTCCTAAAGACCTAGCTAAAATCTTGGGCTTCCACAATAGTGACAAATCTTATAAATTTAGCACAAGAGAAGGCATCTATCAGTTTGAAGGTAATAAACCTTCTGATTTTTCTGTGAATCCAATGCTGTATGTCCATTTACAACAGTTAAAAACAAATACTAATTTGTTTAATGGCAATCCATCTAAATTCTAAAGGTTTTGCCGTCAATTAGGGCGGGGTTTTGCGATTATCAGCTATACAGGTTTAATGGAAACAGTCAATTTAAAGAATTAATTGAGGGAGCTATAAATTCATTAGATGTAAAAATAACTAATCAAGATGGAGGTCTAGTTGTTTGTTCTGACTTATTAATGGTGCTGGAAGTAGAAGAACGTATTAAAAAGTAGTAAGGGCTAAGTCCCCCGAACGTTGATAGCTGAGAGAGAAGGGCAATATCCCCGGCTCTATATCACCACAGCTTATTTTGCACGAAGCCCCCCCCCCCCCCCCCCCCCCCCCATTTTAATGTGCTGATTGCGTCAATTTTTAGAGGTTTTGGGGTGTTAATTTTGTTTAGAAAACAGGTGTTAATTTTGGCCAAAACTGATATGTGAAGGACGTGATTTGTATGTGAAAAGGGGGGGTTTCGTGCAAAATAAGATGTGGTGGGATAGAGCAGGGATATTGACATTCTCTGATGAATTTAAAAAAAAGTAATTCACTCAAACGAGCTGCTCAGACACAAATATTAACAGGATCTTGTTTCCTCCAAACAAAACTCAAAGTCCACAAAGAAAGCTATTACAAATTTACGAACAAGATTCCCCAATCTTAAACATGTCATTTAAGCAACGTCACCCAAAACGATATCAAGAAACATTTCACAGATGTGGCAGATAGTATCTTTACATAAATTTGTACTCAATTACCTTATCTTGAGAAAATAGCCAAGCTCTGCAATTCCAAGAATAGTAATTTCCGACTGTCGGTACCCTCAATGTCTGTAACTGTTCACTATTCCTCATGTCATTAGAAGGAGACAGGAAGTTGTGGATTTTATTGAACTGATGACAAATTCTAAACCTTTTAGCTCCAGTCATATCTGAAACACTTATAAGCATCTTAACTTGTGCATTGAAAAATGTCACTTTCCAACACAGTTCATAGTCGCAAAAGTAGTTCCTGTTTACAAATCTGGTGACAATTCCAAACCAGTCATTTTGAGACCAATATCTTTTAGCCTGTATTATTCAAACCCTTAGAAAAACAGATAGATCAATACATTTACGATCATCTTGAGTTATACAGACTATTAAATGATAGTCAGTTTGGTGTCAGGGAAAATAATTAATGTCATACTGTTCTAACAAACTTACTAGATCACTGGCATATTTATATTAATTAAATGACAAGTTGTGTCGCTGTCTAGGAATGATGAAATCAGTCAGCGCGCATTTCCTGTTATGCCATGAAATGACAATTCTTTCCATAATAACGTGGACGTTATGACATCAAAAGCCTTCGCCAAATCAACAAATAATGCGACACAACTTGTCATTTAATTAAACAGGAACTACTTTTGCGACTATGAACTGTGTTGGAAAGTGACATTTTTCAATGCACAAGTTAAGATGCTTATAAGTGTTTCAGATACGACTGGAGCTAAAAGGTTTAGAATTTGTCATCAGTTCAATAAAATCCACAACTTCCTGTCTCCTTCTAATGACATGAGTAATAGTGAACAGTTACAGACATTGAGGGTACCGACAGTCGGAAATTACTATTCTTGGAATTGCAGAGCTTGGCTATTTTCTCAAGATAAGGTAATTGAGTACAAATTTATGTAAAGATACTATCTGCCACATCTGTGAAATGTTTCTTGATATCGTTTTGGGTGACGTTGCTTAAATGACATGTTTAAGATTGGGGAATCTTGTTCGTAAATTTGTAATAGCTTTCTTTGTGGACTTTGAGTTTTGTTTGGAGGAAACAAGATCCTGTTAATATTTGTTTCTGAGCAGCTCGTTTGAATGAATTACTTTTTTTTTAAATTCATCTGACTTCCCTCCTATCTAAAAATAAGAAGAAGAAGAAATATTGCGACTTGTATTTCGTCGGTCATCCATTTAGTTTTAGGAGTGTGTCTCACTTTTCGTCTTTTGTATGCTTGTCTATCATAAACCGTATTCAATGTTTTTAGCCGGTACTGTAGAGCGAGCGAGTGAGCGAGAGACAGACAGACAGACAGACAGACAGACAGACAGACAGACAGAGAGACCAGACCAGACCAACACACAGATAGACAGAGACAAAAACAAAAGCAGAGAGAGACAGAGACAGAGACAGAGAGAGAGAGAGAGAGAGAGAGAGAGAGAGAGAGAGACGGTGGAGGGGAGGGAGAGAGTTTAGTTCTAAATCAAGGAAAGATATTTCCCGGGGAAAGAGAAACAATTAAACATACACACGCACGTGCAAACACATATGCACCCGACCGTGAGTGTGTGTGTGTGTGCGTGCGCGCGCGCGCGCGCGCGCGCGTGTGTGTGTGTGTGTGTGTGTGTGTGTGTGTGTGTGTGTTTGAACTCGCACGCACACACACACACACACACACACACACACACACACACACACACACACACACTCACGCATGCACGCTCGCACGCACACACACACACACACACACGCATGCATGCACGCACGCACGCATGCACGCACGCACGCACGCGCGCATGCTAGCACGCACGCACGCGCGCACGCACACACATACACACACACACAGAGGCAGTAGGCGGGGTACGAAAGTGTTCTTTTTTAATCAGCCACACAGTATCTTTAAAAACAAAACATAAAAGCAATGTATTCCGAGAAAAAGAGAGAAAAAAAGCAGCCTCTCACCTCGAGTGAACTATCTTATAGTAAATGCAATATGAACAGCTTGCTACTTCCAACCAGTACACGAGTCAAATGTCCTTACAGCAAGTCTGTGCCTTCGTCCAGCATTCTTAAGACGTCCTTTTGAGGTCACTGCCAATTGACTTCATACGGTGAGAGTGCGTATTATAAGGCCTTTACAACACACACACACACACCACACACACACACACACACACACACACACACAGAGGCGCCCGCTTCGCACACACTTTGCCAGGGGTAGTGTCCCCCAGATCCCTGTTTGGTGAGAAGATAATGCAAAAGCATGTACACTTGAAATAACACTGCATAGCACGCTGAAGCAGTAACACAAGCACCCATATACAAAGAGCACCTTGTTTCAAATTGGTTTCACGGGTCTGTGACAAACAATACATCTGGAAAATTCAAAAATTAAAAAGAAGATGAAAGGGGACGCATTCAGATTAATAATGCTTTACTTTTGGCATACTTCTTTAAGAGATGCGTGTATAGCATACTATGGGGCTAAGTGGAAAAAGGAGTGTTTGGGGCAGGAGGGGAGGTGAAGACTGGGGGGAAGGAGGTGGAAAATGAGTGAGAGCAAAGTATTTCTAGGTCGTGATATAATGACTTAGCATAGATGTACATCACCCTTCACCTTCACCTATCCCTTGACATCGTCTGTTGTCGTTGGGGCACCCCTGATGATCCGACAACACGCACGCGCACGCGCACACGCACACGCACACACACACACACACACGCACGCACTCACACACACACACACACACACACACAACACACACACACACACACACACACACACACACACACAACTGTCACCATTCATATCATAATAATTAGAACGCATAGAAGCTATGACGGCATGTCGAAGTTCGTTTATTCTTTGTTTTAAAAAACTTACATCTTTTGAGTTAAAATGTTCGTTAAAAAAAAAAGAAGAATATTCGTGCCAAGAATTTCAGAAGAGGGGATATAAGGGGGCGTATCATTTAGGAAATTGGGGAAAAAAACATGCGTGTGTGTGTGTGTGTGTGTGTGTGTGTGTGTGTGTGTGTGTGTGTGTGTGTGTGTGTGTGTGTGCGTGCGCGCGCGCGCGCGCTCGCGTGTGTGCGTACAATCAGCAACATTACTTTTAATCATGGAATGCTGTATTAGTGTTTTTTATTCCATGACACGGTTTTTTTTTTATTTTCGTAAGATTTTCATGTACTGATACAGTATCATCAAACACACACACACACATACACGCAACACCCAACCACACACACACACACACACACACACAACACACACACACACACACACACACACACACACCACACAAACACACACACACACACACACACACACACACACACGACACCACGCACCACGAACACCACACCACCACACAACCACACCACACACACACACACACACACACACACACGTTTGCACCTTGTAGCAGACCGAAAGCAGTGCATGTACATATGACATGCTATACATTACCAGGCAAGAAAACACATTCACAACTCGCTGTAGAGACTGAAATGTGCAAATGACAAATACTGCTTAAATACATTAACAGCAAAAAACACATAACAATAAGACTGCGATAAAAAAGACCGATACTCTGCTAAATTCAAAAACAACAAATAAAAAGCAAAACAGAAATTCTGCCAAAAACGATATGACAGCACTGATAATACATATTGACAATTCTCAACTAACAAACATATTAAATTAGGATAAGTGAAGAATCTTTCTAGGAGTACACCGCCTATTTGACAGCATATGAAAATATTTTATTCGGCAATTTTCGCATTTTTAAAATATTTATTGAATTAGCGTGACGCGTCTACGCTGCACACACTATGAACAAAAGCGGTTCCATTTTAAAACATTCATCACGCACCGCACGACGCACACACACACACACACACACACACCACACACACACACGACTACACACACACACACACAACACACACACACACCACACCTGCAACATCATTCATATCATAATAATTAGAACGCAAAGGAGCTATGACGGCATGTCGAAGTTCGTTTATTCTTTGTTTTAAAAAACTTACATCTTTTGAGTTAAAATGTTCGTTAAAAAAAAAAGAAGAAGAATATTCGTACCAAGAATTTCAGAAGAGGGATATAAGGGGGCGTATCATTTAGGAAATTGGGGAAAAAAACATGCGTGTGTGTGTGTGTGTGTGTGTGTGTGTGTGTGTGTGTGTGTGTGTGTGTGTGTGTGTGTGTGTGTGCGTACAATCAGCAACATTACTTTTAATCATGGAATGCTGTATTAGTGTTTTTTATTCCATGACACGTTTTTTTTTTTTTTTTTTCGTAAGATTTTCATGTACTGATACAGTATCATCAAACACACACACACACACACACACACACACACACACACACACACACACACACACACACACACACACACGCACACACACACACCACACACACACACACGTACGTACGCACGCACGCACGAAGACACGCACGCACGCACGCACGCACGCACGCACGCACGCACGCACGCACACACACACACACACACACACACGTTTGCCCTTGTAGTCAGACCTTGTAAATGAGTGCATGTACATATGACATGCTTATTACATTACCTTAGGCAAGAGAAACACATTCACACTCGCTAAGGACTGAAGTGAAAAAGACAAACTCTGGCTACAAAAACAAAAAACAAAAAACAAAAACAAAAAACAAAAACAAAAAGAAATCTGCGATAAATACGATATGACCGATACATGTCTGCTAGATTCCAACTATAACAAATTATAAAGTTTGCTCGAATAATGACAGAATCTCTAGGACAACAACCGCACAACAGAATATGAGACAGGCATACTGATTAATACTTATATTGAGCAATTCCGCACTGAACAAAACATGATTTGCAAATTAGAGGGAGTAAGCGTGAGTTTGTTTCTGGGTAGGCTGCTTTTTGCACAGCAGTATGAAAAAAAGTTTTGTTCGTGTTTTTCCAGTTTTTTTAATTATCATTTGATTCTCTTAGAAACGTACACTTTGTTTAACTTCCTGGTGTTCTGAGTTGACTTTCTGTTTGTTTTTCACTATTCCGTTACAGAAAAACTTCAATCCGGAACTTCGCAGTAAGTGTATATTTTGTATTTGGTCATCTTTTCATCATAGTGGTATCCTGAGTCCTTGTTCATATTTCAATGGAATTCGCCTGGTGTCAGTGAGCAGTCTTTTGAATTCACCTGATCATCATTCTACAAAAAAAAATAAACATAACCGTTGCAAGGAATCTGCCATGCCAGTGTCATCAGTTCTCTCCATGCAGCTTTTCTTTTACATTCTGCGTTGGGCGACAGCCCTTTAGACCAAATGTGAACTACACGGAATGCTGCAGATGAAAGTTTTGCTCTCAGTGCTATTGTTTTCTTTGTTAGCTAAGATTTACTCTCTAGCAACAGTTACTTGCATCATTAGTGATATTTCTTCAATTTTTTGTTTTTTAAAGGAAAACTGGTATCCATTTATTCAGTGTTTGATCACACCTTTCGATAGCATAAAGGCACCGGCCTCACACTCACTACAGACAGAGACAGGTGTTAATTGACCATGAACCAAAGCCTGGCCTATCTACTATTACCGCCCCTACTAACGATGGTACCAACCCACCTGGCACATTACCTTCCTCCCCATCTTCCTTATGTAACTGTTTCTCGTGTGATCTATCAATCTCATGGAAGCATAGGAGGGTACCTGCACTACAACAGCGGGCAGTGGTTACATACTGACTGCACGAGTATTGGATCTTCATACGAAGACGTGAGTGACCCAATATCAAATGGTACATTCTTGTATATGGCCCAAACGACCGGTGTGACGACTTTCTCAACAATAGAGGTCTCCCTACTCAATTCACAATTGTTTAGAAAGAACAGAAGTTGGAGGAAGTGTGCTTACTGCCACTGCTGAAGACTTAATGTGCAAGACTTTGTGTGCATGCGTGTTGCCAAGCTAGAAGTGGACTGCAATACCCTTTGAGTACACGTCAAGGCCAAAGATAAACGTAACCTCGTACAGCACGTATTATAAGCCTCATTTCAGTGACAAACCTAGCCATGACGCCCTCTGCGAGTCTTTAAAGACATCCGCTACCGTGTGGAATGCCATTCAGCTCATCGGTGGCGACATCAACTTCCCTTTTTGAGACTGGGCCAAGATGACACTAAAGCCATGTGCAGTTTATTCCGGTCCTCTATGGGAATTTCCTAAAGCCATGTGAAGCAGATAGTGGAGTTCAACAAAAAAAAGGCAAAATAACACGCTGCATCTTCTGGTTACAGATTTTCATGTCCCAAACGTAGAACGTGGGTTCTCAGACTGTGATGGAGTGTACCTGGAGCTGCAGGCCAGTAAGTACAGGAGACGTCAGGTACCAAGATACAGCCTTTTGTAGGGACAGCCACAACCCTGAAAACTCAGCTCTTAGATCATCCCCAGCAATACTATGCAGAATGACACCAAAGAAATGTGGAAACTCTTCATGTCTGACCTTCAATACCCAGTCCCTTTAAGAGGAGCATTTCCTAAGCAAAGTCTTTCATGGATATAATCGAAATTAAAACTCTCACCCTACGCTGAAACTGCTTGTGTAATTAGATGAAGAAGACCCCTTTAGACAAAGCCCTGAAGACGGAAGTGTGTAATGCGAAGCACAAGATACAGAGGCAGACCAGAAAAGCGCACTGGAAACATATGCAGAATCTTTTCCTTGACCCAGTTGACCAGTAACAGGCACCATCAAAGAAGCTCTGGAACCATGTTAACGCTGAGGAAAATAGGATCTCGCCACTGATGCACGATGGGAAACTTGTCACAAAAACAGATCAGTAAGCATACCTGCTGAACCGACCACTCTAGACGGCCTTCAGCTCAGGTGCCTTCTGCACCCGAGATGAATTCATAGTATTCAAATCATCACCAAGACAACACGCCACACAGATAATTATGTCATCAAAGTCAAGGGCGTGGAGACGTTGATGCGCAATGTGAACCCTTACAAAACTTAAGGACCAGACAATATCAGCCCAAGTTTTATTTCTCTGACCTCTTGCTACCGAGCTAGCACTCGCACTGACACCAGTCTTCAAGCCAAAGTGGTGAGGTTCTTAAGGATCGGAAAGTCACGCCAGTTTTAAAGAGGGGTGAACTCTATTGTTCTGAGAACTACCGACGCGTTTCTCTTATCTTCATTGCCTGTAAGGTCATGAAATATATCATTGTCAGTTATATAATGTGTGACCATGAGATCATTGTTTCACGGCTGTGAGGCTTGGTGCACGAGCTGACCAATGAGCTCCAGGCAGGGACTCAACTTGATCTAATAGTGACGGGCTTCCTGAAGGTTTTCGTAGGGTTGACCACAGGCCTCTGACTCACAAGCTGTCAGACTATGGGATGGTTTGTGGGCCAAACCCTTAAATCGAAAATCAAAGACTGACAGCAATCAGACATCAACAACATGAGTAAGGTCGAGATTATCCAAATGTGTTAACAAGTTCTTCAAGGCTCTGTTCTTGGTTAACATTGTTTCTCCTATATATCAACAACCTTCCCAGCCAGACTGACATCAACACAAGGCGTTTTGTGGATGACACCATTAGCCAATGCCCTGCTTTATTAGCCAATGTCCAGCTCATGCTGCATGAAGATTTCCTGAAACTGGAGCGATAGGAACAGAGCTGGAACATGAGTTTCAGCCACAAGGTGATCAGGATGTCACTAATGAAGACGCAAAGTCCATAATGAAAGCACAGCAGAAGAAGTGATGGCTTCAGCAACATTCAAACCACAGGGGAAAATATAGCCGATATCAGGTGATCATTATGAAGCTGAGATCTGGACGTTCAAGACTCAGACATCACCTGTCTTCCGACTTCCACACCAGTGACTCTGCTGCATGCCCCTTCTACATTTCCCCAATGATGGTTGAGCCCCTCTGCCTGTCTTGTTCCATCCCCCAGAACCAAGGAGCAGAAACCAGAGCCAGAATTCATATTGAGCAGCAGACTGGGACCTTGACAACTTCACAGAGCAGATGGCGTATACGTCCATAGAGTCACTATCCACTTATTATGACTGCTGGTCCTGATGTGCAGACGCACTGCCGAGGCTGAAAGTCTTTGGACCCGTGAAAGAGCTCCAGCACACTGCAGTCAGCATTCAGAGGACTGGTATTCCTGTCTGAACAAAGGAACGACCACAAAGAGATATGCTAAACAAGACTGGCTAGATTGTGAAATCTCTGAAAGTCTTTTCTCGAGATTGACAATAATTTGTCAGCTTGACGGAATATATCTAGTATTTAACAAATAATAAAACTCAATTCTTGAATCGTTTCCGATCAAACTATAGTGATGCATAAAAGTGGGTACTGTCACCCGCTATCAAAGATACGGGAAGTCATCTTGACATTGCTTAACTTCTCATGACTACAACATCAGAAGTCTAATGGAACGAGCAGGCTGCCCAATGCGAGTCAGATCAATCCATGTAATGTAGCTCTCCACTCGATCTTGCAGTGATTACAAAGAACACATATTGACACGAGAAACGTTTGGGCTGAGTTGCCGAGGAGATTTCGCCGAAGACAAAAACATTTGCTGATGAAGTCGTCTTCCCCACTCGGTAGAATAAGGAAGACTATCCCTTGTAATGGTCATGTTACGTCATGATTTGTCTGTTTTTCCTTTCTTTCAGCAACACACATTCTCATCATCCCAAACAAAGGCAAGCGCATTGATCTAAGGACAGTCGCCAGCGATCTTCTGTGTCTGGAATACCCTTGATGACACACTGAACAGCGATCAGATGCCTATCTTTAGTTTGAAATCTGTCATTTTTGTTGACATTAGAAAAACACAGCCAATCCCACAAATGACGTCATAGTTTCCTGTCTATATCGCGGGGTTTGAACAGGCTCGCAATAGCAATTTCTTATAAATTTGTTGAGTCAATACCGCAAACTTTTTCGCGAAATGAACCTCACACTGTCGTTGCACGACGTGCAGATCTGTTTTCAACAAACCATTGCCAGTCCCGAGCATAGACCTCTAATATAGATAGTTGTGACATGTGTTCGCACGGTAATGTGTTGAGTTTTACACAAGCATAACACTGTGGAGTAGGGTAATGTCTTAAGGTCGTGTTTGTTGATCTGACTGTCCCATGAAACAACCTAAAACAGTTGACTGGATCTTCATGGAATTACTCAAATGTGTTTTTGGGGTCAAACTCTAGAAAGTAGAGTAAACACTAAGGACTCTAGATGCAAAATTGGTGAAATGCCAAAGAAAAATAGTTAACAGTTTAGTGGTCTGCGTTTCTGTTGGGTATTCTTAAGTGGGCAGGGTTTGCATTTCTTTCTTGGATTGTGTTTTATCTTGATTTTAGTTATTTATCTAATTTCCAATCATTCATTTGTTCATTGATATATGACATTGTGTAATAACTAGAAAGTCGGATTATCAGCATGATCATTATATCACCTTTATATGTTTTGATTTTTTGTAGTACTGAAATGAAGCATTAGGATATGTATTCGTCAAGAACACTTTTCGGTTCATCAGTGAGGGTGAGTAGGAATTTTGAACTAGCTGCCATTAAAAAATTCATTGTTTGCTAAATGTTAATTGTAGTTTGGCACTCTGGTTTAAAATGGAGAAACTTTGCCATGGTTCAACATTCTGATGAAAATGATAAGTGTACTTTAATCAAATTTTATAAGAATCACAGTCTTGCATTGTTTGCGTGTGTAAACAGTTTTTGAGTATGTTTAAAGGCTTTTCTTTTCAATACATTTAAACAATGGATACCTTACACTTCTGTAAATCAGTTCAATCAATTTTTGATTTTCGTCTGCAGCAACACCTCCACAACATTTTTACACAGCAGTATACCATCCCAGATGACAGTGTACCCAGTGCAAACACAAAGGCGAAGACATCAAGCCCCAAGAACTGATACAACGGCATTTTCTGACCCGCATAGCGCATGTACTCGCCGCCATGCTCCATCACGTGATCCAACCATTTGGCGGCTTCCTGCATAGGGACTCCGTACAGCTGACGAAACAGGCTGGACGCTTTGGAAATGGTGAGTTTGTAGCGAGGTTCTTGGGCGACTGTCATAATACGGTTAAACAGTTCTTCCTGGGTGATGGTGCGAATGTCCACAACCTCCCCAAAACCCTTCTTCCGGATCCTTTCACTGTTGTAGTACTGATCAGCAAATATGGGTTGCAGAGGATAGGAACTGCATGGAAGAGAGCTTCGTACTGGCCGTTCTTGCCACAGTGGCTGAAGAAGAGTTTGGTGTTAGGATGACCCAGCAAGTCGTTCTGAGGCAACCACTTGGAGGTCCACACTTTGTCTAAGTGTGAAGAGGTTACGTTGGATCGAAACACTACTTTGAAGGGCAGGGTGTAAAACACCTCAAGTAGCTTGTCACTAAAAGTCTTTGGCAGACCCAGCACGGAGCTACCAAAGGTTACTATGACCACCCCTTGTTTGGCACTCTCCATGAAGTCCTGAAGCTTTGGGGGCAGAGGCTTGGCATGTTGTGTCGCTGTCCCCCCAATCAGTTTGACGTTGGGAAGTGTGGGTCTTGGGTAATCTAAAATGTGGTCCATCTCCACCAGCCACAGTTCAGCCCGAGCCAACAAGTCGCTGTTGGAAATGAAGGGCATTTCTGGG
>CM065715.1:26319515-26334515 GCA_033310375.1 Conus canariensis
GGTGAATGAGTGGGTTATCTTGCAATCATAAAAAAGGCATTTTTACAATCTTTACAATACAACAAAAATGTACTCGATAACCAACGTTAGATAACAATTGTGAATCATAACACAAACTATAACAAACGTCCCATAGGACTGCGTAGTCAACAGTTTGCCAAATCAAACAACAAAGTAAAGTTCTCAAAGACACTTTCAAGAGAACTTTCAGAAATAGCTGGTAAAATAAGTCTCAACCTCTGGCATTCCAGAAGAATATGTTGGTTTGAAATTTGTTCGCCACACAAACATTTAACATTCCTGCTGAATTTTGTTTTGAAGGCATTAAGCTTTATCATAAAAGACAGCAAAGTAGTGTGTCTAAATTTGAAAATGTTACTGTAATTTACAACTATTTTGTATGCCAAATCATCGGAATTCAGTAAGAGACTGGAGAATTTCTCCTTCCTATGTAGAGATTTTGAAACTTTGTTTCACGGTGCTTGCTCCAGTAAATGATACCCCTCTGTAACGGATAATGGAATGTTTATTTCTATAGATTCTCTGTCTTGCCTTGCACCTTTATTTGCGGCTCCATCAGCTTTTCAGTTCAGTTCAGTGGTTTATTTAACGTCTGTTCACCATTGATGATATTAGACGAAAAATAATTTAAAACGTCATCTCTAACTAACAAAGCTTAACCTCAAAGATAAAAAATAACAACAATAACTTTTTGAATTAGTGGTAAAAATAAACACGCATCAAAGCAACTTGGCAATTTTAGATTGTGCGATAATAGTAGCAATGTTTATGATAGAAGGGCTGGACAACATTTGACTGATATCTTGGACATTGATATCAATAGAATGTTCTTATAAACTGGAGTTAAGACAGAACATTCTATCAACAAATGATGCACTGAAATAGGCTTACCACAAGTACACAAAACATGGGAAGAATATTTGTGTTCCATGCATTTAACTTGAGTTTTGTTACTATCTTGGAAATGTGACGAGGACAAGTGCTTACATTTTTTAGATTTTCTCCACAATTTATGTTATAAACACAATTTTCTAATTTTAGCAAAATTTCTGACGAAGATGTTTTCAGTGAAGATAATAAATTACAATCGAGGCAATGATGAGCTCCAGCTTTAGCAAGTATATCTGCTGCTTCGTTCCATTTCAACCCACTATGAGAGGGAACCCAGCAAAAGTCAATACATATTCCATGAATCCTTAAACAGTGTATGAGGTGATGAATATCAAAAAGTAAATCTTTCCGAGCCTTACCATCCCAATGTTCCAGAGACTGCAAGACAGATTTTGAATCAACACATATGAGAATATTATGAAAAGGCATGGGAGCATCATAAATGTAGCTCAAAGCCATCAATATTGCATATAATTCTGCTGTAAATATGGAAAACCCTTTGCCAAGATGATCATTCTTTTTTCACATTTAGGCTAGGAATGACAAAACCAGAACCACTACCAATGTTATCTAGGACTGAGCCATCAGTGTAAATTTTCAGGTGATTGCTATAAAAATTGTCAAGATGAACTCTGACCTCACTAACCAAGAGATTAACGTTTTCAGTTTTAGAAACACTTGTGTAATTATAATTAAAAAAAATTTCCACACAAATGCTCCCAAGGGGGAATCTTAGGCGTGATGGGATCTTCAGAAACTGTTGATAAATCAATGTTACAATCAGACATAAGCTTATACGCGTAATCTCTAATTGGTTGTAAATATAAGATATTTTTAGCTCGTTTGGGATAATCTTTTTTCGAATCCATCAATAGTTCTGCTGTAACTGAGTTCTTAACTGACAGACTTTTAATCACATATTTTGATACGTCTAAGAGCCGTTGTTCTCGAAAAGGTAAAACCTCTGCAGCTTGATAACTTTTGATAGTATTTGCATGAACTGATGCACCTAAGGCCAGTTTCACTGCTTTGCTATCCAAACTTTTAGCTTTTTAACAGATATTTTGGAGCAGAATAATATACTTCTTGGCCATACTTTAATTTGGATCGAACTAAAGAAGTAGACAAATACAATAAAGTTTTCGTGTCTTGCCCGCAAGGCTGATAGTTGATTATTTTTTAAAAGTTTAATCTTTTTCTTGCCTTGGTTAATAAATGTTCTATATACTTTTTCCAACTAAGTTTTGTTGTCAAAAAAACTCCTAAAATGTTAACACAATTTTGATATTTCAAGATATTATCCTCTAATTTCAAAATAGGTAATATGGAAGGATTTTACCATTATTAAATAGCAGCAAACATGTTTTTATACCTGACAATTTTAAACCATTTTCTGTTTATATAATTTTATAAATTGTTTAGTTCCTGTTGATAAATTGTCTGCATATGACTGATAATCCTCTTATTCGAATTTTTTCTTAAACTAGTGTTTATCCATACTGCAATATCATCAGCGTATTGAACCACATGTGTGTTCTTAGACAAAGCTTTTGGAAGATCATAAACAAAAATGGAGAATAAAATTGGAGCAATGATTGAACCTTGTGGAATCCCCACATCTACACTTCTGAACGATGAGAAGGTATTGCCAATTTTTGTACACATGTGTCTATCCTTCAAAAAGGCTTTAATATATCCATACAATTTGCCACAAATTCCTATCTCCTTTAATTTGAACAATAATCTGGCATGTCAAACACTAGCATATGCTTTTTTAACGTCAAAAAATGTAGCTAGTGTACTTTTTCTTCGTGAAAATTGACGTTTGACCTGAGTAGTAAGCTTAACCAAATGATCTGTAGTGCATCTCCCTTTCCTAAAGCCAGCCTGCTGAACTGGAATGATGATTTTTTTTTTTCACAATAAAAAGTTATCCGTTTGAGTATAATTTTTTCCATAATTTTTCCAACATGAGAAGCATGGGAAATTGGTCTATTTAACGGAAGATCTAATGTTGCCCTCTTTTAGAACTGGTACAACTACTGAACTCTTTCAGATTTTAGGAATAACGCCAATATCCCAAACCTATCCAAGAAGAAGGCATATGACAGAGCATCTGGTAAGAAACGCCATCTAGACCAAATGCTGAATTTGAAGAAGAAATAGAAGCTAATGCTTCTTTCATTCTGTAATTTGTAAAGGAGAATTTAAATAGTGTTCTTGAATTGAGCTAGGGTCTGAATATATATATATCTTTTTCTTCTTCAGTTGTTCCAAAAAGCTTAGCCTCTGAATTCAGGTTACAGAACAACTGTTACATGAAAAAGTATTCACAAATGCCTCAGCCTTATCCAAAGCAGTTGGAAATTCCGTATCTAGTTTCACAGGAAATGACTGTGTCCTGTTACAATTTTTCATCTCTTTTATTTTTCTCCAAACCTTGTACATATCCTTTGATTCTGTAATCTCCGAGTTGCAAAATATTTCCCAATATGTCTTTTTTGTTTGAGCGATGATCTTTTTGCAAATATTTTTCTGTATTTTCATGGATTGAAAATTTTCTTCAGTCTTATTTCTAATCCATGACTTACATGCCTTGCGCTTTGATGTCACCACTATTTTACACTCCTCCGTCCACCACACATTACCAATATATTTACTAATTTTCTTGTAACCACATTTTGGTATCGCCTTATCAGCTGCAAGTAGTATTATTTTCTTAACATTTGAATAGCATTCATCGATATCTTCACTGATTATTGAATCAGAATCATGAGACTCTAAGAATTTGCTGTAATCTTCCCAATTTGCAAATTTGTAGTTATGTTTTGGTATGTTTTCCACTGGATCTGTCGAGTTTGAATTGAAATTGACATTGAAAGCGATGGTAATGGGAAGATGGTCACTTCCAAGACAATCTTCTCCTGGGGACCAGTCATAATCTACAGCTAAGTTTGAGGACACTAAAGACAAATCAATAGCGCTGAGATTATGAGTTGAGACATCAGGAATTCTTGTAATACGACCATCATTCAATAATATTAACTCCGATTCTACAACATTTTCAACAAACCTATTACATGTTACTTTAGAGCTGTTTGTATCCCAGAAAGGGGCATGGGCATTAAAATCACCCAAAACTATCCATTTTTTAGACTCAAAATCAAAAACTTACTTTGAGGATATTTCGACAGGGTCGCCCTGTCTTCTTCAGCTCACTGTTGCTGTTGTGGTGATTCTGAGTCTAAACACTTTTCTAATGTCGAATCCAGAATCCAGAAACCTATATTCCTATTTATCCATTTTTTCTTAAAGAAATCCGTATTTTTAAGACAATCTATATTGTCCTCCTTTGGACCGAATGGGTAATACATTGATAATATGTTATATATTGAGCTATCATTTACTTTATCTGCAGCACCGACAGCAAAACAACCTTGTTTATCATTTGGTACTGGCCACGGAAAAATATTTGAATATTCAAAGCCACACCTTATATATAATGCGCATTGAACTTTTTCATTTAATCTGTTAATGGTAAAGTGTGGAGGATAATAAAAATCCTTAATATTGGGAATCTTCTGTTTTTCAACATTGAAAGACTGAAGGGCTAGCACACAGTAATTTCCCTGCATAACATGATTTTCGAATGATGGTAGGTTAGTGGAAATAGACCTTGCATTCCACTGTAAAATTTTGAAACACCCATTACATTGTTGCTTCATAAGAGTTAATCTTCAAGTTCGATATTCATTGAATTATTTTCTGACAACCCAAGGGGGGAGCCATCAGACACCAGGAGGAGGCAGGAAGTCACAGGGGTGCGACCATCCTCTGCCAAAGAACTTTCCCCGCGTCTGCCTGCGTTTTGGCCGCTCCCAGAAGAGAGATGTCGCCCAAGGAAGCCTGCCATCAACCGCGCCCCTTCGTGACTGGGGTGAAGGAGATCCTGATAATGTCTTACCTGACTGACAGCGTCATACCCCACGAAAGAGACGTTTTTGATTTTGTTTTCAATGCATACGGAGTACACATGAGCATTGTATACCATGCGCTTTGCCTCCAGTCTCTCTAGTCTAACCGGAAGACCCTTACTGAAAACTATTTTGGCTTGGAGGAACGTATCCTTGACAGTCTCTATGGCAGACACCATTTTTCTTCCGCTTTCAACTGCTTCTTTTCCTTTAAGGTCGTTTATCCCCACTTGCAAAACTACGCACTCTCCATGAGCAAAGTCATGTGTGTGTGTGTGTGTGTGTGTGTGTGTGTGTGTGTGTGTGTGTGTGTGTGTGTGTGTGTGTGTGTGTTTGCTAAGGGAGGGGATGTAATTCTGGCCCCTACCCGATTTCACTCCCTGCAGAAGATACACAAATACACAGACAAATCCAGCCATTTTGAAATCATTCATCTAACGCGTAATTTCTCTTCTCTCGAATAGGTATAGAATCAAAATAATCCTATTTAAACAGCACATTTGTATCAGAAGCTTCGTTTCATTATACCATACTTTTTTCTTATCTATTTCTCCTCCAGCGAATTCACTCGAGATTTTAGAGAGCTAGTGGAATGAATGAATGAATGAATCTTCTGTTTAACGTGTTTTCATCATAATTAGTGATATTACACGCAGAGCTAGTGGACAAACGACATATGTCATCCAAATGTAGCGCAGGCCTTGTAATAAACTATAAAATCATTTGATGTCCAGTGACATACACAGCACAACAGCAAGATCGAACACATGCAGACATCTACTTTTTCTTATAACACTGTTATAACTTTTGTTTCTTTAAGCATGTCATCAGTTTTAGTTAATACTTATCCTCTGTTTGATGTTAGTTTCATCATTTTAAACTAATGAAATACCTTTTTTCAATTGAACAAAAAAATGTTCGTTTATTTTCTCACCCTTTGAGGCCTACGCAGCTCTCTATCTCAGTATTATGCCCTCCATTTTCATATTTCTAACGTAAGTTAATTTTTTCATTCATCATCATTGTTGTTATTCTCATTTTTATTATTATGATTATCGTTTTTACTATTGTTATCGTCGTCATCATCACCATGATTATTGTTGTTATTATTACAATTTTTATTATTATTACCATCATTATTATCATTATAATTGCTATTTCATAATGTTAATCGGACCATTATTATCATTTTGTTAAAATTCTTATCATTATTGTTATTGGTTTATTATTATTACTATCACAATCAATATCATTCTTACTGTAGTTATTGTTACCATTAATATTGTCATCATTATCATAAAAATTACCACTGCCATCGTTTACACTATATGACTAACTTAATACCATACGTATTTTCTAGATTTCTATGCATTAGTATATTTTTTTATCTTAGCTATCTTTCTCATTTCCTATACCATTATTATCGTGATCGTTTTGATTACTTTCATGATTATGATTATTATCATAATCACTGGCATACATTTTAGATTCTATACTTCTATCTTTCCCATTATGAGGAAGAAACAAAAGTTGACTGCAGGATTCGTTGTAAAATGAAAAAATAATAAAGTTTATAAAAACCTTTTGGTGGTAGTAGAATCCATTAGTGAGAACACTGACGTTTCAAGCCATAGGCCCGTTGTCAAAGTGAAAGGAGAGGACAGTGTAGACAGGAAAGCCTCTGTGAGAATTGGGTGAGAACATTTCATTTAATGATCAAGTTGGACCAAAATAAAGTCACTGATCACTGTTCAGGTGTATTGAGTTCACACAGACACACACCACAGTTCACACAAAGACACCAACACACACACGCGCGCACACACACACCACCACAACCCCCACAAAACACACAACACCACACACACACACACACACAAACCCACCCCCCCACCCCACACCCACACCACACACACACACAAAAGGATGGGAATAAATGGAAATATTCACTATTTTGCCTACTGAAAGAGAAAGAAACAGGGGCTAAAGAGGGACAGGACAGAGAGATTAAGGCAGAAGGGCCCTGGCTCAGCTAGACGTCAGTGACTCTGATGTTCATCCCAGCTGGCTGTGTGGTGCCCAAGCGGCTGATGACAAGGCTCTCCATGTGCTTTCTGTATACACATCCCTACCATCCTCCGCCTAGCAGAACTGGTTCTCTCCCTGAACTCGTTTGCCTTCGAGGATCACCACTACCTACAGACAAGAGGGGTCGCCATGGGCACAAAGATGGGGCCCAGCTTTGCATGCTTGTTTGTAGGCTTTGTGGAGGAGCAGAATCCTGCGTGAAAACTTTAGTCTCCTCCAGCAAGATCCAGACCTCAAACAAATTTTTTCCAAGCCACCACTGATTGCTTTTCAGAGGGACAAGAACCTGCGTGACATGCTTGTGAGGTCCAAGCTTAGACCGCAGGCCACGCAGTCAACCTCACCTGGGTGCAGACCTTGTGGGGACAAAAAATGCAAGACGTGCCCATTTATAGACACTGCAACTACAGTCGTGGGACCCACTGGCACATTCACTGTGAGGTCCAGTTTAAACTGCCAGTCTAGGAACTTAGTGTACGTCTTGACCTGCACCCTCTGCTCCAAGCTGTATATTGGGGAGACCTACCGCTCATTGGCCGACCGCTTTTCAGAGCACCTGAGGTCGATGAAGCTGGGCCACAACAACCCAGTCGGCCAACATTTTGTTGGTCCATATCACAGCTTCAGTCATGCGAAGATATCAGCAGTGTGGCAGAACCCCAGAGATCGTGTATACAGAAAGCACATGGACAGCCTTGTCATCAGCCGCTTGGGCACCACACAGCCAGCTGGGATGAACATCAGAGTCACTGACGTCTAGCTGAGCCAGGGCCCTTCTGCCTTAATCTCTCTGTCCTGTCCCTCTTTAGCCCCTGTTTCTTTCTCTTTCAGTAGGCAAAATAGTGAATATTTCCATTTATTCCCCTCCTTTTGTGTGTGTGTGTGGTGTGGGTGTGGGGTGGGGGGGTGGGTGTTGTGTGTGTGTGTGTGTGTGGTGTTGTGTGTTTTGTGGGGGTTGTGGTGGTGTGTGTGTGCGCGCGTGTGTGTGTTGGTGTCTTTGTGTGAACTGTGGTGTGTGTCTGTGTGAACTCAATACACCTGAACAGTGATCAGTGACTTTATTTTGGTCCAACTTGATCATTAAATGAAATGTTCTCACCCAATTCTCACAGAGGCTTTCCTGTCTACACTGTCCTCTCCTTTCACTTTGACAACGGGCCTATGGCTTGAAACGTCAGTGTTCTCACTAATGGATTCTACTACCACCAAAAGGTTTTTATAAACTTTATTATTTTTTCATTTTCCCATTATGTATATCCTCCTCCTTCTTCTCTTTCTTCATCTTTCTCTCCTTCTTCTTCTCTATCTTCTTCTATATCTCATCCTCCTCCTCCTTCTTCTCTTTTTACTAGTATCATCATCATCAGTAGCAGCAGCAGCAGCAGCAGCAGCATCACTACTACTACTACTGTTACTACTACTACTACTACTACTATTGATCACCACCATTTTTACTATACTACTATAACCATATCATTGTAACTATCTCCAGCTCCTCACCTTCCATTTCTGTTAATATCGTTATCAGTAGTAGTACAAGTATATACTAATCATCATTGTTGTTAGTGTTATCATATTATGATTATTCTACCTTTATCATCATTAGTAGCAGTAGTAGGAGTAGTATTTGCTTGATTTTTATTATTATCATTACTATTGTTTGCTGTTATTATTACTATTATTATTATTATTGTTATTATCATTGCTGTTGATGTTGTTATTTGTCTTGTTGTTATTATTATTATTATTACTATTATTATCATTCTTCTTCTACTTCTCCTTCTTCTTCTACTTCTTCTTTTTCTACTTCTTCTTCTTCTTCTTAGCAGTAGTAGTAGTAGTAGTAGTAGTAGTAGTAGTAGTAGTAGTAGTAGAGTAGTAGTAGTAGTAGTAGTAGTAGTAGCCAGTATTGTCTTCCCTTAATTAAGCCTCGTTTCCATTCCACAGCCTTTTTGCACTCAGTTTCAAGAGATAAGTTATAGTCTGTACGTCTTTCGTTTTGTCTTGAATGTTATCTATCTTGTCTGGAGAAAACCAAAGAGATCGAAACACGTTGTATTTGTGTTCTGTAATATGTTTAATGTTTCGTTTGGCGGCGCAGTACTTCTGTCTTTGCTCTTGTTTCAGTCTCTGCCAGCAGTCGCTCCACTTAAAAAATAAAATTGTATCATCAACATAGCCTGAGGAAGAATGGACATGATTCACGAGGCAGCCATGTTCAAGTACACAAGCATTTAGTCATATTCAATAGTATTGTTATTAAACAAGACTGGTTTTCAACGCAGTGAGGAATAGGTGATAATGTTGTTGTTTAGGGCGGAGGAGAGAGAGAGAGAGAGAGAGAGAGAGAGAGAGAGAGAGAGAGAGAGAGAGAGAGAGAGAGAGAGAGATTTGAATATACGTTGATAATGTGGGCGAGAACCAAAAAAAAAGAAACAAGAAACTACAAAGCTAAACATAACAATTGAGTGAGGAAAGGTAACACCATTATCCTTTCCAGCAACCCAATCCCTACCCCACCCCCCTGAAAAATACATTTCATTATATGAGTACATCTGAAATTTCCCACGCTTTGACATTTGCATGCACTGACACAGCGTGTTCAATCTTTAATAGTAGCAAATTATTTGGAAACAGTAGTACTGAATTTAAAACAATCACTTTGTGAAAATAAGTAAAATGTACGCTGTTAATGAAAAAGTAGCAACACAAGTGTGGATAGGCAGTGGTAATATAAATTATACTGCATTTCTACATTACTAGGGAGAGTGTGCAAAATATGTAAATAACTTTCATCTGTAAGATTCTGAGCTTCGATGGCATTTAAGCTGAGGCGGACGTCAGTTCCAGAGAAGAGAACGAGAATAAGAAAGACTTGTATTTAACAGGTCAGTTTTGGTTTGGGAACCTAGAATTTTGTAGAATTTTTCTAAATGCATGCTGAATTTGGATTGAATAGTTTGCGGGGCTAATTCAAATACAATTTTCTAGCAAGAGCATTCTTTTATTGATAGTCAAGCAGGTCCATTAATGGAAGAACAACTCGCGATTTATAAGACTCGGGTACTTCAGGAGAACTGCTTTTATAAATGCACGTTTATAAATGCTGATTATTTTTTTTCGATAATGGGCGCTGGCTGCATTAAATATTGTCGAACAGTAATCTATTGAGGAGAGTATGAATGCGTTCAAGAACAGTTTTCTGGCACGAAACTTCAAGAAGTGCTTAATCCTGCATAAGTGGTATATTCGTCTAAATATCATTTTGCATAATGTTTGGATGTTAGCAGTCGATGAAAGATTGTTGCCGAATTTCATGCCTAAAACAAGATCATTCTTTGTTTCTTAAATTGTTGGTAAAAGTAGAAGGGAACTGTTTTATGTTTTGCCGTCTTTGGCGGTTTGTTATATGATTATTACTTTAGTCTTACTGAGATTTAGGGACATAGAATTCGCACAACTATCCACTTAAGATATCTTCACACTCACGTAACGATGCTATCACGGAGTAAAGTAGAGCTGTTTGTGTGAATCGTGATATCACCACAAAAATGTTCACAAAAGTCTTCAATATGAAGAGGGATATCATACATACATGAAAAATAGGAGAGGACCCAAAACTGAGTGGGGTGCTCCATATCTGACAGGTGATATATTGGATATTGATGAATAAAGAAAGACAAGTTGTTGACTACTGTCTAGGAATGATGAAATCAGTCAGCGCGCATTTCCTGTTATGCCATGAAATGACAATTCATTCCATGATAACGTGGACGTTATGACATCAAAAGCCTTCGCCAAATCAACAAATAATGCAACACAACGTATAATTTAATTAATATGAATATGCCAGTGATCTAGTAAGTTTGTTAGAACAGTATGACATTAATTATTTTTCCGGACACCAAACTGACTATCATTTAATAGATTGTATAATTCAAGATGATCGTAAATGTGTCGATCTATCTGTTTTTCTAAGGGTTTGAATAATACTGGCTAAAAGATACTGGTCTCAAAATGACTGGTTTGGAATTGTCACCAGATTTGTAAACAGGAACTACTTTTGCGACTATGAACTGTGTTGCAAAGTGACATTTTTCAATGCACAAGTTAAGATGCTTATAAGTGTTTCAGATATGACTGGAGCTAAAAGGTTTAAAATTTGTCATCAGTTCAATAAAATCCACGACTTCCTCTCTCCTAACGACACAAGGAATAGTGAACAGTTACAGACATTGAGGGTACCGACAGTCGGAAATTACTATTCTTGGAATTGCAGAGCTTGGTTATTTTCTCAAAATAAGGTAAGTGAGTACAAATTCATGTAAAGGTACTATCTGCCACATCTGTGAAATGTTTCTTGATATCGTTTTGGGTGACGTTGCTTAAATGACATATTAAGATCGGAAATCTTGTTCGTAAAATTGTAATAGTTTTCTTTGTGGACTTTGAGTTTTGTTTGGAGGAAACAAGATCCTGTTAATATTTGTTTCTGAGCAGCTCGTTTGAGTGAATTATTCTTTTTTTTTTAATTCATCTGACTTCCCTCCTATCTAAAAAAAAAAAAAAAGAAGAAGAAGAAGAAGAAGAAATATTGCGGCTTGTATTTCGTAGGTCATCCATTTAGTTTGAGGAGTGTCTCTCCCTTTTCGTGTTTTCTATGCTTGCCTATCAGAAACCGTATTCAGTGTTTGTAGCCGGTTCTCTAGAGCGATCGAGCGAGCAAGCGAAAGACAGAGGGAGAGACAGACAAACAGACAGACAGACCAGACCAACAGACAGATAGAGACAAAAACAAAGCAGAGAGAGAGAGAGAGAGAGAGAGAGAGAGAGAGAGAGAGAGAGAGAGAGAGAGAGAAGAGACGGTGGAGGGGAGGGAGAGAGTTTAGTTTTAAACGAAGGAAAGGTATTTCCAGGGGAAAGAGAAACAATTAAACATACACACGCACGCGCACACACATATGCACCCGACCGTGAGTGTGTTGTGTGTGTGTGTGTGTGTGTGTGTGTGTGTGTGTGTGTGTGTGGGTGGGTGGGTGGGTGTGCGTTTGAACTCGCGCGCGCGCGCACACACACACACACGCGCGCGCACACACACACATTCATACACACACACACACACTAAGGCAGTTATAGGCGGGGTACAAAAGTGTTTTTTTTTAATTAACCACACAATTCTTTAAAAACAAAACATAAAAGCAATGTGTTCAGAGAAAAAGGGGAAAAAAAGCAGCCACTCACTTCGAGTGAACTATCTTATAGTTAAATGCAATATGAACAGCTTGTCACTTCCAACCAGTGCACGAGTCAAATGTCCTTACAGCAAGTCTGTGCCTTCGTCCAGCATTCTTAAGACGTCCCTTTGAGGTCACTGCCAATTGACTTCATACGGTGAGAGTGCGTATTATAAGGCCTTTACAACACACGCACGCACGCACGCACGCACACACCACACACACACACACACACACACACACACACACACACACACACACACACACACACAAGAGGCGCACCGCTTCGCACATACTTTGCCAAGAGTAGTGCCCCAGACCCCTGCTTGGTGAGAAGATAATAAGAAAACATGTACACTTGAAATAACACCGCATAGCTCGCTGAAGCAGTAATACAAGCACCAACATACAAACAGCACCTTATTTCAAATTGGTTACACGGGTCTGTGACAAACAAACATCTGGAAAATCTTTAAAAAAAAAAATAAAAAAAAAAAGAAGAAGAAAGGGGACGGCATTCAGATTAATCACGCTTTATTTTTGACGTACTTTTTTTTTTTTTTTTAAGAGATGCGTATATAGCATACGTTAGGGCTAAGTGGTAAAAGGAGAGTTTGGGGAAAGAGGGGAGGTGAAGAGTGGGAGAAGGTGCAAAATGAGTGAGGGCAAAGTAATTATCGGTCGTGATATAATGACTAAGCATAGATGTATATATAACCACGAAAAAAAAGGAAAAAGAAAAACAGAGGAAGAGGGAGATATGGAGAGGGCCGAGGGAGGTGGAATGGTGGTAGTGGAATGGATCGAAAAAAGCAGAGGAGTGAGGTACGAAGAGGGCTGAGTTGGGGGGGGGGGGGGGGGGGGCAAGTGGGAGGGGAGTGGTAGGGATGGATCAGATGAAGACGAAGTTGTCATAAAGGTAAAAATTTAACCCTTCCGTGACAGTATATGATGATAAAGTGTATCCTATGAACCAAACCGACTTTATGAGAGTCGACTTTCGTTCCCTTTGCCAGAGCGGTCAGGGCAGCCCAACCTGTGTCTCTCATGGGAAGACCGAAACTGCGCAGTCGAGTATCATCAACTGACTGAATGCGTCTTTGAGAACGTTGCTCTAATGTTCAGACCAGAACTACATGTGTCTGTATCTCTCGGGCCTGGCTGGCGCCGGAATATATTATGGAAGGAAGCGTACAGTGCAGCCTTGTCATGTAGTCTCTGACCAGAATGCAAGTCAACAGTTTCATCTTTACCATCTTCATCGTCATGGATCGGCACAGAAATAAGTCTCATATTCTGTAGCCCTCCATACCTTGCTCTCGTGGTGACCTCAGTTTGGATTAATTCGAAACGTCCATACCTTTGGGGAGTTCGTCACGAGGTCGTCAGAGTATGTTCATGAGGACTGTCGCTGAACGACGATTTCAACCTCCTATTTGAGACTGGGCCAAGATGATATAAAGCCAAACCAAGTTTACTCCATCCCTACTGGAACTTCCTACGTGCCACCCAAGGCCTGGGATTAACAGATAGTGGAGTTCAACACAAGACAAAAAAGCACACTGGGATTCTAAATAACAACTCTTGATCACTTTGTCCCCAAAAGTACTGCGGCTTCCTGGATTCTCAGACTAGAAAGCACTGTACTGGAGCTGCAGACCAGCAAGCAGAAAAGACGCCAGGTCCCTAGAAACATCCCTCTGTACCACAAAGCAGACTGGAACGATCTAATAGCCACTGCCCAGAAACTTAGCTCTGAGATTATCTCCGGCATCACTCTGCAAAGTGGCACTGAACAAATATGGAAAGTCTTCAAATCTGACCTCAGCACGCTGGCCAGCAACCAGTTCACTAAAAGCATGCATTTCCCAAACCAAGCCTTTGTGGATTTCAATCAAAATCACAAAGCTGATCCGACACGAAACCGCGTGTATAGCAAGATGAAGGCCAGAAACAACGGCCCCAGAGACGGAAATGCATAATATAAAACACAAGATATAAGGGCAGACCAGAAAAGCCTACCGGAAATACATACAGAACCTTGTCAATAAACAAGCCGACCAGCAGCAGGCACCCTCAAAGAAGCTCTTGGTCCACACGCTGGACAAATGCAGGAATCTCGCTACTGAATGGGAAACATGACACAGAGGCAGACCAGAAGGCGTACCTGCTACACCGACCAGTCTAAACGACCATCACCTCACCTGCCACCAACACCCATGGCGAATTCATTGCATGCCAACTATCATCAAGACAAGGCGCCACACAGATTATTTTATCGCTACAGTCGGGGCATGGAGAAGCTGCTTCGCAGTTGGAATCTTACACAGCCGTACTTTGACTGTCGTTCACAGCGCGAGGGGACGTGGTTTGGAGAGCTCAAGTAACAGAATTCGCACTTATTTTCTTCAGATTTTGCCTTTGAATTTGTGGGAAGTTGTGTGCATCGGCACTGTGTCTTGTTTTCTTTTTATTTTGTCTAGAAAGCAACAACAAAAGAAAAAATGATTTGTGAAAGATGTTTTGAGACTCTCCATAAAACGGTGAACAGTGTGTACAAACTTGTGATATGAAATTTTTTCTCTCAGTGACCAGCAACTAAAGTGAAAAAGGTGTACAAGGATGTTGAAGAAAATTATGTATTTGTTACAGTACAAATCCGTCAGAAATGTTTATTGATAGTCAGCCTCTATGGTCCTAATCAAGATGCACTGCATTGCATCTATGCATTATTAGAAGAACGTATTAAAAGAGGCTGGTCTTCAAAACATTGTTAGTGGTGGAGACTAAAA
>CM065715.1:26342015-26354515 GCA_033310375.1 Conus canariensis
GAGCACGCATGACCACACACCCACGCTCTCAGACACCAGCACGCACGCACGCAAGCCACTCACATCAACACGGCCTGCACGCACAAGCAACACAACCACCAGGCACTCACCGGCACGCACAAACCCACTCAAGGTGGATTGGGAAGTTTGGGGGGGGGGGGGGGTTACGACTGATGAAAGAAGTTAGTTTTGACCGCAGATTTGAAAGAGAGGGTGAAGGTAGGTGTCTGACACTGATGGGAAGTGTATTCCAGACGGGGTCCTTGGAAGGAAAGAGAACGTTGACCAAAAGATTTTGTTCTGACAGAAGGAATGCGCAAGAGGCGACTGTCGGCAGAGGAACGAAGATGACGGGATGGGATGTAGATGTGGAGGATGTCGGAAAGATATTTTGGTCCAGTACCAGAAACAGAAGAGAAACAGACGGACGCCAGCTTGTAGTCAGTTCGCCTCTGAATTGGAAGCCAGTGGAGGGACTGCAACAGAGGAGTGACATGTTTACGTTTAGACGCTTTGCAAACAAGCCTGGCAGTGCTATTCTGAACCTTCTGCAGTTTATTTGAGTTTATTTAACAGGAGTACACAAACACGAGTACTTGAAATAACACCGCGTGGCTTGCTGGACCCAGTAACACACGCACCCATATACAGACAGTAGCTTGTGTCAAGATGATTACACACGTCTTTGAAAAGCAATACCATATCAGGAAAGTTTAAAAATAAGAATAAGAAAAACAAGATGCAAAGCATATAAACGTACTCCCAGTTTATCCTGAATACGCGTGAGTTATTCCATGAAGAGGAAAAACCGTCTTGGGCTGGTGTAACCATTAGCAATGGCTATTCTGTAAACATCGGTCATCATCTGTGACATATAATGAACATACTTACATATTTTCAGAAAGATCGGCCAAGTACTTTCTGAGATTTTCCATAAAGAAGAAAACCATTATGGGCCATTAGTAACGGCTATAACGGTAAACTTACACATCGGGTATCATCCATGACCAATAATGAACATACCTACAAATTTTCAGAAATATCGGTCACATACTTTCTAAGATATTCCATGAAGAAGAAAAACCGTTATGGGCCGTTATAGCCATTAGTAACGGATATAACGGTAAACTAAACATCGGGCATCATCTGGGACCCATTATGAACATGCTAATTTTCAGAAAGATCAGCCAAGTACTTCCTGAGATATTCCATAAAGAAGAAAAACCGTTATGGGCCGTTATAGCCGTTAGTAACGGATATAACGGTAAACTAAAACATCGGGCATCATCCGTGACCAATAATGAACATACCTACAAATTTTCAGAAATATCGGCCATGTACTTTCTGAGATATTCCATAAAAAAGAAAAACCGTAATGGGTTACGTTATAGGCACGTGTTAGTAACGGCTATAACGGTAATCTAAAATGTTGGGCATCATCCGTGACCCATAATGAACATACCTACAAATTTTCAGAAAGATCAGCCAAGCACTTTCTGAGACATTCCATAAAATAGAAAAACCGTTATGGGCCGTCATAGCCATTAATAACGGCTATAACGGTAAACTTACACATAGGGCATCATCCGTGGACCAATAATGAACATACCTACAAATTTTCAGAAAGATCAATCACATACTTTCTAAGATATTCCATGAAAAAGAACCGTTATGGGCCGTTATAGCCATTAGTAACGGATATAACGGTAAACTAAAACATCGGGCATCATCTGGGACCCATTATGAACATGCTAATTTTCAAAAGATCAACCAAGTACTTTCTGAGATATTCCATAAAGAAGAAAAACCGTTATGGGCCGTTATAGCCGTTAGTAACGGATATAACGGTAATCTAAAATGTCGGGCATCATCCGTGACCAATAATGAACATATCTACAAAGTTTCAGAAAGATCGGCCACGTACTTTCCGAGATATTCCATAAAAAAGAAAGAAAAACCGTAATAGGTCGTTATAGCCGTTAGTAACGGCTATAACGGTAATCTAAAATGTCGGTAATCTAAAAGGTCGGGCATCATCCGTGACCCATAATGAACATACCTACAAATTTTCAGAAAGATCAGCCAAGTACTTTCTGAGACATTCCATAAAAAAGAAAAACCGTTATGGGCCGTCATAGCCATTAATAACGGCTATAACGTAAATTAAACATCGGGCATCATCCGTCGCCCATAATGAACATACCTACAAATTTTCAGAAAGATCGGCCAAGTACTTTCTTAGATATTCCATAAAGAAGAAAAACCGTTAGGGGCAGTTAAAGCCCTTAGTAACGGCTATAACGGTAAACTAAAACATCGGATATCATCCGCGACCCATAATGAACATACCTACAAATTTTCACAAAGATAGACAAAGTGCTTTCTGAGATATTCCATAAAGAAGAAAAACCGTTATGGGCCGTTATAGCCGTAAGTAACGGCTATAACGGTAATCTGAAACATCGGGTATCATCGGTGACCCATAATGAACATACCTGCTAATTTTCACAAAGATCGGCCAAGTACTTTCTGAGATATTCCATAAAGAAGAATAACCGTTATAGGCCGTTACAGCTGTTAGTAACGGATATAACGGTAAACTAAAACATCGGGCATTATTTGTGACCCATAATGAACATACCTACAAATTTTCACAAAGATCGGCCAAGTACTTTCTGAGATATTCCATACAGAAGAAAAACCGTTACAGGCCGTTACAGCTGTTAGTAACGGCTATAACGGGGTAAACTAAACATCTGGCATCATCCGTGACCCATAATGAACATACCTGCTAATTTTCACAAAGATCGGCCAAGTACTTTCTGAGATATTCCATAAAGAATAAAAACTGTTACAGGCCGTTACAGCCGTTAGTAACGGTATAACAGTAAAAATAACACATCGGGCATCATCTTTGGCCCATAATGAACATACCTACAAATTTTCAGAAAGATTGGCCCAGAAGTTTGTCTGGAGCGAGTGGAACACATTTTGACCACGGACGGACACACACACACACACACACACACACACACACACACACACACACACACACACACACACACACAACACACACACACACACACACACACCGACAGACAGCATTTCTTCGTTCCCATTCTAAAGTACTCCCTGTTCTATAAGAACGTCTAAAGACGGGAGTACAAAAAGGAAGGCCTCATTGAGCTCACTCTACTTAATACTTTTTCCCCCTGGAGATCCGAATAAGGATCAGTTTGGAGCCGAATAGATAAGCGGGTCGGGAAAGGGACAGTTAGGGGCGGGGGAGGGGCCGGGAGGGAGTGAGGAGAAGGCAAACTATTTCACTGTCATGATGATAATGACTCAGCAAAGATTACATGTAACGACCGAAAAAAATAAAAAGGGGGATGGTGGTGGTGGAGGGATGAAGAGGGCGGAGGGAGGTGGGACAATGGTATTGAGGAATGAGTCAAAAAAGGGGGGAGGAGGGGTATGAAGAGGAGTGAGGGGTGGTGGTTTTAGGAAAGGATCAGGTGAAAACGAGGATGTTAAAAGGTAAAAATGAAACCCTTCACTGACAGCACCTAGTGACAACATAATTTTGTCTTGTGACTTGTGACTGATGACAAAGCATGTCATATGCGTTGGCCTAATGCGTAGGTCAGACATCTTCTAAGTCGTAGCCACAAGACCCTTTTCTTAAATTTTCTCATCTTAGTCATAAATTCATAGATCCATCTGCTTTAAATCATGCGAAGTGTGGTCTGAAAACTTAGCAGATGTGGTGCAGCGTATATGGACTAGTCCGCACGCAGTGACACCTGCTTGATGAACTGAAACTGAACAAAACAAGTTGTTACGTCTATATAAGAGACGGCTTTCGTACCCTTGGCCGGACACGTCAACAGACCTTAGCCTAGTTGTGTTTTTATCGTTATTGCTGAGACTGCGCCTGTCCCCGATTAGAGACCAAGCTCTGAGCGCTTTACAGTGCACGCTTTCGTTGACACAACTGGCTGCCTACCTAAGTAGAGCCGACTGAAGAGCTGCCTGCTGGAGCTTTCGTTCAGTTAGTGGTTTCCCATGTCATTCAGTCACTCAGTTCTCTTTCTTCGTTCTTTCGATATTTCACGCAGGGCACATGCTTTGTGGAACGTTTCATCCATACTGACGGCCAAACTGGCCTTCTTTTCCGAAAGTTGGTGATGGGATTTTACGTGTGTGCAAGATGTTATGCGTGCCTTCACAGACGGAACCTCGGTTTATAGTCTCATTCGAAGGAACTTTCGAAATGGAGTCAGTAGCAATGTTAACCCTAGGGAAAAATCCCCCCTGTACCGAAACGGCCTGGCGGTGATTCGAACCCGCAGTCCCAAGATCACTTGGATTACGAGTTTGGCGCTCTACCAACTGAGCTATTCCGCTCCCCCTCCCCCCCCCACACCCCACCCCCCTCCTCCACACCTCCGCGCCATGTATCTACAGAGATATATCATCTTTAATTCTGTGGTGTTCTCATCACCATGGTGAAAAAAAACACACGATTCAATGCGCCTCCCAACGCAGCTGTTGTTGTTTAGAATGTCACCTGTTGTAAAGTATTGCCCGGTGATAAAATGTCAGCCAGTGATAAAATGCCATCCCAGCCGGTCGCATGTTTAAGTCCTTTGTGGAACAAGTTCTCGCCATAATTATGCTGATGTATAGTTTCGCCAGGGTCGTGAAATACCGGCCACTGTTTAGTGATGAAATTATAATGGAATTGTGATAGAACGCCTGCATCTTCTAGTTTCGACGATGGTAGAGAAGCTTCTTGATGGGGGTGCTAATGGCGGCGACTGCAATGGCATGAGACAGCAAATCTCCTCTGACTATACTTGTGTCCGAGCACCGGCGACATGGAGCAGACGGCGTCTGAGAGACAGATTCTCTCACTACATTCAAAACAGGCTTAAAAACACGCCTCCTTAATTAGCATGGGTCATGCATGTTTAGTCCTTTATGTGCAATATCTACAGGTAGGATTAGTACTGTTTGTGGATTACGGTATACCACTGTGTATGTCACGTGTGTGCCCGCGAATTATTATCATGTAAATCGTAATGTGTTTCAGTGAACTGCCCTTTTTGATTTTTTGAATGTGTGCTAAATAATGTCCAATAACTGTAGTAAGAAAAGGAGACGGAGTAAGAGGAGGAGGAGCAATAGTAGCAGCAGCGGCAGCAGCAGTTATGGTAGTGGTTGTCGCTGTTGTTGCTGTTGTTGTCGTTGTTGTTGTCCCACTAGCATGTTCGGATGTATCTCTTTCTTGTCTGCCTTTTGGCGACTCTGGGGAAAGGCCCAGTGATGGTGATAAAGAGCCACTGGCCACAGAGAAAGTCCTGTTGACAGCGGGAAAGACTGCAACCTGCGATTATCTACAGAGGGTACTTAAGACCATGTGGCAAAAACTTGGCTGTGTTTAGAGTTGTACTGTTTTCACCTGTGAGTGCAACAGCAACGAGTGGGGCTGCAGGATGCGAGCAGCAGTTCGCTTGGACGTGGAGTCTTTCGCCAGTAGACTCTGGAGTCATGAAATATGGGCTGGTACTTGCAAGGAGACGCTACCATGGAGGTTCTATTGTGTCGCGTCTGCTGGTCACACAATGGCATTTACCAGAGAGCAGTTATGTCCCTTGTCGTTTCAACTGAATGCCGTGTGGGTGCCCGCACCCTATGTGAACACAGCGCAAGCTCTTAATGGTGTGTAGGATTGTTTCCGGCTGATTGGTCTGGCATTTGAGGACAGTATTTCTCTGGGGCCCACTGGCAAGTTCAGATGCATCTCTTTCTTGTCTATCTTTTGGCAGACACTGGGGAAAGGCCCAGTGACAATGAAGAAAAAATCACGAACCACAGGGAAAGTCCTGTTGACACCCGGAAATGCTGCAACCTGGGATCCTCTTCAGAGGGCACTTAAGACCATGTAGCGAAAGCTTGGCTGTATCCGGAGTTGTACTGTTTTCACCTGTCAGTGAAACAGCAACGAGTGGGGCTGCAGGATACGCGCAGCAGTTCGCTTGGTCGTGAAGTCTGTCACCTACGGGCTGTACGGTCATGAAATGTGCGCTGGTACACGCTAGGGTCTGCTTCCATGGAGGTTTTGTTGTGTCGCGTCTGCTGGTCACACAGTGGCATCCATCAGAGATCAGTTATGTCTCCTGACGTCTTAATGGAACGCCCTGTGCACGCCTGCGTCTTATGCGAACACAGCGCAGGTTTCTAAGGGTGGTGCAGAATTGGTCCCGGTGTCGTATAATATCTGGGAACCGTGATATCTGGGAACGCGTTCCCAGATTTACCGTGATATCTGGGAACGCGTTCCCAGATTTCCTGAACTTCCAATCGTGAAATCTGGGAACGCGTTTCCAGATATCACGGTAAATCTGGGAACGCGTGCGAAAAAAAAAAGTGACAAGAAGGCCAAAGATCTCAATTACACCTAAATAAATTGTTTCCTACCTTATCTCGAAAATCCATTCTTTTTTCGTCTTCTTTCTGCCCTTCTGAGCTCTGAAAGACCACGTTCCCAGCTATCACGGGCCTTCCCAGATATCACAGTACATTTTGGGAACGCGTTCCCAAAAAATCTGTGATATCTGGGAAGCCTTCCCAGATATCACGTTCCCAGATTTCACGCGACACCGGCTGACTGGTTCGCCACTTGAGGACAGTTCTTGTCTTGGTCGTACTGCACCTTCGGGTGTATCTCTTTCTTTCAGTACAGACCGAGAAAACAAATGTTCTAGAAAAACCAAGCATTTGCAGGAGGAGAGACCTTCTTGGAAGGTAACGCCGTAATTCTGAAGACATGCACGCGCGCCCGGCCGCGTTTGTGTCTGTCTGTCTGTGACTGTGTGTGTAGTGTCAAAGAGAGAGAGAGAGAGAGAGAGTCTTGTTTTTGCGTTGTGTGTGTTTGTGTGTCTGTGTGTATGTGTGTCTGTCTTGTCTATCTGTTTCTCTGTCTGTCTGCATAGTGTCAAGAGAAAGAGAGAGAAAGGAAGAAAGGAAAAGAGTACGACAGAGAGAGAGAAAGAGAGGGAGAGAGTACGTGTTAAGAAGGACAGGTGTAAAAGGGGAGGAGGGGAAGTGAGGTAGCAGCAAATGATGTGTACGTATATGGCACACAGACAAATATGTGATAAACAGGTGAACAACACACACACACACACACACACACACACACACACACACACACACACACACACACACACACACACACAATATATATATATATATATATGTGTGTATACTGAACAATGTTCAGTCACATAGCCAGATGTAGGTGTGTGACAGCTATAGGATGAGGCTGATGTTTACACAGAGGAAATTGAATATATAATGGAAAAAAAAAAACGGGTGTTGGGGGTAGGGTTCTTGACGCTTCGCAGACTTTGTTCCAACAAGTCGGACTTCGAAAACAAAACTGTACGCATATAACGGTTCTTCCTTCAACGTCAAGCACTCCAGCACTCCAGAAGGTTGTGTATCTCCCGTCAACAGTCTCTCGAACCTAAACAAAAAAAGAACTTGAAACAACAGACATGTGTTCAATTTGCTCTTTCACCCTGCTAAGCACAGTGCCCCCCCCCCCCCCGCCCCCCTCACCACCCCTCCCCCCCACCCCCCAACCCCCCAATTCATCCTTTCGAACTGAAACATCTTCCAATCCCGTGCCGACTTCGCTGAGGTTTTCAGTGAACTCCCTGTGGTTGTCTATGAACGTGACAAGGACATTCGCGAATCGCTGGTGCATTCTGGGCTAAACCAACAAAGAGACAATCCCCCGACAGGCACCACTCCAAGCCACAAATGTGACGGTAAGATCTGCCTCTTCATCTGTATGGCTATTGATTGGGAGCCTGATCACAGATAAAGTTCACAAAGTTCTTCAAAAGTGACACTTTCAACCTGGTTTACGTCATCCGATGTACTTTGCGTTCCAAACTGTACACTGGTGTGTCCGGGCGTGCCCTCAAAATCAGGTTCAGAGAGCACACTGCTGACGTTAACCACAAGACTGACACACCCACCCGTGGCTAACTATTTCAACCTACCAGACCATTCCGCGTGCAATGTTAGGGTCAAAAGCTTGTGACTTACGCACTCCACCGATGCTCGGGACATAAAGGATATAGAATCCTATCTCACTGAGAAACTGGGCAGCACAAATCCACCTGGCTTAATTAAATGAAAGAGCCTGACAGACCTCCTCCCCACAGTCTCCTCCACAGTTCTGGCTGGTAGGCCCTGCAGCTTCACCCAGAACTCACTTAGAGCACTGGGGCTCAACCAATCTATTCTACTTGACTGCTGTTTCCCCGTATGTTACTGGATAGTGTATATCCTGCTGTAGACGTGGTTATGTGGGCTGCTAGTAATAGATGTGGCAGTCTTTTGGCTTTGGGTTACTGTGACTGCTGTTAGTGGTACATGTGGCAGTATTTGGGCTATGCGTAGTTTTGCTTTCAGACGTACATCTCTTAACTAGGCGTCAGGGACAGATGTGAAAGTAGTCTGGCTTTGGGCGACTGTGGCTTTTAGACGGACAACTGTCTTAGGCCTGTGCCGTATCGTCTAAAACCAGACGAGTCAAGTTTTCAGTTAGGTAGTCCTCGGATAGCCTCCATCTCGTTAAGGATTTGGATAGTCCGGCCTAGACTCTTAATGGGTGCAGCCTGACTATTGGCTACACAATCCATAGAAAGTCATCGCTGGGTAAGTCCGGATTCAACTCGATTAAGCCTCGCACACACACACACACACACACACACACACACACACACACACACACACACACACACACACACACGCACGCACGCACGCACGCACGCACGCACGCACACGCACGCACACACACACACACACACACACACACACACACACACACACACACACACACACACACACACACGGTCGAAATTGATTCAGGAGAGAGTGGGTCATACGCTCCATCCACTGGAACAGAAATATTCCCAATCGTATGTGAACTCATCCCTTTTGCATTAAATTTTCCCTTTGACATAATTTTTATTTTTTGGTCCTCGAACCTTCATTTTTTTTCCACTTTTTTGGCTTTTTTTTCTCCCTTTCTTCCCTTTCGCATTAATTCATTCATACATGTGTGTCCATGAATAGCAGTTTGTCATACACTCTAAGATTTGTGTATGAATGGTTTACGACAGTGATAAATGTCTTCGTCATTCTCCCTACCTGATTCTGTCTTGATATCTCTGTCTCCCTGTCCCTCTCTTTCCCTGTTACATCATTTCCCCCTACCCTCCTACATGCTTAAACCCAAACCTTTTCCCCCTTTTCACCCCCATCCGCTACCTCATCTCTCTCCCCCTCCCCCCCCCACCCCCTCCCCACCCCCACTCTTTTTTTGAGGGGAGTGGGGAAAAAAGTGTTGCAATTTTCACATCATTCTCTCTCTCTCTCTCTCCTCTCTCTCTCTCTCTCTCTCTCCTCTCTCTCTCTCTCCTCTCTCTCTCTCTCTCTCTCTCTCTCTCGCAGAGTATTCCAGTTTTTTCCCCTCACCCACGGATGGCAGGATAAGAAAACCTTCCCTGGGTCAGACCTGAGTTAGCCAGTCTTTTCCTCATACATTGAATTCCCTCTGTGTATGTATCAGTCTCCCCCCCCCCCCCACCCCCACCTCCACCCCAGTCTTTTCCTCATACATTGAATTCCCTCTGTGTATGCATCAGTCTCCCCCCCCCCCCCCACCTCCACCCCAGTCTTTTCCTCATACATTGAATTCCCTCTGTGTATGTATCAGTCTCCCCCCCCCACCCCCCACCTCCACCCCAGTCTTTTCCTCATACATTGAATTCCCTCTGTGTATGTATCAGTCTCCCCCCCCCCACCCCCCACCTCCACCCCAGTCTTTTCCTCATACATTGAATTCCCTCTGTGCATGTATCAGTCTCCCCCCACCCCCACCCCCCACCTCCACCCCAGTCTTTTCCTCATACATTGAATTCCCTCTGTGTATGTATCAGTCTCCCCCCCCCCCCCACCCCCACCTCCACCCCAGCTTTTCCTCATACATTGAATTCCCTCTGTGTATGTATCAGTCTCCCCCCCCCACCTCCCCCACCCCCCACCTCCACCCCAGTCTTTTCCTCATACATTGAATTCCCTCTGTGTATGTATCAGTCTCCCCCCCACCCCCACCCCCCACCTCCACCCCAGTCTTTTCCTCATACATTGAATTCCCTCTGTGTATGTATCAGTCTCCCCCTCCCCCCCCCCCCCACCTCCACCCCAGTCTTTTCCTCATACATTGAATTCCCTCTGTGTATGTATCAGTCTCCCCCCCCCCCCCACACACACACACCTCCACCCCAGTCTTTTCCTCATACATTGAATTCCCTCTGTGTATGTATCAGTCTCCCCCACCCCCCACCCCCCACCTCCACCCCAGTCTTTTCCTCATACATTGAATTCCCTCTGTGTATGCATCAGTCCCACCCACCCCCCACCCCCCACCTCCACCCCAGTCTTTTCCTCATACATTGAATTCCCTCTGTGTATGTATCAGTCTACCCCCCCCCCCCAACCCCCCGCCTCCACCCCAGTCTTTTCCTCATACATTGAATTCCCTCTGTGTATGTATCAGTCCCACCCACCCCCCACCCCCCACCTCCACCCCAGTCTTTTCCTCATACATTGAATTCCCTCTGTGTATGTATCAGTCTCCCCCCCCCCCACCTCCCCCACCCCCCACCTCCACCCCAGTCTTTTCCTCATACATTGAATTCCCTCTGTGTATGTATCAGTCTCCCCCCCCCCCCCACCCCCCACCTCCACCCCAGTCTTTTCCTCATACATTGAATTCCCTCTGTGTATGTATCAGTCTCCCCCTCCCCCCCCCCCCCCACCTCCACCCCAGTCTTTTCCTCATACATTGAATTCCCTCTGTGTATGTATCAGTCTCCCCCCCCCCCCCCCCCCCCCACACACACACACCTCCACCCCAGTCTTTTCCTCATACATTGAATTCCCTCTGTGTATGTATCAGTCCCACCCACCCCCCACCCCCCACCTCCACCCCAGTCTTTTCCTCATACATTGAATTCCCTCTGTGTATGCATCAGTCTCCCCCCCCCCCAACCCCCCGCCTCCACCCCAGTCTTTTCCTCATACATTGAATTCCCTCTGTGTATGTATCAGTCTCCCCCCCACCCCCACCTCCACCCCAGTCTTTTCCTCATACATTGAATTCCCTCTGTGTATGTATCAGTCTCACCCCCACCCCCTACCCCCCTCCTTTGCTGCCACGAGATTACACGTGACTGACGATTGTTTGTTACTTTTTTTTTTGGCTTGCTTATTTATCTCATATATCTCCGCATGCCATTTATATCCACCTTATCTGCTGCCCCCTCCCTTCGTCTCCTTCCCCTTTTACCCCTGCTCACTCAGTCCGCCTTGCATCCTCCTTGTCTTCTTTTACCCCTTCTCCTTATATCTTTTTTTTTCCTCTCCCCTCTCCCCTACTCTCTCTCTCTCTCTCTCTCTCTCTCTCTCTCTCTTCTCTCTCTCTCTCTCTCTCTCTCATAACATTATACACGCGCGCGCTTCTATCCACACCATTCTCTCTCTCTCTCTCTCTCTCTCTCTCTCCTCTCTCTCTCTCTCTCTCTCTTCTCTCTCTCTCTCTCTCCCTCTCTCTCTCTCTCTCTCTCTCCTTAACATTATACACCCGCCCTTCTATCACCCATCTCTCTCTCTCTCTCTCTCTCTCACTCTCATCTCTCTCTCTCATCTCCTCTCTCTCTCTCTCTCTCTCTCTCCAGAGTATTCCAGTTTTTCCCTCACCCACGATGGCAGGATAGAAAACCTTCCCTGGGTCAGACCTGAGTTAGCCAGTCTTTTCCTCATACATTGAATTCCCTCTGTGTATGTATCAGTCCTCCCCCCCCCCCACCCCCCACCTCCACCCCAGTCTTTTCCTCATACATTGAATTCCCTCTGTGTATGCATCAGTCTCCCCCCCCCCACCCCCCACCTCCACCCCAGTCTTTTCCTCATACATTGAATTCCCTCTGTGTATGTATCAGTCTCCCCCCCCCCCACCCCCCACCTCCACCCCAGTCTTTTCCTCATACATTGAATTCCCTCTGTGTATGTATCAGTCTCCCCCCCCCCACCCCCACCTCCACCCCAGTCTTTTCCTCATACATTGAATTCCCTCTGTGTATGTATCAGTCTCCCCCCCCCCCACCCCCCACCTCCACCCCAGTCTTTTCCTCATACATTGAATTCCCTCTGTGTATGTATCAGTCTCCCCCCCCACCCCCCCCCACCTCCACCCCAGTCTTTTCCTCATACATTGAATTCCCTCTGTGTATGTATCAGTCTCCCCCCCACCCCCCCACCCCACCTCCACCCCAGTCTTTTCCTCATACATTGAATTCCCTCTGTGTATGTATCAGTCTCCCCCCCCCCCCCCCCCACCTCCACCCCAGTCT
>CM065715.1:26367015-26379515 GCA_033310375.1 Conus canariensis
ACCCGCTCACAAATGTGTCATATGGCCAGGTGTGACAACATCACCTGCTTAATAAAAAAAAAAAAAAAAAAACTACTAAAACATTCAATACAGTACATAGAGTCCACACAATAGGCTACCTGGCGATACCTGCAAACATGCTGGCTGGGCAGGTGATTGGCTGATGAAGTCTGGTCACTTGTGTGTTGTGTTTTTAACTTCAGACTTCTACGTGTCTTTCACTCATGAGTCATGCCAAAATGAGCAAGCGAGTGAGCAAGCGAGCGAGAGGGAGATAGGATCACAGAGAGAGAGAGAGTAAGGTAAGGTAATGTTGCTCATAGCACAGCCGACCTAGACACGGAGAGAGAGAGAGAGAGAGGAGAGAGAGAGAGAGAGAGAGATTAAGGTAAGGTAATGTTGCTTATACGCACAGCCGACCGAGACAAGGAGAGAGAGAGAGAGAGAGAGAGAGGAGAGAGAGAGAGAGAGAGAGAGAAGGGGGTAAGACTTATTCATTTCCACATTCCCAGCCTATTGACATTACATTAACTTTGTCACTGCTGCCATGTAGCCTAGTTTCTGTAGCTACAAATGTCAACATGAAAAGGGATGACCTGAATTCCAAATAAATGCACACACACACACACACACACACACACACACACACACAAGTTTTCTCCACAAATATATTGCATGCTTTCAGGTGATTCAGATGAACTTTATGGCACAATGTCTTGCCTGACTTGTAGAATTACGTTTCTTTTCTTTCTTTTTTGACTGTTGGTGTGCAAAGAATCAAAAAAAAAAAATTTGTGCATGTCTTTATCTGCCGCAGTCAGTTTCTCTGAGTGTCCGTCTGTCTGTACCACAGTTGTATTTGTCTCCGATCAAGCAAAACATGTTGGAAGGACATTTTATTCATCAACAAACCATACAGTCAAAAGTTATGTAATATACACACCTGTTTGTTTTCCTATGTGTCTGTCTTTCAGAATCTTTTATCTTGTCTTTCCAACTTTCTTTGTAAAAGGCTTTGCTGAATTTGCTGCACATTACTATGTTATCAATTTATAGCCTTTCTCAACAAAATGTTTGTCAACAATTAAATACCAGGAATACATAATAATGAGGGAAAAAAATCCAAAGAGTGCTTTTTAGAATGTGACTGTGTATGCATGAGTGAGTTTGTGCGAGCGTGCGTGCATGCATTGAACATGAAGCACGGAGAGTTTCAGCCATATTACACCAACCACAACAACACAAGTTATAAACTTTCACATAAATTTATTGCAAGACTTGTCATGAGATGGAATGGTAGCATATGCGCGCCAGCGCTCTCACACACACACACACTGACACACATACACACAAACAAAGAAGTCATGCTCACATTCACAAATACCAACAGTAACACAAAAAATTAAATGACAGCAAAGAGCTTGACTGCGGTACTAATATCAGGGATATATATAAAAAAAATGATTTTTTTTTAATGCACATTGCAAGACCTGCTCTCTTCCTTCCAGACAGATATTGCACAGAAATATCATACTGACTGCTTTCTATGGTTAGACACAGTCATGTCTATTGCCTTTCATCAGGTTTTCTCCTTTGCTTCACACACTCGAGTGATGCAAGTGGAGGAGGCAGAAAAAATAAATGCACCGTGGACACATCAAATTAACAACAACAAAAGAGGCAGAAAAAATAAATGCACTAAGGACACACTAAATTTACAACAACAAAAACATACCTGCATACATATACATGACCAAGAATTTCACAACCCACACGTACACATACATCCATACAATCATACAACCAATTAAAAAAAATCTGTAAAAGAAAATCTATGAAGGAGAGGGAGGGGAGGGAAAGAGGATATGGGAAAAAATGGATATGAGGGGGAAGAGATAGAAGGGGGCGGGCATCAGACATTAACAGAGGAAATCACAGAAGCAAAGAGAACAGAACAGCAAAAAGTGAAGACCTCAACTGAAATCAAAACATCAAGTAAGGATGAGGATTTATTCTTAAAATGGGTATCAAGTTTGTGAGTATGTGACAGTAAAAAAAAAGCCTCCACAATATCACCACTATGAAATAGCCAGATGTGTGACTCACACAGCTCACCCACACTTCCAAAAATTCATCGAACGAACTTCCTCATGGAATTCACTATAAATTCTGGGCATTAGAAAACAGATCACTTCAGTGGTTATGCCTCTTAACCACACAGCTGGTAAAAAACAGATTATTATGCTTTGACTCAGTTTACTGTTTACAAATATTGCTGGCAAAAAAAGAACCACCAGTCATACCGGATATTTCAGAATAATTTGGATATCTTCCTCCTGTTTTCAAACCTGCCCAAGAACTTATCAAAAGAAAAGAATGATGAAAGTATGAATGACAGAAAAAAAAAAAAGAAAGACAAGCCAAAAATTCTTCCTTATCCTTCAGTTTCTTTCTTTCTTCAAATTTATGCTTATACAAATTCATACAACTTGCAACTGGACAGATTAGTATACAACACACAGACACAGTCATGTGTGAGCACACATATACAGTGATATGTGTATGTGAACGAGTATGAGTGAGTGAGTGAGTGAGTGAGTGAGTGTGGTGATGTGTGTGTGTGTGTGTGTGTGTGTGTGTGTGTGTGTGTGTGTGTGTGTTTGAGAGAGAGAGAGACAGAGACAGAGAGAAAACATGGGGAGGGAGTGAGAGATGGACTGACCAAGACAGAAAGAAGAAATGCTTAACAATTCGGAAATACACAAACCCACAAATAAATATATATATCTATGCACAACCTATGCACAGATACGTGTGCCCACATAATTATATGCACATGCACACAAATAAAACACACACAAACACACATACCTATTCACACAGATACACATACAAATAAAACACATACCCATGCACACACACACATGTGCACTGTCAGTGACATTCTGATAGGCTCTATGTGCATTTTACAACAATGTCTAGCATTCACTGTGGACCAATGAACCAACGTTTTTTTTTTTGCAAACTGAAAGAGGACCAAGTAACAAATAACATCCACACATAGATGAGTCGTCATCTTTTGGACAATGAACAATTAGTCTAAAGCAAACAAACAAGCAGTTTCTTTAGATATTCGTCTCCGTCACCATTCCCACCCTCAGAACCAAGTTTTCAGGGCAGCGCGCTTTTCACTTTCAAGCCCCAACTCTCTGGAACATATTCCTCCTGAATTGAAGGCATTCTTCTTCTTCCACTCTGTTCAAAGTCTACATTATCTGACCGATTTAAAACTTGTGTGACGTATCTTGCACCACATCTATCCTGTAATCAGGGCTCCAAGTGCATGCGTGCATGATGTATGTATGTGCATGTGGGCTTGTGCATGCATGCATGTGCTCGTGCAAGTCTGATAGTCTGACAGGTAATTGCCGCAGTGAGATGTTGGGAAGGCTGAGCTGATATAGAGGTGGCAGTGGCTGGGGGACAGGAAGTGGAGGCAACTGCAGGACACAAAGTCATTGTAGTTTTACTGTGCTACAATCTGTATGAATATATACATATCTCACAATCAACAGTTACATTTCATAAAAGCTCTTAAAGCCTTCTATCAGAAATGAGATGAGATACACCCACACTTTATCATAAGATGAAAAAAAATGTTCTTTGGTCAATGAATTGGTCAATTCTCAAAACCACTGAATTTGTCAAAACATCAATGGTCAACTTAAAAACTCTTTTTTTTTTACATAATTTCTCATGCATGGATGTGTTTCTGTGATTCTGATAGTCTGATAGATGTTTGCTTCAGTGAGATGTTGGGAAAGCCGAGTTGATGTAGTGATGGCAGTGGGTGGACACAGGTAGTGGAGGTGATTGTAGAACACAAAGCCATCATAGAGTTACAATCTGTATGAATACACACATACCTCATAATCAACAGTTACATTTCATTAAGCTCTTAAAGCCCTCTATCAGAAATCAGATGAGATAAACATGTACATTATCATTCAAAAAGACAAAAAAAATTTTTGATCAACAGTTTGGTCGATTCGCTTACCTGCTGAATTTGTCAAAACATCATGTGTCTTCAATGATCACCTTTATACTCTTTTTACTTTTTGTTTTATTACCTAATTTCCCCAACTGTAGTTTTGAGATTAAATGAAAAAAGAAAGAAAAAGAGTTATAATGAACTGAATAAACAACCACTAATGAAAACTTAGTACCTTTCATGAAAACAACAGAATGCCTTGCAAGGAAGCCCAGTCATCAATACTTTATCCATGTTCATACATCATAAGCAGACCCCTAAAACCACCTTCTTGTTGCTTTTTTTTTCCCACTGCCAACCCCTATTTCTGGTGATGGGACCCAAACTTGGGACTGTCCAGCTCCATTCCAAGTTGGTGAATGTGGTCTTGGCATAAAGTTAGGTCATGTCATACAAGCCAGGCCCCCTGAGGATGCCTACATTATCTTTCATGCCATGTAGTGAGGTGGCATTGTGCATTTAGCCACGGTCAGGTCCTACTGTGACAACCTTTCATTTCCTGTTAGGGGGTTCAGGTCTCTGACAACAGAGTGCAGATAACTTTGTGGCAACATGACCAGTAAAACAACCACTCACACAATTCTCTCACTCCATGAAATGCATTCACTGACATGGTCTCGGCTTGAGCATATATATATATATATATATGTTAATTTCAATATTCAAATTCAGAGTTGTCAACGCACCATAAGCAATATCAGTAGCAGCCACTGATAATTTCAGTAGTTTTCTTAACAGATTTCAGTGGTACTGTGGTACTGAAGGTTTTACACACACACACACACACACACACACACACACACCACACACACACACACACACACACACACGCACACACACAACAGCAGAGTAAAATGGTCAAGTTAAACTTTGCACCGTGTGTAGAACATGCCAAGTATAGAAGTTGTGACACACTGATACTTCTTTGAGTATCGGTATGAAACAGGTTCAGCACCTTCAAAAAGTGTTCCTTTCCTTTAGTTCTCCTTTTTTGTTGCAGCATTTCTCTTGCCTACCTGACTAAAGTATAAAGTTCTAATTTTGATCAATGACTAGTGGAGAATATCAGTTTTACCCTGTTGTTGTACTTGCTGCTTCTGGGTAAACAACACTGGTAACTGTAATTCAAACATAACACAGCAGACTGTCTTGTGATGTTCAAATGCAATGTGTTGAAAACCACACTGAAAAACTCTTACTTCTGTGGTCGTTTGTTAAATGCGTCGTTAAGTGAAACACAATTAACTCAGTACTAACCACCAGGCAATGTGTAGTATCTGGCAGCTATGCAAGATCAAAATGCTCATAACCCTACTGACCTCCGATCTTCCTTCAATGGAGGGGTTCCACACTGCAGAAAAGGATAGGAACCCAACGAAAGTTAACAACAAGACAACTTAAGTTCTCGTTTTTCATCACATGGTCGCTGTTTCTATGTCATATGCTGCACAGTTTGGTGTTATTCTCTAATTATTGAAAACACTATGCGGATAGTTCATGATAAACATGTTTAATACCCATGGTTTGTTGAAGGACACCTGTTTTATTAAGCATAAAGCTGTCACATGATCACATATCACACAAGCCATGTCACTATCCTTCAAAGCTTGTGGCTATCTTCTTTGTGGCCTTCTGTCTATTTCTAACATTTGCTGCTGTGTAGAGATTTTTCTCCTCTGAGAATCTGTATTTTCACATTAACCTTTTAAGATTCTCTTGATGATTCATATGCCTGATCATAATAACGGTGCTCAAATAGGTTATACAGTTGTGTATAAAGTCATATATCTGAAGTGGTGATAAAATCTAAAAGCAGTCAAGTGATGCTGACACAAATAAAAAAAAAAAATGCAGACCACAAAACAAACATACAACAGTGATGCAATAAAATCAAATGGTAATATACCTGTACTACAAAGTAAAAAAAAAGGTTATAACAGTCATGCAAAATCAAAAGAGTAAAAACACATGTCCACTACAAAGTTAATACAGCCCACCCCCCTCCCCATGTGCAAAAGCCATACAGTAAAATATAACAGTACCATGACAGGCTTAAAACAACATCAATGAATGGTGAAACATTTGACTATGCATGACATACAACAGTAGGAGTTATCCTGCACACAAATTCACAACGAAGTGAAGAATGATGAAACAAAGAACAAGATGCGAAGCATATAAACGTACTCCCAGTTTTCCAAACTGCTTATAAATCGGCCAAGTGCTTTGTGAGATAAGAAATAAAGGCAAAATAACGGTTTTAATGGTTATTTAACCGATGTACACTTTTGAAACTGGTATTTTAGTCCTCACTGGGCTAAAGCCTGTGTACATACCAAATTTAATCCAAATCGGACAATATTTCAAGAATAACGGTTTTTAACGGTCAGATTTTGAAACACTACATGGAAGTGCCATTTATGTGTGATAACCTTTCTATATACAAAATTTCATTAAAACCCACCAATATTTAAAAAAAATAACGGCAAAATAACGGTTTAACGGTTATATAACCGATATACACTTTTGAAACCGGTATTTTAGTCCTCACTGGGCTAAAGCCTGTGTACATATCAAATTTCATCCAAATCGGACAATATGTCAAGAATAACGGTTTTTAACGGTCAAATTTTGAAACACTATATAGAAGTGCCATTTGTGTGTGATAACCTTTCTATATACCAAATTTCATTAAAATCCACCTATATATAAGAAATAACGGCAGAATAACGGTTTTTAACGGTTGTTTAATCCATTTTCAGCATTACATCACTTCCATATGGACAGAGGCTCCGATTTGTCATGAGATCATCCAAACCGCTTATAAATTGGCCAAGTACTTTCTGAGATATTCCATAAAGAAGAAAAACCGTTACAGGCCGTTACAGCCGTTAGTAACGGCTATAGCGGTAAACTAAAACATCGGGCATCATCCGTGGCCCATAATGAACATACCTACAAATTTTCAGAAAGATCGGCCCAGTAGTTTTGTCTGGAGCGAGTGGAACACATTTTGACCACGGACACACAGACACACAGACAGACAGACACACAGACAGCATTTCTTCATTCCCATTCTAAAGTACTCCCTGTTCTATAAGAACTGGGAGTACAAAAAGAAAAGAATAAAATGAAACAAAACCCAAAAATACGAAGAAACACGTGAACTATCCCCGTATGTACAACACAGATGACATAAAGTTACCATAGGCAGAAGTATGCAGATCCCTACATTTTCAAGTGTGATCAGTTTAATATAATAACTGATGTGCCAATGTTTCAGAAACATAACCAGTCCTTTGACAACAAAGAATAAGGTGGACAGTTGCATCCTTCGTATATTTCATTCTAGCTGTAAGAAACCTAAAAAGACAATCATTGTTTGCACACTCTTAAGTACTCTAGCCAACCCTAACAACACAAACACACAGACACTCAGACACACAGACACATTCACACACACACACACACACACACACACACACACACACACACACACACACACACACACACACAATAATGCCCAAATGCAATGAGAACAGATGAAGAAATCGATCACCCCTAAACTTAATAAATAACACAACAAAGACAGAAAGACCAATAAACAGCATGGGCATACACACACATACTAACAACCATTATGAATCACCAGAAACTTACTCTGACTTACATAAAATATGAATGATGTAAAAGAGTTTCTATCCTTAATACTTGGGTCGTTCTGAGAATAAGAACAAGAAACCTGAAAATTCAAACGGTAATTACTTAAGTGACCTTCAATGACAGTGGCAGTCTCAGAAAGAATTCACTACCCTTCCTCCCTATACCCTCCACCCACGACTGCTCAGCTGGACTTAACAGGAGACTGCATAGCACTGCATATCAATAGCATTTCTGAGTCACAAAAATAAGACATAAACATGTGACCCTAATGATCAAGGTCATTAAGAGTTATATTCTGTGTTTACGATAAAAAATCTCAATAACTGACATACATTAAAAAAAAACACCTCTGTTTCCATCCCCCTTATGCCAAGCCCACTGTAAAATGCACTTAGCGCCTCTAATTATATAATCTGAAAGCTGTTACAAACTGACTTTATTCTAAATTGCAGGAACACTCTTTTTCACTTACATTTGAAGCATTTTCTTTTAAAGTGAAATATTCTAAATGAAACCATGCCTTAAACAATTGCAAGTGTACTAACTGAATTACTGAAAATTCTCTTTGTAATTGTAAATCAAGAAGTATTAAGAGGAGATCACCAAGATGCACAAAGAAAAATCATCACAAACTCCTCACATCACCAACATTTGCAGATCATGGAAACAGAAAACCAAAACTGAATCAACGGCTTAAATGTCAACAATGCTAAATAATTATGCAGGCATGAAAACACATACCAGATCAAACATCAAGAAAAAAATACAGCAACTATCCATACCACACTTATTTATGCAAAGTGATCATGTTTTGAATGAATCACACATCTCCTGTGAGATAATTCACAGACTGATTCTAGACATCAAACACAAGTAACTCAACCAACAGAGGCTTCACAAACAATGAACCTAAACACAAACTTGCATGGCAAGCACAACCAAGGTACAGCTCCCAGCCTTTGTTACACCATGCGAGGCTCTTGGTCAGGTGCTTGCTTTTGCACTTGCCCTTTAACATTCAAACACTGTGATCACCTAACCAAGCGAGCGCAAGAGCAAATACTCAACCAGTTTGGAAAGTTGAACATGCTCAGCTTTTCACCTGAGATACTCACAAGGCAAAAAAGATCAGCCAGTCAAAGCAAAAGTGAAGATCAGGTGCCCAGTAACCCATCATCTCTTCAAGTCTTGATTTTTCTTTCATGTTTGTTCTTCTTCATCACCAAGATCAATTAAGAATTCCTCCTTGCTTTCAAATTCTGCAATGTTGTACTCTTCAATAAGGTGACGAAGTCACGAGTGTCTTATCACGCACTGCATAAGCAACACGGAGTAAACTGCTGAACAGGAGAAAAGGGTTGCATCTAGAACACTAGACCAGTCCATATGCATACAGTTTCCAGGCCAACTCCCCTGGATTAACCACATCAGTGTTAGGCAAGGAAAAGAGAGAGTGCAAGAACAAAATCATTTTATTGCACTTCATCAAGAGAGACTTACCTAGTGTGACAAAGGCTCAACAGATCTGCACTAAAACACCCCACTAATCAAGCATACAGCTCTCACAGTCTAAAGAGCAAACACACATCACTGACTCACTGTGATTACAACTTCCAGACTGGATCTTACATGTGGATACTACATGCAAACTTAAACACATTAAACAAAATCCTTAATGCAACAAGCATGCAACTGTCAGAGTCTTTAAATACAGTTCTATAACACATCACTGACAAACACGGAGATCACAGTCATCTTCTTCCTTCCTGGACTAGAACACTTGCAGTTCATCCTTGGTGAGATTTGTACATATATGATTTCTTTTTAGTTCCACCATCAAGGTATCCCTATTCCATCTTCCATGATACTATCTAAGCAGAACACCACTGTGCATGCTGTCACGGACTGGCTAGGGTTCTGTGCCGTTTCCTGTCATTCATTCCACTAGTACACAGCAGTCGACTCCTCTGCAAAGGATAAAATGGGTTTAACATGCATGTACAGAGCTTTTGTTTTTAAGTGTTTATATATGGAACCTCAGTTTAAAGTCTCACTTCAAGGACTGGAAGGGACGGACCCTATCCAGATCAACTCCCACACAGATGAACTATGCTGTGTCAAAAGGGGACTGAACCCCAAACTCTTTGTCAAAGAACACAACACTTTCTCCACAGGGCTGACTAGGACTCCATATCCCACAGTCTGCAATGACTGAGTGACACCACAACCATACAGTTCATAACACCTTCAAACAAGTTTCAAGTGAGTGTACATAAACTTACCAGGGCTTCAAATACTGACAACTGGATTGGCAGACAAAACCTTTCGCCACAGTTGATCCATCTCAAGAGTTCAAAGGACTGAGACTGACATGAGCAAAGCTCCTCAAATGTTCAATTAAAACCTAGTGCAAATATCCTATCCAAGGAAAACAAACATCTTCAAAAGTCCAAATACAAACACAAATCTCTCTCTCTCTCTCTCTCTCTCTCACACACACACACACACACACACACACACACACACACACACACACACACGCAAACTTTCAGAGCTATATAGCTATACTGAATTAACTGACACAACAAACACCTTCCAAAGTTACAAAAGTATTCACAAACTTCTAACACAATAAACACCTTCCAAAGTTTTAATGCTAAATACAGTATATGCCTCCAGAAGCCTTGGATCCAAGATCATGTGACAGACACAACCAACATCTTCCAAAGCTTCAAACCTAAACTAGCACAACAAACACCTTCCTAATAACTTACACTGCTGACTTGCCAAACATCTTTCAGAATTTTATAGCCAAACTTACAAGACTCACAACAAACATCTCCCAGAGTTTTCAAGCTAAACTGATACAACTCACACTGAGCTTTATGGCTAAACTTATAACACTCACACAGCAAAGACCTTCCCAAGCTTTAAAGCTAAACTTCCTCAACTCTCACAACAGACAGCTCCAGAAAGTCTTTAAACAGTGCTGACTTACACAATACGAAGCTATTCTGAGGAGCAGGACAACAATGATAATGTTGACAATGACACAGACTCAACTTAACTATCATCCTCAAATTTCTCGAGGGTATGCAGGATTATGGCTCTGTGACTACGGAAGATAATCCATCTAACATCTTCCACTTTTGAAAAAAAAAAAAAATTGGAATTCTGCTGTGAGCACATCCTTTGCTGATATGTTCTGTTCAACGACCTTAACACATCACAGTTGTGTCAACATCACAGGAAGCTGAAGAACAGTCATCTGGAAAATTCTGAGAACCACTTGTCTGGGGCCTTTACTCAAGGGCCATAAGTGAAGCCTGGCCTCGGGCTGTGATAGTGATCTCCCCTGGGTGCTGCTCCCAGGGCTCCCCATCCACTTGCATTGGAGCATTGCCTCCCAACAGTTTGATCTGCAGAAGGAAAAGCATTTCATATCATCATATTTCCCAGAAATTTTTACAAAAAAAGGGAAACGTACCAACACTTTGTCAAATCTTGCATTTAAATCTGAACCTGCTTTTTAATCAGGATTCTTAAATATGTTTAACCCGTAGAGTGCCTTTAAGCCGTCAGCCGACGCCGCATTAAAAATGCTTTCCCAGTGCCTATGGGCCGTCCACTGACGTCATGCATTTTTCTTGAATTTTCATTCGTTACTATTTCTATCAACGGACTTAAACAGAGTGTGCGTAGTAAGCCTTATATGTCTGTAGTATTAAAATGATATGTAAATGACCACACGTGAGGGGAAAGCCCATTTATTCTCATCACTGACTGGATGACCAGCCAGCACTTCATCTCGCTTGCAAAGATGGCGGCGCAACCTTCGACAAGCGCAGCGACCAAATCAACGTATTTACACAGCTGAGCAGGCTCTGCTAATGATTTTTGACAAAGACAATAATCTTTTATTCAACGACTCACTCGAGCATGAAGGTGAGATGATGATAGTGATGGAATTGCCAACCGTATTCGTCAGTTATTGTGTCGGGCTGTGTGACCTCAATGTGTGTTCAGCTGACTGGTTTGCCAGCGTCGAACGAGCTCGCCTAGTGTGTACTCTGCACTGCGTGCCAGTGGTCAGTGACGTGGTAGTCAGCGTGAGAGGGGAGCGCGGCCTGCTTGCGGCGCGGCACAGGGCAGAGGGAAAGGTAGGGAAGAGGAGCAGTGAAAGAGAGGGTTGAAGTCCAGCAAGGGGGCGTGGTGGGGAGAGGGGGCGTGGTCGTGGACTGACCTGTCTGCATAGAGTGTGAGCGTCTTGATAGACTTCTAAACTGTTTTACTTTCATTTACAGGTGTAGTGTGACAATACAAACTTTATTTTCAACTTTTTTGCTTTGTGTTCTTGTTTGGATGTGAAGATGTAGTGGTAAATACATATGCTTTTGATCGTGCAAAAAAATCTATCCAAATCTAATTGTCTAAATACTTTTTTATTATCAAAATTAAAACAAAAGAAGCCCAGATTCAAAATCTTCATTCAATTTCCTTCAAAAATCATATCTATTTCATTGTTATATCTTTTGTAGTTTCTGAGCTAGAATTTTTTGTTAATTATTACCCCCAAATCATTAGATTTCCCTGGCACTGGGAAAGCCTTTGTTTGTAACATTTTCAAGCAGCGAACGGGTTAATCAAAATAACTGACACACGTTTTGGATTTTTTTTCATTCACGTTTTGAGTACAACCTACAGCAGGCCAAATATCCGGCAAACCTGGAATTTAAGGGTCCCCTACTTTTTGTTCATACTTGCCATAAAACTTGTTCTCTGTCTG
>CM065715.1:26384515-26389515 GCA_033310375.1 Conus canariensis
CTTGTCACTTGGAATCAAACGTTTGAACAATGGATATGAAAAATAGCTCCTCACATCCTCCACTACAGGAATCTCTCAAAGCATCATTGTAACTATTAACAAAAAACACTACAACTTGACATAATCGAAAGCAACAATGATGAATGATGATGATGATGATGATGATGATGATGATGAGATGGATATCTCTTTCTCAACCTGCAGCATGCAATACACAGTTTAGATCTTCAGAAACACACACATAAACATATGGACACATTCACACATATACATGGCTGCACACACACACACACACACACACACACACACACACACACACACACACACACTTACACATATTATTATACAGGAACAAACACACACACACACACACACACACACACACACACACACACGGAAATCTCTCTCTTTCACACACACACACACACACACACACACACACACACACACACACACACACACACACAATCTAATCTAGTATCGCACACACTTATGCCAGCAGGCTGACTGAATGGAAATAAAACACCATTCAAGTCCTTCACACTTTTGCCTGATTTGGCTTCATTCATTTCTTTTTCTATACTAGCACACGCTTGTGTTTAAGCAAACTCTGATCATATTTAATGTACAATAGATAGACAGATAGACAGAAAGAGAGAGAAAGAGAGAGGGAGAGACTGAGAGATAGATAGACAGATGGATAGATACTGGTATGTATATATATATATATATATATATATATATACAAGTTTTTCTACATTTTTGCATTCTGTTAGAACAGTCATGCTGATTTGATAATACTGGAGCAATGGGGCATGCACAGAGTCGCGCCCACTCTTTGGAAAAAAAACGCACACACAAAGCCAAAACTTTCGCTTCCTCACGCGAAAGGAAAGTTTGGCACTAAACCTAGAATAAGATTTGGGTCTATGAATTCAAGCAACGATAAAAAAAAAAAAATTTAAAAAAAAACCAAAAAGGTTGATGCAATTTTTAAATGCACATGCAATCTTAACACACACATTTTGACATCACTTTTTGCGGGCCTATGGAAATTAAGCTAAATCCCGCTGCTTTCCTTTCCCTTGCCTTGCTCCCTCTTTCTAAACCGGTCTCCTGTGTCACCTTCCCTCTAGTGACAGTCGGGGTCAGAGGGGAATATGTGGACAATGCAAGGAAAGAAGATGCATGGGGAGTCGGCAGATGACTCGGCAGAACCTGGCATGATTGTATGACTGGCGCGTATGACTGCAAACGGCACTGCCAAGCTGCAATTCGGGTGCAGGTGGGTAAAGCCGTGGGAATTCAAATATGCTGGGATAGGGGAGAAGGGGGAGTGGGGGGAGGGGGGGGCATGGAGTGCTGGAAAGGTGGAAGGTAGAGGGAACGAGGGAAGAAAGGCGTGAAGGGAGAAGAGGGAGGGTAGATGGCATAAACTTTGGGGTTGGGATGTCTTCTCCCCTTTCCCCAACCTCCCCCCCCCCCCCTCCTCACTTTTGTCCTGTCCAAAAATAACACAGTCCTTCCCTCTCTTTCTCTCTCTCTCTCTCTCTCTCTCCACACACACACACACACACACACACACACACACACACACACACGCGCGCGCGTGCGCATTCACACACACAACACACACGCACACTTACATTCATACATGCCATTCAGACACATGCACAATCTATACAGACACATGCACAATCTATGTCTACGCATAACCAATCACATGAATGAAAGTACAGACGGGAAAAACTGCAAAACAGTCTCCCACATCTATTGTGGTAGCACAATTGCTTCAGACCTGATTATAGATCACGTTCATCAGCATTCCCCTACAACTCCTCCACATGCACTCAAAATGCATGCATGCATATCAAATTATAAGTATCTTGAGTGTGTGCACGCTATATACCAGTGTGTGTGTGTGTATGCGTGTGTGTGTGTGTGTATGTATGCATGTGTGTGTATGTGTGTGTGTGAGTGTGTGTGTATGTGTGTATGTGTGTGTGTATGTGTATGTGTGTGTGTATGTGCATGTATATATGTATATATATATATATATATATGTGTGTGTGTGTGTGTGTGTGTGTGTGTGTGTGTGTGTGTGTGTGTGTGTGTGTGTGTGTGTGCATGCATGCAAGTGCATGTACATATGTAAGTGTTTGAATACACACAAGTATAGAATCACCTGAAAGCTTAAAAAATAAACCAATTCTCAGCAATGGTACCAAATAAAAAAACAGAAATGGATGAAAATTTATACAGTTTGTTGCACTTAATCATACCAGAAAAAAATTGTCAAGACCCCACATGAAGTATGTCTTCTTTTTTTCCCCTCTCTGTCCTTTACACCAGATGAATTCATTATCACTGGTGAAACTTAACACAAATTTCCAAACAACTAATGAATAATAAGATTTTTTTTTTATTTAAAAAAAAAGAAGAAATAGAAAGGAAAAGGAGATGGGTTCAAGTTTTACTGATGAATCCCAGTCAGGGGGATAAATGTCCAGTCTGGACAGGCAGGCAGATACTTGGGTGGGAACTTGACAGCAGGAGGTCTTCAGAGAAGAAACCCCCTCAGAAAAGTGTTTTGGCCCTGAACACCAAACACCATACATATGCCACGCTAAATCCAAGTCATGACTCTATGATGCCATTCTGGTGCCCAAAATAAAAGAATATATGAAATAAACAAAATACAAAAATGGGATGAAGACAACCATTTTATATCTAATCTATTTTTCATTGCCCTTCTTTTTTTCTTCTTTCCCCCGTCCTTAACTCCCCCACCCCCCCCCACCCCCCCCCTACAAAAAAACTGGGGAAAAAAATCGATCTTGTTGCCTCCATTTGTTTTCCTGCACTATTTCTTTGATCAGAATAAAAAAAAAAAGAGAGCAAGGAGGAAGAGCAGGGGGAAGAGAACGAAAACATGTTTTCCCATCAGAAGAATGCATCTGAAGCATCTTAGAAATTCTCATAATGACAGCCCATCCCCTCCAACCCTCACTCCACTCCATCCCTCCCTGTACTACCCCCTTCCTCCTTTGCTCCCCAAACACATACACAACACAAACACAAGCAAACACACAAACCCACACCTTAGAGCTAGATGCTCCTAAAGATTGAAATCATAAATATCTTCCGACTATAACAAAATAATGCTATGCAAAGCCGCCTGCAACTTCCTTGCAATGATGACACCGTTGTCCATAAAGACTGTGATTCAGTCAGTGGAAAACTTTTAACCTCAACAAAGCAGTGATCACACCACTTACCAAAGCGTATAATTATGAGGTGGTAAGCAGAAAAAAAAAAAGAAAAAATTGAAAAGAAACAAATGAAAAAAGAAAGAAAAAGCTTTTTAAAAAAAATATTAAAGAAAAAGAAAAAAAAACCAAGGCTGTGGTAAAACAGTGACGTTAAGCCAGCATTTAAACTCTAAACATGAACACACAATAGACTTGTGTATTCCCCCTCCCCCTAACTCCACCTTCTTCCCCCTTCCCATGTTCCCTCCACCTACCCCCTCCCCTCCCCACCCCCACCTCCCTCACCCTCCATCCCCAACCTCCATTCTCATGAGAACGAAGCATAACCTTTTCAACAACTATTGTTAAACTTAAACAGACAGCTTTTGACAAAGACGCCACTACTTGTGTAGTTAGTGTTTCTCAGTCTCTGTCTCTCTCTCTCTCCTCCTCTTATTTTTTGTCGCATCCTCCATGCACCCCCCCACCCCCACCCATTCCCCCCACATCCAACCTTCCCCTCCACTCCAATGGGCTCTAAAGCCCCCCCCCCCCCCCCTTTTCACAATAATACTCAGGTTTGTATCTTCTCAGCCCCAGGCCCAACAGTCCATAGGAAACAATCAATATCAATTTTACACTGAGGCATGCCACAGGAAGAGGCACTGCAATGCTGCTGAGTCATTGGATTTCTGTGAAAATCAGGGATGCCTGTTCTCATCCTACACAGCATTTTCCACACCACATCAGTGCCAAAATTTACAGAACATCATTTGGGCTTTTTTTTCTGCAACATTTGATCAGCCATATAAACAACAACAACAACAACCACAACAACAAAACAACAACATTTTGAAATTCTTCGACAAAATTCAGGATTTTAGGAATAATTTCTAAAACAGGGAAATTCTTGAAAAGTTCTGAAGAGTTGGCAGCTATGCATTAAATGATGAATCTGTATTGTGTGGTTCCAGTCTTCCTACATGAGTCGACAATGCATTCAGCTCTCGCATAAGCCATGCGGAGCTAAAAAAATTATTTTAAAAAAAAAATCCCACCAATAAAGGCCTCTGATGGAAACCTACAACCTCCCAGCCTGCAAGTACACCATATTGACCACTGCACCATGCTATCCGGTATTTTATGCTTACTATCAGCAAAATATCTGTTGTTTACAAACACCATTTGAACTGGATAGCAGGTCAAAGTGAACAAAAACAGCTCTCTTCATTCATATCACTCTCTGGTAAAGTGGCCTTAAGTCCTCCTCTCCTCCCCCATTCCCTCCCTACCCCTTCTTTCTTCATCCCTCCCCCTCCCTCTGTCTCTGTCTGTCTGTCTGTCTGTCTGTCTGTCTGTCTGTCTGTCTGTCTCTCTCTCTCTCTCTCTCTCTCTCTCTCTCTCTCTCTCTCTCCCCCATCAAACAGGCAAGTTCAGTTCAGTTCAGTTAGGCCGATCTCCCGATCAAGCCTCTGTGACATACTCCTTCCACTTGCAACAGCAGTCTAAAACCACCAATTTAGTTCTACTTGTTTTCCCTGCAAGACTAACAAGCTGACACCTTTCCCTTGTCATACAATGATTTCTCTCATAGGAACTGACACTGATTGGAGGGTGACAGACAGACAGACAGACTGAGACAAAGGGGGAGACAGAAACTTACTAAGAAAAAGAGAAAGCCAGATAGACTGACAGAAAGACAGACAGGGGATGGGGGTTGGGGGTGGGGGGGGGGGGGGGGGGTGGGGG
>CM065715.1:26394515-26397015 GCA_033310375.1 Conus canariensis
ACATAGTCATAAAGACAGACCAACCAACCAACAGACAGACAGACACAGAAAAAGAGGGAGGGGAGACAAGGACAGAAAGTGAGATAAACATAGCAGGGGATGGAAGGAGAGGGGATGGGATGGGGGCAAACACTAAGAGGGAGGGAGGAAGTAAAGGAGAGAGATGAGGGAGAGACAGAAGTTTAGCAAGACAGAAAAAAAAAAGGAGTAGGGACAGAGACAGAGAGTGTCTGTTATTTGCCTGGGAGTAAGTCTACAGTGCTGTAGAGTTTGACTTTGAAAGTTTGACTGAATATTCCTGCACCTCTAACAATAAGAGAAAGTGAACGTTTCACTGAGTATTCCTGCACACATAGGTGTCAACCCAATTTTCCTCATTTTACGACTTCCCATATTGAAAAGTACTTTTTCCCTTATTCCAAGCCCAAAAACCTTATACATTATGGAAAACGCAAAAACATAAACCAAAATTGCTGTGAACACAATGCAATACTCAGTAGGCCTATCAGGCAGAACTTCTTCACACACACACTCACACACACACACACACACACACACTCCTTGAAGTGTTGCCCACTACCAACTCATCTACTTAGTTCATTCCCATTTCAGTGCTAAGAGTCTGTGTCGTCTGCTATGAAAATTTCTTCACCTTGCAGTTTGCCTCAGTGATTTAAGATTTGCCCGTACAAATCAGTTTTACCTGTATTGAAACTTGTATACGGCCGTACAGACCCAAAATCGTAGGTTTCCCGTACAGCAATACATGAAAACCATATTGGTTGACACCTATGTACACATCTAACAATAAGAGAATGTTACAGGCTTGTAACAAACATTTGTTCCTTCGAGTAATTTTGTTTTTGCTCTCATTTTAATTTCCGCCTGCAGTCACCCCCTCTTTGAAACTTTTTTGCCTTGACCACCAGTTGAGATGACCCTGCAAACAGCGGCAGTCTGACAGACACAACTTGCCATACTCCTATCCCACTCTGCTCTGTCCTCCCCTTGCCAGGCCCCCCCCCCCCCCCTCCCCTCCCACCACTCCTTTCCTTGTGCCCTTATCTCTTCCCTGCTAATCATTGCATCATCGTTCTTCTTCTTGCTTCCTAAGTGGTAAGGTTACACCATTTGAGTCATCTGCTTGACAAGAGTTTGTTTCAAGAGCTTTTATTGGCTGTGAGTGTGTTTAGGCATTAGTGTGTATGTGAGTGAGTGGATGTGTGTGTATGTGTGTGTGTGTGTGTGTGTGTGTGTGTGTGTGTGTGTGTGTGTGTGTGTGTGTGAATGAGTGTGTGTGTGTGTGTGTGTGTGTGTGTGTGTGTGTGTGTGTGTGTGTGTGTGTGTGTGAGAGAGAGAGAGAGAGAGAGAGAGAGAGAGAGAGACATAGAGCACATTTGTTTCCCTATCTAATCAGGTGAAGACTTGCTTCCATTAAAGATACAAGATCCTCAGAAGTTTTCAAGTCTTCAGAAGGTTCTGAAGTGGAAATGAAGTGCCACAAAGTACAATCACATAATTTTCTGTCTGGGACATGGCACTACAAGAATCTGGGATTTTTGTTTTACAAAAAGAAGCAAATGTTGAGACTGACATTTTTTGCCTCTACAGTGACAAAATCAGGTCCATTCATAATTTTCATTTTCAAGTCCTGTTATGCAATGCAAAATGAGACAGAGGGTAACAATCAGTCCTCCAAAATATGCAACCCCAGAATGTGCATGTGTGTGTGTGGGGGGGGAGGGGAGGGGGCATGTACGTAAGAGAGAGAGTGACAGACAGAGACAGACTGACAGAGACAGCGGTATATTTAAGCACTGATACAGTTTTCTTTTACATTCACTCATTCAGTCCACGCATCAAGTCAGGTCTACCATGGAAAGCAGATAAAACATATGGTTCATGCAAGAATAACTGAATGTCTATGGACAGACACAGGCAGCCAGGCAGACAGGAAAGAAGACAACAGAATGCTACAACATGAAACAACAGGAGGCAGTTTGTAAAAAAAAAAAAAAACTGTCCATAAAATGAATAAGATGGATACAAATAAATATGTTACATGAAAGTGGGACATGGAGAAATGGGGGAGAGAAATAGCACCCAAGTATCACTAATACACTCCATTCAAGTACAATAGAGGAAGCCAAAGACAGGGAGAGAGAAAACCAAGAGACTGAATGCGCATGACAGAGTGCATGAGACAGAGAGAGTGTAGGAATGTGGAAGAGAGAGAGGGAAGGGAGACAGGCAGAGACAGACTGACAGACACAGAAAGACAGACACAGGGAGACAGAGATAGAGAGAGGGAGACAGGCAGAGACAGACTGACAGACACAGAGAGACAGAGATAGAATGAGGGGGGAAAGAAGGAAGGGAAGGAGGGTGGGCTGGGAGGGAGCGGGAGCAAGGGAAGTAGAGAGAGAGAGAGAAAGGGAAATGGACAGAGAGAAGACAGGGAGACAGGGAGAGAAAGGGAGAGAGAGTGAGAGGGCGGGGT
>CM065715.1:26402015-26417015 GCA_033310375.1 Conus canariensis
AAAGTTACAAATTCTCTGTATGTTAGTTTAAGTCACTTATCTACTGTAGATGTACACTGCAATGCTCAAGCTTTTAACTCTCTTGTCACGAACAGATGCTATAGCGTTTTCCGATGACGTTACGCTTCCATACGAACGCTATTACCATTTCAGCCTTCACCGATTTTTCATGTGGTGGCAGCGTGATCAGTACACGGCAGCAAGCTATAAATAGTATCGTCAGCATTCCTTTGTGCGCCTGCACAGTGGTTTCGCGGCACACCACCACCCACTTTGTCTCAGTGGCTGATTGACCAGACCAATCCATATGACTCACTAATCTGCATAGAAACATGGCGTCTCAATCAAGTTCTTCTGCAAATGTGTTGGAGCAAAGTCGAGCCCGTCAGCAACGTTTTAGCATTCCTGAAGTTATTGAAATGCTACAAACGGAAGGTTCAGACATTGAAGAAGGGGATGACGAAGCTGATGAAAGTGATTCCAGTGAAGAATTTCGAGAAGAAGAGGAATTTGACACCGACTCGTCTGTGGAGCTCAGTGATGATGAAGGTGAGAGTGGGCCACTTCACCACGCAAGCGGGGTGTTGGCGTGCCGTGAAAGACTGGGGATCTGAGTGAGCAAGAGTTCATTGGCTTTCCTTTACACAACTGGCGCAAAGATTCAAGTTTTTTTCCCAACAATGCCTCCTTTTTCTGGTACTTCTGGCCTTCGTGTGTCAGCTGAGTGCCACGCCCCCATTTTTGCATTATTCCAAGTTAGCTAGTGCATAGCAGGCATGTGATTCATATATCTCATTTCATTTCCTGGAGTGTAACTACCTTTTTTTCAACTGATTTAGTGTATTTACTAGCTTTTTCTGCTGGATGTGAAGCTATGGACCCACTGGCTGCGCAAGAGTGTTGTGAAGCACCTGAAAAAAAAAAAACTGGACATTTTTTCACCCTCAAGCACAAGAAATCATATGAAAGTGGGAAGTTTATTCTTTTGTATTCTACTAACACAGTTTATGAATAACACTTTCTGAAAATTTCCTTGAGTTATCTCTTGTTTTGTATTTTTGGTGATTTTTTTACTAACCAATGGCCTGTCCACAAGGGAAAAACAAGGGACAGAACTGTCCGTCCCAAGTGAGTTAAACTGTCGGTCTCAACCTGCAGAACCATTTGCCAGAGTTTAACAAAAGGTAGAAACTAGCTCAACCTTTTAGATCTTTTCGGAAAAATTCCCATTTCTTCAGAGATTAAGATATATGTACAAAACTTTACTAAACTTCATCAACTAGCCAATACCAGTACTTAAAGACATGAAGTTGAAGATAAGGGCTTATATGGGATATAGTAAGGGGCTGGGATGGTGGTTAATACTTTCCAGAGGGTGCGGCAGAGCAACGTTGCTTCCCTGCAGATGCGTGCACAGCACGTGCTTACAACCGTTGCAGACGTGCAATTTTCACACTTTTTTAAATCTTATTTTACGTCTCCTAATATAAACCTAACAAGCAATTGTTATATATCAATGGAAAGGGTAAAGCGCGAACTTGGTAATGAGCACAGAATTAAATACATTTGGGGTAAAATAGCAACGCTACTGTTACAGGAACAACATAAGTAAAACGTAGGAGAACACAATCTTGTTTACGTTTGGTTAGTATGACAACAGCAAATGAGGAAGAGAAGGGGCATAAAACTTCGCTCTTACTTTGAACAGATGCAGAGAAAGCCTGAGGTATTCCATATGTGTAATCCAAGTGAATTCTTTTTTTTTTTATGAAATTAAATCATTGTACACAGTACACACTTTTCACTGTTTTGGCTTCAGATGATAAGACGTATAAAACTATTAAATACACAGAGCAAATAAATCAAGCTCAGATTCTTTTCAATAAACTTGTACACCCTTACCTCCCTCATTCTCTGAACTACTTTGCTGAACCAGTTCTAACACCATATGTCATTCTCCTTCTGCCCGATATGTTGGTAAATCAGGAAATTCCACATGTGCCTTCCCAGTGCCAGACGGGTCTCTTTGTTAGGACTACTCTGGAGTCACAAAGGTCATTGCTAGTGCATGTAAACTTACCCTTCCAGTGGCTAGAACCCTGTTCTAAATATTTATGGCAGCTGCATCCCCTAGACAGTAGACGAGAGAACATGGGAATTTTTTAGAGTTGTGCCGTCAAAGAGGCACGGCACGTCCGGGCAGTACAGCAGCGCTGCCGTCACCACGGAACGGCTCGTCGTGAACAGGTCGACTGAGTTGCCGTCACTATCGCACGGTGTGTCGTGAAAAGGTTAAAGTAAAGGAGTTAAAGCAAAGGAAAGAGAAAGTGCCAGTTTGTGTGTCTGTATGTGAGAAAGAACATGTGCACAGAGGTGCCAAGGCCTAAAAAGCACAAACTGTTACATTTCCATTTTCTAAGTCTAGCATTCCTAATCTAAGCATAGCACTCAAATGTGCTGTCACGTGTCAGACTCAAGAGCATTTTCAATACACTTCACTCTGTGCACGACATGAGAAGACGGACTACAAAGGCAGAAATCTCACTAGTTATTGCATGGTTTTGACTTAACCCTCAATCAATCAAAATGGCTGACAATGAATCGATAAGGCAGCAAAATTGTGATCACCTTCTACAATTTTTCGTTTCCTTTTTCTTCCTCTCCTTACTTACCACTGCCATTTTTCTTAACAAAATAAGTTTACAGTCTATAAGAGGCTTTTTTATTTTGTTACTCTAAATTTATGCTTTTGGCATAGCAGTTCGTCACAAAGTGTGGCAGCGGAGCATTGTCAACAAAAAAAGCATGGTACTTTGAAACCCTGTATCTATATGTGCATGTATTTCAGTGAATGTGTTTATGTGTGTGTGTGTGTGTGTGTGTGTGTGTGTGCGTGTGCGTGGGTGTATGTGTGTGTGTGTGTGTATGTGTGTTTGCGTGTGTGTGCATGCATGAGTGTATTAGTGTGCATCTTTGTATGTGAGAGCATGTGTAAGGGAGGGTGTGTGTGTGTGTGTGGTGTGTGTGTGTGTGTGTGTGTGTGTGTGTGTGTGTGTGTGTGTGTGTGTGTGCAAGTGTAAGAAAATGTTTCTTCCACAAAAATTTACCTTATTCACGATACGGTTGGCAAATATCGAAGGCCAGCTCTGTCTTTTTTTGTGGAAGTTAAGTGTAACCAGGGCGTCCACACCAATGGATGCATAGTTGTTCATGACCACCTCCTGTCACATGAAAGCATCAGCTATCACAGATAGTGCACATCCTCAGGTCGTCTAAAAATGATAAAGCTTCATATCCACCACAAATTGGTATACATTATGCATAGCAAACATATCATTTTCCACATCACAGGCTACAGTGTACTATGGAACAAAGAAGAGGCGGAGGAAAACAAACGCACATGAACAATTCCTATGCACTCATAAAAATGAATCAGCAACATCTGAAGAAGAAACAAACAAACAATGAAAAAGAAAAAAAACAGGAAGAAGAAAGGGGAAAAAGAATGGAGAGTTATAAATGAAAATCATGTCTGCAAGAGGGCTTTTAATGCCAACATTCAGTGTTCAAAGTCTGCCAAAACAAGTGCAAGAACTTGTCTTCTGCTATCAAATTTGTGCATGCTGGTCTCGCAAAATCAAAAATTTCACTGAAATCATTAAGTTAGGATGGAATGAGATTACAAAGCTGAATTTGCCAACAGCCTATCACAATCTATTACTTCAGTGATAATTTTTTCCAAAAAATCAAAGGGTCAGACTCAACGCGAAAAACTTGTTTCCAAATTTTCAAGGGTCTCAAAAATATTTAGGGGGTCACACTTTATAACTGCCTGTAAATGTACTGAAAACCACACACACACACACACACACACACTCACACACACACACACACACACACACACACACACACACATACATACACACAAGCACATTCTGACTGGCTCACACACGTAAAAACACAGAGAAAAGATCAGACAGAAATGGATAAGAGGTGCTATCAACAAAGTTGACAAAAACATTCCACATTATCCTAAACATTACTTATTCAAATTCATGTTCCTACGTTAATCAAGTGTTAACTAAAGTGAATAAGTGTGAACACCTACACTATCTGGATTTTAACAGTGAAACTTGATATGTGGGATGTCCTCTGCAATTATCATCACAAAATTTACACAATGTGAACCAATTCGTAAGTACTGAAGCACTTTATTATTTGGCCATATTCCAGTTGCCTTGCAATGATCACCGGGAGCCCGGCGACAAACAAGAGGCAAGTGATGAATATTCGTAGAACGTTTCACAAAAACTATGTTGGTTGGCCACTCTTCCACAGTCTTAGGTCCATAACAGAGCCATTTTCATTATCCAAACCAGTGGTGTCGCATAGATCACTTGACATTAGTTCCATTCACTGGATGATCACCCGCAAGCCACAGATGAACCGCAGAGTTTGTCTCTAAAAAGCCAAATTACATATGGTTGTCCATGGTGTTAGGGCTTGGCCGAATCACTAGATCTTGTGGTCCAATCATAGTCTTGGGTTGCCCAATTTGATGACTCTTGTCGGTTATAATTTTTCCTCCCCTTCCCATCCCCCCTTCCTGCTCCATCTCACACACACACCCCACCCCGCTTCCACCATCTCCATCATCCTTTGCTTTCAACCGCTTGAAATCCGTTGAAGAAAAATGAAACGAAAATAAAAAGAAATGTCTGAAGTTGGGACTGACAGGGGGGCCTTTAGAACTTTCAACGCTCTCCCTAATGAGCTATTCCAGCAGACAGAAAGCAGTGTGTTTAACCTAAATGAACACCAAATGGTAAGGACAGTTTGACTGTTTTAGAATCCTGACATTGCTTTGCTTCATCACATGGTCACCTATAAAATGTACATCTACCACAAGAGTGATATTCTCTCGATGTTCCCAGTACACTAATGAGGCACCATGCCAAATTTGCAGACCATCAGACAACTGTGGATTTGTACAACCAACAACAAAGACAGACTGCAACAGACACAGATACATTCACAAACAAACAGAAAAAGAGACATGCAGAAAACATCTGATATATTTGATAAGTGATTCAGCATATTCCATTGTTTGTTTTACACAAAAATTAACTCAACAGACAGTTCCTGTAAACGTATAAGAACCTACCTTGCGTGGTCGAGCAAACCCAAAATGCTTCATGTGGCGGATATCAATGGTCCACCTGAAATCAAAACACACTCTTCTCTTTGTCTTATTTTCAAAAACTTGTAAACGGAGATGACGTAATCTGCAAATATTCCAGTATTTCCATCAATCTGTGTGTGTGTGTGTGTGTGTGTGTGTGTGTGTGTGTGTGTGTGTGTGTGTGTGTGTGTGTGTGTGAAAACTTATTGCAAAATCTATGGAAACCATGTTTTAAAACATTTGTACATAAAAGGTTGTAAAGTGACAACTCTTAGTTAACCCCTTCACTGTCACAGTATAATAGCACATTTGAATAACTGTGTGCCAAGGTAAAATTCTGCTTTTTTGGGTAGGTTCAGTAAAATGGTTACTGCTCACTTATTTCTTGACAAATCTTTCAGATTTTTGGCATGTTTTGTTGTTATGCATTGATCTATAATGTCCTGTAAAAATGACTTGATTGTGTTGATAATTAGTGTAGCAGAAATTGACATAATTATCAAAATTTTACCAAAAATAACAGTTTTCGAGTATACACAAACACATTGTGCCAAATGAAATTAGTCAAAACACTGAAAAAGTGGTCCTACTATTTATTCAACGTCAGCACTAAAACATGACAGTCATATAAATCCTAAGGAATATTGTTCTTGATGATAATCTGCTCATAATTGGGGGTACTATTTTTTAGGTAAAAAGGGGCATAATCATGCTTTTCATGGTATGTTCACTAACATGAACATTACTCATCCATTTATTGAGTTATTTGTTAGATATTTTGTGAATTACTTCCTTATACCCTTGTTTACAATTTCACATCATTCTAATTTGATTTTCTGGTAATGATGATGGTTCACACTAGTAACATATGATAAAACGGTTTTTGTTTTGTTTTCAATTTGATAGTTTTAGAACAATTTAGCACATAAAAGCCCACTAAACACAGCAGCAATACCTTTTGGTGTTTGCTTAACAACATTACAAACACCTGGGATTCATATTGTTGTCAGTGAATGTCCCTCTGTGTTACAATCTGTATGTTACTGGAGGTACCCCAATTCTACTAGAAAGGGGCATAATATTACTATTTGGGTAGGTTCAGTATCTCAATTACTGCTTATTTATTTGTTGATATATGGCTTAGATTTTATGGCTTCTCTTTCCCTATACCCCAAGCTATGATGCTATATAACAATAATCTAATTTTGTTGGCCATTAGGGGATGGACATGGATATAATGAATGGTGGTTTTACAAAAAGAACAGTTTTCAAGTTTACAAAAACAAATTGCATAATATAAAATCAGTGAAAAGAATGAAAAAGTGGTGTGACTAATTATTCAACATCAGCACTAAAACATGACAGTCATATAAATCCTAAGGAATATTGTTCTTGATGATAACCTGCTCATAATTGGGGGTACTATTTTTTAGGTAAAAAGGGGCATAATCATGCTTTTCACGGTATGTTCACTAACATGTACATTCCTCATCCATTCATCGAGTTATTTGTTAGATGTTTTGCAAATTACTTCCTTATACCCTTGTTTACAATTTCACATCATTCTAATTTGATTTTTTGGTAATGATGATGGTTCACACTAGTAACATGTGATAAAACAGTTTTTGTTTTGTTTTCAATTTGATAGTTTTAGAAGAATTCAGCACATAAAAGCACACTAAACACAGCTCAACAACATTACAAACACCTGCGATTCATATTGTTGTCATTACAGTCAATACATGTCCCTCTGTGTAACAATCTGTATGTTACTGGAGGTACCCCAATTCTACTAGAAAGGGGCATAATTTTACTATTTGGGGTAGGTTCAATACCTCAATCACTGCTTATTTATTTGTTGACATATGACTTAGACTTTATGGCTTCTCTTTCCTTTTACCCCAAGCTATGATGCTATATAATATAACCTAGTTTTGTTGGCCATTAGGGGATGGACAGGGATGTAACAAATGGTGGTTTTACAAAAAAAGAACAGTTTCTGAACACATACACACGTTACAACACATAAAACCTGTAAAACACTGACAGAAACTTCTGTTAGTGTTTACTCAGCATCACTGTAAGTATACAGTGTGGTCCAAATTGTTATAGTATAATATTTATTGGTGAATGTTCTAAAATGACAAACCATGGGGAAAAAAAGTCTGAAGAAAAAATTAACAATTGTCTGTTGAAAAGAAAAAAGAAAAACCCACACACACATTGTATGCATTTGTTATCACACAAAACACTGTAGGAACTGTGTTAGAGTTTCTGAACAAGTACTTACATTACTGCTACACTGTTCTATATAGGATTCCATCACTTGCCGTACGAAGTCTTGGACATAATCCTCAGGTTGACTGCATTCCCTGCTTCATAATTTTAGGAGACGGTGCTCTTTTTTTTTTATGTCTGTCCAAAGTGTGGTTCAAAGAAACACACATTGAGATTCATTCTATACTCCACTTGGTCTTCTTTCACTGATGGCACTCAGTCTGGTCACAGCATTGACAAAATCATGAACACACGCACAGGTGAGAAAAAAACAACTGTAGAATGGGAAAATAAACTTCCCGGAACTTTTCATGCAGATGATCCAGAATGGGTTGAATCTTGTAGAGCTGGTCGTACCCTGGATCACCTTCGACTGGCATGGCTGCATTGTCCTTGAAATGCAGAAACTGATGAAGAATCTGAAATACAGAATAAAAGTTTCAAGATAAGTAAGCAGATCCACAATTGGGCACACCCACCCACACACACACACACACACACACACACACACCACCCACACACACACACACACACACACACACACACACACACACACACCACACACAGTAAGCAGACCCACAATTGGGCACACACCACACACACACACAATTCACACACACACACACACACACACACACACACACACACACACACACACATGTACACATATGCACAAACATGCACTTACAGTTTCACACACACATGAATGTAAAAACACTACAATGGTACAAAACAAAAAAACACTGCTGTGGATGAGTGCTTCTATGTTTTACAAAATGAACAAACTTATATGCAAAACTTGCATACAGAAATAAATAATGCTTACACACACACACACACACACACGCACACACACACACACACACACACACACACAGTCCCACCTATCCATACAGTCATTATTTGCCATAATTATGTGGTTTCAGTAGGAAATAGGGCAAAGAAGAGAAATACAGAAAACAAATAGTAAAGGAAATAAGAATCAAGTAGTCATAAAAAAAAAAAAAAAAAAAAACAACAACAAAAGAAAAATAGAGCTACTTGCCTGAAACTGGTTTCTGGTCATGAAGGAACTGAAGACTGGAACTTTGTACAGCCGAAAATTGGCGCAGTTGACTTTCAGACCAGGATTCCCAGTGAAAACAACAGCAAGGTTGAAGGGCTGTGCACCTTTCTCGCCATTCTTTGATCAGCTGTTGCTGACCACGCCCCATGCCACACCCACGGCCGCTTCCATGGGACCCTCACCGTCGTCCTGAGCCCGTACCCATCCACGACCCCGTCCCTCAAGACAGGAGGGGGTGCAGTGCTCGTTGACGGCACGCGTTCAGCTATTTCCGCTTCGTCACTCACGCTAACGGCGCTTTCTTCACTGCTGTCTTGTGTACAGAACAATCAAGCCACGTCATCACCAGCACTTACCTCCGATAAAAGTGGATGGTACTGATTCCCATCTGTCTGCTCCTCATCACTAGTATCAGTATCCGATCCTCAAAGGTCTTCTTCATCACTATCTTGATACTTTAGAACATCATCTAAAACATCAAGCGCAGTGTAACGCTTGAAAACGGAATGTGTCGACGAAGTGTTAGGTTGAGCTGCCATCTTGAATATGCTTATCAGCTGATACCTCTCAACTCGCAATTTGCATATCATGTGGTCAGTTGTGCGGTCGCTTGAATGAAAAGGGCCAATACCTTGACATCAGTAGAAGAAGTGGAAACATTTTAGAGGGTCGTCTCCCAAGTAGATTTTTCTGCTTTCTGTGATGAAGTTACTACGTGGCGTACTTGTATACGGGCGTAGCGATTTTTGGTTTTCACTATGAACGGCACTCGTAGCAGGCATGGAATGAGTTAAGAATGTTCAGAGAATTCACACTAAGGGCAAAATGTCACGTATCATCAATATCAAATCACTTTTACATTGCTACATACACTCCCAATCCTTTACACACTCCACTCATGCATCCAGTAAAAAAGAAAAGAGGGGAGGAGGGGGGAACCACCATCACCTGTCTAAGACCACTGGCTTGGCTTTCAGCACGTTGTCCAGAATATCAGTGACCTCCACATCACCAGAGTAGCCCTCTCCCCAACCCAGAACACGGGACAGGTCATTACCCGTGCCCAGAGGCAGAATGCACACCCTGGGTGGATTCTGAAAGAACACACACATTTGTAAACAAATAGGTCAATGAAATCATCATCACTATGGCCTAACTCTTTGTCAAATAATCATATTCACATCTAAACATTCTATAGATGAAACATATTCCATATTGAAAATGCTAATGCCCGGAAGTTAGGAGTCACTCTCTGCTAACCAATACAGACTCTTGAGTGATCTATAATGGAAATGCTATTGAGGAATTGTGAATATCCATTGAAGGAAAATGTTGCACAATCTAAACCAACATCCTTCATCAATAAGTGAAAATAAAAAGCAACTCTAGGTTGAAGACTGTTGAGGATGGATGGATGTAAACAATTGCTGACTGATACAACAGCAAGATAAACGAAGCTGCAGATGGAAGATTTCTGAGAATGGATGGAAGAAAATAATTACTGACTCTTACGACAGCAAGGCAAAAGTTACAAATGGACAGTTGAGGATGGATGGAAAAAAAGAATTATTGACTGATACGACAGCAAGGTAAAAAAAAAGTTGTAGATGGACTGTTGAGGATGGACAGATGAAAATAATTACAGACTGACATGACAGCAAGGTAAAAGAGGCTGCAAGTGGAAGACTGTTAACCCGTAGAGTGCCTTTAAGCCGTCAGCTGACGCCGCATTAAAAATGCTTTCCCAGTGCCTATGGGCCGTCCACTGACGTCATGCATTTTTCTTGAATTTTCATTCGTTACTATTTCTATCAACGGACTTAAATAGAGTGTGCGTAGTAAGCCTTATATGTCTGTAGTATTAAAATGATATGTAAATGACCACACGTGAGGGGAAAGCCCATTTATTCTCATCACTGACTGGATGACCAGCCAGCACTTCGTCTCGCTTGCAAAGATGGCGGCGCAACCTTCGACAAGCGCAGCGACCAAATCAACGTATTTACACAGCTGAGCAGGCTCTGCTAATGATTTTTGACAAAGACAATAATCTTTTATTCAACGACTCACTCGAGCATGAAGGTGAGATGATGATAGTGATGGAATTGCCAACCGTATTCGTCAGTTATTGTGTCGGGCTGTGTGACCTCAATGTGTGTTCAGCTGACTGGTTTGCCAGCGTCGAACGAGCTCGCCTAGTGTGTACTCTGCACTGCGTGCCAGTGGTCAGTGACGTGGTAGTCAGCGTGAGAGGGGAGCGCGGCCTGCTCGCGGCGCGGCACAGGGCAGAGGAAAAGGTAGGGGAAGAGGAGCAGTGAAAGAGAGGGTTGAAGTCCAGCAAGGGGGCGTGGTGGGGAGAGGGGGGCGTGGTCGTGGACTGACCTGTCTGCATAGAGTGTGAGCGTCTTGATAGACTTCTAAACTGTTTTACTTTCATTTACAGGTGTAGTGTGACAATACAAACTTTATTTTCAACTTTTTTGCTGCGTGTTCTTGTTTGGATGTGAAGATGTAGTGGTAAATACATATGCTTTTGATCGTGCAAAAAAATCTATCCAAATCTAATTGTCTAAATACTTTTTTATTATCAAAATTAAAACAAAAGAAGCCCAGATTCAAAATCTTCATTCAATTTCCTTCAAAAATCATATATATTTCATTGTTATATCTTTTGTAGTTTCTGAGCTAGAATTTTTTGTTAATTATTACCCCCAAATCATTAGATTTCCCTGGCACTGGGAAAGCCTTTGTTTGTAACATTTTCAAGCAGCTTCAAGCAGCGAACGGGTTAAGGATGAATGGATGAATAATATTCATTAACTGATGTGACAGCAGTATAAAAGATGTTACACCCATGAAGATCTTGAATAAGGGAAGTACTTCGCATCTATGTCTTTGACTCATGATGGAGAAAACATTTGTTTTGTGCTACAATGGTAAATTTGAAATCTTTCATCAAAAAGTATGTAGTTCTGTTGCTATCTCATCATGTTTATACTGTGAAAAGTGGTATTGAACAACTTGCATTCTGACCTATTCTTCATCTAATTTGGCACTGAAAAATAAGATGCGTAAACATCTTCATGTCATCATAGACATATTCTCTCTCACAACACACACACACACACACACACACACACACACACACACACACACACACACACGCATTCTCATACATCCACCACCTAATGTAAAGAATTCTGAAGAAGAATAGGAAGACTCTTCTGAAAAAAATTCACTATGGATCCTTTCATTTCTTGTGGTCACAATTTACATGTCTTTTCTGGAAACTATGCAACAGAAACACTTTCTTGCACTGATATTTATATTGATCCACGCAACAAACAGAACACCAGTTAACCAAAAATGCTCCATGACCTACGGTATATCCCATAATCAGTTTTGAAGCAATGAAAGTATAGTAAAGAAATTCATATCATGTTGATTTCTTTTCTTTTTTCTTTATCTTTAGATACATTAAATGCAAAGGAAATTTTAAATGATAGATGGCCAATTCAACAACACTGGATATAAAACCTCAAGGAAATGAAATTCATATTATACTAGACAGACTTGCATGTCAGAACATGCATTATCAGTTGCCATAGTCTTCAATTTAACAGTTACAAAAAATGATTAAAATGAAACAAATCATTTTCATTAAATTTGTTCTCAAGGCCCAGTACTCCACGTTCCAACTTGCCTCCAATTTCAGTTTCTCGATGGCATTGAGGACCCATCCAATGGTACCATCTCCACCACACACTAGCACACGGAACGAAATGTCTGGCAACAGACGACACCATTCCAATCCGTTCTCTGGTGAGATGTCATGCACATCTATCACCTGGAAAAAAAAAACAGTTGGAATAGTCTGTAAGCAATATTGATTACTTCAGCCTCTTGACTGAAAGTGATGAGCCAAGTCGAGTCAGGTTTACAGTTCTAAGCCTCTGATAACACTTACATCAGTTACAAAAATCATATCAGATGTGACAAAAATGACCAACAGCTGTGAATTGGCCTTGTCAACGTTACATTTTCAGTGACTACCTATGGAACTGATTTAAATTTTTTTTTTCTTGATCTCTCTGCCTTGGTCCAAGAAACTTTAGACATTTGTGACAGTGCAAGAGAAAACCAAATCTATACAAATTATGGTTTGGCATCAATAATGTCTAACTACAATCACTGAAGAAAAAAAACTGCATGAAATGGAAACCTACTATCTATAGTAGTTTTGATTTCACTGTAATTTCATGTTTGTATTACTGAACAGTCGATAAGTGGGAAACTAACTTAAGACCACAGGAGTCGCAGCATATGGCTGCAGATCTCAAACAATATGTTGTGAGCACACAGGCATGCCATAAGAATGCCAAAAATAAACTTTGGGGCAGTAGGTATAGTATGTGGCCCTCCATTTTTTCTCTCGTTTGAATAAGTTTTACGTGCATTTATCTGAGATGAAACAGTTGGGAAATTCAGGTCACTTTTTCAGACAGTGGGTCTCACAACTGACTATAAACATGACAAGCATTTGAATTTCATGTTCATACTTTGGGTGTACATAAAAAAGATAATAATGAATCTAAAAATGGCTTTATTACAAAACTGCCATTTTAAGGATCATTAACCAATGTTTACCTGTGCTCTGAAATGAGCTGCATGAATTATACCTGGTTTTATCATGCACCATCACATTTTGGCCTAAACAAATATTCTGGCATTAGCAAAAATTATTATTTGTCATTCGCCCAAAGAAGTCCATCTATTTTTGCTCTGTTGACATATTTTCTATTGAACCAAGGTAAAACAGAAATACCCCAATATAAAAAGCACTATGTACAATTAAAAAAAAAATTCACCTGTAAAAACAAAATCCACTAATATTTCTGTTATCCACATCCAATTTTTTTGCGCACTGTCAGTCATCAAGTCATCACTTTAGTATTGTAGCTGTCCGAACCATGCACTAAGTAAACAGGTGGAGAAGTCATTGATTTAAACGGCAGTGATATAGATGAGTCCCATCCCACACCACTACACCCCGATTTCCTCTTCTCCTCAGAGGTTCATACCTTTAACTGCAACAAAGCCATTTTGCTATGTCTTCCCTCCTTATAATATTAAGCTACAAGTAGGACCGTGGTGGGCCTAGTAGTGAACTATTGTTTTCTTGATCAAAGAGTCCTGCATCCAACCGTTTGTTGAGACAGCCAGCTTATAACAGATTTTCTCATCAGAGTCACAATACGTGCAGACACCAACTCCCTCCAACTCCTGATGAGATTTTCATCCTTACTCGCTTTACATTTATCCATCCACTTGTACTATCAAGGGCACTGTGGGAAGTAAGAGCGCTCGATCTGCAGCCAATCTGAAAGCCTGTGTTGGTTAATACCATAGATCATCAGGGTTTCCTTGACATACCTGATCCAGGTCTTCCTTGGTCTGCCTCTGGCCTTGTAACCAGAAAATCGTATACTGTGTGCACTATGGGCCAGCTAGGAGATCAGCACTCATGAGAGGAGACCAAACCGTTTTACCCTCTGCTGTTCTATGTCATGAGGGATTGGTGTTGTTCCCACCATTTTCCTAATCTTTGTGTTCCTGATTCTGTCATGCACAATCTTGTTCACGGCTCTCCCAAAGTGGCTGACCTCACAAATTGTGATCTTTATTTAAAGGGATTTCTTCAAAGTCCAGGTTTGACACTGGTAAGTAAGCGTGGGCATGAAGATGAAGTGATCAGCTTCGCTTTTGTTTCTAATAGGATGTTTGCTTCTGGAGGGGGGTGAGCCGGTAGGTAACTCATATTACTGGCCTTGTGTCTCAGTGTGTGCTCTCATCTCAATTACCCTGTTGAGCCTTCAGTGAAGACTTCCAAGAGGCTGAACCTGCTCAACTGCTTTAGTTTTGCCTCTTCTACATACACACTGGGTCTTCTGCAGACTTTCATTACCTCTGTCTTGCCAATACTGATCTTCATGCCATACACTGTACATATATGGCGTTCAGGTTGATGATGAGCTCCTGAAGTTGTTCTTTTTCATGTGCAAATTACTGGTCATCAGCAAAAGCGAGTTCATTCAGTGCGTCTGGGTTTGGGTTTGCCTCTTTTGTGATATTGTCCATACATATGATGAGCAAAGGGGATGACAAGACACATCCCTGTTTCACTCCAGATGTGATCTAAAACCAGTTTGAGAGTCCCTCTTGTCTTGGGTTCTGACAGCACTTAAGCTATTTTGGTAGATACCCTGGATGTTGTCCAGGAGTTGACCTTGCTCATCATAGCACTCTAATGCTTGCCACAGAAGGTCTCTAATTTTAGTCATGTCCCATAAAAACAACAAGCATCACATTAAATCCCATCCCATCATTTGCAGAAGAAGACACAGTATACCAGATGGACAGCTGACGAACAAACAAAAACATGTATACTGGTCTCATGTTTAAGGATCATTCACGA
>CM065715.1:26419515-26424515 GCA_033310375.1 Conus canariensis
GTCCTAACTGTGCAAGTGCACACATTTATTCATGTTACTTGTTAACACTTTGACTTTACAAACAGTGGTACACAAATCTCAATTCAGTGAATAAGTAATGTTTAGCAATATCCGGAGTACTTTATTAACTTTGTCATTAGTTCCTCTCTTCCATTTCTGTCTCTCTTTCTCTGTGTGTTTATACATGTGTGAGAGCCAGTCAAAGCACATGCATGCGTGCGTGCGTGCATGAGTGCATGTGTATGTGCGTGCGTGCATGCGCGGCGTGAGTGGCATGCGTGCGCGCGATTTTCATATTTTCAGTATATTTTCTATCAGTTATAAAGTATGACCCCAAAATGTTTTAGTGACCCCCTGAAACTACGAAAGTTTGGAAATGAATTCAGCGTGTTGCGTCCAGCCCTCTAACTAATTTTTTCTTGGAAATAGTTATCTTTGATAACAGAACATTGTACTGAAAAACAAAGTTTCTCTTATTTCCATTCAGTAGTTTTCACTTAAGCAAAGAAAAGTATGCCAATACATTGACTGGAGACAAACAAATCTTAGCATAACATTTCAACACTTTTTCTTAGGCAGGAAAGGCATCAGACTCTTGTTGAAAGGTTTAGGATTTGATATCAGCTGAGCTCTGTACAGTCAGCCTGACATCTGTGCAAATTCCAGTCACCCCTTATTACTTCAGATGTAAGAAACTTTAAACCAAATTCCTGTGACTTGAGTGTGTCAATGTATGTTTAAAAAAATCTTGCATGTTCAATCCCATTCACCTTTCAGAAAGGAGCAGGCAGTACAGATGCATGGCATGAAAATTAAACACATCCACGCTGGTGTCAGGCTTCTAATTCATCCCTGAAGACCAAAAAGTTCTAACCATATAACAAAGGGAAAACAGAGAACCAGAAAGAAAGAATTTTTTCCAACATTGTTATTGATTATAACTGATCCCTTTCACATTATTCCAGAGTTAAGGTTAAAAAATTACAACATTAAACACCACACAAACATGATGCTACAGTAACATCAAACCGATACGCCCGATACTTTCAGTCACCCAAGTTTCAAAGTAATAGGTGAGCCAACCTCACCTCCCCAGGTCACAGACATTCAGCCGGCAAGCACAATGCTCATGCACTGTCTGTCGACACCAGCAGCACTGGAGATCACACAGCTCTGGACGAACCCCACACTCTTCTCCACATACTTTGCAACGGCTGCAGAGGGGAAGATTGCCTTGAACCCAGTGATGATGGAGCTGCTCCTCTTTGGTGGAAGAGGGTTTGCATGGGATCCTATGATACAAATTAGGAAATCAGTATAGCCAAATGATATATTTAACACACAGTTTGGTAAGAAAAAAATGAAATAAAATAAGCAGAACTAGATTACAGAGCAGATCTCCCAATTTTCAAAACATCACAGCACAGCATACAGGACATAATGTTAATTGAGCAGCTATTGTTGAGATTTGAGATCTTTTCCTGTTCAAATACTTTTACAAATTATTCTTCTTTAAACCAGTCGTGCATATGTGCACGCATGCATGCATGCGCGAGTGTCAGTGTGTGTGTGTGTCAGTGTGTGTGTGTGTGTGTGTGTGTGTGTGTGTGTGTGTTATTGTGTGTGTGTGTGTGTGTCATTGTGTGTGAGTGTGTGAGTGAGCACCTGTGTGCCGGTTTCACAATGTGTGTCCGAGTCACAGTGAATGTAGATGAGGAAGTGCACGTGTATGTCTGTTTGTGCATAACCCATTTGGTTACAAGCATGTGAACGCGTTTATCGTGACCATGCATAAAATTCGTCTTTCTGACCATGCTTACATTATACTTGTGTGTGCATGTGTATGTGTGTTCATGTGCATGCATGTGTGAGTGGATTTGTGCACACTCATACACACAAATGGACACTACAACACAGGTCTTACACAGGTCACAACAAAACGCTTCATTAAAAGGGTGGTGGTGACACCTTGGGTTGTCCAGCAACAAGTTCCAGACCTAGGTCTCCATGGTCATCTCTGGGAACTCTTCATCAACATAGAAATTTTCTTCTTCTTTTCTTCTTTCCCCACCTATGGGTTTTGGACTAAGTCTTCTTCCTGAAAGGTACAAGTCTTCTTTTTTTTATTTTCTCACCCACCTCTGGGTTACTGACTCAGTCTTTGTTTCTCAGCTTGTGTTTGACGCCTAAGCCCTGTGTTAAAGACCTTGCTTCCACTTCTCTTGCCCAGACCAGTTTCTTTCAACCCTAATCTATTCTGCTCATTCTTCTCTCTTCCACACAACAGTGTTGTTGTTCTCCTCCCCTATTCTCATTCTCCACTAAGTTTACATAAGGATGTAAACAAAGAATCTCCCCTGGGCTATGCATTTGTCCATGTTGCTTCTCCACCACTTGTTCATATCCACACTAAATTCCTCTATTCTTCGGGGGTCACTTTTACACAGTAATTATCCTGCAGTCTGACAACAGTTACACAGTGCCTTACAGCAAAACTGACTGAACAAGCAAAAGACTCTTGCTCTTCAAGTGCATGGGGTCTGCCTGGTTATTAAACAACTTAGCTGACTGAGCCCCTAGCATCCATCTGATTAGCACTCCGAGGTCCGAAAGGATAATTTGTCTCCCTTTCACTATCACTAAGGTTCGAACTCAGGAGGGGTCTCCAATGCCTTTGATGCCTACTATCCCCTGACAATAAGGTACCCAACGACTTCAACCTCCTTCACACAGTTTCAACATCTGTGCAAGGTGACAGCACTATAGTTATTGGCCAATGACCCGTTTCTCCACCATGCTTGAAATTCTTGTCGTTTAAAACCTGTCCTTTGTGAGAGATTTTGCTCCTTTGACAGTATGTCTGTATGTGTGTGTGCATGCACACTGGTTTCATAAACATGTGTGTGTGTGTGTGTGTGTGTGTGTGTGTGTGTGTGTGTGCGCGCACGTGCGTGAGTGTGTGTGTGTGTGTGTATGCGCGCGCGCGTGAGTGTGTGTGTGTGTGGCATCTGTATACAGTGTGCATGCATAGATAACTCTATGTGTGTGTGTGTGTGTGTGTGTGTGTGTGTGTGTGTGTGTGTGTGTGTGTGTGCATGTGTGTGTGTGTATGTGTATGTGTGCATACATATGTAAGGCTTGGATGTGCTATCTGTATGCATGCATCTATAGATAACTTACGTGTATTCCAAAACCAATTAAGTCCATTCACACACCTGTTGTTTGCCTCCACCATGACATGGTCATCAACACAAATTCCACAGGAGTCACACTGGGCACCATGGACAATATGAACATGTTGAACATTGCAGTATGTTGGGGTGGTGAACATATCCAACATGTAGAAGCGGTGTCCCTTGTGGATATCATACACTGGAATCTCATAGTGACGCAGGCGGTACTTGCGGTACCAGCGAGTGATGAGGATTAGTACAGCTAACATGGACAACATGGTGAGTAGTGTGTAGGAAACACTTTCCATCTCAGGCATCTACATCATGTCAGAAACAAAGAAGAACATGTGGAAGTGAATCTCTGGTTGGTAGCACACATAACAAACAATATTTTTCATGACAATTATGTTGAAAATTGAAAATGAATTCAAATTCTGTTCCTCACATCCTATTCACAAACACAAAATTCTGCACTTTTTTTCCCCTTCTATCCTTACTCCCATGTTTCAAACATTCAACTATAACAACTGTTAATAGACAGTAAAAATATTTTGCCCGATTTCATACTGCTGAATTCATTTATACTTATTCTGCTGTATCAGTTTTATCACTGCATGCATTATTCTTGTGTGTCAGAAGCTTTGTACTACCTTTCTGAAAACAAACAAATTCCTGAATCTATTCATTCGAGACTGATGACAACCTGTGGTCAAAATGACAACTGAATTTTTTTTCAAGGGAAAAAATTTGTCTTTTCATTGCTTTTGCTTCTAAATATCACTCTAAATTCTAATAAGGAAACTGTTGTGTACATGAATCCATAAGATAATAACACATTTCATTCAACGCCTAGATGTGCATGACATGAGAAAAAAAATAGTACTTTTTCTTCTTTTCTTTTTTTTTCAAAGTAAATGTTGGCACCCCGGGGTATTAAACCAAGTTTTGAGTCACCCCATCCCACTCCACTTTCGTGTCGACATCTTTGGACAGCTTCTTGAACTGTGAGAACCCTTGATCAATCATATGACACAAGGAGGAGGAGGGGGGGGGGGGGGTATAATCTTGGACATTCCTCTGACTGAATGATACCAGTTTCATTTGCAAGTTCTCAACGAATCGCGAAAATTACCAAAATCAGAATCAGCGGTAACAATCGATCTGTTGACAAGATGTGGTTCATTCCTTACCTTTTTGCGTGCAAGCTGCAGGTAGTACAGAAAACTTTACTAGCGCTAATTTAAAGTGCTCATGTGCACGACACGTGTAGCTGTTGGCTAAAAATAACAGATGAGCCACAAATGACCACTTTTGTCTTGAACGACGCCATGCTGGATTTGTCTTCAAAGGGAAACTACGCTTCTCTTCTTTTATCCTTCCCCCCTCCCTCTTATACGTTGAAATCAAACTCTGTGTGTGTGTGTGTGTGTAGGAAGAAGAAGAAGAAAGGGGATGGGAGAGAGAAGAGAGAGAGAGAGAGAGAGAGAGAGAGAGAGAGATGTGATTATTACGTTTACTTTTTCTTGTCAATATTTTATGCTAAATACTGCATCGGATTTTGATTTGACAGTAACAATGCATCAATAAGCCAACAATAAACAAGACACACATTAACATTGTGGAGTTTCAATGCTTTGTGAGAGTACATTATAGAACTTGCACATGGTTGCATATGCATGCACTGACATATTGTATCCATAATAGTTGAATGCACTGACACAGCGTTTCAATAATAGTAGTAGTGTATTTTGAAGCAGTAACACTTATAGACAGCAACAATCACTTTGAGAAGGTAAATAAAACGATACTGTTGATGATGATTATAAT
>CM065715.1:26429515-26489515 GCA_033310375.1 Conus canariensis
TTGGTCAGCAGGCCAGGTCTCTGCTCTCAGGTTATGGCGTGTTGGACAGTCCTGTAGAAAGTGTTCCACTGTCATTGGGGCTGTACCGCAGGGGCACACTGCAGACTCGCCAATGCGGAATCTTGTGAACGTGTGATGGCGTAGCCTGGAGTGGCCCGTCCTCGGCCTCACAATGTCTACTTGGTCTGGTCTGGTAGGAGGTAGTAGGCGTCTGTCCGGTTTGTAATCTGGATGTAGCTGAAGCCATCTTTTTCTCTGCTTCTCCTTGATGATTGTCTTGGCCTCTTCGTAGGAGATTTCCTGTTCCTCTTGTGGCTGCTGTTCTTCCTTCGCCAGTCGGTCTGCCTCCTCATTGCCTGCTATGTTGCAGTGTGAGGGTATCCACTGAATGATGGTTAGTTCAGTGGCCCTCTGCAGTCTAGCAAGGGCAGAGACAAAGGGATTGAGGTCCTTGTTCTTTGGGTTTTGTACAGCCTGCAGTACCGACAGTGCGTCAGAGAAGATGACGACTTTTGTTAGTTTGGCCTCTCTATTCGCACACAGTGTCTCCGCTGCTCTCTGCAGTGCATCTGCCTCAGCTTTGTAGTTCGTGGAGAATTTGCCGGTGGGGATGGCTTGTCGGACGTGTGTTCCATCCTTCAATGTTAGGCATATTCCTCCACCTCCATTTCTGGTAGCCTCCTCTGCTGAGCCGTCTGTGTATGCATACGTCCACAGCGTCTTGGGATATGCCTGCTCCATATGGTCTAGGGCCAGTGCTTTCTTCTCCGATTCTGACTGTGTGCCCTTTGTGAGAATGCCTGGGATTGTCTCTGACTTTCGGAAACTGGTCCCTTCTCCAAGCGGGTACAGAGCTGTGTGTTGGGATCTGCTTGTTCCCTTGCTGTAGCAGTTCAGGGTCCTGCCTCTCAAGTCTGCGAGCGTTGTGCACAAAACTGCTGCGCTTCAGTCTGCACTTGGTTGGCTCCGACATTCTTTTGTTCATGGGGTGATTCTTCCATCCTCTTGAATTTGGCAGCCTGGGTGAGGACTATGGCATCTGTCCTGCTTTCAAGGCTCTGAAGACCTGTCATTGTTTCCATGGCTTGGATCGGAGTTGATTTGAGAGTGCCAGTGATGATCTGGACGCCTGGTTCTGGACCTTGGCACTAGGTTGGTTTTGGCTTCTGTCCCCCAGGCAGCTGTACCATATTCTAGGACAGGTCTCACTCGTCCAAGGTATAGTTTCTTCTGGATGTTGTGGTCAGCTCCCCAGGAAGTTCCTGATAATTTCTTCAATGCCAGACGTAGCCTGGCTCTTTCTGTACACTTGTTGATCTGGTGTCTCCAAGTCATCCTGGGGTCAAATGTAACTCCTAAGTAAGTGGGTGACTTATCCTGTGGGAGGACATGACCATTCACCTGGAGGCATGCATTCTGCTCTTTTGTAGCCAGGCTGAAGATGGTGTATATGGTTTTTCTGGCATTGATGGTTACGACCCACTTTTTTGTCCATGTCTCGATCTTCCTCAGGGCTTCCTGGATCCTTACAGTGGCTGTTATGTACTGCTCAGAGCACCAAATGGCAAGATCGTCTGCGTAGATTGCACCATGGATCCATGCAGGGATGTCATCGAGGATGTCGTTTATGAAGATGAAAAGCGTAAGGGAGAGAACTCCACCTTGTGGGACGCCTTCCTTCATGGTCCTCTGTCTGCTTTGGTGCCTTCTGTTCTGTACCCAGGCTTTTCTGTTGGTCAGGTATTGGCTGATCCAGTTGTACATGAGACCTGAGATACCGTACTGGTGCATCTTCAGCTTCAGCCCATTCTTCCACACTTTATCAAAGGCCTTTTCCAGGTCGATCCAGACTGTAATGGTGTGCTTCTTGTCTTGTAGTGCATCCTCTACTTCTTGCGCAATGTAAGCGACCTGGTCTTCAGTGGATCGGTGTTGCCTGAATCCTGCCTGCTTGTCAGAGATGATCTCTTTCTTCTCCAGGTACCATGTCAGCCAATTGTTGACTAGCCTTTCCATGAGCTTCCCAAATGAGCATCTGACTTCGAAAATCCTTAGTGTCAACCATACGATCATGGAAAAGTTGGAGTTTCAAAAGAATAGTGTGCATAGATCGATCCTTTCTCTATGACCTGCCCGAAAAAGTTGGTAGAGCATCGGACTCGTAATCTTGGGATTGCGGGTTCGCATCTCCGCCAGGCCGTTTCGGTACAGGGGGATTTTTCCCTCGGAGTTAACATCGGTTCTAACTCCATTCCCCACACAGTCCTTCGAATGAAACTATAAACCGAGGTTCAGTGTGTGAACGCACGCACATCTTGCACACACGTAAAATGCCATCACCACTTCGGAAGAGAAGGCCAGTTTGGCCGTTGGTATGGATGACACGTTGCACACAGCATGCACCTTCCCCGAAGTTGGAGTATGGCTGCCTTAATGGCGGGATAAAAATGGTCATACACACAAAAGTGTCAGAATAATCAACATGATGATTGTGGGCACTGAAAGAACTGTTATTGTCTCCAATGCCCCGTCTCTAGTGACATTGGTCTGCCGTGCAAATAACTCGGTTCGATAACTTCCTGTAAATACTTTTTTTCTTTTCCTAATTTTTCATTCCTGTTTGTTTTGTACTATCCCTTTCATGCCTTTACCTTAGGCCTACCATTTCAGCGTGCAATTTATCGCCATCTGTATATGATGCATCACCTTGATGTCTCTTTATCTCTTTCAGTAGAATCCTTTTTTTCGTATCATTTTCCTCGCATCCATCAGTGGCATTTCCACGCTGCTCATTTCAGCACCTCATACATTGCCACATTCAGTCTCGCCCTGTCGTGCTAGCGCTACCAGTCCCCAGGTTACCTCAGTTGTGTTATGTGGTGCTTTTTATGATCAAGTACATGCAGGAAAACATCGAGATCTATACTCGGAGTAATAATTACTCAAGTAGCCCCATCGTGGGTGAGCATTCCATTTTTGAAGGCGTAGCCATCTAGTGACAGCCCCCATGAATTCTCTCTCTCTCTTCTCTCTCTCTCTCTCTCTCCCCCCTCTCTCTCTCCCCCCCCCCTCTCTCTCTCTCTCCCCCTCTGTGTGTGTGTGTGTGTGTGTGTGTGTTTAGCTTCTTGCAGGATGGCTTACACTTGGTCTAGATCCCAAACTGGTCAGATGAGAATCTGGTGCGGTTCACAATCACCATGGGGTAAATGACATGGCCATTAGCACTAGGAACGGGCTATTACTGCACCAGTGCAATTTTAAAATGCACCGGTGCGATTGAATATTTTGATTTGCACCTGGACAATTGTCAGTTGCCCCGATGACTTTCACACGAAGTAGGTACTGGTTTGTGTGTGTGTGTGTGCACGCGCGCTTGTGTGTGTAAGAACTTCTAGTCACAAGTTTGTCATTTGTTGTGACAGTTGTCAGTTACCCCATTGATTTTAAAACGAATTTGTCACTGTCATGTGCGCGCACGTTTGTGTATGTGAAAGAATTCTTTTTTTTTTGTTACTAAGATGATTAAAGTAAGGAAAAGTCCCACTGAGTTGTACTCGTTTGTCTGGGTTATCCCGTTCGATCTGCCTGAGTGACGGATATCTTTATTCCGAAAACACTTTGTGGGTGTAGAGCAGAACATGTACCAAAAAGCAGTGAAGTATACGATGGTGAAAGAGCTCTGGTCTCAAGATTTACCATGTACTCCACTCATAGCTCAATATTAGAAACTACAGGAAAAACGCCATATGAGCTCGTGTTTTGATAGGAACCATGGGAGACCATACATCGTCCTGGAAACGCTTGCAAGATAATGTTCATGGAGAAACTTTGCCAGATGACTTTAGAACAGCCTCGTTTAGAACATGTAGGTGTATGAACAACTAACCCAGCAGCAAGATCGTTATCAATTGAGACGTAATTATTGGACCAGTCTGAACCAACACAAGACTAGTAATACATCATAGTGACGGGCAGTATTAATACAGACTTGCTTTTTTGTGTGTTTCTACAGGACGTTCCTCATCGCTTAAGGCCAGTTTTAACACCAAGACAGGACCGGACTCGGTGGGAACTAGGCCAGTCCACGTCACAGCAGCAGCATGCTGCATTACTGCGCCGAAAGCCTCGGTCAGAATGGGGCCAGAGCACTTCCAGCCTCAGTCAGCATTGGACCAGTCGACTTCGGCACAGAAGCAGCTTTTCATACAACTAGACTGTGTCGGATATTGGAGGCACTCGTGTCATCACTCGACCAGCCGACCTCAACATGTCATTTGTTTGTTGAGGCAAGATTTCATTTTTGTACCCCACATCTAACCCAAATATCTTTTTAAATGGAAAGCTTTTATTAACGTTGCGTTTAAATTTCTCAAGTATTCCCCTTACTGATCTATCCTTCACCTTGAACTGCCCGCTGAGTTGAATGATGCACATGTATATGTGTGTGCGCGTGAAAGAGCAGAGCGTGTGTGTGTTTGCAGATTTTCTGTTTTGTAACATCATAGGCCTACATTTTGCCCCTTTACTTTCCATATTCAAGTGTATAACTATAAGCGCGGGTGTGTGCGCGCACGCGCGCGTGCGCGTGCGCGTGCGTGCGTAAATAAGTTGCTGTGTGTACGAGTGCGATATGGTGTGTATGTGTGTGTGATTTACTTGATTGCTGGTGTTCGTGTGTTATGCTTTTGTGTCATTTTCTGTTGAATCTAACTATTGCTTATGTCTGTATACATTCATCACCAATACTACTTCTGCTGCCACCTCTCTCTCTCTCTCTCTCTCTCTCTCTCTCTCTCTCTGTCCGCCTGCCCACCCCCACCCCCCTCTCTCTCTTCCCGCCTGTCTCTCTCTCCCCCCCCCCCTCTCTCTCTCTCTCTCTCTCTCTCTATATATATATATATATGTGTGTGTGCGAAATGCCAAAGTGATGACTGTACTCGATATGGATTTTATCGGTGAAGTTGCGGACTAACGTATATATTTCCATCTCATTGCAGCGCCGCACGTTCTGGTTGACTTCAACAGTTTTGTGAAGTCATCACGTCATTTGTTCCTTCCAAATGCATGACCAGTCAGTCTGACAGACCCGTGAATATTTCTTTTTGGTGACTTAATCTCTTACCACATGCTAATCCTTGAGGATGTTTGAGAGCCTTTGCAATTTTTAACATTTCATTCGTACATCTGGCTCTGTTGAGATATGAATAGAGACGTGCGTCTGGCGTTCAGACCTGACAAGTAAGTCACTCGCCCGGTAATGGTGCTGATGCCGAAGTGTTTGGGAAGTCTATCCAAGAGGGGTTCTCTGGCAGTGACTGTGTTCTTAAAATGTGAGGAGGCTTTTGTGACTTTTAACTGAGATCTTTGATTTTTGTTTTGTTTCGTTTTGCAGATTTCTCGTAGTCCGGCATGGAATAGTGTCTCCTGTGAGCTGGAATCACGTTGTGCAGCACCTTCCTTCATTGTAGCTTCTGTGGGACACAACAGAGGGTGTTCAGAAACTTTGGTGCCCAGGTGGTTTGTTTTATACGTGGGTTAAAGGACAGATCTTGTCTAGAGTGGCGATGCTGGTCAAACGTATTTCACCTGTAAGTTTATCATATTCTGGCGCAATGCATCTATAATTATTGGCAAGGCTGGAAGACATGCAGGACGATGTGATGTTGAACGTCTCTATGGATGAGGATTTGAGGGTTTAGTGTAGTCAGAGACGTGTAAATAGTACGCACGTGTCTCTGAAGTACGCACATCAAATGGTTTGGATGAATAGGTGTGGTTTTTCCATGCCATTTGTTGTGTGGCGAGTTCAGTGTAGTCAGACGTGTTGATAGACGTGTCTCTGAAGTACGCACATCAAGTGGTTTGGATGGACCTGTGTGGTTTTTCCATGTCATTAGTTGTGTGGTCAAGTCAGCTTGACGAGGCGCTGTTTGTTGGTGCTTGTCAGGCTGCACATTGCTGGCAGCGGAGCGTGAAGCGCAGCCCCACTGGCCTTCCCGCCTGACACATGGCTCCTGTGGTTCCCAGTGTCAGGTATCTGCGTAACAAAGGTGCAAATCGGTGTGATGCCAGAGGAGACGCTTCATGACAGACCTAATCATGTAGTGTTACCTAGTGATCACCTGGTACCCTCCGGTATCCCTTGTTGTGCAGAAAGGCTGACATGGCTATCACATCAGTGGTCAGTGAAGGGCAATCTGCATTCTGTGGTATTGTCTTGTCTGCGGTGTGCTTGCTACCAGTTTCACATTTCACATCCATAGAGATCCTTCAATACCACCCCTGGTTTTTCAGTTTTGTCAGTAAACGTGTGCTTTGTTGGATCAGTACATGAGCTAAGAATACCTGAAGGCCTGACCGGAAAAAATATGTTAGTGTATTCATGCACAATTTTTTTTGTAGCCTCTGGGATGACCACTGCCACTTATTCTAGACATGACCGCCTTTTCCTGATGATTTTTTAATCAAGGTGATTCTGTGTGGGTATCCAGAGTTGTTGGTCGTCTTCAGTTGTGTTCCATTGATGGATATCATTGCAGAAGTTTCCGTGCATCATGGCGACAGTTAACAATGGATCTTTATCTTTTCAAAACAGATTACGGGGCAAGAGAATTTGAGGCATCGGTAAACCAATCTCAGCGAGCTTGGCACCAGTCTCCTAATGTGTTAGGAGAATACAGTCATTTGAACGAGAACTGTGCCTTTGTGGTTCTTGGCATGCCTGACAGTTTCTCGAGAATAAGTATCCTCAGAGCTTGACCCATTCATTGAGGCAATGCATGTGGAGTTAATAGCAAAGGTCTGCCTTCTGGTTTCGTTTCCAAGTTTAGATCCTAGATGGAAATGGTTCAGATCAAGTGTAAAAGATGGACAGGAAAATACTGAGATCGTGACCTCGGCTTAGTTTGTCATATACGCCATATATTGGAATCGTTCACCGCCGTGTCATGCTCTCTGGCCTGTCATTTGTACAAGGAATAAATGCGTGCATGACCTCTGGAACAGTTGACGTCAGTGAAGATGCCAAGGAACCACGTTGATAGCCCTGAACAGGTGTTGGAGTCCTGTGACCAAACACGTGCCGTTGCCAGGTATGTTGACCACGATTCATTTTTTTTCAAATGGTAAGCAACACGGGTCGAATTTTCCTGTTCTGGTTAATGTTGATACACATTACAAAGCATATAAAAATAACGTGCAATAAATATTGGCCTCTACTTTCTAAAAGCTATTGGTTGCAAAATACTTTCAAATCCACCAAAAGAGAAATACAAAACTTGCATTTCTTTTCATATAGTGCACATATGTAGCTATGCATAGAAAATTGCTCATCATTACATATTTTTTGTTGCCATCTTATCTCTCGTGCCCTCTCAGTTCCGTTACTGTTTTGGCAGTGTGTAACTGGTACAATAGACCAGTTATGTGTGGGAGGGAGATATAGTCCGTCTTTCTTTTGCCAAGTAGTGGCATTTTCAATTTATGGATGAAGCAGTTAGATGTATAGTGTCAAATTCTTGATTTGAAGTACATGCCAGGATATTAGCTGTATCGCCGGCACACCGTTTCACACCTATGTTTTAATGTTTTGTCATTTTCGCACTGTCTGACAAACGTGTTGAGCTGATTGATGGGGTTAATTGCTTTGGCCGTGCCCACCAGCGGCATTCTCACATGTACACGGTAGGCTCACGCTTGCTGACCGCGAGCTCTGACACAGATTCCCTCACCTGCAGATCTCCCAGCGTCGTCTGTTGAGAGTTATCGGAACAAACATGGTGCAAGATGAGTGAAATTGATCACGTGACGCAGTGTTCGAAGCTATTTGGCATTCGTCACGTCATCGACATCTAGGCTGCTATCTATTCTACGTTGCTGAAAGTAAGCAGCTCATAATTGAGAAAAAATGATTAAACTTGATCGTAAACGTTAGGTGAAGTAAAAGAGAAAGATGCAGCCAACAGTGCGCGTGGGACCTAGAGAATTACTGACCTCTACTGCCGAAGAACCTAGCTGGGAGCAATCCTGCACAACCTTTGGAAGCCTGCGCTTTGTTCACGAAGGGTGCAGGCACGAACAGAGCATTCCATTAAGGCGCCAAGGGACCTAATGGCTCCCTGGCAGACACGACAGAACCTCTACTAGAGCGTTTCCATGGATGTACCATCCCATGTTTCATGACTGCAGAGCCCACCTGTGAAAAACGCCATCAAGCATCTGTCGTGTGCATTCCGCAGCCTCAGTCGTTGCTGTTCTGCTGACAGATGAAGACGGCACAACTCCAGAAACGGCCAAGCTTTATCCATGAGGTCTTGCGTGCCCTCGGAAGAGAATCCTGGGTTACAGTGTTTCCCAGGACATTCTGTGTGGTCAGTGGGCCTTTCCCCAAAGTCAGTCGAAAGGCAGCCGAGAAGAAGATACACTTGAAAGTGCGGGTAGGACCCAAAGCAGTACTGTCCTCAGCCGAACAAACCAGCGGGGAGCAATCCTGCAACACTCTTGGAAGCCTGCGCTGTGTTCACATAGGGTTCAGGCATGCAGAGAACATTCCATTAAGATGTAATATGTGGGTTTTAACCAGCCCATAGAGGTACCGATGTCAGATAGGTTAACTTTGTGGGTGAACTACGTATACCCTTGCGTTAACCAGGCCCAAGAGGTGCCGACGTCTGAGTTGTTAACTTTGGGTGAAGTGTGTATATCCTCGCGTGAACCAGGACCAAGATGTACAGATGGCTGAGCTGTTAACTTCGGGTAATGTGTGTGTATCCCCGTGTGAACCAGGCCTAAGATGTACAGATGGCTGAGCTGTTAACTTCGGGTAATGTGTGTATATCCCTGTGTGAACCAGGCCTAAGATGTACAGATGGCTGAGCTGTTAACTTCGGGTAATGTGTGTATATCCCCATGTGAACCAGGCCTAAGATGTACAGACGGATGAGTTGTACTTGTAGGGGGAAATACGTGAGCTACACGCACAGAAGTATCCAGTCAAAACTGAAACATGCCACCCAGCGACGTCATCCTCAGGAAATGTTGGCTACAACTCCACTAGGTGGCGTCATCCTTGTCGGAAGGCGTCAGTTCCCAGATTTGAACCCTTCGTTGATCAGCCTTACCACCACTGATCCTTACCGCGTATCACTTCCATTCTTTCCTGCCCTGCTCCCTGTTTACATGAAATTTATGTCCTCCTCCTCCCCCCCCCCCCCCCCAAAGCTGTTTTTAGAAGCAGACTTTATTACTGAATTGACCTAGGCAGTCCGTGCAGTTTTTCAACATAGTGGTAGAACCATCAGCAAGATGGTGGACCGAGCCTCTGAAGAAAAATGCCAGTAATTCAGTAGGAAAAACATTCTGGAACTAAAGTGTCTGTTTACATTACCTTTAAAAAAAGACCCCAGTGCACACTGTTTTTGTCTGTGTTTCTGTATGACTTTAATTTGTCATAAATTCACTGAATTTTGAACATTGATTTGTATGCGTGTGATAGGAATTGGGGATCCAAGGGGCTGCAGACAACCTGGTTGAACAAGAGAAGACAACTTTGCAGGGAAGAAGGGCGACAACCAAGAAGCAAAAGCACGGCAGCCAGGTAGATCGCAACTAGGAACGAGATGACAGCAGAAAAGACGGTCACGCCAGGAACAAGATGACATCTATTCTATTCTACGTTGCTGAAAGTAAGCGGGATGAGAAAACGCTTTTACGAGAAATTTATTAAGCTTGATCGTAAATGTTTGAAGAAAAAGATGCAGCAAACGGTGCGCGTGGAACCCAGAGAATTACTGTCCTCGACTGCCGAAGAAGCTAGCTGGGAGCAATCCTGCAACACCCTTGGAAGCCTGCGCTATGTTCACATAGATTTCAGGCATGCAGAGAACATTCCATTAAGATGTAATCATATGCGGGCTTTAACCGCCCCATGGAGGTGCTGATATATGTTAACTTTGTGGGTGAACTACGCATTCCCTTGTGTTAACCAGGCCCAAGAGGTGCCGACGTCTGAGTAAACTTTAGGTGAACCAGGACTAAGATGTACAGATGGCTGAGCTGTTAACGTCAGGTAATGTGTGTATATCCTCGTGTGAACCAAGACTAAGATGTACAGATGGCTGAGCTGTTAACGTCAGGTAATGTGTGTATATCCTCGTGTGAACCAGGACTAAGATGTACAGATGGCTGAGCTGTTAACGTCAGGTAATGTGTGTATATACTCGTGTGAACCAGGCCTAAGGTGTACAGACAGATGAGTTGTTGGGGGAAATACGTGAGCTACACGCGCAGAAGTATCCAGTCAAAACTAAAACACCACATGATCCTCTGGAAATGTTGGCTACACTGTAGAAGTTTCCGGTAACATTAGAAAACTCCACTAGGTGGCGTCATCCTCGGTGGATGGCGTCAAATCCCAGATTTGAACCCTTCATTGATCAGCCTTTCCACCTCTGATCCTTACCGCCTATCACTTCCACTCTTTCCCGCCCTGTACCCTGTTTACATATGTCCTCCCCCCCCCTCCCCCCGCATGCTTGAAGCTGTTTTTAGCAGCAGACTTTATCTAATTGACCTAGGCAGTCGCTGCATTTTTCTCCACATTGGCAGCACCATTAGCAAGATGGTGGACCGAGCCTCTAGTCTGAAGAAAATACCAATAATTCGGTAGGAAAAAACATTCTGGAACTTAAGTGTCTGTTTACATTACCTTAAAAAAAGACAGTGCACACTGTTTTTGTCTGTCTTGTGTTTCTGTATGACTTTAATTTGTCATAAATTCACTGAATTTTGAACATTGATTTGTATACGTGTGATAGGAATTGGGGATCCAAGGGGCTGCAGACAACCTGGTTGAACAAGAGAAGACAACTTTGCAGGGAAGAAGGGCGACAACCAAGAAGCAAAAGCACGGCAGCCAGGTAGATCGCAACTAGGAACGAGATGACAGCAGAAAAGACGGTCACGCCAGGAACAAGATGACAGCAGAACAGACTGTTACGCCAGGAACTCGATGACAACAGGAGAGACTGTCACGCGAGGAAAAAGATGTCGGCAGAAGTCTGTCAGCCAGGAACAAGATGACAGCAGAGGAGCCTGACTCGCCAAGAACAAAATGACATGCCACACAAGGAACAAGATGACACCATTCAGACTGCTACACTCGGATGCAGGTAAGACTCATTCACAAACTGTCGTCTGTCAGCTTTGAAAGAAAACAGATTGAATTAATGCGTTATTGAATTATGAAATGTTTTTCCATGATTTACGAATTCATCATTTCTGTGCATTCATACAACTGAGAGTAACTCAAACTGTAATACCTCTATCCCGTTTTAATTATTATTGCAGTTTGAGTTACTCTCAGTTGTATGAATGCACAGAAATGATGAATTCGTAAATCATGGAGAAGAAAAAATTGTAGCTAACCACAACAGCAGACATGTAATTGATTTGGTTTATTCTGTTAATCGTCATTGACTTGTTGCCTAAATTCATTCAGTTCTAAAATCGTCAGCGTGGAGGAACAGTGAACCAACCGGCTAGTCAGTATGCGTGCGCAAACGCGCGCACGCGCACACACACGAATACCCACACACACACACACACACACACACACACACAAATACACACACCTTCTACACATTAACTGCATCGTACTACCTATCCAAATATGATTGACAGTGCTCAAGAACTGACTAAGTGGTCCATTGGACGCTCTCCTTATAGTTTTATATATTGTGTAATTGGATTTTTTTTTCGCTTAAAACAATGTTTTCCCGACATGCGTGGCTGGGGGGGTGCTTATTTGTTATTGTAATTGAATCATACAGGCATGCACATGTTCACACAGACACACGCAGACACACTCACACAGACACATACACACGCGCGCGCACACACAGGCGCGCACGCGCACATACACGCTCATGCGTGCGCGCATACTTACACACACTCGCATCGTCTGATATCACGTTTAGTGGGAAGACGTTAAACTGAAGAACAACACACACACACGATAGCGCACACACACACACACACACACACACACACACACACACACACACACACACACACACACACACACGCGCGCGCGAGCGCGCGCGCACTATGGCACGTAAAAGTACAAAGTACACATGCATGCGAATACACACTCCGCGTGCGCGCGCGCGCACACACACGTATACACCCGCGCGCACAGATACACGCGTGCACACACTCGCACAAATGCACGACATGCAGACATGCGCTCATACATACAAATAAAAATTTACGTAAAAATCCACGCGCGCACATGCACGCACACACAAATGCATGCGCGCGAACGCTTACACATGCGCACACACATGCACGCGCATGCACACAAACGCTCGCTCGCATGCACACTCGCACTCGCACACACACAAATGCGCGCAAGTGCACGCATACGCGGGTGCACACACACACATACACACACGGCTGAAAGCTTGAAGCATTGGATCCCTTGACACTTAATCAGGGTAGGATAAATTCATGTATGCAAAGCGACGCACACATACACGCACGGCTCAAAGTTTGAAGCATTGGATCCCTTAACACTTAATCAGGGTAGGATAAATTCATGTATGCAAAGCGAAGTCCAATCTTTTGGAGAAATGCCGCATGGATTTAGACAAATACGAGCAGCAGACGGACAAAATTACACTTTTTTTTTAGTTCATATGTTTAGCCAATTTTAATGGAACAGACGTGTTTACACTCAAAATATTACAGAATTAAAACTTCTATTTTGCGAAAAAGAATTCTTAGGGTAAACATGCTTAATTTTTTTTTTCAAGTTTGTACATGCAGAGCCTGAATGGAATTTACCACCAAGTACATTTCATACCACAAGACTTGCATGTCTCCAGTGAATTCACCCACACTGATCTATCCTTCACGTTGGACAAACTGCCTGCTGAGTTGAATGATGCACATATGTGTGCGCGTGAAAGAGCTGAGCGTGTGTGTGTTTGGAGATTTTCTATTTTGTAACATCATAGACCTACATTTTGCCCCTTTACTTTCCATATGCAAGTGTATAACTATAAGCGCGCGTGTGTGCGCGCACGCACGTACGTGCGTAAATAAGTTGCTATGTGTACGAGTGCGATATGGTGTGTATGTGTGTGTGTGATTTACTTGATTGCTGGTGTTCGTGTGTTATGCTTTTGTGTCATTTTCTTTTGAATCTAACTATTGCTTATGTCTGTATACATTCATCACCAATACTACTACTGCTACCACCTCTCTCTCTCTCCCCGCCCCCCCCCCTCTCTCTCTCTCTCTCTCTCTCTCTCTCTCTCTCTCTCTCTCTCTCTCTGTCCGTAAAAAAATCCATTGGAATATCCGTGGCCTAAATTCAAACTTTGAGGAGCTGCAGCTTCTGTGTCGAACTATAAAACCTTACGTCGTGGCTCTTCAGGAAACTAAAATTCAAAGCCAGAAGACCTTCACTCTTTCTGGCTTTAATATTCTTTCCAAACCTGCACAACCATCCACATTGGGACTATCGGGCGGTGTTGCCCTTCTTTTACATAAAACTTTGCTGTTTAGTCCTGTCGCTCTGACTACCCGACTTCAGGCTGTAGCTGCGAGAGTCACTCTCCACAAAACTATTACAATTTGCTCACTGTATCTGCCACCTTCTGTCCCGGTTTGTCGTCAGGATTTTGTCAGTCTGATCGGGGAACTTCCTCGACCTTTTTTGCTGTTGGGTGACTTTAATGGACACAATCCTCTCTGGGGTAGTGTCAGTTTGTCATCCAGAGGTCTGCTTCTTGAGGATGTCTTTTCCGACTTTGATTTGTGTTGTCTGAACGATGGATCTCCAACTTACCTCCACTCTTCCACAGGCTCACTTTCGTGTTTAGATTTGTCTATATGTGACCCCTCGCTGGTCCTGGACTATGGGTGGTCTGTCCATGACGATCTGCACGGAAGTGACCATTTCCCTGTTCTATTAAAACCCATACTAACTGAAACCGCCTCTGTCTCACATCTTAATTTCCAGAAGGCAAACTGGAATCATTTTGCAGCCAATATTTCAAAAGAATTCCAGGAAATTGATTTTCTTCAGAGTTCAGACCCTGCAGAATCTCTGAGCAGTACTGTGATAAGCTGTGCTAAAACCTGTATTCCAGTGTCTTCCGACAAACTCCAACTGCCCAAAACACCCTGGTTTAATTCTGACTGCCAACACATCTCAAAAGTACGGAAACGGGCTCAGCGTCGGGTATACCAACGACCTTCAGGTCCAAACGCACGAGCCCATCAGAAACTCCGTGCCAAATCAAGACACACTTTCAAAATCAGTAAACGTCAGTCTTGGAGAAACTTCTGCTCCGGGCTGACATCTAAAACTTCAAAGAAAAAAGTTTGGAACATCATCAGAAAAATCAAAGGGAAGAACACCAACCCCTCCATTCATCATCTGAAACTTGCCGATGCTCTGATCACTGACAAACAAGCTGTTGCCAATCTGTTGGCCTCCACCATCCAACAGGACTCCTCGTCTTCAAATAAATCTGCAGCTTTTTTTTAAGAAACAAACAAATCAGAGAGAAATCTTTATACAATTTCACATCAGACAACTCTGAAGCCCACAATCTTCCTTTTTCAATCAGTGAACTGAACTCAGCTTTGCAAACCTGCACTGACTCTGCCCCTGGTCTGGATGACATTATCAGGTTTTGAAACATTTTCCAGAAAGCTGTCTCCAGACCCTTCTTAAAAGATACAACCATATCTGGACCACAGGGTGCTTTCCGCCCTCCTGGCGGAAAGCCCTGACCATTCCAATTCCTAAGCCTGGAAAGGACCTAACCAACCCTTCAAACTATCGTCCAATAGCTCTGACTAGCTGCCTCTGTAAGCTGATGGAAAAGATGGTCAACTCCCGTCTGATGTGGAAGCTGGAAACCGATGGCCTTTTGGCCAGTGAACAGTGCGGGTTCCGGAAGGTACCACTCGACAGTTGACCATTTAATCCGTCTGGAAACCACCGTACGCAACGCCTTTGTCAATAAGCAGCATGTGGTCGCTATCTTTTCTGACCTAGAAAAAGCGTATGACACCACGTGGAAATCAGGAATCCTTATGGACCTGCACAGACTTGATTTTCGTGGTCACCTGCCTCTGTTTATTCAAAACTTTCTGGCTGATCGACAGTTCCAGGTGCGTGTTGGCACCACTCTCTCTGACATCCATGGGCAGGAGTTGGGTGTACCTCAAGGGAGCATCCTTTCTCCTGCCCTTTTCAGCATTAAAATCAATGACATTGTGAAATCGGTAAGCCAGGGTTCTGAGTCCTGTCTGTTCGTTGACGACTTCGCGCTGTACGTAGTTGGAGCTTCTTTCGCCAGCGCACAGCGTCGACTCCAACTTTGTGTCAACAAGATCCAACAGTGGGCCGAGGAAAACGGGTTTACCTTCTCACGTACCAAAACTCGGTCAGTCCATTTTCACAATTTTCGTCAATTTTTTGCTGATCCTGAAATTCGTCTGGACAAGTCCACCATTCTAGCTGTAAAAGAAGCCAAATTTCTGGGGGTTATTTTTGATCAAAAACTCAACTTTCTCAGCCACATCAAAAACCTCAAAACCTCTTGCCAGAAAGCTCTGAATATTCTGCGGGTCGTAGCACACACTGACTGGGGCGCTGATAAGAAAACTTTGCTGCACCTCTACAGAGCCTTGGTCCGTTCCAAACTGGACTATGGTTGTGCTGTGTACGGCTCTGCAAGACCGTCTTACCTCAAACTCTTGGACCCTATCCACCATCAAGGGCTTTGTCTCTGTCTTGGAGCATTCCGCACCACCCCTGTGTACAGCCTGTACGCAGAGGCAGGTGAACCCTCACTGTCCAACCGCAGGCTGAAACTAGCTTTGAATTACTATGTCAGACTGTTCTCGGAACCGGAGAATCCGGCCTATGACTGTGTCTTTGACTCCCAGTTTCAAAGCAAGTTCGAAAACAACCCTAACTGTATTCCGCCGTTTGGTCTTCGTATGCAGCCTCACGTGCGGAATGCAGGTCTAGACCTAGGAGTTGTGTCCGATTTTTGCAAGTTTCCAGATCAGCCTCCGTGGACCTTTTTCACACCAGAGATTCGTTTTGATCTTGCAGCTTTTCGCAAAGAGTCTACCAGCTCTCTGGCGTACAAGGCCTTGTATGCTGACCTCTGTTCGAAATTCCCATCCTATCAGAAAATTTTCACTGATGGTTCCAAGTCTGAAGATGGAGTGGCCTGTGCAGCCTATTGCCCTGGTGCTCCTCAAATACTGTTAGAACATATACCTCCAGATGCTTCTGTCTATTCTGCTGAACTTACTGCTCAGGTTCTGGCATTGACGATAATCTCACAATCCAAGAAGAGGGACTTTCTGGTTCTGTCAGATTCACTGTCAGCTTTGGAGGCCATAGCTGGCCGTATCCTTCAGCATCCAGAACTTTTACACTTCTTTGAACTTTTTACCAAGTTGAAAGCGGATGGTTACAACATTATTCTGGCTTGGGTTCCTGGTCATGTTGGCATCAGAGGGAATGAAATGGTTGATCGTTTAGCCAAGAATGCCACAACAGAGAAATTGTCCAACATGTATATCCCCTGCTCAGATCTGAAACCCAAAATTAACGATTATGTGAGAGACCTCTGGCAGGAGGATTGGAATACTCAGACGGATAACAAACTCTTTCAGATCCGTCCAAACCTTAAGGAGTTCCTCTCATCTACGTCTGGTGGTCGTAAAGAAGAAACAGTTCTGTGCCGGCTGCACACCGGCCATTCGTATTTTACCCATTCATACCTTTTAAAGAGTGAAGAAGCTCCGTGGTGCGTTCCATGTCATGTGCCACTCACAATGAAACATATTCTTTTAGAGTGTTGGGACTTGCACGATGTGAGACACAAACATTTTACAGCAGAGTCCATGAAAATCCTGTTCAGAGATGTCCCGCCTGACGTGATCTTTAGGTTTTTGAGAGAGATTAACATTTTTCATCTGATTTAAGATTTTACGGAAGAAAGATTTTTAACGAAGTTTCTGGTGCGTTTCTAGAAGTCATTTAAAGAGATGTGTACAGAAAGGGTTTTTTTTTTTTTTTTTTTTTTTTTTGAATGACCGAGTTGATTTTAACGTAGTGACAGACCTGATGTGGCCCTTTGCGGTCGGCTGGGCTATAAGCAACCTTACCTTACCTTGCCTCTCTCTGTCCGCCTGCCCCCCCCCCCTCTCTCTCTCTCTCTCTCTCTGTCTTCCCGCCTGTCTCTCTCTCCCTCCCTTCTCTCTCCCTCTCTCTCTCTCTCTCTTTCTCTCTCTCTCTCTATATGTATATATATATATATATATATATATAATGTGTGTGTTTGTGTGTGAAATGCCAAAGTGATGACTATACTCGATATGGATTTTATCGGTGAAGTTGCTGACTAACGTATATATTTCCATCTCATTGCAGCGCCGCACGTTCTGGTTGACTTCAACAGTTTTGTGAAGTCATCACGTCATTTGTTCCTTCCAAATGCATGACCAGTCAGTCTGACAGACGCGTGAATATTTTTTTCGGTGACTTAATCTTTTATCACATGCTAATCCTTGAGAATGTTTGAGAGCCTTTGCAATTTTCAACATTTCATTCGTACATCTGGCTCTGTCCGTTGAGATATGAACAGAGACGTGCGTCTGGCGTTCAGACCTGACAAGTTTAAAAGTCAGTCGCCCGGCAATGGTGCTGATGCCGAAGTGTTTGGGAAGTCTATCCAAGAGGGGTTCTCTGGCAGTGACTGTGTTCTTAAAATGTGTGAGGAGACTGTTGCTGTGACGTTTAACTGAGATCTTTGATTTTTTTTGTTTTTCGTTTTGCAGATTTCTCGTAGTCCGGCATGGAATAGTGTCTCCTGTGAGCTGGAATCACGTTGTGCAGTACCTTCCTTCATTATAGCTGTCTGTGGGGCACAACAGAGGGTGTTCAGAAACCTTGGTGCCCAGGTGGTTTGTTATTTTATACGTGGGTTAAAGGACAGATCTTGTCTAGAGTGGCGATACTGGTCAAACGTATTTCACCTGTAAGTTTATCATTTTCTGGCGCAATGCATCTATAATTATTGGCAAGACTGGAAGACATGCAGGACGATGTGATATTGAACTTCTCTGTGGATGAGGGTTTAGTGTAGTCAGAGACGTGTAAATAGACATGACTCTGAAGCACGCATCAAATGGTTTGGATGAATATGTGTGGTTTTTCCATGCCATTTGTTGTGCGGTGAGTTCAGTGTAGTCAGAGACGTGTAAATAGACATGACTCTGAAGCACGCATCAAATGGTTTGGATGAATATGTGTGGTTTTTCCATGCCATTTGTTGTGTGGTGAGTTCAGTGTAGTCAGACGTGTTGATAGACGTGTCTCTGAAGTACGCACATCAAGTGGTTTGGATGAATAGGTGTGGTTTTTCCATGCCATTTGTTGTGTGGTGAGTTCAGTGTAGTCAGAGACGTGTAGATAGACGTGTCTCTGAAGTATACACATCAAGTGGTTTGGATGGATCTGTGTGGTTTTTCCATGCCATTTGTTGTGTGGTGAGTTCAGTGTAGTCAGACGTGTTGATAGACGTGTCTCTGAAGTACGCACATCAAGTGGTTTGGATGGACCTGTGTGGTTTTTCCATGTCATTGGTTGTGTGGTCAAGTCAGCTTGACGAGGCGCTGTTTGTTGGCGCTGGTCAGGCTGCGCATTGCTGGTAGCGGAGCGTGAAGCGCAGGCCCACTGGCCTTCCCGCCTGACACATGGCTCCTGTGGTTCCCAGTGTCGGATATCTGCGTAACAAAGGTGCAAATCGGTGTGATGCCAGAGGAGACGCTTCATGACGGACCTAATCATGAAGTGTTACCTAGTGATCACCTGGTACCCTCCGGTATCCCTTGTTGTGCAGAAAGGCTGACATGGCGATCAGATCAGTGGTCAATGAAGGGCAATCTGCATTCTGTGGTATTGTCTTGTCTGCGGTGTGCTTGCTACCAGTTTCACATTTCACATCCATAGAGATCCTTCAGTACCACCCCTGGTTTTTCAGTTTTGTCGGTAAATGGGTGCTTTGTTGGTTTAGTACATGAGCTAAGAATACCTAAAGGCCTGACCGGAGAAAAAATATGTTAGTGTGTTCATGTATATTTTCTAGCCTCTGGGATGACCACTGCCACTTATTCTAGACATGACCGCCTTTTCCTGATGATTTATTAATCAAGTGACTGTGTGGTTATCCAGAGTTGTTGGTCGTCCTCAGCTGTGTTCCATTGATTGATGCCATTGCAGAAGTTTCCGTGCATCATGGCGACAGTTAACAATGGATCATTATCTTTTCAAAACAGATTAAGGGGCAAGAGAATATAAGGCATCGGTAAACCAATCTCAGCTAGCTGGGCACCAGTCTCCTAATGTGTTAGGAGAATACAGTCATTTGAACGAGAACTGTCCCTTTGTGGTTCTTGTCATGTCTGACAGTTTCTCGAGAATAAATATCCTCAGAGCTTGACCCATTCATTGAGGCGATACATGTGAAAGTGATAGCGTAGGTCTGCCTTCTGGTTTCATTTCCAATTTAGATCCTAGATGGAAATGGTTCAGATCAAGTGTAAAAGATGGACAGGAAAATACCGAGATCGTGACCTCGGCTTAGTTTGTCATATACGCCAGACATTGGAATCGTTCACCGCCGTGTCATGCTCTCTGGCCTGTCATTTGTGCAAGGAATAAATGCGTGCATGACCTCTGGAACAGTTGACGTCGGTGAAGATGCCAAGGAACCACGTTGATAGGAACAGGTGTTGGAGTCCTGTGACCAAACACGTGCCGGTGCCAGGTATGTTGACCACGATTCATTTTTTTCAAATGGTAACGCAGGTCGAATTTTCTTGTTCTGGTTAATGTTGATATACATTACAAAACACATAAAAATAACGTGCAATAAATATTGGCCTCTACTTTCTAAAAGCTATTGGTTACAAAACACTTTCAAATCCAACCAAAAGAGAAATACAAAACTTGCATTTCTTTTCATATAATGCACATATGTAGCTATGCATAGAAAATTGCTCATTACATATTTTTTGTTGCCATCTTATCTCTCGTGCCCTCTCAGTTCCGTTACTGTTTTGGCAGTGTGTAACTGGTACAATAGACCAGTTCTGTGCGGGAGGGAGGTATAGTCTGTCTTTTGCAAGTAGTAGCATTTTCAATTTATGGATGAAGCAGTTAGATGTATAGTGTCAAATTCTTGATCTGAAGTACATGCTAGGATATTAGCTGTATCACCGGCATACCGTTTCACGCCTATGTTTTAATGTTTTGTCATTTTCGCTCTCTGACAAACGGGTTAAGCTGATTGATGGGGTTAATTGCTTTGGCCGTGCCCACCAGCGGCATTCTCACATGTACACGGGAGGCTCGCGCTTGCTGAACGCGAGCTCGAACACCGATTACCTCATCTGCAGATCTCCCCACGTCGCCTGTTGAGTATTATCGGAACAAACATGGTGCAAGATGAGTGAAATTGATCACGTGACGCAGTGTTCGAAGCTATTTGGCATTCGTCACGTCGTCGACATCTATTCTACGTTGCTGAAAGTAAGCGGCTAATAATTTAAATTATTAAACTTGATCGTAAACGTTAGGTGAAGTAAAAGAAAAAGATGCAGCCGACGGTGCGCGTGGGACCCAGAGAATTACTGTCCTCTACTGCCGAAGAACCTAGCGCTGGGAGCAATCCTGCACAACCTTTGGAAGCCTGCGCTTTGTTCACGAAGGGTGCAGGCACGAACAGAGCATTCCATTAAGACGCCAAGGGACCTAATGGCTCCCTGGCAGACACGACAGAACCTCTACTAGAGCGTTCCCATGGATGTACCATCCCATGTTTCATGACTGCAGAGCCCACCTGTGAAAAACGCCATCAAGCATCTGTCGTGTGCATTCCGCAGCCTCAGTCGTTGCTGTTCTGCTGACAGATGAAGACGGCACAACTCCAGAAACGGCCAAGCTTTATCCATGAGGTCTTGCGTGCCCTCGGAAGAGAATCCTGAGTTACAGTCTTTCCCAGGACATTCAGTCAGTGGGCCTTTCCCCAAAGTCAGTCGAAAGGCAGCCGAGAAGAAGATACACTTGAAAGTGCGGGTAGGACCCAAAGCAGTACTGTCCTCAGCCGAACAAACCAGCGGGGAGCAATGCTGCAACACCTTTGGAAGCTTGCGCTGTGTTCACATAGGGTTCAGGCATGCAGAGAACATTCCATTAAGATGTAATATGTGGGTTTTAACCAGCCCATAGAGGTACCGATATCTGATACGTTAACTTTGTGGGTGAACTACGTATTCCCTTGCGTTAACCAGGCCCAAGAGGTGCCGACGTCTGAGTTGTTAACTTTGGGTGAAGTGTGTATATCCTCGCGTGAACCAGGACTAAGATGTACAGATGGCCGAGCTGTTAACTTCGGGTAATGTGTGTATATCCCCGTGTGAACCAGGCCTAAGATGTACAGACGGATGAATTGTTGGGGGAAATACGTGAGCTACACGCACAGAAGTATCCAGTCAAAATAAACATACCACCCAGCGACATCATCCTCAGGAAATGTTGGCTACAACTCCACTAGTTGGCGTCATCCTCGGTGGAAGGCGTCAGTTCCCAGATTTGAACCCTTCGTTGATCAGCCTTACCACCTCTGATCCTTACCGCGTGTTCCGTGAGTGAATGAAAGACTTGTGAGTTGATTTTAACGGGGTGACAGCCCTGATATGGCCCTTTGCGGTCGGCTGGGCTGTAAGCAACATTGTCTTATCTTTCCATTCTTTCCTGCCTTGCTCTCTGTTTACATGAAATTTGTTCTCTCCCCCCCCCCCCCCCCCCCTCCAAGCTGTTTTTAGAAGCAGACTTTATTACTGAATTGATCTATGCAGTCCGTGCAGTTTTTCAACATAGTGGTAGAACCATCAGCAAGATGGTGGACCGAGCCTCTGAAGAAAAATACCAGTAATTCAGTAGGAAAAAACATTCTGGAACTTGAGTGTCTGTTTACATTACCTTTAAAAAAAGACCCACAGTGCACGCTGTTTTTGTCCGTCTTGTTTCTGTATGACTAATTTGTCATAACTTCACTGAATTTTGAACATTGATTTGTATGCGTGCGATAGGAATCGGGGATCCAAGGGGCTGGAGACAACCTGGTTGAACAAGAGAAGACAACTTTGCAGGGAAAAAGGGCGACAACCAAAACGGAGCACCGTGAAGCAAAAGCACGGCAGCCAGGGAGATCGCAACTAGGAACGAGATGACGGCAGAAGAGACGGTCACGCCAGGAAGATGATGACAGCAGAACAGACTGTCACGCCAAGAACACGATGACAACAGGAGAGACTGTCGCGCAAGGAAAAAGATGTCAGCAGAAGACTGTCAGCCAGGAACAAGATGACAGCAGAGGAGCCTGCCTCGCCAAGAACAAAATGACATGCCACACAAGGAACAAGATGACATTCAGACTGCTACACTCGGATGCAGGTAAGACGCATTCACAAACAGTCGTCGTCTTTCAGCTTTGAAAGAAAATAACAGGTTGAATGAATGCTTTATTGAATCGAGGCTTGCTGATGATGAAAACGGGATAGAGGTATTACAGTTTGAGTTACTCTCTGATATATAAATACACAAAAATGATGTTGAATTCGTAAATAATGAAAACAAATTGTAGCTAACCACAACCACAGACATGTAATTGATTTGGTTTATTCTGTTGATCGTCATTGACTTGCTGCCCAAATTCATTCGGTTCTAAAATCGTCAGCATGGACCAACAGTGAACCAACCAGCCAGTCAAATTGCGCGAGCAAACGACGCTCGCACGCACACGCACAAATACACGCACACACACACACACAACACACACACACACACACACACACAGGCGCGCGCGCGCGCTCTCACACATACCACCTAGTTGAGTTTTCTTATGTTACCGGATGCTTCTCCAGTGTGGCCAACATTTCCTGAGGATGATGTCGCTGGGTGGTATGTTTCAGTTTTGACAGCCCCACACACATACAAATGTACACATGCACACGCATGCACGCGATTATACACTCCGTGCGCGCACATACACATGCGCGCACACACTCGTACATATACACATGCGCACACACTCGCACAAATGTACGACATCCAGACATGCACTCGTACATACATCCATACAATTACATACAACCATACAAATAAAAATATACGCACATACACACACACGCACGCACACACAAATACATGCGCGCGAACGCATACACATGCGCACACGCATGCACACTAATGTCGCCGCCCGCATGCGCACTCGCACACATACAAATGCGCGCGCGCAAATACACAAATACATGCGCGCAAACGCATACACGTGTGTGCGCGCGCGCGCACACACACACACACACACATACACGGCTCGAAGCTTGAAGCATTATATCCCTACCAGGGTAGTATACATTCATGTATGCAAAGCGAAGTCAACCTTTTGGAGAAATGCTGCATGGATTTACAATACGAGCAGCAGACGGACAAAATTACACATTTTTTTCTGAGTTCATATGTTTAGCCAATTTTAAGGGAACAGAGGTGTTTACACTCAAAATAATACAGAATCAAAACTTCCATTTTGCACCCCCCAAAAATTCTTGGGGTAAGCGTGCTTCGATTTTGTTTGTTTGTACATACAAAACCAGAATGGAATTCATCACCAAGCACCTTTCATACCACAAGATTTGCATGTCCTACTCTCCAATGAATTCACCCACCCTTTGTCAACCCAGTTTAAAGTCTGACAGCAAATTTAAATTTCATGAATGCTAGTACATTGAAATCAGGAACCTGTGTCATTTATTCTTGCATTACGAAGCGTCTTTAAATTTCTGCTTAAGATTTATTGTTATGTATGCACGCGCGCGCGCGCACGCACACACACACACACACACACACACACAACACACACACACACACACACACACACAAAGCGAATCGCGGTTTTGTTTTGTTTTTTGTTTTGTTTTTTTGCGATAGGGACAAAGTTATAATGAATTCTAATAGTACTCCTCTCTCCTCCAGCCACGCCCCTCGTCACGTACTTAAATGTGCATGTGCACACGTAAACGGAAACACATGTGCCCACACTCGCATATGCACACAAAGGCATGTAGGCGCGTGTTCGCGCACACAAAGGGCGCGCACGTGGGTGCACACATGCACGCACATACATCTCTCTCTCTCTCTCTCTCTCTCTCTCTCTCTCTCTCTCTCTCTCTCTCTCTCTCTCTCTCTCACAACACACACACACACACACACACACACACACACACACACACACAGAGAGTACGCGCTTACTCTCAAACACTCCGACGTCTATACTTGTTTTGATTTATCAATTCAGAAAGCGAAAGCAGGATGACTGCATTACAGTGCCACTGTTGGGGCAATGGGGATAGCAGAAAGCTTTCATGTAGCTCCCATATCACGTGGTGGAAATCGAATTATTGTCAAATGCCAAGAGAACACATCACAAACGTTAAACTGCCTGTGCTGAATTAGATGGGTCAGGAATTTTTTCTTTCCCACGTACAGTACAATAATCAAAGGTGGTCTTGATTTCTCATCAACAGAGGTAAAGATCTGCTCCATCAACGGCCAGAGACAACGGAAATCTACTTCAGCAGCCATGGAAAACGGAGATAAGTCACGAGAAGCTAGGATATCTACTTGAAAAAAGGGGGAGTACTGGCATCGTTTTTCTCCACATTTACTCTTTGTTTTCCATCCTCCTGTTCTTCCAGCATTGTATCTCTTGTATCACAGCTTAGTATTTTGCTTCCGGGTTAGTGTCTTTGTTTTGTTTTTGTTTTTTGAGTTCGGTGTCTTTTTTCTCATAGTTTTTGCTAATTAACATTTGGTATAATTTTCCTCCGGGATTTAAGCGTCTTCTTCATGCAAAGGACTTTGCGTCGTCTGTTTCAAGCTTAGTGTCTCTTTCATCGGCAGTTTTAGTGTCATTCTCAGTTTTCTGTGTCATCATTCGTAGTGTTTCTCTTCCTCTTTTCCTTTAAATTTCTGTCCTTTTCTTTTCCAGGTTAAAGTATCCTGTTTGATCAATGTTGCTGTTTCTGTCAGTATCCTCTGGAATAGGAATAATAAACAAGAACTGGTGGGTTTCAGATCCCTCAGAAATTGAAGTCTTTGACCCTTTCCCGGAATTTTTCTTGTGCGCGTTGGTACCTTTGATCAGGGTATCCTATGACCCATTGAAAGTCTCACATGGTGATAGCAACTGAATTCTACTACAGGGTTTGATACCCTTGGTTTATAGGGTTTGAGCTTTCTCTTTTTAAGAGAATTTGATATCCTTGTATACATTGTGTGCTCCTTTCACAAAGTTTACTTTAGTTCTATTTTCATAAGGCTTGGTGCCCTCTTTCCAAAGAGTTCAGCGTCCAGTTCATGCATTGTCTTTTCATAGGGCTTAATGTCTTCTTCCTTAATAAGATGTAGCGCCCTCTCTTCACTAGGGCTTAGTGCCTTCTTACGTGGAGTATTTTGTGTCCTTTCATAGTGTCCTGTTCTTCGACAGTGTTTTATGTTCTTTAACAGTTTTAGTGTTTTCCTCCTTCAAATTTAGTGTCCTCTTTTCTCAAAGGATTAGTGTCTTAGTCCTTTAAGAGATCACTGTCCTCTATACTCTGTAGTTTCCTCATTTCATAGGGCCCAGTGTCGTCCTTTTATGGGGCTTAGTATCACCATAGCTCAAAAGAATTACTGTCTTCATTTCATATATTCATGTCCGCCGTTTTCTTACAGACTGAATTTCTCTCTTTGCAGGTCTTAGTCTTCTTTTTTCAAGATTAAGAGTTCTTTCTCTAGCTATTCTAGTTCCTACATCAGTGTTCTGTGGAACATGGGCACAAAAACAGGGGGGTACCAGAGAGAATACTTTACGGAAAGGTGTAAAAGATGGACTCGAGCTATGTAGTAGGTCTCGTAAGTCAGGGATCTCGAACATGGACGCATGTTTACAGATCTGTTGGGGCTGAACTGCAATAGTCTTGAGGAAGTCTTCAAACCTCTTCCTGAAGTATTCCCTAGTGCGCACCTGGTACCCCCTGATTCAAGTGTCCTTAGATCAACAGAACGCTTGACATGGTAATCACTGTAAAAATGTGGATCCTTTCATAGATTGTACTGCTCTTCGTTCACAGAACCTAATTTCATCTGTCAATTAGTGTACCCTCTTGGAGGGTTTCACATCCTATCGTTTAGTGTTCTTTGATATGGTTCAGTGCTTTTTTAGATGGCTTACGTCATCCTTCCAGAGGTTTAGTTCCCTCTTTTCACAAGCTTTGCTGACCTTATTATTTAGCGCCCACCTTTCATGGCAACTATTGTCTTCTTTTCTGAGTATTGTCATCTTTTCGTATGATCTAGTGTCTTGTTTCGTATCCTTTGATACGTTTGAGTCTCCTTTCACAGGAGTTGCATACCTTCATCGGGCATGTGGCCCTGCTTTGAGTGTGGTATGAGTTTTCTCGCTTCAGAGGTTAATGGTCTCCTTTTACATGGTTTACTGTCACTTTTACATGGGTTTTGGCATTCTTCGTCCATAGGGTTTACAGTCCGTTTCTGTCATAAGGTGATTCTCCTCTGATTTTATGGAGTTAAGTGTCCTCTGTTGCATTGATTGGCAGAGTCTTCTTTCGAGATGACAGTCCTCTCTTCATGCGATTAATTTGTCTTATCCACAGCGAATGTTTCAGTCACATAGTTCATAATAATGTATCTCTATGGTTTAGTGTATTGTATCAAGAGCTGTGGTACGTGTGTGTTTGTGTTTTTAGAACTACTTTAAAGACGTTTGTGTCTTAACACAGTTTAGTGACTTATAATGTTAGTGACTTGTTTTTCGTCCGAATTTAATCAGTCTCCAGGGATCCCTACCAGTCTACCAGAGAACCATTCCATTGCATTGCTCTGGACAGCCAATATCCTCACCCAGGACACGACTCCAGGGACGGTACATTATTAAGTATGTCGACGAGTTCAACTCGAGGCTACTACAACCTTTCGGAAAACCATTACCAATGGATGCGGGAGAAAATAGGAGCCCTTCTACACCAAGCAACAGCAGGAACTTCAGTATACACTCACAACGGTAAGGGACAGAGCAAATGAAGATCCATCCTTACAGAACGGTGACTTCTTTTAGGGCAAAGACCGGGGCTGTGAAAAAATGTTGAAAAGACAAGACTGCATTGTATAATTTGAAAAAGAGGCTGCGAAAATTAACGGACTAACCTGATACTACTCCTTCTCCCTGACTGGTTACAGAGCAAGGATACATGAGCATGTTCCTGTGGAGAGTGCCACCTCAGTCATACCATGACCGTCCCCATGAATTTTCTCTCACTCGCTCTCTCTCTCTCTCTCTCTCTCTCTCTCTCTCTCTCTCTCTCTCTCCTCTCTCTCTCTCTGCTCGCTTCTCTTCTGTTTTTCTCGTTCCTCCCTTTCTACCTTCATGCATCCCCCACCTGCCTTGGCGCCCCTCCCTTCACTCGCTTCCCCCACGCTCTCATCCTTCATGAATTCCTTCCCTTTCTTATCCCTATCTAATTCACTTTTCCCGCCCATTCTGTTTCTGCCTCCATTTCTATCTCCCTACCAGTCTGTCTGTTAATCTCTCTCTCTCTCTCTCTTCTCTCTCTCTCTCTCTCTCTCTCTCTCTCTCTCCCCTCCCTCTCCCTCCCTCTCTCTCGCCCTCTCCCTTCCCTTCCCTTCCTTTCCCTTCTAGGAGCTGATTTTTCTGTAGTAGTAAAGGAAGTTGTCAAATTCAGTTCGAAAGGAATCAGAATATCGATTTTAATTTTGCGCTGACCCAACATTTTCACAGCGAATCGCTTTTTTTTTTTTCGATAGGGACGAAGTTGTAATGAATTCAAGACTCTACCTCCTGAAGCCACGCCCCTCGCCAAAACTAGAAATGTGCATGTGCACACGTAACCAGACACATGTACCCACACTCCCATACGCACACAAGTGCATGCAGGCGCATGTACATGCGCATTCAAAACGCACTCGCATGCACACATACAAGAGCACACGCTTGTGGGCGTGGGTGCACACGTACATGCAAGACGCGCTCTCTTCTCTCTCTCTCTCCTCTCTCTCTCTCTCTCTCTCTCTCCTCTCTCTCTCCTACACGCTCACACTAAAAAAAACTATCCAACGCCTACTTGTCTATCCATACAGAAAGCGAAAGCAGGATGAATGCATTACAGTGCCACTGTTGGGGCAATGGGGATAGCAGAAAGCTTTCATGTAGCTCCCATATCACGTGGTGGAATTAGATAATTGTCAGTTGCTAAGATAACACCTCACAAACGTTAAACTGCCTGTGCTGAATTAGGTAGATCAGGATTTTTTGTCTAACAAAAGTCCATTAATTAAATGTGGTCTTGATTTATCAACAGAGATAGGGTTCTGCTCCATGAACGGCCAGGGACAACGGAAATCTACCTCAGCAGCCACGGGAAACGGAGATAGATCACGAGAACCTGAGATATGTACTTAACAAAAAAAAAGGGAGTACTGACATTGTTGTTCTTCAGATTCCATATTTTTTTCTTTCGTGTTCTCCATCCCCTGTTCTTCCTGTATTGTATCTCTTGTATCGCAGCTTAGTATTTTGTCATTGGGTTAGTGTCTTAGTTGCTGTTTCTTCTGTTGAGTTCGGTGCCTTTTTTCAACTTTATTTTTTAATATTCATTTTTATTTTCCTTCAGGATTTAGTGTTCATACAAAGGACTTTGCGTTATCTCTTCCAAGGTTAAATGTCCCTTTCATCGGCAGTTTTAGTATCTTCATTCTCAGGTTTATGTGTCCTAATCCGCAGTGTTTTTTTTTTCCCTCATAGTGTCTTTCTGTTTGATCAGTGTGGCTGTTTGTTTTTTTATATCAGTATCCTCTAGAACAAAAATAAAGGAAAAAAACCGCGAGTATTGAACCCCTCGGATCCCTCAGAAGCCGTGCTGCTGAAGAAGTCTGATCCTCTTCCTGAACTGTTCTTGTGCGCGTTGGTACCTTCTGATCTGGGTATCCTATAACAGTAATAGTCAACATCAGAATTTACCTATAGGGTTGAATACCCTTGGTTTACAGAGTTGATCGTTCTCTTTTCTTAGAATTTGATATTCTTCTGTTGCATATGTAGTGTGCTCTTTAACAGGTTTGTTTACTTCTATAAGGATTACTGTACTCTTTTCTTAGGGTTTCCGAAGAGTTCAGCGACCAGGTCTTACAAGGGGTTTGGTCTCCTCCTTGCATTGTAGGGCTTAATGTCTACCTCCTAAACAGGATTTAGCGCCCTCCCTTCACTGAATTTGGTACCCTCCACACGTACAGTATTTTGCGTCCTTTCATAGTGTCCTGTTCTTCCACAGTGTTTATCTACTTTAATGATTTTAGTGTTTTCCTTCCACAAATTTAGTGTCCTCTTCTCTCAGAGGTTTTAGTGCTTAGTCCCAGAGGAAATCGCTGTCCTCTATAGCCTTTAGTGTCCTCGTTACATAGAGCCTAGTGTCCTTTCACGGGCTTAGTATCACCATCGTTCAAAAGGATTACTGTCTTCGTTTCATACATTCATATCCCCTTTTTTCACAAAGTTAATTTCTCGCTTTGCAGGGCTTGGTCGTCTTTTGACAAGCTTAAGAGTGTTTTTTCCTTCAACTGCTCTAGTTTCCTCTGTCAAGTGTGCTGTGGAACTTGGACAAAAAAGGGGGTACCAGAGGGAATACTTCCCGGAAAGGTATGAAAGACGGACTCCAGCTATGTAGCAGGTCTCGTCAGTCATGGATCTGGAACATGGACGCATGTTTTCAGATCTGTTGGGGCTGAGCTGCAATGGTCTTGAGGAAGTCTTTCAACCTCATCCTGGCGTATTCCCTAGTGCGCACCTGGTACCACCTGATTCAAGTGTCCTTTGATCAACAGAACGCTTGACATAGTAATCACGGACATATGGATCCTTTCATAGACTTTACTGCCCTTCTTTCATTGAATCTAGTTTCATCTGTCAGTTAATGTACCCTGTCATTGGGTGTAGTTGGTGTACCCTCACTGGATTTCACATCCTCTTTAGTGTTCTTTCACAGGGTTCGTTTTTTTTTTAGGTGGCTTGTCTCATCCTTCCAGAGGTTAACTTTCCTCTTTTCACAAGCTTTATTGCCCTTATTGTTTAGACGTCCTCCTTTCATGGTATGTAGCGTGTTCTTTTCTGACCTTTGTCATCTTTTTGTATGATCTCGTGTCTTGTTTCTATAGGGCTTCGTGTCTTTTGATACGGTTGAGTCTCCTTTCACAGGACTCGCCTACCTGCATCAGGCATGTGGCCCTCTTTTGAATATGGTATGAGTCTTCTCACTTGATAGGTTCATGGTTTCCTGTTACATGGTTTACTATCACTTTTACATGGATTTCAGCATTTTTCTTCCACTGGGTTTACAGTCCGTTTCTGACATAAGGTTTGTTCTCCCCTGATTTTATGGGGTTTAGTGTCCCCCTCTGGTACTGACTGGCAGAATCTTCTTCCGATCAGTCGGTCTTTTCCAGAGCGAAGGCTTCAGTCACATAGTTTATAATAATCTCTTTCTCTATGGTTTAGTGTCTTAACTTAAAGAGCTATGGCACGTGTCTGTGTTGTATTGTATTGTATGTGTGTGTTTCGAACTACCTTAAAAAGACGTTTGTGTCTTCGTAACTCAGTTTAGTGATTAATAATGTTAGTGACTTGTTTTTCGTCCGAATTTAATCACAGTCTTTGTGTTTGGCAGGTCATAAGGCTGGCCAGTCTCCAGGGATCCCTACCAGTCTACCAGAGAGCCATTCCATTGCATTGCTCTGGACAGCCAATATCCTCAACCGGGACACGACTCCAGGGACAGTATATTATTAAGTATGTCGACGGGTTCACCTCGGGGCTACTACAACCTTTCGGAAAACCATTGCCAGGGGATGCAGAAGAAAAGAGGAGCCCTTCTACACCAAGCAACAGCAGGAACTTCAGTATACACTCACAACGGTAAGGGACAGAGCAAATGAGGATCCTTCCTTACAGAACGATGACTTCTTTTAGAGCAAAGGCCGAAAATATTGAAGAGACAAGACTACATTGTATAATTTGAAAAAGAGGCTGTGAAAATTAACGGACTAACTCGAATATTACCCCTTCTGCCAGACTGGTCACAGAGCAAGGATACATGAGCATGTTCATGTGGAGAGTGCCACCTCGGTCACACCATGACAGTCCCCATGAATTCTCTCTCTCTCTCTCTCTCTCTCTCTCTCTCTCTTCTCTCTCTGCTTTTCTTGCTCCCTCCCCACATCTCTCTTCTGTATTTCTGGTTCCTCCATTTCTACCTTCATGCATCGCCTACCTGCTTCGGCGCCCCTCTCTTTACTCGCTTCCAGTCTGTCCGTCCTCTCTCTCTCTCTCTCTCTTCCTCTCTCTCTCTCTCTCTCTCAAACTCCCTACTACATCTCTCTCTGCCTCTCAAACACGCACCCATTATCTTGCTTACGCTTTACTTCTTCCCTCCATCTATCCCCTTCCCTCCCACTGTCTTCTTTCTCCTTTCTGTACTCCTCCCTCACCCCAACCATTCTCTTTCCTTTGATCTCTCTCTCGCCATTCCTTTGAGGAAATTATTTTTCTGAAGTAGTTAAGCAAGTTATCAAATTCAGGTCAAAAGGCATTAGAACATCGCTTTGAATTTAGCGCTGACCCAACATTTTGACAATGTGAATCGCATTTTTTTCAGTAGGGACAAAGTTGTAATGAATTCCAATACTATTCTTCCTCCTGAAGCCCTGCCCCTCGCCACAAACTTAAATGTGCATGTGCACACACTCGCAGATTTAAATGTGCATGTGTAGACACTCGCATGCACACAAGTGCATGCAAGCGCATGTACATACGCACTCAAAACGCATGTGCATGCACACATACTCAAAAGCATGCGTGTGGGTGACACGTACACACACATATAACAAGCTCATTGTCTTTCTCCTCTCTCTCTCGCTCTCTCGCTCTCACGCTCTCACACTCGAACTCTCTAACGTGTAAGCTTGCTTGTTTTAATTTATCCATACAGAAAGGAAAGCTGGATAGATTCATTACAGTGACACTGTTGTTGCAATGGAGATAGCAGAAAGCTTTCATGCAGTTCCCTTTCATATGGTGTAAATCAGATTGTCAGATACCAAGAGAACACCTCGCAAACGTTAGAATACCTGTGCTGAATTAGGTGGGTCAGGATTTTTTGTTTTCTTTCCCACGTACAATCCAACAATTAAAGGTGGTGATTTCTCATCAACAGAGATAAGGATCTGCTCCATAAACGGCCAGAGACAACGAAATCTACCTCAGCAGCCACGGAAAACGGAGACAGCTCACGAGAACCTGGGAATATTTACTTATTAAAAAGGGAGTACCGACATTGTTCTTCAGATTCCATATTTTCTCATGTTCTCCATCCACCTGTTCTTCCAGTATTCTCTTTCTTGTATCACCGCTTAGTATTTCGCCACTAGGTCTAGTGTCTTAGTTTCTTGTTCTTCTGTTGAATTCGGGTCTTTTTTCAATTTTTTAAAAATTCACATTCATTTTTATTTTCCTCCTGGTTTTGGTGTTATCTTCAAACAAAGGACTTTGCGTTATCTTTTCCAAGGTTATGTGTCCCTTTCATCGTTAGTTTTAGTATCTTCATTCTCAGGTTTACGTGCCATAATCGGCAGTATTTTTCTTCCATTTTCCAAGGAGTTAATGTCCTTTTCTTTCCCAGGGTAAAGTGTCTTTTATGTTTGATCAATGTGGCAGTTTTTTTTTTTATTGGTATCCTCTGGAACAAGGATGTTAAGACAACAGTGGGTATTAGACTCTGAGATCCCTCAGAGGCTGAGTTGCAGAAGTCTTCGGTCCTCTTCCTGAATGTTCTCGGGTGCGTTGGTGCCTTCTGATCTGGGTATCCCAGAACCCATTGCAAGTCTGACACGGTAATAGTCATCAGAATTGATCCATAGGTTTGTTGTCCTTGGTTTACAGGCTTGAGCGTTCTCTTTTCTTAAAATTTGATATCCTTATTGTCATTGTTTTTGCTGTGTGTGCTGTTTTACAAAGTTGTTTGCTTTCATAAGGTTTGCTGTCATCTTTTCTTAGGGTTAAGTGTCCTCCTTCCAAAGAATTCAGCGTCCAGTTCTTTCAAGGGGGTTGGTCTCCTCCTTACATTGTAGTTCATGTCTTCTGCCTAAATAGGATTTAGCGCCCTCCCTTCACTGGATTTAGTACCCTCCATACGTACAGTATTTTGTGTCCTTTCGTAGTGCCCTGTTCTTCCACAGTGTTTTACGGTCTTTCATACTCTTCGTGTTTTCCTTCTACAAATTTAGCGTTCTCTTTTCTCAAAGGATTTTGTGCCTTACACCTGTAAGGGATCACCGTCCTCTATAGCCTTTAGTGTCCTCATTACATAGAGCCTGGTGTCCTTTCATGGGGTTACTATCACCATCATTCAAAAGCATTACCGTCTTCATTTCATGCATTCATATCCCCTTTTTTCCACGGAGTTAATTTATGTCTTTGCAGGGCTCGTCGTCTTTTCACAAGATTAAGAGTGTTCTTTTTCTAGCTGTTCTACTTTCCTGCGTTAGTGTTCTGTGGAACATGGATACAAAAACAGGGGGTACCAGAGGGAATACTTTCCGGAAAGGTATGAAAGATGGACTCTAGCTATGTAGCAGGTCCCATAAGTCGGGGATCTGGAACATGGACGCATGCTTTCAGACCTGTTGGGGTTGAGCTGCAAAGGTCTTGAAAGTCTTCAAACCTCTTCCTGACGTATACCCTAGTGCGCACCTGGTACCCCCTGATTCGAGTGTCCTTTGATCAACAGAACGCATGACATGGTAATCACAGTAAACATATGGATCCTTTCATAGATTTACTGCGCTTCGTTCGTAATATCTAGTTTGATCTCACTATTAGTGTACACCCTCGCTGGGTTTAGTATCCTCGCGTTTAGTGATTTTTCATGGGGATGAGTGCCTTTCTAGGTGGCTTGTGTCATCCTTCCCGAGGTTTAGTCTCCCCTTTTCACAAGCTTTACTGTCCTCTTTCCTTCTTGTTCGGCGTCATCCTTTCATAGTACTAGTGTCCTCTTCTCTGACTATGTCAGCTTTGTGTATGGTCTTGTTTCCACAGGTCGGTGTCATTTGATGCGGTTGCTTATCCTTTCACCCGAGTCCCCTACTTACATCCGGCTTAAAGTCTTCCTTTGATTATAGTATGGCCTCCTGTTGTAAGAGGTTTATGGTCTTCTTTCACATTGTCTACTGTCATTTTTTCTTCGGTTTTAGCATCTGTCTTCCACGCCTTTTCTGACTTGAGGTTTAAGTGTGCTCTGATTTTATAGGGTCTAGTGTTTCCCTCTTGCAGTATTTAGCAAAATCTTCTTTCAAAATGATAGTCCTCTTGATGTGCGATTAACTTGTCTTTTCTAGAGCTAAGGTTTCAGTCACATTGTTCACAACATACACTTTTCCTAGGGCTTAGTGTCTTATCAAGAGGCACGGTTGTGTGCGCGCGCGTGTGTGTGTAACTACCCTAAAGGCTTTTGTGTCCTCTTCGCACGATTTATTGACTCCTTTCTAATTTTAGCGACTTCTTTGTCGGCCGAATTCAATCCAAGTCTTTGTGTTTGGCAGGACATAAGGCTGGCCACTCTCCGGGGATCCCAACCAGTGAGCAAGAGGACCATTCCATTGCACTGATCTGGACAGCCAATGTCCTCGCCAAAGAGATCACTCCAGGGACAGTACATTATTGAATGTATCGACGAGTTCACCTCGGGGCTACTACAACCTTTCAGAAAACCATTGCCAGGGGATGCAGAAGAAAAGAGGAGCCCTTCTACACCAAGCAACAGCAGGAACTTCAGTATACACTCACAACGGTAAGGGGCAGAGCAGACAAGGGTCCTTCCTTAGATCAGTGAAGAGTTCTTGAGAGCAAAGACTGAGGCTGTGAGGAAATGTTGAAAAGACTGCATTTTATAACTTTTAGAAAGAGGCTGCATAGTAAATTAACAGACTCGGTCAATACTGAAAGCGAGCAGGGATCAAGCGATCACTCCGTGGAAAACAGCTGCTGACTGGAAATCAGATAGCGGATCACTTTGCTAGGGTCTACGCCAATGGAAACGATACCCTGTCGGCAACAAAACACTTAAGTTCAACTACAAGAGAGTAGAGAGAACAAAATTCCAACAGACAGGAGAACAAATTCAACACGAACCACACATACTGGCAGATCATCAGTAAACGCTTTAATACGGAAATGCGAGAGACACCAGGCGTAGAAACCATAGCCGACTAATACTGTAGTGTGAAAACTAGGACAGCGGTATGATGTAAACCTTCCCCGAACAAGCCTGGGACACAGAGGGGTGTGCCATAACTGCAGTAGGGTCCGGAGTCGGCGTCAGATGTCCTGATGTGTCGGCAAAATCAAAAAAATTGCATGCCACCAGTCGCCGTGGCGAAGTGGTTAGCGTCGCGGACTCCCGGCTGGGAGGTCGCGGGTTCGATTCCCATCAGAGGCATGTGGGATTTTTCTGCCCCGACCGGCTCCTACCCAGAGCTGAGTTCGCTACGGGCTCAGTTGGGAAGACTGGGACCACACAGTGGAGTTTCATCCACTGAATGGATACGTCTCTGAGAATGTTGTTCAAATTTCCTGATCAACACTGCAGGTGTCTGTATCTCTCGGGCCTGGTTGACGCCGCGATATATAATGAAAGGAAGCGTAGAGTACAGCCCTGTCACGCAGTCTCAGACTGAAATGGAATTCGTGGCATCGTCTTTCTCATTCTCATCGATCACTTATAAAAAAAAGTCTCAAATACTGGACCCTTGATGCCCTGCTCTCATGGTGATCTCGGTGTCGATGTCCTCTCCACGTCTGTAGTCTTGGTTTGGTTCCGTCGGGGTCATCGGTATCGGCGTGTCCATGGGGGCTGTCGTTGGACGGACGTGGTTGCGCCCTCCGGAGGGAGAGCTCACCCGCGCTTGCTGCGCGACTAAGCAATTATTGTCGTCAGTAGGGGGCTTAGTAGGTGGTGTCCTGCGTATGTTGGATCAGAACGGGCGCCACTGAATACCACCTAAGTGACTCGGCAGCAGTGCAGTATTTTCTCCGGTGGGTTGCCTCTTGACGACTTAACATCGACTGCTCCCTGTGGATTGTCGGGGCGGGCCGACCGGACTGTGGCTGTGGACGGGGTGTCGGAATGAGCGGCGTGGGTGCACTGCCACTGAGGTGGCACAGAAGTTGGGACAGCAAAAAAAAAAATTGCATGCCGAAAAGAACTATTCCAGTCTCAATCCAATAGTTTAGACTCGGTTAGCGGCAGCCAGCCTAAAAGTTGCCTCCAGACGTGACTGCAGACAGGCAGTCATCTTCACAGATGCCCAGTCGTTCCTGGAAACCATGTTAGTGGACAGATTTGAGGAGAAAGCTGCGTCAGGCCGACACAGACAGACTGACAATGTTGAGGTGAATACTTCCTCATTTAGGATAAAAAAAAACAAACTATTCTGTGGACTCGGTTAAATAAATTGAATTGTAGGAAGAAGGGAAACTTGCATTCACTACACAAACATACAATGATGAAAAAGGCACAACCAAGGTTAGATAGGCACTCAAAGTCTGACTAGCGATTTGGGCTAATGCGTAGGTCAGACATATGAGTCGTAGCCACGAGACCCTCTTCTTAAATTCTCCCATCTCCGTTAGTTATTCATTTATCCATCGGCTTAAAATCATGCGCAGTGTGGTCTCAAAACAGCGGATGTGGTGCAGCATATATGGACTAGTAGGCACACAGTGACACCACCTCGATGAAACTGAAATTGAAACTGGGAACAGAATTTGTAGACCAGTCTGCTACACTGTGAGCAGCAGGGCAGCAACCAGACACCACATACCGTTCAAGAGCAGGCGGCCTTGATTAAGATCACTGTTAGAGTGCAGAACAGAATGTCACAAAACATGTGGGTAGTACAGATCGGATCATTCATATGCTCGAATCTGAAGATTGCCCCTGCTTACTGCCGGTGAGGGCAGGTGAAGTAGATGACACAGGATATCCTACATCGATGCGCACTCCGAGAGACGAGGAACAGCACCACTTCGTACTTTTTTTTTTTTTAATAGATGTTTTTATTCTGCAACAATCACGTTCTTAGTGCGGTCAAATGAAAAGAAGCGTGCAGTTTCCGCAATGAAATCGTGTCAGTTAAAAACAAATCCGCTCGCGGAAAATTTAATACATAAATCGTTGTTTTTTTGCATGAATACAAGTAAACCAAATATTTCGTCCGGGAATTTTTACTTTATCGTCATGATTATTATACCGATCTAGCTCCGAAGCTGCCAGAACAAATTTGAGAAAGTTAAAGCCATGCTACCAGTCCAGTATGTCGCTCCTCTATATCTGATATTTTTCCCGTTGTACATTCTGCTCTCTGGCTCCATCTTCAAATAATCTTTGTGTGTATGAAAGTGCAATCCTCTGCTTCAAATCCATAGAGTCCTCACCTCAGTATTTTACTGAAGTATGGCACCAGTGCACCCATTACGTGAACTATTTTCTTTGGCCGTTCGGATTTCCCACTGCATGTACTCCACTTTTCCTACATCTTTGAGATTAAACAGGAAACCTTTCTTTTCCTTCAAATCGACATAACAAACCAACTTGCTGTGGTGTTTAGGAGCGTAATAGGCGTTTGCCTACGCTTGTTAATGAGTTGGTTTTTGTTTGGTGGGTGGTGGTGTCGGGCAGTGGGATGCGCGAGAAGAGTGGAGATATGGTTGAATGCCGTAAGAGCTTTTGATTGATGCTGGCAATTTTTCTTTTATATTTGTTTTGGAGTTTAGTGTGTGTAGTTGTTAATTATGAACGTCTAAGTCGTTTACTTGTTCAGACGTACAAATATTATGATGAAAAGATAATAGTGGTAGTAGTTGTTGTTGTAATGATAACGATACAACAAACAACAGTAACCAAAGGAATAAAGATAATCATTCAACAAACGCTCTCTTTCTACCACTCCTCTCTCTCTCTCTCCCTCTCTCTCTCTCCCCTTCTCTCCTCCTCCTCTCTCTCTTCTCCCCCCCCTCTCTTTCTCTCTCTCATTCTTTCCCTCTCTCACTCTCAAACAAACGCACGCACACGCGCGTACACACGCTCGCTCAATCGCGCGCGCGCACACACGCACGCACGCACGCACGCACGCACACACACGCACACACACACACACACCACACACAACAGAGAAGGGTATGAGGCAGGAGATTTATCTTTAATTGTTCAATGACTGAGCAGAAAAAGAATAGTTGCAAAGGCAAGCGACCAATTTGTTTATGGCAATACCTTTTATTTATAAATAAAATAGCATTGAAAGAATACTGAGCACTTTTGGCATGGGAAGAGAGTAGTTTATCCATCGTGTTAAACATGTCGGAGAGCAAAATAGAAACTCAAGTTTTGCTATGCTTAATGGATCCGATTTATTTACAAAGAAAATTCAAATATGTTCATCGTAGCTATGATTTCATCAACAGGAACAAAGGACTCCTACATGTACGGCCGTGGATACGTAGACCCACGCCAGTGAACTTGGAGAATGCAGCTGATAGAGTTTTAGGAGGTTTTTTTCTTTTTTTTCTTTTCTCTTTGTTTTTTCTTTCTCTTTTTCTTCTCCTGCGCTTGTAGTATGGTAATCCTATTCTTTCATAGCTAAGTGTCTGTCGGTTAAGTTCCCTTTTTTTTCTCTCAGATGGTTATGGATTCAGCGTCTTTATTCACAGAAATGAGCATGTTCTTGAGGTTTAGTGCCTGTTTTCACTGAACGATTCTAGTGTGTTTCGAGTTAATACCGCCTTCATTCTTCGTTCACAGGCTCGTGTGACTTCTTTCTCAAGGTTTTTGAGTCTTCTGTTCAAACTTTTAATTCTTCCTTTCATACGACAAATATAGCTGCTCCGGTTTTCCTGCATCAGTGGTCTGTGGAACAAGGCTACAAAAAAGGGGGTACCAGAGGGAATGTTGTCTGGAAAGATGGACTCCAGCTATGCAGCAGGTCTCAGAAGCTGGGGATCTGAAACATGGACGCATGTTTTCAGATCACTTGGGGACTGAGCTGCAGAGCATTTGAAGCAGTCCTGAAATCTCTTCCTGACATATTGCCCAGTGCGCACCTGGTACCTCCTGATCAGAGTGTCCTTTGATCCATAGTTAGTCTGACATGGTAACCAGAGTCAACATGTGGACCCTTTAGGGTTTTACCGCCCAACGTTCATAAGTCTTTTGTCTTCATGCCCTCATGTTTTATTCGTGGTCAGCTAACTTTTTCCCCTTTTTAAAACGAGGAAAAACTTTTTTGTGGGTTCGTTGGTCTTTTCTAGTGCTTAGGTTTCATTAACAACGTTTATATTTTCTGTTTCCAAGGATTGACGTTTTGTATTGTACGTTTCATACGCTTTTATATGTTCATGCGCGCGTGGGTGTCCGCGCGCGCGCGTGTGTGTGTGTGTGAATGAACCTCTTTTCTAGGCTAATGTGTTTTTTCAACATGATTTTTTTCTGTCTCCTGGTTTAGTGACTTATTCGGCAGAATTTAATCGGAGGCTTTGTGTTTGGCAGGTCACGGGATTGACCACTCCCCACGCATATCTACCATTCTATCAGAGGACCACCGCCTTACAGTGTCCTGGACAACCAATATTCTCGCCAAGGACATACGCATCCCAGGATATTACCTAACGTGTCGACGAGTTCAACTCGGGCTTCTTGAACTTGATTTTTACTTTCTTTTGACAAGGTTTGATGTTTTGTTTCATAGGTTTCGGTAGTTGTGTGTGCGTGCTCGCGCGCGCGCGCATGTATGTGTGTGCGTGCGTGTATACGTGTGTGTGTGTGTGTGAACATCATTTTTAGTCTTTTGTTGTCAGTTTTTTTTTCAACATTCTTTTTCTCATGCTTTTGTGACTTCTTCGGCAGCATTTAATCGGAGGCTTTGTGTTTGCAGGTCACAGGGTTGACTACTCCCCATGCATCACTGCCAGAGGACCATTGCTACCATTCTACCAGAGGACCATCACCGCCATTCTACCAGAGGACCATCACTGCCATTCTACCAGAGGACCATCACTGCCATTCTACCAGAGGACCACTGCGTTACAGTGTCCTGGACAACCAGTATCCACGCCAAGGACATGACACTCCCAGGATGTTACATAATGTGTTCAACGGTGGCACTACAGCCTTCCAGAGACTCGATTTCCAGGAGCTCTACTGCACCACCTGACTGCATGAACGTCAGGACGCATCCACAAAGGATGGCGCGGAGCGTGGCCTACATGGAAACCTTCCTCAGAGAACAACGAAGGAACCTAGCCATCTTTCTGTGACATAGATATGACTGCTTCGCCAATGTTTTTTTCAGAAAGATGAGAAAGCTAACAGTGCAAATAAAATTCTGGAGGCCTGAGAGCAGAGAGAGCGAGCCAAGTTCAACAGACCAGAGCACAAGTGAATCGGACGGAGATCTCGCTCACGCACACTTTCTGTGTGTGTGTGGTGAAACGGATCTTGTCAAAATTGGTGTGCATGGATTGGGATTTTCGGGGACACTATTCTTTTATATTGTCTGTCTGTCTGCTGTTAATGGATATAATTTTAATATTACGGCCCTGATATGATCCCTTACGGTCTGCTGGCCTGTCGGCAAAATGACAAAGTACTGTTAATGCTCGTGCGCGCGCGCACACACACGCACGCATGTGCACGCGCACACACACGCACACACACGCGCGGGCGCGGGCGCGCACACCAACACACGGATAAATTGGTTACGTCGCTGCCACATGTTTGCAAGGGCCTATTTTTGGTACGCCATTGCAAACATCTCGGTAACAAAATATGTTGTGGTCTGTAGATGCATAGCATGGTTCATTTGTGTAAGGGAAAAGTAATGTTATTTGTAGACCAGCCGCCGACCGCAAAGGGCCATATTAGGGTCGTTTTTGAAGGGGTATATTTTTCATGAGTTAGCGTGTTTTTGAATAAGCATGCAAGAGGGGTTTTGTGTGTCTGTGGTTGGGATATGTGACGCTTTAGGGGGTGTTTTGCTACGGAACTGATTTTGACAGCCTTGATATAATCCCCAAGGTTGGCTGGTTATGAGAAAAATGAAAATGAGTGACAAGTTCTTGCCACTTTTGGTGCCAGGTGATTTATAACTCTGTATTTCAGTCTGACGTGTTGCTGCCAAATATTTGCAATGGCCTGTCATTGATACGCTATTGCAAACATTTCAGTAACGAATCTGTATGGGATTGATTGGATATGCTTAGCTTTTTACTGCAATAGATCCTGGTTTACTGCATCCTTTTTTAAGCATATATGGGATGACTTCTTAGGGGACTTTTTAGTTAGTGTTTTACAGTATTAAAGTGGACATTGTTACAGCCCTGAGATGACCCCAATGGATTGTAGTAGGCTATAAGATAAGTTTGAGTAATGCTTTTTTGCCGCTTTTCATGCCATTTGACGACTTCACATTACAGCAAACGTGTTGCTGCCAGATATTTGCAAAGGCGTATCAATGGTACGCCGTGCAAATATTTCACTGACAAATCTGAATTAAATTGGAGATACAAACTTGTGTAAATTACTGTTTGGGTGTTTGGACAGTGGGTAGGTTGGTGTGTCCGTGTCTGCCTGAAAGAGGGACAGAAAGGGAGGGAGGCGAGTGAGAGAGATTTTGCGACAAATTCTGATTGAAGCTATCTTTGTGGAATGACATGTTGGGGGGATTTTTTAAAGGGTGTTTTTTTTGTCTGTCTTTAATAGAACTGTTTTTCATATCGTAACAGCACTGATATGACCCCCTTAAGGTCAGTTGGGCTGAGAGCAGAAAAATGACCGAGAAAACAAAATGTTTTCGCTTTTAACGTCAGTTTCTTACTTTATATATAAACACGCGTGCGCGCAAACGCACACACACTGACTGACTGAAACCATTTATTGTCGGATTAACCATAGGTTGTACCACACACACACACACACACACACACAGAGTTTTGTATGTTAATGTGTGCGCGCATACACGTACGTGTGTCTGTATGTTTGTGGGTGTGGGTGAAATATATCCGGTTTTAATCTATCTTTTTGCAGTATGTATTGATGTTTTTCTTGTTTTTTTCGGGGGGGGGGGGGGGGGGGTAGTGTTTTTGCGGTACTGATGTGGACATTGTTATAGCCCTGAGATGACCCCCTGAGGTCTGTGGGACTGTAAGATAGGAACAAAGCGAGTCATTAAATTGTTCGACTTTTTTTATGCCAGTTGATTTACTACTCCGCATTGAAATAAACGGGTCGTGTTGCTGCCAAATGTATGCAATGGCCTATCATTGGTACGCCATTGCAAACGTTTCAGTAACGGAACTTACTGTGCTGAATTGTCGATAATAGCCGGGCTCATTTTTGCTGTGGTGTGCGTATGTGAACGGGTTAGTGACTTGTGGTGTGCTAAATTTTCGCATTGGTTTGTATGTCTGATTAGGTGTGGGTGTGATTAGGTGTGTGTGTGGGGGGGGGGGGGGTTAGGTGTGTGTAAAACAGATCCTGTTTTAATCCATACTTTGTTTTTTAGCATGCACGGAATGACTTTTTATGGGACGTTTTAGTTAGTGTTTTATTATGTGAATGTGGACATTGTTGCAGCCCTGAGATGACCCCTGAGGACTGTGGGCTGTCTGTAAGATGAAGTTTGAGTAACGATTTGTTTCCGCTTTGCATGCCAGTTGATTGAGTACTCCACATTCCAGTAATCGTTTCGTGTTGCTGCCAAATGTTTGCAAAGGCCTATCAGTGGTACGCTGTTGCAAATATTTCAGTAACAAATCTGAATGGTATTGATTGGAGGTACAAAGCTTGCTTATGTAAGTTAGTGTGTGGTTGTGTTGGACAGTGGGTAGGTTGGGGGTGTGTGCGTTTGTAAGCAGGAGTCGTTTAGACCTCTGTGTGCGTGTGTTTTGCGCAGGCGCGCTTGTGTGTGTGTGGGCGTATGTTAGGAAAGAGAGAGAGGGGGGTGGGGGGGGGGTGATGGGGAGAAAGTGGGCGGGGGACAGAGAGAGAATTTGTGTCAAATTCTGGTGTAAGCCGCATGTGAGGAATGACATTCAATGGGACTTTTTATGGGGTTTCTTTTCGTCTTTTTTTTCAATAGAATTATTTTTGTATTGTAACAGCACTCTTAAGGTCGGTTGGGTTGTGAGCAAAGTGACCGCAACAAACATAAAATCGTTTAATTTTTAATGTCAGTCTATAGTATATATATTATATATATATTATATATATATATATAAATGTGTGTGTGTGGACAGATGAATTTTGCAAACAAGATAGAGAGTGACAGACTGGATGCAAAAGTTGGTTCATATGTGTAAGGATAAGCAAAGCTGAAATGGTGTGCGAGTTGGGTTGTGCGTGTGTGCGTGCTTGCTTGTAGGTGTTAGTTTTGTAGATGTGTGTGTGAAATGTAGATCCCGTTTTAATCCATCCATTTGTAGCATGTCTTTGATGTTTTTTTTCGTTTGTTGCTTGATTTTTCTTTTTTTTCTTTTTCTTTTTTTTTTTTTTTTTTGGGGGGGGATGTTGTTACAATACACTACTGATATGGACCTTGTTATAGCCCTGAGATGACCCCCTGAGGTCTGTGGGACTATAAGGTAGAAGAACGTGAGTAATGAAATTGTTCGACATTTTAATGCCAGTTGATTTACTATTCTGCATTGAAATAAACGGGTCGTGTTGCTGCCAAATGTATGCATTGGCCTATCATTGATACGCCATTGCAAACATTTCAGCAGCAGAACTTAACGTGATAAATTGTCCGTAATAGCTGGGTTCATTTTTGCTTAAGATGTGCATATGTAAACAGGGTGGTGACTTGTAGAATTATTTTTCATTTTGTAACAGCACTGATATGACCCCTAAAAGTCGGTTGGGCTGAGAGCAAAAGAATGACCAAGAAAACAAGTTCTTTTCGCTTTTAATGTCATTTTATTACTTAAACATAAAGATACACACACATAAGTTCTTTTCGCTTTTAATGTCAGTATATTACTTTATACATATAGATACATGCGCATGCGCGCACACACATGGACACACACACACGCACGCGCGCACACACATGCACACACACATATGCACACACACGGACACACACACACACACGCGCGCGCACACACACATGCACACATACACATGCACACACACACACACACACACACACACACACACACACACACACACTACATATATATATATATATATAATGTCTGTGTGTATATCATATACATTTTTCCCACGATAAAGGTTGCATCGCTGCCAATTCTGTGTAAGGACCTATGATTCGTACGCCACTGTAAAAATGTGACAGGGAGGGTGAATACTGTGGTGCGTGTACGCGTGCTTGCTTGTAAGTCTTAGTTTTGTATGTTAGTATGTGTGCACATACACGTACGTATGCGAGTGTGTGTGTGCGTGTGTAATGCATCCTGTTTTAATTCGTCTTTTTGCAGCATGGTTTTTTTTTTTTTTTTTTTGGGGGGGGGGGGGGGGGGGGGGGGCTGGTGTAGTGTTTATACAGTACTGATATGGACATTGTTATAGCCCTGAGATGAACCCCTGAGGTCTGTGGGACTGTAAGATAGAGAAGTGAGTAATGAAAGCGGTGATACATATATATGTATGTATGTATATAAAATACACACATGGACGTTATATCTATATAGATAAAGTAATAAACTGATTTTAAAAGTTATAAGATTTTGTTTTCTCGGCCGTATTGCTCACAGCCCAACCCATCTTATGGGGTCATATCGGTGCCGTCGCAATACAAAAGAATAATTGTTTTATAAAAAAAAAAGACAAAAAACCCCATAAAAGTCCTGATTAGAATATATACAAAGAGTGTGTTAAATAGATCCTGATTTAATCCATCCTTTTGTAGCATGTATTGATTGATTGTTTTATTTTGGGGGGGGGGGGGTGGCGTGTTTTACAGTACTGATGTGGACATTGTTAAAGCCCTGAGAAGAGCCCCCTGAGGTCTGTGGGACAAGAAGACGGGAACACGTACGTAATGAAATTGTTCGACTCTTCATGCTCGTTGATTTACTACTCTGCATTGAAATAAACGGGTCGTGTTGCTGCCAAATGTATGCAATGGCCTATCATTGATACGCCATCGCAAACATTTCAGCAACATAACTTAATGTGATGAATTGTCGATAATAGCCGGGTTAATTTTGGTATGATGTGCGTATGTGAATGGGTTGGTCAGTTGTAGTGTGCTTGTACGTGTGTTTACATGTAGGCGTTGGTTTGTATGTCTGTGGTTAAGTGTGTCTGTGGTTAGGTGTATTGGTCTGTGTTTATGTGTGTGTGTGGTTAGGTGTATTGCTCTGTGTCTATGTGTGTGTGTGTGTGTGGTTGGGTGTATTGCTCTGTGTCTATGTGTATGTGTGTAAAGTAGACCCTGTTTTAATCCATCCTTTTTTTTCAGCATGTATGGAATGACTTTTTAGTGGACGTTTACAGATAGTGTTTTATAGTATGCATGTGGACATTCGGTGTGTGTTTTGCACGCTTGCTTGTGTGTGTGCACGTGTGTGTGTGTGTGGGGGGGGGGGGGCATATGTTAGGAAGAGAGGGGGCGTGATGGGGAGAAGGGGGGGGGAGAGAATTTGTGTCATTCTGGTGTAAGCCGCCTGTGAGGAATAATATTTAGGGGGATTTTTAGTGTTTTTTCGTCTTCAAAAAAAATTGATTTCATATGTAACAGAACCGATATGATGACCTCTTAAGGTTGGTTGAGCTATGAACAAAATGACCGAAAAAAATCGTTTCATATTTAATGTCTGTCTGTCTGTGTCTCTCTCTCTCGAGACTCTCTCTCTCTCTCGAGAGAGAGAGAGAGAGGAGACTCTAAACACATGGATAGATAGATAGCTATTGGAAACGCAAGATGTGCAATGACGGATTGTGGATGCATAAGTTGGTTCACATGTGTAAGGATGCGCGAATCTGAAAAGGTGTGTGAGTTAAGTTGTGTGTGTATGCGTGCTTGCCTGTAGGTGTTGGTTTTGTAGATGTGTGTGTGTTGGTGTGTAAAATAGATCCTGTTTTAATCCATCCTTTTCTTGTATGTCTTTGGGGTTTTGTTTGTTTTTTCTCTTTTTTTTTTTCTTTTTTTTCTTTTTTTGGGGGTGTGAGGGGTAGTGTTGGGGTCTTGTTTTTTTTCTTTTTTTTTTTTTTTTTTTTTTGGGGGGGGGGGGGGGTGAGGGGTAGTGTTTTACAGTACTGATGTGGACATTGTTATAGCCCTGAGATGACCCCCTGAGGTCTGTGGGACTGTAACATAGAAAAAAGTGAGTAATGAAAGAGGTGATACATGTGTAGGCAAAATACACACGTGGATGTTACATCTATCTATATAAATAAAGTAATACACTGATGTTAAAAGTGATAAGGTTTTGTTTTCTCGGTCATATTGCTCACAGCCCAACCTAGCTTATGGGGTCATATCAGTGCCGTTAGAAGACAAAAGAATAATTCTTTTAAAAAAAAAAAACAGAAAAAAACGACATAAAAGCCCCATGAAAAGATATACGGTGTGCGTGTGTGTGTTGAAAAGATCTGGGTATAATTCATCCTTTGTAGCATGTATGGATTGACTTTTTTTTTTTGGTTTTAGGGGGAGGGGGGTGGGAGCGTGTTTTACAGTACTGATGTGGACATTGTTAAAGCCCTGAGAAGACCCCCTGAGGTCTGTGGGACAATAAGACAGGAACACGTAAGTAATGAAATTGTTCGACTCTTCATGCTCGTTGATTTACTACTGTGCATTGAAATAAACGGGTCGTGTTGCTGCCAGATGTATGCAATGGCCTATCATTGATACGCCATCGCAAACATTTCAGCAACAGAACTTAATGTGATGAATTGTCGATAATAGCCGGGTTAATTTTGGTATGATGTGCGTATGTGAATGGGTTGGTCAGTTGTAGTGTGCTTGTACGTGTGTTTACATGTAGGCGTTGGTTTGTATGTCTGTGGTTAAGTGTGTGTCTGTGGTTAGGTGTATTGGTCTCTGTGTGTGTGTGTGTGTGTGTGTGGTTAGGTGTATTGCTCTGTGTTTATGTGTGTGTGTGTGGTTAGGTGTATTGGTCTGTGTTTATGTGTGTGTGTGGTTAGGTGTACTGCTCTGTGTTCATGTGTGTTTATGTGTGTAAAGTTGACCCTGTTTTAATCCGTCCTTTTTTTTCAGCATGTATGGAATGACGTTTTAGTGGACGTTTACAGATAGTGTTTTATAGTATGCATGTGGACATTCGGTGTGTCTGTTTTGCATGCTTGCTTGTGTGTGTGTGTGGGTGGGTGGGGGGGGGGCATATGTTAGGAAGAGAGGGGGCGTAATGGGGAGAAGGGGGGGGGGGGCAGGGGAGAGAGAATTTGTGTCATTCTGGTGTAAGCCGCCTGTGAGGAATGATATTTAGGGGGATTTTTAGTGTTTTTTTTCGTCTTAACAAAAATTGATGTCATATGTAACAGAACTCATATGATGACCTCTTAAGGTTGGTTGAGCTATGAACAAAATGACCGAAAAAAAATCGTTTCATTTTTAATCTCGAGAGAGAGAGGAGAGAGAGAGACTCTAAACACATGGATAGATAGATAGCTATTGGAGACGCAAGATGTGCAATGACGGATTGTGGATGCATAAGTTGGTTCACATGTGTAAGGATGCGCGAATCTGAAAAGGTGTGTGAGTTAAGTTGTGTGTGTATGCGTGCTTGCCTGTAGGTGTTGGTTTTGTAGATGTTAGTGTGTGTGTGTGTGTGTGAAAAATAGATCCTGTTTTAATCCATCCTTTTCTTGTATGTCTTTGGGGTTTTGTTTGTTTGTTTTTTCTCTTTTTTTTTTTCTTTTTATTTTTTTGGGGGTGTGAGGGGTAGTGTTGGGGTTTTGTTTTTTCTTTTTTCTTTTTTTTTTGGGGGGGGGTGAGGGGTAGTGTTTTACAGTACTGATGTGGACATTGTTATAGCCCTGAGATGACCCCCTGAGGTCTCTGTGGGACTGTAACATAGAAAAAAGTGAGTAATGAAAGAGGTGATACATGTGTAGGCAAAATACACACGTGGATGTTACATCTATCTATATAAATAAAGTAATACACTGATGTTAAAAGTGATAAGATTTTGTTTTCTCGGTCATATTGCTCACAGCCCAACCTAGCTTATGGGATCATATCAGTGCCGTTACAAGACAAACGAATAATTCTTTTAAAAAAAAAACAACAAAAAAACGACATAAAAGCCCCCATGAAAAGATATACAGTGTGTGTGTGTGTGTTGAAAAGATCCGGGTATAATTCATCCTTTGTAGCATGTATGGATTGACTTTTTTTTTGGTTTTAGGGGGAGGGGGGTGGGAGCGTGTTTTACAGTATTGATGTGGACATTGTTAAAGCCCTGAGAAGACCCCCTGAGGTCTGTGGGACAATAAGACAGGAACACGTAAGTAATGAAATCGTTCGACTTTTCATGCTCGTTGATTTACTACTGTGCATTGAAATAAACGGGTCGTGTTGCTGCCAAATGTATGCAATGGCCTATCATTGATACGCCATCGCAAACATTTCAGCAACAGAACTTAATGTGATGAATTGTCGATAATAGCCGGGTTAATTGTGATATGATGTGCGTATGTGAATGGGTTGGTCAGTTGTAGTGTGCTTGTACGTGTGTTTACATGTAGGCGTTGGTTTGTATTTCTGTGGTTAAGTGTGTGTCTGTGGTTAGGTGTATTGCTCTGTGTGTGTGTGTGTGTGTGGTTAGGTGTATTGCTCTGTGTTTATGTGTGTGTGTGTGTGTGGTTAGGTGTATTCCTCTGTGTTTATGTTTGTGTATGTGTGTAAAGTTGACCCTGTTTTAATCCATCCTTTTTTTTCAGCATGTATGGAATGACTTTTTAGTGGACGTTTACAGATAGTGTTTTATAGTATGCATGTGGACATTCGGTGTGTGTTTTGCACGCTTGCTTGTGTGTGCACGTGTGTGTGTGTGTGTGGGGGGGGGGGCATATGTTGGGAAGAGAGGGGGCGTGATGGGGAGAAGGGGGGGGGGGAGAGAGAATTTGTGTCATTCTGGTGTAAGCCGCCTGTGAGGAATGATATTTAGGGGGATTTTTAGTGTTTTTTCGCCTTAAAAAATTGATTTCATATGTAGGTCTGTGGGACAATAAGACGGGTGCGTTTACAGATAGTGTTTTATAGTATGCATGTGGACACTGTTACAGCCCTGAGGTGATAATCAACTGGCATGCAAAGCGGAAAAAAATCATTACTCAAAATGGGTTGGTGACTAGTGGTGTGCTTGTACGTGTATTTACATGTAGGCGTTGGTTTGTATGTCTGTGGTGAAGTGTGTGTGTGTGTGTGTGTGTCTGTGGTGAGGTGTATTGGTCTGTGTTTGTGTGTGTGTGTGTGTGGGTTAGGTGTACTGCTCTGAGTTTGTGTGTGTGTGTCTGTGGTGAGGTGTATTTCTCTGTGTTTGTGTGTGTGTGTGTGTGGTTAGGTGTATTGCTCTGAGTTTATGTGTGTATGTTTAAAGTAGATGCTGTTTTAATCCATCCTTTTTTTATAGTATGCATGTGAACATTGTTACAGCCCTGAGATGACCCCTGAGGACTGTGGGCTGTCTATAAGACGAAGAAGCTTAACGATTTTTTTCCGCTTTGCATGCCAGTTGATTGATTACTCCACATTCTAGTAAATGTTTCGTGTTGCTGCCAAATGTTTGCCAAGGCCTATCGGTGGTACGCCATTACAATGATATTGACTGTAGAGACATAGCTTGCTTGTGTAAGTTTATGTGTGTGTGTGTGTAAACAGGCGACGTTTAGACATGTGCGTGTGTTTTTGCGCGTGTGTGTGTGTGTGTTAGGAAGTGAGAGAGAGGGGTGCATGTCCGTGAGAGAGAGAGGGGTGCGTGTGTGTGGAGAGAGAGAGAGAGAGGGGGGGAGACAAAATTTGTATCAAATTCTGGTTTAAATCACCTGTGTGGAATGACGTTTAAGGGGACTTTTTATGGGGGGTTTTGTACGTCTTACTTTTTAAATAGAATTATTTTATATTGTAACGGCACTAATAATTATGACCCTCTAAGGTCGGTTGGGCTCTAAGCAAAATGACCGAAAAAATCGTTTCATTTTTGTCATATATATATATATATGATTTCATGGGTACAATTCTCACTAAAACGCGCACTGCGCCTCAGCAAAACGAGGTCAACAGGCATATTTGAATAAAATGAATACTAAAAAGTTGGACATCTATTCCCAGTGGGACGATTTTATTTTCAAGCTTCTCGCTACAAGGGGCTTCATCAGGAATGATGTGCTCATTGTTATAGCCCTGAGATGACCGCCTGAGGTCTGTGGGACTATAAGATTAAAAAAAAAAAGTGAGTAATGAAATTGCTCATTCCTGATGAACCCCTTGTGGCGAAAGCTTGAGAATAAAAATCGTCCCTGTGGGAAAAGATAAAGATGTCCAACTTGTTTTAGTATTCATCATATATATATATATATATAGTGTGTGTGTGTGTGTGTGTTCGCCCCAATAAATTACTTGTTGCCAAATTCTTGCAAGCTGCTATGATTCGTCCGCTGTTTCAAACACAAGGTGTACAAAGACGGAATGTGAGTGCATAAGTTGGTTCTTATGTGTTAGGATGCGAAAGGGTGTGTGAGTTGGGTTGTGCGTGTATGCGCGCTTGCTTGTAGGTGTTTTGTATGTTAGTGTATGTGTGTGAAATAGATTACTGTTTTAAACCATCCCTTTGTACCATGTCTTTGATGTGTGTGTGTTTTTTGTTTGTTTTTGGTGGTATTTGTTAGTGTATTACAGTACTGATGTGGACCTTGTTATAGCCCTAAAGATGACCCCCTGAGGTCTGTGGGACTGTAAGATAGAAAAAAAAATCATGAAATTGTTCGACTTTTTATGTCAGTTGATTTACTACTCGTCATTGAAATATCCGGGTCGCGTTGCTGTCAGATGTATGCAATGGCCTATCATTGGTACGCCACTGCAAACATTTCAGCAACAGAGCTTGATGTCATGAATTGTCGATAATAGCCGTGCTCATTTTTTGCTATGTATGCATGTAAACGGGCGTTGGTTTGTATGTCTTGTTAGGTGCGTGTCTGTGATCAGGTGTGTGAGTGTGTCTGTGGTTAGGGGGGGGTGTGTGTGGTAAGGTGTGAGTGTGCATGTGTATTTGTGTGTGTGTAAAATAAATCCTCTTTTAATCCATCCTTTTTTTTTGCATGGATGGAACGACTTTTTAGGGCACTGTTTGGTTAGTGTTTTACAGTATGAATACGGATTTTGTTTTACAGCCCAGAGATGACCCCTAAGGACAGTGGGCAGTAAGATAAGTTTGATTAATGATTTTGTTTTCCGCTTTAGATAGCTTGCTTGTGTAAGTTAGTGTATGTGTTCGACAGAGGGTAGGTTTGGACGGGGTGTGTGTGTGTAAGCAGACTTGGTTTGGGAATGTCTGTGTTTTGTGTATGTGTGTGTGTGTGTGTGTGAGTGTAAGGAGGGAGAGAGAGAGAGGGGGGGGGGGCGGGAGGAGAGAGAGAATTTGTGTCAAATTCTTGTTTAATCTGCCTGTGTGAATGAAATTTTAGGGGACTTTATATTTCTTGTTTGTGTATTTTTAAATACCATTGTTGTTCATATTGTAACAGCACTGATATGATCCCTTAAGGTGGGTTGAGCTGTGAGCAAAAAAAAATGACCACAAAAACATAAAATCTTATCACTTTTAATGCCAGTTTATTACTTTATATATACATATATCTATAAACGGGTCGTGTTGCTGCCAAATGTATGCAAGGGCCTACCATTGGTACGCCATTGCAAACATTTCAGTAACAGAATTTAATGTGATGAATTGTCGGTAATAGCCGGGTTCATTTTTGCTATGATGTGCATATGTGAATGGGTTGGTGACGTGGTGAGCTTGTACGGGTACTTGCATGTAGGCGCTTGTTTGTATTATCTGTGGTGAGTATGTGTGTGTGTGTGCAAACATTTCGGTAAAGGACCATAATGTGATGGATTGTAGATACATAGCTGGTTTATGTAAGATTGTAAGTGGGTATTTGCGAGGTCGGGTAGGATGTGATGTGTGTGTGCATACAGCAGTTTATCTATACGTGTGTGTGTGTGTGTTTTAATATGAGCGTTCTAGTGAGCTTCTGCGCGCGCGCGCGCGTGTGTGTGTGTGTTAGGATGTGCTGATGTAAAAGGGTGGGTGAGTTGGGTTGTGATTGTACATGTGCATGCTTGTAGGTGTTTGTGATTGCTACTGCGAACACACTTACTTCTGTGTGTGCTGCTGTACTTGGCCTTTCAAACGAATTCACTCGTCTGCTTTGATCTGCGCATTAAACCAACGTTACTTGCACCTTGTGTGTGTTAATTTGTATTTTGCCTTAAATGTGTGCCTTTGTCTGATGCATATGCGCTGCGCAGCGCTCAATGTCACTACGGCGGTGGCCGACATCTAACACCGAAAATTCCCTGCTCTTGAGATGTCGGGAAATACAACAAAATACGTAAGTTTCCACTAGCTCATCACCAGCAGTAGTATTCGGATGGGTTAACGCCTATTGTCGGAAACCCCCAGATGGGGTGTCGGCACTACTTTTAATCCGTGCGAGGCAAAGGAGGGGAAATGAGGTGTCTCGGGGGTTCATTTTGGCGCGTCGATTTTTATTCGGATCGGGTGGCTAGGAGACCGTTCGCGCTGGGCTGGTGCCAATCGCGTGATGCGCCTTTCTCCATGACGTAAATCTACGTGTGGTGGTTTGAGTTCCGTGTTTGTCTAAGAACGCCCCCCCCCCCCCCCCCCCCCCCCCCCCACACACACACACACCCCTTTTTCTTTCTTTTTTTTCTTCTCTTTTCTCTTTTAAAGGTCGCATGCTGGAAATAGAAAGGGAGAGGGAAGGAGGGAGGGGAAGATCGACATCGCCTAACTGACGTAAGATGCCGGACAGAGAGAGAGAGAGAGGCGAGTGTACAGAGGGTGAGGAATATGGTGGTGGCTTATTCAACCTGTCACATTTCTAGAAAAATCCACTTACACAGGTAAACAAAGGTACATGTACATAGAAGAAGAAAATTATGGACTGGAAAGCAGCCTGAATTTCAGAATGAAAAAAATTGTTCAGCTGCGAAGTAGTACAGTACAAAACAATGCGCTGCGGCATAACAGAATATCATATAGTTACGTCACACTCTTTGCTTCATTTTTTTTCCTAACAAAGAAAATTATTCAACGTCTTCGCTCAAGCTCACCTGGATCCTTGAAAAGAGGATATAGGACGTCAACCTCGTAAAGGGCTGACATGAACTCATCTTTTGATGGGGACCGACACAGCATCTTTTAAAAAAAAAAAAAAAAAAAAAAAAAAAAGACTTTCGCTTAGGTGAATTCTCTCATAATACAGGTTGAGAGAACGTAAGAGTTCGGCCATCCTTTGTCGTCACGTCATAATATAAGGGACAGAGAAGTTGAAGTTGTCTTTAATTACGCGAAGATGGGCTCTCTCTCTCTCTCTCTCTCTCTCTCTCTCTCTCTCTCTCTCTCTCTCTCTCTCTCTCATCAGCCTATGATCACAAGAAACTTCGATATTTCTGGTTAGAAGAGGACAAGAGTATTTAACTAAAAGCCATATCGGAGAAAGAATCGAGAACAACAAAATGCAGAACCTGTTGTACTGTAACGGATGCATGTAGGGCGTTTTCAACCAGCATCTCCTGCTTTAAATGTAACTTGTGACGCATCTCTTAAAATTTCCCTAAATACATCGGTATACTGCATGTTCACACACACACACACACACACACACACACACACACCACACACACACACACTCCTGGATAAAAGAGGACAAGAGTATAACGGGAAATTACATCAGACAAATGCAAATGTATATATGTATACATCTCCTGCTTCAATTAAAGGTTATTTCTGGCGCATCTCTTAAAATCCCCTAGATACACCGGTTTACTGCATAAAAACAGACGGACAGACAGACAGAAGGAGGGAGGAAAACCAGTGGAGCAGAAAAGGGCTGGAAGAAGAGGAAGGGGGAGGGAGCATGGAGGAGGGACGGGGATGATGTCAGTTTTGTGATGGCGCTATAAAAGTCCCCGCTCGCCCGAGTAGGTGACATTATAGTTCGCAAACGCGCACGGAGGCTCTTGCTTGTTGTGTTCACGTGTACTAAAAGACATTTTACTGTACATTCTACACACACTGGTATGGCTCGCAAGCGTGTTCAAGCCATCTTAACCGTCTGCTTCCTGATTGTTATCGTTCCTGTATTTTCGGTTGGTAAGTTGACTTATTTTTTAATGAAACATCTTTTCACTAAAAATGATATCAGACAACGTTCGATGGAAAGAAATGTGCTTGTGAATCTGACTGTGTGTGCGCTTTGATAATGTTAGTATAGACAACGATGTCATTATGATCCTAAAAGATGAGTGTAGATCTATCTATATATATATATATATATATTATGTCTGTGTCTGTGTATGAGTGAGTGAATGTGTGACAGTATATATGCGTATTTGCATGCGTGCGTACGTGCATAAATTGTGTGTGTGTGTGTGTTCGTTCACGGGGAGGTGGTAGGACAGAGGTTAGACTGTCTGTGAGCGTGTTGGAGAATTGGGGCAGTGTGCGAGTTAACTTTAAAGCATGTGATAATAGTAGAGAGAGGAACAGTGTTCATCCGTAACGTGAAGCAATGTAAAATAATAAAAAAAAAAAAGAAAGTAAACACAAACATCCCACTGGACTGTGCAACAAATATTTATAAGCTCAGCAGAGATGAAAAGTCATTTAACATACTGCAGAAAGAGGATGGGATGGATCCGTCAAAAGAATTTAAACACCTGACTTGTGAGATAATTCCCTCGCTCGTGGAAAATGGATTAATCGATGAGCTACGCACATATCTGTGATATTTTCACAGAATTTTGTACGAAGAGAATTTAAGCGCATTCGTGCACTTAACGTCTAATCTCTCCAGACACTTGTCTAACATCACTTAATTTTGTAACAAGACGTAAAAATGAAAGTGCTACTTCTACTACTATCCAGACATAGCAGCTAGGTAACTGGTTGACGAGGCTTTCCAATTAATTCCAATACTAACTTGAACACAGGCATGATCACATTAAAAAGCAGGTCTCAAAAGAACTTTCTGAAACTTCTGTTTGATGCTCTGTTCATAACAGTAATGTATTCAGTAAAATCTGAAGGAATGTTAGGTGTAGCTAAACTTTCAACATACTGGACTGCCCTTCTTGCCGTCTGATCTTCCATCTCATTTACTGAAATTCCACAATGAGAGGGCACCCCCAGACAGAAGTGACTGTCACACCTTTCAGGGATGAAAGATGCACTGTACGATTTATATCTATTACCATTTTGAACCAGACTTCTGTGTTTGAAGACTGGATTTCTTCGAAAAAAGATTTTGAATTGATGCATATAACATTTGACAGATATTTACATACAATGTAATGTGTGGTGTGTGTGTGTGTGTCCATGCACGAAAGTACCTGTAGGTATTTGTGTTGCTTATGAGTGTGTGTGTGTGCGCGTGAGTGTGTGTGTTTGTGCGCGGACGTGTTTTGGTCATGTTTCGCGCGCGTGCGCCCACAGGGCGACTGAAGCTGCTACTGCTGAGTCCAGTATTAATGCTGCTACCATTTTCCTTTCTTCTTTCTTTTGATACTCTTTTTATGTCGTTAACATAGTAACGAGAAATAGTAACACGGGAATGAATGGAATTAAGAGTCTATCATTAGCCGAAAGCGAATACAACCAGTAGCACTTGAAAAAACAAACGGAACTTTATGTGGTTATGCCAACCGTTGGCCTGTTCGAAAAGGTGGAGGCGTGATGTCAGAATCTCCAGCGTACAATAGTTTGACGTTTGATGCTTTCCAAAAAGTGGGATAAAAAAAATGTTTTGTTCGCCAACGCTGCAAGTTTTTGAACATACCCATTTTTGTTGCGCGCTTGTGTGTGTGTGTGTGTGTGTGTGTGCGTGCGTGCGTGCGTGTGTGTGTGTCTGTGTGTGTGTGGTGCTCAGTTGCTTCATTTAATACAATTTGCGGATTTCTAAAATGCAATTCTAAAGACCTAGTCATTCCCAGTTTGATCAATTTGCTCACTTTCTCAACGCAGTCGGCTGATTATCAAGCTTTTCACTCCTGACAACATAGAAAAGCGGCGACAGTATTGTAATCTGTAAATTCTAGTCATCCAGAATTTCTGATCGAGGCTATGAATTAGCACTTTGTGTTGACGTCTATACGATAGGACAGTTGAGAAAAAGGAGGAGGAGTAGAAGAGAGAGAGAGAGAGAGAGAGAGAGGGGAGGGGGGAGGAAAAGAACAACACGGAGAAGAAATTGATGAAGACGCCGAACAGGAAGAGGAAAAGCGGTAGAAAAAGGCGGAAGAAAAAGAAGAAATCGCAGTTGTTGCTGATGACGATGATGACCAAAAACAAGACAGATAAATAAATAATCAGAACAGAATGAAGATGACTGGGATTGTTTCTGGTAACAGTGATAATGAACGAAGCTGACGTCGATGTGTAGACTTCCTCGATGGACCCCTCCCCTTCCCCCTCCCCCCTTCCCATTTCTCCTTCCCACCAACACCAGCCAGCCCTTCGCCTCTACCTTTCCCCAATTTCTCATTCCCTCCCCTCTTCTCCCACTCCCACCCCCACCACCATGCCTCCAGTCTCACCTTTCCCGTCCACTCCTTCTGCGGCCTTTTGTCACGAAGAAGAGAGGTCGTTTTAATTCTTTGTCAACTCCGACACAGTTGCTTAGCGCCCAGAGAGAGAGAGAGAGAGAGAGAGACAGACAGACAGACAGAGAGAGACAGAAAGACAGACAGACAGAACAATGAACAATGATTGATCAGACGAAAGAAATTGTTTGTGCGTTTATGGAACTAGCAAGAACACAGCCTTCCCCCTCCCTATACCCACTCCTCTTTTGTCTTCACACGCCCTCCTTTTCTCCCACCCCTTCCTACATCTTACTCCTTGCCCCTCCCTGAGACTAAAGGGAAAATAGAGGCAGGTTAGTTCTTCATAGCCATAGCGTAACAACCCAAAAGCACGATCAGTCTTTTTTTTTTTAGCGTTTTATTCCGAAAACTCTCTCTCTCTCTCTCTCTCTCTCTCTCTCTCTCTCTCTCTCTCTCTCTCTCTCTTCTCTCTAAGACACAGACACTCATGTATTCGTACAAACGTACACACATGCATGCAAACATGCATGCATGCATGCATGCATCCATCCATCCATCCATCCATCCATACGTACGTACGTACATACATACATGCATACATGCACCACAAATGGTTCTGTTCATAAGACAAAATCCGTTGGCTTCCACGTGCTGTCACGAACGTTTCTATATTATTTTTTAAGCCTTTCTTCAAGTACAATGTCCCTTTCGCGTGAGAGCACATATAATAAGAGACGCACGCATGCAAGTGCATTCTGGCATGTTAACACACATGCGTACTCAGATAATAAGATTTTTAAAAAAAGTAACTAAAAATAGAAAAGAAAAGAAACGGAAAGGAAAGGAAAGCGAAGAAAAGAAGCAAGGAATATGTTCAGGACTAGGGACAGGGATGGTGGAGGAGGTGTAAGAAGATGGAGAGAAGGTACACGGAGGATGAACGGGTAGAAAGGAGGGTGGGGAACGGGGGTGATATCAAAAGACGAGAGAAGGGAATCCACAATATATATATATATATATATATATATATATATCATACAATAAAGCCATGCTCATCGTAACGTCCGTAATAAAGATTTTCGAAAAAAAAAAAAAGTCTGTTGAATTATTTGAGGCGTAACAAGGGAGAAGGGGGGGGGGGGGGGTGGAAAAGAAAGGAAACATGAAGCAAGATGGCGGAAAAATCTTCATGTCTAGCATGAAAAATGACAACGCGCGCGTGCTTTGTTTTTTATTTCTTGACTTTCTTCTCGTTCTGAACGTGTGGACTGCAACCTCCATACCCATCCCTATCCACACCCTCTCCCCATCCCTCTCCTCACCTGATTCAGTCGTTACATTGTGTGGACTTGTATATTCACGACACTTTTTTCTTTTGGTTTAGGTAGCCATACTCTATTTTCGGAGAATGATGATAATGGTCATTTTACATTGAATACAAAATTCTGACAGTACGTAACACACACACACACACACACACACACACCACACACACACACACACGACAAAAAGTTATTGCACAAGTGTGTCACGACAGGAGACGTATATGTGGTGCTTACTGATCTAAACGTCCTCTCTCTCTCTCTCTCTCTCTCTCTCTCTCTCTCTCTCTCTCTCTCTCTCTCTCTCTCTCTCTCCGCGTAAACAAAGAAACATACATTGAGAACACACAGAATTCAAGAATATCTCTCAGACAACCAGAAAGGCCCCAAGGAGAGCACAGACCTCAACCTAAGTCAAACGAATCCTGGATCTGTTGTTTGAATCGAATCCGCACCATAAATCGAAAGTTCAAAGTTCAACGGGCCACATTTAATCTTTTCACTGAAACTGGTCATAATCAGTCATGCAATAATTGTTTGGATTCTGAGTCCGGCCAATGATAATGATCGTAATTCGCACCACGGATCCGCGCCAAAATGCAGTGAGTTTGGTCTTGCGCCGCATACATCTTTTGACCAAATTTCTTCACAATCGGTTCGAAAATTGTTGTAAACCTTATTTTCAAACAAAGAAACTAGCAGATCTGGTCCTTTACGGAGGAAATGAACCGCGAGGCAAGTGAATTTATGTGCTTGGTACACCAGTTGACAATAGGGGCCACATCAAGGTTGCAAGTAAGTTAAAACATACAAAAAAGTGATAGAGATTCGGGTTAGTTCATTCAAATCCAAACCAAAGCCCCTTCACCGAAACAGGACACAGACGTAGCCATTGAAAACCACCTGATGCTGCTTTGCAGGAAAGGAATCACAGGCATAAAAACCGAACTGAATGATACTGAAATGAATACATCATTTACTGCAGAGGAGCAGTAGCATTCGACTGTACGTAGCCTTTTCAGTGTATGATAAAAATTTATACACTTTGCAAAATCAGAGAGAGAGAGAGGGAGAGAGATGGTTTATTCGTTCTTGACCTGATGGAGAGTAAACCCCAGTAAACACTGTGTTCTGGAATAGAACGTGGCAGCACGGTCGTCGCTAGAGTTAGTACAATCTAAGATGCAGTCTTTCCTGCAAACTTAGGCCCCAAGAATTTCACAACAATATTCAAACATTCAAGCTTTTACTATCTCAGAGAGAGAGAGAGAGAGAGAGAGAGAGAGAGAGAGAGAGAGAGAGAAACTCGAAACTCGAAATCTTTAATGAGGGTGAATAGATAAGCTGGAAGCTTTTTTTACACTGTGCCCTCAAAATAATAAATGAAAAGGAACAATTACATCGATTTGACAAAATTAAACACAGCAATAAGAAAAACAAAACAAAAACAAAACATTTTTTTTCATAAAGAAAATAGTAAGCAGAAATTTTCATAAAGAAAATAGTAAGCAGAGAGAGAGAGAGAGAGAGAGAGAGAGAGAGAATGTGACA